>JAYRBT010000114.1:67453610-67495253 GCA_036023395.1 Myiotriccus ornatus | reverse complement strand
ACAGCGCCGCGTCTTTACCACTAGACCACCAGGGGCTCCCCCTAAGCAAATTAAATAATGGGAGAAATATCCAATGGTATAATTGCTTTAATTATGCATATTCAAGTAAGGTGTTTAGCTGTAACTTTCAACAAGTAAAAAAAACGAAATGCCTTCTGAAGCCATTTCTTCTCATTCAAGGAGCTTCAGTGGGCATTAGAATTTTTAGAGTTGAAAAGACAAAAACAAGACTTCTTTTTTGCATTTTGTTTTCAATCTTTTTGCTGCATTATAGTTTTCAATATTGCTGAGGAATTGTATAAGGTCAAATTCAGAAGTGAAGCAAAATTTTATATAAGGTTCCTGACACCAAAACTTCGTTTATCTGTCACAGAAGTCGTTAAGAACTATATAAGCTTCTTAAACTCACAGAACAGACTGAAATTTTCATACACATGCATAGGACCAAACTGATTGCTGGCGCATAGCCAGCGCATTAGAAGATGATTTAAAGATTTACATTCTCAGAAGCCAAAGAGAAAGATGTAAAAGTCTGTATTCCTGTCACTTCTCAAATGCAGACCTACCTATGACTTACATAACTGGAAAGTAATACTAGGGAATTCATTTGCACCTAAGAATACTATACTACGTATTAAAGTAAGGTATATTTCCCAAAATTTTGGCTCACTAGTGCCTATCTCTACATTTAATTTCTTACCAGTGTTTGGGAAATAGTCATGCGAGGAATAACTTAGGAGTTACCTGCTCAGGTGTGTAATGAGTGGCAGATGCTACCAGCAACACATATCCAAGGAGGGTTTTATTTCACTCCTGTAAATAAAGTTCATCTGCAGAACAAAGTTCAGGGACACCCTAGAAACCAGCACTAGCTCTAATAACTGTTAGTTTTTCAAGTTTTATTTATTTGGCCCACCATAACACTCATTTCCAGCACTGTTTGTTGTTCCAATATGATTGGGTTTTAACAGACTATTATAGGGTTTGGGTTTTTTATTAGATTAAAACTTTTTCAGAAGCATTTTTCTCTCCCTTCAACAATGTCGAAGAATAAGAGCAGATCCTTCATAACAATAATTTGAAATTACACAGTTAGAACTAGATGTAAAAACCGTTTCTTGGAAGTAGACTAAAAAACAGTTGTGCAGCTAAATGGGGAAAACCAGAGTTATAGGGTCCATGCATTTTGTTCCTATCTAAATAAGCTTAAAATCTCCTTACTGTAAATTGAGAGGGAGTTGTAATTCTAAAAAAAAAAAAGAAATATTAATAAAATTGCCTCTTAAATAGTGATCAAATTTTAGACTACATAGACAAGTATGTAAGAACCACATTATTTTGATTCCTTAGGATTTAAAATTATATGACATTTCCCAGAGAAAATTAACCTTTCGTTAAAGTACCCAGCATCCACATTTGCCACCTAAGAGCCAGAATTTTTCAAATTCTGGATGTTCCCATATTAGAAGAGGGATCCAAACAGGTCAAGGTTTGGGTTTTGAAAAATTGTTTGTAATCTTTTTAACCTGGACAGAAGAAAGGTTATAGTTTTGGCTGGATCAGATACATTTCAAAGGTATTGAAAATGTATATGCTCACTAAGGGCAAGATCCTAATTGTGTATTTGATGATTTCAGTTTAGCCATCACAATGCCAAAACATA
The DNA here is from genome assembly GCA_036023395.1 of Myiotriccus ornatus. Classification (NCBI taxonomy): domain Eukaryota; kingdom Metazoa; phylum Chordata; class Aves; order Passeriformes; family Tyrannidae; genus Myiotriccus; species Myiotriccus ornatus. The sequence continues at coordinate 67,493,590 of JAYRBT010000114.1, read as the reverse complement.
GTATCATTTGGATTGCTCAGAGTGCCAGTATGAGGTTTTAAGCCCACTATACAACTCCAAAACAAAATTCATATATTCCAACATTTTTTAGGTGCAATCTCTAAATGCAACAGCAGGGTAGCGTTTCTGATGCCAAAGCGCAGTGCAAGGACCTACTAAGTGAAGGGTTCCTAAGCTGGATGTGAGTGTGCATACTTTGCGTACTGAATGTCAAGCTCTGACAGTTAGCTGTTTAAGGAGAACTCAATTCTCTTTTGATATTTCTATTTTAAACTCTAAAAAACAAGGAACCAGATAGAAGTCTTGAATGTTGCATAGTGTGGAAAGCATCAGTAAGAATTGAGAAATAACTCTTTACTTGATTATTTATTGCCAAATTTGCATTTATTTTTAAAATTATGTCCAAAAGTATTTGAGATATATAATACAATAAACAAATCCACATTGACGATAGGATGCATGGTATGACCTAAAAAGTTTCGTTTTTCTAATTCCTGTGATTTATATAGATGTGTATATGCAACCTGAAATTTACACTTTAATTGTCATCTAGAGAACTTATTTATTCCAAAGTGACTACTATGACTTGAATCAGGTTGAATAAAAGGCACACTGTTTAAGTTCTCCATGAATTTATAGGGTCATGTTTAACCTCAGTTTAAGGATACATTAAAGCTCATTCCTTAATTAAAACATTCACGTCTGTCCATGTTGCTGTGCTCTGTAAACAACTTCAGAATAAAGCAGCCACAAAGTCTAGAACTATTACAAAATCCTTTAAAATTGCCCATATATTTTCCTCCTACCACAGGCCCATGTCAGGAAAGGAGACCAGAATTGTTCCACTCAGTGTTTTTCCTGTGCCATCAGGAGGTATGCCCTTTCGTATATAACAACTGCGTGAGAAAAATGCTGCACATCAAAAATTACCAAAGAAAACAATCAGTGTAATACAAACCTGTGCTTTAATATTTCTGTGTTATGTCAATGCATAAAAAGAGATCCTTAAAATGCTAGTCTAAAATAGTTTAAAGGTACCTCATTTTTATGAGGTCCTACAACAACAGTCCTACCAAGTGTTTATGACATCAATCCCAGATTTAATAACACCGTGGTTAAAGGAGGCTGCATATTTAGGATACTATTTACAGAAAGAAAAGACTAGCTCTATTTCTATGAGAAAGGTGTTTTTCTTGTTCAGGATAGAAACTAACTAATTTCCCAGAACTTTTGGGTTGTGTCAGACAATGAAAGAGGCCTGATGCTAGACTTTGTAAAGCCCTGAAATCATTTGCATATGTTTTGTAACTGCATTTCTATGCAAATTTATAGCATCCTACTTAACATCAGCAGTTTTAAATCCACTAAGTAGAGACACTCTGAGATTTTGTCAGACAGAAAGGATTAGAAGACTTAAGTTTGACTGAAATGCTGGTGGAGTATAACTCATCTGAAGAAGTTTCAGGAGTTTAAAAAGTCACTGGTTTAATTATTTTTCTGAACTTTTCCTTCAAAATAAAAAACTCCACTCTTTCCTCTACCTTGTGGGTTGTACAAATGTTTTTCTTCTTTTTTTTTCTTACTTTTTTCCAGGTAATTACTTATTTTACATTATAATAGTTTATTATTAGTCTGTGCACATCTCTACCCCACCCACCTAGATTCTCTTCCCGAATTTGCTTTCTCCATAACACTGCTCAAATTCACTGTTCATTCATCACCTTTTTATAAGACACGTTTGTGCTTTCAGAAAATCTTTGGCTACTGATAGCTTGTTTAACACAGGGCAGGGTGAGGAAACACACAGGTACAATCCAACACAATTTTCTGGTAGCCAAAAGCACAGTGAGAACTTCTCATTCTCCCTGGCCTCCAGCCGACAATGTCCATCTCTATTCCTTTTATGGGGGATCTTGAATCCAAATCATTTCACATGAACAAAATCAGCACGACTGAACAGACGGTAAACTTGAACACAGGTTTGGGAACACATGACTATGGGAGAGGAGTCCAGGAAAGCCAGTGTTGCTGCAGGAGGAATAACATATACACACACATGCATGCAGATTGAATGGTCCGTGAAAGTACATTTCTTGCTCTCCCCTTCTTTCTAGAAAATTTTGAAATGAATCCCAATAGCCACAAAAATATATCAGGTGCAGATCTTCCTTAGCCTGGGACAGTAATAACTTCTAGTTATGAAAACAATAAGGGACAGCAGTCGTCACAGTCATAGGTGACACAGGCCACAGATTGTCACTTTGCAATTCTTGAATTAAGTATTTGTTTGAACTGTTAAATTTTGAAACCTAAGTATTACAGAATCCTTAAAAACACTGGGAAAATCTCTGCAAATGTTTAATAACTTTCACTCCTAAAATGTGAGTTTCATTTTTAGATTGAATAAATCTAATTTTGTCCTGTTGCTTTAAATGTTTTCACCAGAGCATGGCAATATCACCTTCATAGCTGCCAAAATACCAGTGCCAAATCCACCATGACTTTTTCCCCAGCAGCAAAATGCTCAATGCAGGTCCCCTTTCCTTGCATCAAATCTCAATATCTAGTTCAGTAACCAACAGGGAAACCAAAGTGCCACTTCATTAGCTCTATGATTAGAATGCAATAGAATAGAATAGAATAGAATAGAATAGAATAGAATGGAAACATGAAGTGCTAGAAAATCCAGTTGTTCCTCAAAGGGAAGGCAAATTTGAGAAATTAGGATAACAGAAACCATTCTTTTGTGCTGTAGCCATTTTCATATGTTGTTGGCAGCTAACAGCTCTTGTAAGTGGTGTGGGTTAACAACAAAGATGTAGTTGGAGTTATTTAAATTTTCTCTCAGAATTATTAGTTTTGTAAGTTTCCTGGGAGTTATTGAGCCACAGTACAGGTTTTGCAAGTGCGGTGATATGTCTAGAGAGTTATTATCAGATAGAGCTTGGTAATTGAGGATGGGTTTATCGGATGCTTTTGGCAGTGTCATAAAGAACTAGACTGTGCACCTAAAGTATTGCAGACCTGTATTTCATTTTACCTTTTGTGGGAAGGTGCATTGTGTTGTAGTCTTTTGATTAAGTCACACCTATGAACTGCAAAAGTGACATTATCCCAGGATTCACTCCTCAGAGAAGAGAGGATGAAAAGCTGGGTTTTTGCTTCAGAACTGATGCCATAATTCAAGAGACAAGAATTTTAGCACAAAACACAAGGTATTAGATCTTCTTTTTGGAACTTGCACTGTCCTTTCATTTAGCCATTCGGGACATTTAATTTTAGGTTGAGCACTGTTTAAGGTGAAACAAGATATTGCATTGCAGTAGTGAACACTGCAACACTGCATGGTAGCTAGAAATGAGTGTATGCAGGAAGAAAAGGAAAAACGTTCCAGATGAATTTTATTTTGAAAGTTGGAACATGTATTTATTCCTCTCTCACTAGATAGTTGAAAATTGTCTCATTTAAAGACCTAAAAGATAATGTCTCGAAAAGAAAGCTTTTTTTTTTCATAAGCTGATACCTTTTCCTCCCATCCAGCCTTCTTATGTCATCACAAATACTAGCTGCAGCACAAAGGATGTGGTGCAAACATAAGCCTAGGGCCTTGGGAAACCAAGTAGGAAGAAAGGATGAGCAAAAAAAACCACTCCTTTTAACTACAGTCTGTAATTGTGCATGCTTTAAACCACAGCCTCATACATACAGGTTCTTCTCACCGCTTGGGGTGTAATTCACTTTAGTCCAATATGCTTGCTCTGCACATTCACTTCTTGTCTTCAGGAATTTTTGGCAGCTTTGAGCTCTGGTTTATACTGTGTAATTACTGGAGTTGAATTATCTAAATGTCCACAAGAAGATGAAAGTGGAGGTGGGGATTTACTCACCTAATCCAGCTCTGCTTTCTGACAGGGAGAAGAGTTTAACTCACAGGTGTTACAGTCAAAATTGTTCTCCACGTTATTATGATGACTTGAGCAGGATCTCCAGTGCAAGCACTTCATTGCCCCGCTGGGGGGAATATCCAACTGGCACAAGTGTTTGGTTATGAGAGATGCTTCAAAACAGTTTGAGATCCAATTATGAGATGATGAAAACACTTATGGGACATACAGGATGTTTGATTTAGAGAAATTATCTCCTCACAGGTAAAATGACCTGTGCTTATTAGCAGAATGAATAATGTAATCTGTGTACTACAATGAAATTGCTATTTCCCCACACACTTGCATTATATTATACAGAAGAAATATGTACTGATGGATTGCCTCACTCACCAAGGGCAGAGCACGTTCCTGGAGAGCAGGTGGCTGGCCCTCAGCTGTCCCTGGGAACCCACCCCTTTAGAGATCCCCTTCTAGCTCCTCATTCAAGAAATCCCTGTCAGCAGCGGCTGCATCAGTGAATTGCAAGATGAACTTTGGATGACCGAAAAGCAAAACATGTTGGTCTTTTAATCCAGCTGCTAGAGTTGGATTGCTGCCTTTTGCCTAACCAAGCAACTTTCAACCTCTTCCCTGTTCAGCTCAGTTCCTAGCCTGGATACATTCAAAGCATGTAAATTATTTGCTCCCTGTAACGCCACTGTAAGCACACTACTGTTTACTAGGACTTAGGTGTGCTTTCTCCAGGCTTTGAACTTTAATGACTCAGTCTGATATATGGGACACGATGAGTGCTCTCTATATTTAATTATGAAAAAGATTTTTCTGATACTCTGGTTGCAGTTTTAGTTTTGGTAGTTGGTAATCTTCCCAGGGTAGTCCAAGTGCTTTTGGGAGTTAAAGAGAAAAGAACGTACATTTTTACCTTAAAACAAATTTCTGAAAAGTGTTAATAAGAAAAGTTACATCTCGAAGTAGGATTTCCCATCAAAATTCAGACAGTAAGCATGCTGTAAGCTGGGCTACCCCTCTGTGGAAGGCCAGATGTCTCAGCCTCAGATCTAAGTTTTATGAAAAAGAAGAGATGTGGTTTGTCTCTTCTCACTGCAGGAGAGGCACTGAAAAACCCAAGGGACCATAAACAGCCCTGTGTGGAAGCAATTGTAAGACTAGTGTCCTCACCACCACCTCAGACAGTAAATCTAAATCAACCTAGGAGCATTTCAAAGTATGATAGAGCTAGTGCTCTCACACTTGTTTCCTCAAGGCTTATGAACAAAATCCCTGTAGAGAGTGACTCATACTAACTTTACTATCAGAATTCATGTCATGAGTTAAAACCACCATCAGGATCTTCATCTGAAAGTTTATGAATTTTTATTAGAAATCTAATGTTAGGAACCTAATCCATGTTTTAAATTTGTTTATCATCAAATCATATGACATTTGTGGATGGGAGGGAAGCAGGGTTGTTTAGCCTGGAGAAAAGAAGGCTCGGGGAGACCTTACTGATCTCTACAACTACCTGAAAAGAGGTTGTAGCAGGGTGGGGGTCGGCCTCTTCTCACAGGCAACTCAAAACAGGACAAGAGGAAATGGCCTCACGCTACTCCAGGGGAGGTTCAGGTTGGACATCAGGAAACATTTCTTCACTGAGAGGGTGGTTAAGCATTGAAAAGCACTGAATGTGGCACTTAAGGCTACGGTTTAGTTGGCATAGTTGTGTTTGGTCAAAGGTTGGACTTGATTATCTTGGAAGTCTTTCCCAACCTCGATGATTCTGTGATTCTATATCATGAAAACTATGGTCCTACTTAATTCAACAGCATTGCCACTTCCCATCTACTTTTCATTCAGTCACTTGTATTGTGTACTCATTCAGGCGTGTCCTCTGCAGACAACATTTAGCTATGATTGCTGAATTAATCATTTACAGGTCTCCAAGTTAGGCTTTGAAGAAAGAGTTGCTTGTATCTCAAAGGTCAACACAAAACAAGGTTATGAATCTAATTATAAAGCTCTAACACTGTTACTACCCCACCTAGCGTGTCTAAACCAGACTATTCTCACAATAATTAGGTATTAGTAGACCTAAATTCACTTTTGTTTTACTGGGTGAGGTAATTCTTCAAACAGTAATCAGAAAAGTTTGTCTGAACTTGGTAGAAAAACGAGGATCTGAAGACTAGGCTGTTGCATCCAAGGCTACCAGTCTACCAGCTGAATCATAAAATCACAGAATCTTAGAATCAGATGAGTTGGAAAGGATCTCTGAGATCATCAAGTCCAACCTTTGATCCACTATCACCACAGTTACTAGACTATGGCACTAAGTGCCACATCCAGTCTCTTCTTAAATACCTCCAGGGAAGGAGAATCCACCAGCTCCCTGGGCAGCCCATTCCAGTGCCTGATTACCCTCTCTGTAAAGAATTTCTTCCTAACATTTAAGGTAAACCTCGCCTGGCAGAGCTGGAGACCATGAAGCTGAGAGCCAGGCACAATGCTGCAGTGGAAGATGGCTTCTTACAAATGGAAATGGAAAATCAGATCCAGGCCATTTACTGTGAAGGATGATCCATACCTTTCTGTTCTCACAGATGAAAACTCAGAAAGATTGGATCAATGAGGAAAGACAGTGCTTCTTAGAGTGAAATAAAAGTAATCACAGCCCAGGAACACAGCAGATTTATGTCATCATGATTCATCTTGGAGAATATCTGATCAGTGAATGGCATTATTCAAATGAATGACTTGCAATGAATTTTGCAAATACAGGAAATAGATTTTGTAGCTGCAAGTGCTGATTAATTTAGCTCTTTCAAACTGATATGGTCCATTTAATGCAGTATCACTGGGCAAAATAAGAATCCCTAGAAACCACCAAGAAAGAGCTGGGGGTGAAGAACAAGCGGTCTGGAGCTCTACACAAGTCTGCAGAACCACGCAGGCTGTGTACCGCCTCTTCACTAAAACAGAAGTCTGATTTTAGTTACTCTCAGGAGAAGCCCCAAGGGTTTCAGGCTTTCCAAAACGCCTGTTCTTCTTTCTTAAAGCCATGCAACAGTCCATATTCATCTCCAGTTCAGGAAAAACACCACCAATAAAAAACAGTCCCAGTGATACTGTGATGTCTTTTGTCACGTCCATCTGACAACAACGACTGGGAAATGGCATATGAAACATTAGCCTATAGTTACAGTCTGCCATTGCTGTCCAGACAGAGAAAGTGCACAGGGAGGAAGCTTGTGCTGTCCCTCAGATGAATTTTGGCTAAAAAAAAGTGACTAAATGTAAAACCCACCAAACACTTTGCACAGCATATTTCATTTGTCTGTTAGTACTTGGGATGCACAGCCAGCTTTCAGCAACTCTTCTTTCTTTACAGACATTTCCCAAAAAGTCTTGAAGCATTCAACACCAAATAATATCAATTGAGTTTTTAATATAATTTTAGAATTTTAATCCTATCTTTCTTCATGGAGTTTATGATGTTGTCTGTTATACACCACTAGAAATCAGCATTGTTTGAATATGGCAACCTGCATGTATCCAAATAACTTTTCAGCATCCTTGGAACTGAGTAACTTTGATAAGATCTTTAGAAAATATTCAAGTGTGACCTATTTTTGCCTCATGTAACATTCTGCTCACAGCTTGATTTTATCTTTAAACATCTTATGTACTGCTAACTATACTCCTTGAAACTGTTCACTGAAGCCCATCTGAAAGATAGCCATTATTCATATTTTCTACTAACCTCTTCAGTTCTTCATAACCCTTCCCATGAACTGATTACATTTTAGCAAAGTAGCATTTCTTCTTTCTTGAAAAAATATCCTATAAGAACCAGACAACTCCATTAGATGACCTACCTGTGTTAGAGCTAAATGTAGATGGAAGCCACTATTCACTTAAATGTAAACCATATATTTTTGGCCATGAAGGGTAAGTGAATTATTATCTGGGATTTGAAGACTGATACAGATGATAGCTGGCTACCTTCTTACTAATTCAAAGATTTATTTCACAATGCATGCAAATGAAAGCTTCTTTCCGTTTTGTGTAAAACCTTTTTTACTTTTTACGTTTTAATATATAATTCCAGTTCCAGTAACTTTTTATATAGGCTTTACCACTGGCAGAACACAGAAATTTCAAGAAGTCTACTACAAATTTAAACAAAATGAACATTGCCATGGTGATACTTCTAGCACCACCATCTCCTTCTTCTTTACCTTTTTGCACAGATACGCATGTGCGTGCAGACATAAATGGATGAAAAGAAATAGGGTTCCTCACTCAAATCTGACAGAAAGGCATTTATGGCTCTCACAGACAGTGTTATTCTTCTCTTGGTTTGTTTTTCCTATAATCCATGCAGTGTCAATGAAGAGGGCATCATGGTCAAAACTCAATTGCTTTGTTCCATGTCAGCTCCCGAAGCCTGTCTCCAGTGGCCATTGTCCATCCTTTCTTTCTCTCAGATAAATTCCATACTGTTCCAGGTCAGTTCCACTACTCACAAGATTTGCCATTTTACTTTAAATATTCAATTATTTGTACTGGAATCACTTTAAACAGTCATTCAGGGAGCACAACAGTGCGTGCATTTAATTTTCTGAATCACAGCTAACTACTATAGCTTGAAGGAGGAATAACCAACTCTTTATAACCAATCCAATGTGTTAACAGAAGTTCGAAAATAGTTGTAAATACCCTATATATATCCTACATAAAGATATATATATATATGAGGCCATCATCATGCAAAACACAAGGAAACACAAACAATAAGAGAGAGAGAAATTTATTATCTTTAACTCCTTAGAAATTAATCATATTTAACTATACTTACTGCCATAACCTCCCTTGATAGTCACTGAAAAAAAAATATACAAATGGCCATCATTATCATATTGTTTAGACACCTGTTCTAGGTTGAGATGGCATACTGAGGTTATATCCCTGTCTTTTGGACCTTTGACTTAGCTGCTGGATCCTACTTTTAGTTAGTACACTGCATGTGAAGAAACAGAAGGCGGACCCTTCTCAGTGGTGCCCAGTGAACAGATGAGAGGCAATGGGCACAAACTGAAACATGTGAAATTCTTTCTGAATGTAAGAAAACACTTTTTTTACTGTTGCATGTGCAAACACTCTCAACGAGACATTATGAAATCTCCATTCTTGGGTGTATACAAAACCTGGGCAACCTATTCTAGATGATCTTACTTGAGCAGGGAGGTGGCCTAGGTGATCTAAAAAGATCCCTTCTGACATCAACTGTTCTGTGCAATTCTGTGAAACATTGGAAAGCTTTATTAAATAGCGATTGCATTTCACTTTGAAATCAGTTTTGTATTACAAGCTTAACATATAGATAATTAAGACTATGTGAGAATGAATTTCTGCTAGATGTATGAATAAAGAGAAACCTCAGAAGAAATCTGCTTCAACAAATGTAAATAATTTGATAACTAACAATTACTGACTAAGGCAATACTGAAAGAAATATTAGACTCTTTCAAGACCCACTTGAAGTGGGCTTAAAAGTAGACTAGAAACAGTAGTAAACTCCTCTCAGATTTGGAAATAAAGTTATCAAAATCTAAACAATGGCAAAGTGCAATGATACTGCTGTCAATTCGATATATTCATCTTTCTTTTCCTCTTTATAAAGAAGAAAAATAAATTATGTAACAGAGAAACTGATAAAACTCCAATTTCTGATATTTTTGCCATTTTTATAACATTAAGAAAGGACAAAACCTGATGAGAATGAATGTAAGACTATTTCCCTTCATTCTGCTGACACTCTGAATTTTTCATTGTAGTCACAAGTAACCTCTTTTTGCACCATATTTCCATGTCTGAAGAGTTGCTGAATGAAACATTACAATATTCTCAACTTACCTCTACCCAGCTTTTCTTTTTTTGTGACTACATTTTCCAACTTACTTCTTCTACCAAATGAAATGCCTGAGTCAGGGAAGGAATATTGGAGTATATTCATCCATGATTTCTGGTATACAGTCACTGTAGCAAATCTAGTCACTAATTTCAGGTACACTGAACTTCAGCCTGTGCACTTTGACATAATCTCAAACTTTAAAATACACTCTTTTGTAAGTGGACAGAATAATTAAAAAATCTTTAATACCAGCATGGATTTTGTCTATAGATTATATATATGTATGGTTTACCAATTAGGAATTGTTTAGCTGTTCCCCTGCAAACATCTACTAATGAATCTAGTCTAGTAGTTGCAAGAACACTCACAGGGAAATAATCACGTTTATCTGAGGCAAAGATTCTCACAGTCAAAGTGAGGGAGGTAAAATCAGCACAGAATCAATGAAGAAAAACAAAAAAAAATCCAAACAAACAACTCCCCTAACATAGCCACTAACAACAAAAGAGGAAAAGAGGTGGAACCAGTTAACCAGCTAAATGAGCATAGAAAATAACCCTGCAAAAAGTGGTATCAAAGCCTCTGTTGTTGCCCATACCACAGACTGATTATCTCAGAAATATGGGCCATTCGGGGCCAACGGAGTTCACTGGGGGATTTCTTGAAGTCTCTTTTTGTGCTATGGTTCTTCAGTTTAAACCTAAATAACAATATGGCAGCAGGCAACATTAAAGAGGCCTGAAGTCCTTTGCTGTTAAAAGAAGATGTTAAACAGGGAATAGCAGGAGAGTAACTTTATGAGTATGGTCATTCCAATGGAATCATGATGGGGCTTACAGTTCCCTTTCTCCCAACCTGCAGTTCTGCAATGTGTTTTAACAAACACAAAATTTTTATACAAGCTTTGTTCAAATTGACATTATAAGATTCTTAACAGACAGAGTCCCTCTTAAGCTGCAAGTGGCTTCAGTTTGGTACCAAGCCTGATTCTTCTGATGATGCAAACATGATAACTTTTCTATTTTTAATGGACAAATCCTTTGAGAAGCCCAAATATAACCAAATTGAAAATGCCTGCTTTGTCTGCTACCTAACTGGAGATAGGAAAGTCTTAATGAACACAACATAGGAAAATTAGTTGTTATGAATTATTATTTATTTCTTAATTATGATTTACACCAACAGGAAGACACTTTAGATCATTTTAAGACCTATTCTTACACTTGGATATGTATTAAAGAATGATGGACCCAAGTGTAATAGCATTAGATGGCTTCTCCCTGCTCCTTTCTCAGAGGTCATATTGGCCATCTTTTCTCAGCTTTCACATTTACTAGTGATGCATTTCATCTGACCCTCTGAGTGAAGTTGAGCAATTCTTTCTGAACATTTTGTAATTCTAATGTATCCTTTTTGGCTTATTATTTTCCATATTCCTGAAAAAAAATTAAGTATTTCATTTCAAGTGAAATGGAACATCCCATGCTACGCAAAGTGACATTTTTGGGTGTTTTGCTTTGTCAAGTAAAAATTAATTTTTTAATTCCCTTTGATCTGTTCTACTTTTATTTTTATTTATAAATTCTACTGCTGAACCAATAAAATCAATTACTCATGTTGGCCTAGTTTCATCTACAAAGATTTTGCTGCCTCCTTCTATCAAAGAAGGGGTTTCCAAAGCACTGGAGCACTATCACTGTAATCAAAATCTCAGAGATCATCAACTTTTAGCCTTATGGTTGGCAATACTGCAAAGTTGATATGATTTTACAGTCAGCTACAGTCTCACAAGGGCACAGTTTGGGAATAATCACTTCAAAGGCAGATAGCACTGTTTCTGAATGTAGTTCTCAAAGCAGATGACACACCTACTCACTATTTTAGTAGGAAAAACAAAGCTTTGTGGCTATTGAATATTCTGGGCCATATTCACACACAGGGTAAATGAGAACAGTTTAATTTGGTACAAAATAGAGAGGTTTTGGAGCATTTGAGGCCTAATGTAAATGGGTGAAGTTATGCTGAGTTTAAAAGGCTTGAAATTACCTTTAACCTTTATGGAACAATCCAAATCTGGTTTTAATTTAGGAATTCTATATCTCTCTATTTTAAAGATGAGATACTCAAGCCTGCTTAACCTGGAGATTTACTATACAGAAGCACCCCTCTCTAGGGGGTGGCTTATACCACCACAGCCAACGTGTAATAAAGCCAGCATTTTGCCCAGCCGTCAGAATTTACTCACATGCTGCTTAACCATACCAGGGGATATACAATGTATTTTGCTACCCAACATCCACCTAACTGTAACACGCCTGGGACAAGTCACTGCAAAGAGTCAGATCAGAAAAGGACAGGTCCAATTGCATCACAGGGTAGAGTTGCACTGACAAACAAAAGCCTTAGGTGCAGAGGGTATTTGAGGCTCCTTTCTCTAATCTAATGGACAACAGATGTGCCTTAGTGAGGACAGGATTAATCTTCAAACATCTCATACCCCCTGCTATAAGACACAATGGGAACCGTTCATACAAGGAGAAGAGTGCCTGCCTCAAGCTGAATTTTCCAGTAGTGGGATGGGATCTTTCTTCTGGCTGAGTAGAGAAGAGGGCATTGTAACTGCTTTTGAAGTGATGAATGGTGCATCTAACCAGCTGGAGAAGGCCACCTGCATGCCATACGCTGGGAGACGTGAAAGTACTTGGGAAGTAGTTAATATGTCCTTGAATTGACAGGGGCAGATTTTGCGGCCTTTTGGCAAATGGTGGCTTCAAACAACAGATTTGCATTTACCCTCAAACCAGGACAAGAGCAAATCCAGTTTAGGTGTGCATGTTTGTGTGTATGTGTGCATGTGTAGACAATGCATTTTATAAACCCTCTTGTTGACCCACTCCAGAAGTGAAGCAGGGGTTTCTTCATTGTGCAGCTTGCACCGTGTGCCAGCAGGACAGCATGAATTGAAGACAGTATTCCAAGTAGCCTAATACATTCTTGCTGTTGTAGTTAACTTTCAGTACAAAGCAGAAGGAAAACAAAAGGCTAAAGAAAGGAAAATTCAGAAAGATCTACAGTCCAGGAAACCTGAAAGGGATTAACTTGGTCTCCCAGGCATGATTCGTTATGCTGATCTAAGAATAAGACAACGTGGGGCTGTGGTAGCTGCTGACCTGCTAAGCCCCTTGGAAATCTGAATTGTCGACTATCACATCCCTTCCTGAATGACTCTCTCCATCTGTGTTTGCTAGTGTCCACATTGACAGCTGCCTGCCATCTTGGCAAGAAAGTCAATGCAATTTGAGAATCTGCAGTGGATGTCTATCGCAAGCCTACACAAAAGCCCACAGCCTTTAGGCTAACAAAGCCTGTTAGCTAGCCACTTCAGTAAATAAAGAAGTCCACAAATCTCAGTACATAAACTAATTCCAAAATCATTAGGAGTGCTTGAATCCATTAACATAGTGATGGCTGAACAGGCATTTACTCAGATAAGGTAGTGTTAAGAAGTGGAGGCTTCTGTGTGCTTTAACTCCCAGTCAGAGGATTCAGATCTGGAAGGTATGTATTTCTTTAAAACACAGTTTAAGAAGAGGAGATATGACAATGCATCTCACTCATAATCTACAGACAGCTGATACTTGATAGGGTTAATAGCTTTCATTTTAGTGATTTTATCAAAACACAGAGGATATATATATTGCTATGAATGCATATCACTGAATACAGGCTGAGAGCAATATAATCAAAGAAGAGGTAAAGAAGAAATCAGTGAACAAGAAAAGAATAAAGAATTGAGAATTCCACACACTTACTCCATTTGAGTAAGAATTGAGCTGCCAGTAAGGAGCACAACAGCTAGTAACACTGCTATATTCATACAGGTCCTTCAGAAAGACAGAAAAATGTGAACATAATTTATAACATGGTCCTTAATTGAATCAAACTACAAATCCCTGCCTATTTCTGATTAGCCCATCCACCCTTTAATCAGAAATAAGGATAAAGCTTTAATAACTTAAATTTAAAATAATTTAATTGTAGGTTTTTTATGGAGATTATTTACTGTTTACTGACTATTTACCATGTATTTTCTTTTGTGTTTCTTTAGCTTTGCATGCTTACAGATTCATACATTAAGCCTGAGTTTTCTGATGGGATTTTAAAGAGGTGAAAATACCTCATAAACCAACAAAAAACATCATAATTTCATTTTGCCTTTAGGTTCATGCATTGAAACCAACTAAAGCCTCAGGGTAGAGAAATTTAGGTCACATTTGTGAAAAACAGTTCTGTTGCCACAGTTACTAGTTACTACTGCTTGCATAACTGATATTTTCAAGAAAGCAAAGTAGTCCATTTCTTATAGAGTATTTTTTCACAAGATACAACCAAAAAAATTTAAAAAAGAAAAGTTGAGCTCTAACAAATGGATTATCCCAAGAGGCTGCATTCCAAACCAGCAAAGATGTTCAGGCAAGATGCTGGCAGCATTATTCACTGGCCCTCTCACCCTTAACTGCTCTGTCAGATGAAGCATTGGCTTTTCTCTGTCCCACGTGACTGAACAGCAACCAGGTGACTTCTCCTGGAGGAACTGAGGACTGTGGAAGTAGGAGAGAAAGAACAAGTCAGTGAGCAAAATGTTTGCAACTATGCCCAGCTTTGGCACTACAGTGGCTTAGGGAAGCTGCCTACTTCCTCCCACTCTGGACTACAGCTCAGGAGAGTGGCAGTTCCAGCTCTTAGAGAAACAAAAAACCCACACAAACTGAACAAGTTCATTCACATCACAAAGGGTGGATTCAAACTACGATCTTTACTGAGGGAGATTTCTGTAAAACCTACCAATAAGTAGACTTCACCCTCTGGCGTCTTCTGAGCCCCTTCTCCGTTACAGGGAATAGGGTTTTTTGGCACAGTCAGAAAAAAGATTAAGCTGCTGGTTTGAGAAGGTTCAGAGCTGAGTCTGGGAGGGTCAGTGCTGAGTCATCAGAAACATCAGTTTCTTGACAGCATTTTGTGCAGCTTCCTGGGCCAGGAGAGAGTGAATTTCGCACATTACAAATGTTGCATGGTAGGTTAGGATCATACAGCTGCAGTAGTCTGCTTTTATGGGCTACCTATTAATAAATGATACTGCTCTAGTCAGTTTTGAACAGGTCAGGAGGAGTTCACCAACTTTCTTCTCTGTCATTAGAACATACAGATTTATTTATCTATTTATTTGTTTATTTGGGGCATTGTATAATCCACTCCACACACTCCCTCTACTTGTGAAAAACTTTCAGACAATTTGCATAGTTAATTGACAAAATGTCGGCTTAGATAGTGAGCACTGTTTTGTTTAATATGTTTCCAGTTCCTACAATTACCTCCCTTAGGCACAAAGTTGAGTAAATTGACTGGCCTTTCACCGTACCTTGAAGGTCAACTAATTCAGGGTCTGTCAAGCCACTGGTTGCTGTGGATGCTAAAGCCAAGGGTCCTGCACCGGTATAGCTTTGCTTTCTGCCCTGAGACATTCTTTATGTCTCCATAAAAAGCCAAGTCTCAGGAGCTAGACATAGAGAGGTTAATCCTTATTACTAGTGACACTGGAAAAAGCTTATGACAGATGCACAGTGGGTCCCCTTTGGAAGACTGTGCATAACTGAGAGTATGGGAAGGATATTTTGCACGGAACTGCCAGGAGGCTTAGAAACTGTATTAGAAAAAGACTGGGTTTTTTCACTGCATAGTTCATTTAATGAACCTCTGTGCCTCAGGGTAAGGGAATGTACAGTATTTGAGCAGATAATCTATGTGACGTAACAAACTAACCTCTGAAAAGAACCTCGATAGTTATGCAAAGCTGTATCTTGCTTTCTTTTGAATAACTAAGCCCCACATCCAGAAAAAAAAAAACAAGTTCTTACTGTAAAGTAGATGGCTCGTGCTCTGCTATTACACTTGGTACAAAAAATTGCTATAGGAAGAAAAATAATCTTTCCATCTTAGTGGGACACCCTTGTGTAAGCAGCATGAACAAATGGCAAGGGTGCCTCTTCAACCATCCTGCTTTCAAAAGGAAAATTTTTGTGGAACAAATTGCGCTTTTAGCATAGATTGGTGTTATTCGTGGGGCGGATATAAAAACCCATAGTAGCTGGATTGCATAGAATCCTAATTAACAAGAGTCACTAAGCTGCAGGTTTGCGCTGCTGTCTAACTAAAGCACTTGCAGAGTTTTTTAACTGTCCCACTGGGGCTGTACTGATGCCCTGAAGATTAGACAGGGCTGCATAATTCCCTAGTGTCTGCCTAAACTGATGGTGGGCACTGATTCTTTCCTCAGCAGCTGCTCACAGGGTGCCTGGACAGGCCACTTCCAGACTTCTTGTCCCCAGGACCATTCTTTTTTGCTCCCGATAGTGTCCTCTGTTTCACCTGATGCATATCCCTGCTTGGCAGAGAACAACACAAGACCCTTCCCACATTAGAGCCACTATGGTTATGTTATAACCTCTCTAACAAAAACACAATAAAGTTTGTCCTTTCTCTAAGTGAGTTTCTTCCTTCCAAAAAGCAAAAATAGTTTAAATATCAAAATACGGTGTCCAAATTTTATAAACAACCATACCTCAGTATTTCTAACAAAAGTGAATGCAAAATGAATTGGAGTTAGTTCATTACACATGAAGGCTTGCAGAGAAGTAGTTACATTCTTTGTTTGCCAGCTGTTAGGACTACATTAAGACTTACATCCTAGGTAAGTGGTTTCACGGAGGTGGTTTTCTGAGCAGTAAGAAAAGTCTTACTACAGCTTTTGGTTCAGGGCAGCATGCCAAAAATAGGCAAGGAAGAAAAACAATGCTGAAATCTATGTGAAAGTTTAGTGTAAAGTACAGAGCTGTTCTCACACAACCCCTTTATGTGTTATTCGGAATTTCCAAAGAGAAAATGTTTATGCTCACTGAGGAGGTCTCATTTTGGTGTAACTGCAATTAATGTGTTCTATTAATTTCCAGAGACACGAGAGTCTTTAGTAATTTCTTTTTGTTTGATATATTAAAAAATTTGACCATGTAATGGGTTTGTTTACCTTCCAAAAGTATTTCTGTGATAATTTCCTGATGGAGACACAGATTAAAATGGTAATTTAGTACCAAACTAAGCCAAATAATGCAAAAGAAAAAAATAAATGCAAATTGATTGCGCTCTACATCTTTCTAAACATTCTGCACTCGATTGCTGCAAAATATCAGTTTCGGAACATGTACCTTCTAGGGAACCATACAGATCACATTGCTTATATTTGGAATCAAAATCTCACAAAATGCAGCATGCTTTAGATCCATGCTTCAGAGTATTATCTCATACTCAATTAGCAAGCTAAGGAGTGGTCTGAGCAGCAGGTCTAAAACATACCAAAAAAAAATGAAATTACTTAAAGTGAGGTCAGAAGGAGAAATAGGTTTCAGTAATTAATTGCTTAGCTTCCAATTTTAGGCATATGTTTGTCTTTAGCATGTGAGTAACTCTATAGAATGCAAGTCTTTGCAGAGCAAAGCTATTAAAAGTCACACAGCAGTAGTAAATAACAGCTGTGGGGGAGCTGAGGAGTGGGAGAGAAGTTGGACTTTAACCTTGTCACTCCTCAAGAATGATTGTTCCCTGTCCTGACCTTGAAGTAGTGTGATTTTCTGAAGGGAGAAATTCCAAGTTTGTGGAGAAAAAGGAAATATTTCTCTGGCAGTTTATTTTGTTAATAGCAGCTGTCTGAAGCTGCTGGGATACTTGGAATGTCCCAGTAAGTCCCAACAGAGAAGGCTTAAATGGCAAAGGACAGGTGAGGTTGTCAGATGAGTATAGCAATGTCATTTCTGATGTGCCTGCCTTCTTCAGCCATTTGCATATTTTCTCTCTCTGATCTCTAATTACACTTGGAACCAGAACTCCAAAAGTAAACACGTCTCTGCTGAGAGCTGGAGCCTATATTTGGCCAGAAGAAAATGTTGCCTCTAAGTCTTACCTCAAGCATGAATATACACATGCAAGTGCAATTACAATGTAGAACAAATCTCATTGGAAGGAAAACTTCCTAGTTTGTGCTACAGCCTAAACAATCACTGAACAAACACACTAAGGTCTTTTCAGATTAGCTGGAATCAACTTAGAGGGCAAGTAATGAATCTAATTGTTACGCTAGCTTCCATGTCAGCAGAATAACAGATGTACAGTATAACTAAGGGGAAAGTTGTTTTTTGTTTGTTGAGCAGGTGCTACATTAACTATCACATGGAAGTTTCTCAAGTACATTTGGAGCCAGTTGGAAGGGAGCCAAAAGCACAGCTTCCATTTCATCCTCTGGACATCCAGCTGTGCAGCTGCATAAGCCTCCAGAAGCAGCTGAGGCAGTGAAGACAGTGACACCTTGTCATTTCTTTGACCATTTCTAATGCCCCACTACAAATATCAAATAAATAAAACTGCCAGGAACTGCCCTCCCCTAGTTGCATATACTGTGACCCAGCTGCCAGATATGCCTGTTAGAGAGTGCTAAGCAGATGGGGGACAGCAAATTACCCCCGCTCTCCTGCAATTACAGCACTAACCACATCAGGGAATGGACTTAAGGGTGCACATGTGCTAAAAGGACTTTTGGGAATGATCAGTGGGGCTGTATAGGCCTCACAATGATAAGCTCTGTTGTAAAGAAATGATTTGACATGCCAGGCAACTGCAGAGAAACCAGTGCCTGTTTAATAGCAGTGCATAGAAAACATAGCCTGCAATTAGGCTGAAGCTGTCATCAACAGGCAGAGAGAGGCTTAGCACTATTACAAGAGCTGAGGTGGCTGTTAAGTGCACTTTGTCTTCACTGAACAATACTTCCATGGCCAAATGACTTGGAAATTTGTGCTGATACTTTGCATAAAGTCTTCACCTAAACAGTGCTGAAACTGTGGACTTCCCATATGTAGGAAGGCACCCTAACACAGATTCAAATAAAATATGATTGCAAAACAACCTGGAACCAGAGTTCCCAGAAATGTGAAATGTTCAGGGTGTTTTTTAAGGTACAGAAGAAGGGAAGATATTACATGCACAAGACAACAGCTTTATTCACAAGCATGTCCTTGCAGCAGTCGACTGGTTATCAGCAACAGCTAAAAAACAATGGTAAGTGAGTGTTTTCAAACAAATGTAAAGTTAAGTAAACTCAAACATCTGTTTCCATTTCATAGGCATTCAGAAACTTAGCAAGACAACCTGTGTGACATTGATAATAAGGATAACACTGTACACAAATGATAAAATACTGTGCAGTTGTGCAGAGTGCTGTATTCTAAGGGATGAAAGACAATAAATTCAATGCATTGTGAAATATAAGGAATACCTCTACATGAAAGTCCAGTATTGACATTGATATATATACATCAGAGTTATGACGGTGACTGAGCATGGTGGGAGATAACAGAAGCAGACTTCAGATGTTATGACAGGATGCGATGCAGAAGTAAGATATCTGGACTCTGTAACCAATTGCTTATTGAAGTAACTAGCTAGTGACATCATAAGGGAATAAAATACTCATACTTTAGTAGTGAATCGTTCCCAGGCTCTGTTTTGTTCTGCACAACAATTCGGTATATTCAGTATGTTCAGATTCAGCATTCTTGCTACAACACAGGAAAAAACCCCAATCCCAAAAAACCCAACCAAGCAACCAACCAAAACAAAACAAAGAAAAAAACCCAAAACAAATAAATAAATTTAAAAACCTGCAAAAAACTCCATCAACGTCCAACCCTGTAACAGTAGTAGCTTACTTTCAGGAAGAAAAAAAAAAAAAAAAGAAATCACTAAAAATTAAGAAGCTTGTTAAATTAAAAGAAGCAGCCAAAGGGATAAAAATTCTTAGAGTTGCCATGGAGACAGTTTATAAAATAAATATTAAGTGTTCAGAAGAAATGTATACCACAATCAAAAGACTGTAAAAACCTTAAGAAAAGATAGCATAATTAAAAGGGAGAGTATAGGAAACTATGAAAGGCATCATGATATCTTCAAAAATAGAGTTTGTGAAAGAAACAGGAGAAGAATAAAAAGCAAGGTAAATGTATAATATGGTGTAGAAAGAGATTCTGAGAAAGAGTTTGTTAGTCACATAGAAGCTGTATATTTAATGAAAATACCTTTCAGGTAACAACTGAGTTTTCAGTTCTCAGAGGTGTCTGAAGTACAAGGGCACTCCAAGGAGCTGTATAATAAAAGATAAATGATTGACTTGCATCAATATTTTATACAGAGCTGTTTGCAAGGTTTCTGCTAGCAGGAAGTTTAAGAAAGTGTTTAATATTAAAATATCAACAACTTTAAAAAAAAATTAAGAAAAAATCAGAGATAACATTGTCCCAGCTGTCCTAAAACAATCTCAGCTATTAGCTGTGGTACATAGCTTTGTCACTCAACTTGGCCCTCAAGCTTAAGAGGTTTTGTTTTAAGAGTTTTAAGAGTTTTGTTTCAAGACTTTGAGGGAGGCTTTAGAGGAAAAAAAGTGCCACAAATGAGACTGATTTCCATACCACCTAAATTGATCAATTACAATAACAATAGCATTTGTAGATAATTACATAATATGATAAGAGCAGTCGATCCAGCCTTTGGAAAAGGAAGTTACACAGGACAGATTTGTGAAGTGACAAGTGCTGTTGTCAAGGCAGAGCAGTGCCGGGGGCTCCCGGGGCCGAGTCTGGCTGCCAGTCTGTTCCGCTGCTCCAGCCAGGAGCGGGGCAACCATCCGGCTGGGGCAGCTCCAGCCCCGGGGAACGGGCACCTCCCTGGGGGACACAGACCATCTGAGGCTGAGGCCAGGCAGGGACACAGCCCGGTGGGTGGGCTCATAGCAGGGCCAGGCAGGGCTCTGGGGGCTGGACATCAGCTCTGCTGTGGCATCGCTGGAGCAGTGGCTGGGGTTTCCACAGACTGACGTGAAGCCTTGGACCCCGTGTGGAATGGGGGAGCCCCAGGGGCCAGGCAGGAACAGCCAATCCTAGGGGTGCCCTCAGGGAAACTTTGCTACAGGTTCCCTAAAGGATTTCTTTAGCAGATTCCTTCATCACAGGTTTAGGAAAAAACAAACAAACAAAACAAAAAACAAACAGCGACCAAACCAAACCAAACAAACAAAACTGTTGTAAGATAAAGTAATAACTCACTGAGAAGGGAAAGTGGGGATAGTAAATGGTGTTTCATAGCAGATGGGGTCTACCAGGGATAGGGATTGTACACAGGGACTGCATTAGAATCTGTGTTCACATATGTTCGTGTAGTTCATAAACTATGCAGAAATGGTGAAAACAGATGTGGAAAAGCTCATTAATGATAATGTTATCCGTGGTATTAAAAACAAAACTGTGCATTTTTGTAACTGTACCTCATCACCACACAGCTGTGACACAGAACTGCTGCACGACAAGGCAGCAAATTAGCAAGTGAAACTCAGCATTCATAAATGCACAGTGACCGGCAGGGGACAAGAGCACACTGCCTGGACACAGCGCCCGGGCCCACGCTTGCTGTCCCTGCTTGGGGATGAAATCTGAAAGGCCCCACTCAGAGCTCTTCACATCATCATTTAGGTGGTGAGCAGAAGTTGGAATGGCAACCAAATTGTGTTCCATCTAGGTCATGTACAAAAACTGTCAGTGTGAAAACAAGATACAGAAGTGGCATGTGGCTTCTGTCTGAGAAAAAGTTACACAGGCTGAAAATCCTCAGCTTTGCAAAGAGATTATTGAGGGGAGAACTGTCAGAGCTCCATACAGATAAAAATAGTCTAGAGAAAATAAATTCAGAATGATTGCTCACAATTTTCATAAAATAAGATCTAGAGAAAACACGGGGAAGTTGGGCAGCAAGTTTGAACAAGCAAAAGCCCTTTATTTTTGCATATTAGAAGTTTAAGTAATAGTACCCCTTCCTAGGCTGTGTTTAGATGTCAGACAAGCATTGGATGCTATTAAACAAATTAATGGAAAAATAGTTCATTTAAATTGAAGATACAATGTTATTTGCTACTTAGGGAACCCAAACCATGGATTGTAGGAAGACAGGAGAATGTCATGAGTCATGGTGTGCAATAAATAGTACATATATAATTCTATAGTGCTAAATTATTTCTCTGAGGTTGCCCTATAGGCAACTCTGAGGGTATGGAACCAGATTGACTTTATCATGATTTTTAAAATTGTTAACATTCTTTTTCCTAAGCTGATACTTTCCTAAATTGATACAGTACTGTAGACAGTGATTCCACCCCTTGCAACTTCTCATTCACTGCTACTGAAAGGAGTTTCCCCCATCCTCAGACCCTGGTATTTCATCTCACATAAAGAGGGTTCACCCCTATGCTGGAGGCACTCCCAACATATTTTTTAATTAAACCACTGTTAGTACCCCTTTGCATACCTGGAATTTATTAAATGCCTAGCAGTGGAAGGGAAAAAGCAATCATCCTTAACTGTGAAATTGCACATTCCTGAATCCAACAAAGTGAGAGATGTCAGTTCATAGCTCCTGATGCTGCAGCTTCAAAAACATTTCCTTTTTGTAAAACAGATTATTTTTTCTGGAGTCAGTTCCTTGACTCAGATCATGGCCCAGCCACATGGTCATTAGCATTGCTGAAACTTTGTTTACAGAAATGTATATCCAGGTCTGGAAGAGGGCAAAAGAAGGCCATCATTTTAGCAGCAACATCCACTTAATAGTGGTTAAAAAAACTTTGAGAAGAAAACAGGAAAATACAAGCAAAGTGGTTTTTTTTCCATACACCAAGCAGTAAAGAACCTGCACCTTTCTAGCCATATCATCATGCAACAGTATTAAATAGGCAGACATAAAGGCAAGGCTTCCTGCTGCAGGAACAAAGAGGGAAACAGCTGCTTTTCGAAAGGCAGAGTGTCATCTTCCTGCCCAATACAATACTACAAGATAACACACGTGTTCACCAAAGAACACAGCCGGATGAAGACAAGTATCTCTCATATGGTTAAACTTTATTGCTCCAGCTATCCATAACCCATGCAGCTCCTAATGACCTTAGCTGACAGCACACTTGACATTTTACCACTCAGATTATTCAACCAAGCACCTTTTAATCTAGTGCTTAAAAAGTTTAAATGAATAGCAATGAAAAACTGTTAGCTAATGAAAAAGGCTACTTTGTCTCACACAGTGTTAACTAAGCATTCCCAAAGATCCAGTTCCAGCTTTCATTATGCCATACTGACATTTAATGCTCTGGGATATGCTGAAGAAAATTCTCTTATTTCAAAACCCCTACTGAAGCAAGGAGGGAAATTACTTTGCTTCCATCTACCCTTACATTCTGCCAAGAAGCGCTGTAAAATAATAAATATAATGTAAAAAGATGCAAGCGTCTTTGATCTCATGCATACACATCAATAAAATAGCTGCAAAGCAAAGCAGATGGGCAGCTGTACTGTCAATTCTGAAACCTCTAAAATGCCATAATTACCTCCCCTTGACGTACTGACATACCTATCTGCCAAGCTGCTAGGCATCCGTCACCGAGCAATATGCAACTGGTGCCTGTGTGTCAGAGTGGACTTTGCCTGTCACCTGGAGCTTTGCTTCTGGTAGCATGTTCAGACTGTATCACAGTCCACTTCAAGGACTATTCTTCTAGAAATATATGTCACAAGCACAGACAGGCTTTCTGCAGTGGCCACCAATAATACCCTTTCAACATCAGTGTATGGAAGTGCCTACGTTTACAGTGCACACTCTTAAGTGGGGCTATCAAAGCTGCAATAACTCCTGTCATCATCTTGGCTCTGTTTTTTGTTCTTCCTCAGCCTTGAAGCAGGCACACATACTTTTCTGTACCTTATCAATAAAGAATGCACGTTTACATTTCTTACACTGAGGTAGCCAGGGAGTTCACCTTTACATCTGTTTCTATTCCAGTCAAAGACCGAAGTTTTCCATTTCTCTTCACATCATGGGCTAGGGTTGTCTTCTGATGCAAAAGCAGTTGGCAAACAACTTCAGCATTGCCTAATCTTCTCACAGAAAGTGGCACTCTGCTGAATCTTTCTCCCCGTTCAGAACTTGAGACAGGATGCATCTCAGAGACAAGGCCTTAAGATGATAAAGCTCAAGGCAACGTGGTCTGGTGAAAGGTGCCCCTGCCCATGGCAGGGGGTTTGGAACTAGATGATTTTTAAGGTACCTTCCAACACAAAACATTCTAGGATTCTATTATATGATTCTATGAACCCTTCAATTTACAATACACCACATTCCCTGAACTCTCACTAACCCACAATAATGGAAAAGAGGGTGAGTCACTGCTTTTCTCCAGCCTAATTTATACACAATGATACCTAAGCAGGCAACTAGCCCATATGAAGGGGTTTGTGTCTCATTTTTGCTACACTGGCCCTTTAGAGTCAATAGAAGGAGAAGCAGATGCCACAGGAACTGACTGAAGAGGACTAAACCCCCTTTGCTTTAAAGGAAGTTGGTTGGTCACTGCAGATCACACTAGAGAGCTAGAAGGAAGGCCAACTCCTCAGGCATGGAAGGTCTAAATTCATTCAGTCTAACACACTCCTGAAGCAAATATCGGTTATACTTATGCTGTAAACAGTGGCTGAAGTAATTCTTAATAACCTAGCCACATGACTATTGCCATAATGGGACCTCCTCCTCACTTACGTGCTCTGATATCCCCTCCACACAGATGAATGATCTGTATTTGGACACCTAGTAACACAGGCTGTCAAACATTAAAATTCACATGCATGTTTCAGTCTGCGATGGTGAAGAGCTGCACGCCCCAGTCACTTGAGGAAGCTGCAAGCACAATGCAAAAGCTCATAAGATTTGGACTGATGAAATCTGGAGGATGCATTTGCCCTCCTTTCAAAAGCATCAGGAGATAACATGATCAAAGGAAGAATGCTCTTTAAGCTGTTTATCTTTGCAAAGAATGACCTGATGATGTTTAATGGGATGATTAGGCATAGCTATGGTTTAACGCATATTTAAAAGATTATTTCCGTGATTAACTGATTGTCAGAAAGAAAGTATCCAATGACAATGGAAAAGTAATTTCATCAGTGCCTTCAAAAAGATGGTTTACTCTCATGGTCTTGATATGTAGCTCTTTAATTGGGTCATCTCTTAGCGGTGTCGCAGAAGCAGAATTGTGGGTTGCTTTAAAATTGGATTTTGAAAATTACATTGAAAGGGTCTTTTCCTAAGGACTCTAGCAGAATCAGCAGTCAAAATATTCAAATCTAGGCAACAGAGGTATTATTGTTTCTTGCATCACCTTACATATGCCTTTGTGGGATGAGGACAGAAGGGAGGAATGTAGAGGGCAAAAATATACTTCTGCTGAAGTTAAATACAGTACATGGAGCCTTCAGATTTTAAGCCATGACTTCAGTGTTTGAATGCAGATCACTGAAATTATGAGCTGCTACATTTTATCTTATTAAAGGTCAGAAGATCCAAAAGACTAACCAACATGTGTTGGGTATTATGCAAAAGAGCCTGTTGTGGCACAAAACACATGGTGAAGCCTTCAAACACATATACATTTAGAGGGTGAAATTGAGTCACTGCTACAGGATGAGGTAGAAGCTTTTCAGGAATATGTAAATAAATCTAATCAACCAGGCACTTCTAAAATTTTCTCCTTTTCCCCAACCTGTTACATCTGAAGAACTGAAGTATCTTTGATCAAGTGGAAAAAAAATGAAGAAGTCAGCTTCCATCTCATATCAAACACATGGACTTTGCCATTATTCAGGGTTTGCATAACATAAATGACCAGACTCACTGTACAGGACAAACCTAACCATGTAGCTCTAACAGAGCCACTTTCTTAAGTTTCAGGAAATAGAGAACTTAAGGTGTGCAAGTCCATGTCTCCTTTAATAGTTCTCAAGTACTGCTTTTCCTGAAGATCTTGAATTCTCTGACATATTGAAGTGAAAGTGGGGAATTGTGCTTTCTCCAGAAAAACAACTCCTTTGTCCCTCTGTGCAGGTTTTCCCACAAGAAAAGGAAAACCAGCCCAGAATTTGGCTTCTATTTTCCTATTTTCACAAGGGAACTCAAATAAATGAGTTTATAATGAACAATCTGCCAGCAAGCACCACAAACATATTATTTACACAGAACCACACACCAGAATACCTGCATAATCAAAAGTACACCTGCAGCTTTAATTATATATAAATCAGGTTAACAAAGAGCAATAAAAGCACCATGTGTCCACCTTTTTATTTTAAATGTCATGTTTCATTTCAGTCTTTCAGGGCTTTTCAAATACAGAAGTTAATTCAAAGGTTGGCTCTAGAGGTTAGACTGACTCGGTTCTAGGCTGACTGAGGAAACAAAAAAATATTTTTTCTCAGCTGATGGCCACTCGAAGTAGAGGACAAATATCTCCAAGTGTTCTTGACTTTTGACTTCTCTGTGATTTTTCTCAGACCCTTAGTTTAGGTGTTTATTTTGTTAAGTGTCAAAAATGATACTGACCGTTGGTCAGAGGATAAGGATGTTTCAAGTCACTTTGCTATACAACAAAGCTAAAACAACAGGGACAGAGAAACTATCTCTCAGTACCATTACAGAACGTCGTTAAAACTGAAAATGTTTTTAATCATTAAAACTGTATTTTCTCCTTGTTTTTAGCTTCCAGTTTCCTTAGCTCCGATCCAGTCTTTGTGCCTTTTGGTGTTTATACATAGCTTATAGGACCTTATACAACAAGTGCCCTAGAAAACAAATCTTCAATATTAAGTTCTAATAACATGCTACATACACAGACAACTTAGCAGCTTTGGCACTCAGAGGGAGGTATAATGCACCTATTGTATTTACTTATGTTGCACATTTGTATTATCAGTCACAAAAGGTAAAATATTTTCTATCATGTTTCATTCCATCTTCCTATGTAGGTAACAGTCTAAGTTTGCTGAGGAAACATTTTTGTCCTGCAAAAGTTTGCAATATTTGAAAAAATCAATTCTAAATTGAAACCAAAAAGTCAAAACAAGCTTCACAAATTGGTATTTTCTAAGAATATCAAAACAAACACTTGTTAAAATTAACTTGATACCTTTAACTGACTTCTAATCAAAAGCCTTCATGAACTGAGAAAATTAAAACCATGTTTTTTGCTAATGTCAGTTTTTTGGCCATTTCATACTTTTGCAGGAAGAAAAATAATTTGAGAAAGAAAAAGTCCAAATAGGTATCTAGAAAAATATGTCAATGTGTCTCAGCTTGGAAAGAACTGAAGGGACAAACCATCTCATTTGTTCTTGCCTTGAGTGGACTCCAAACCAGCAACAGCCCAGGGCTTGAGAGAATGAAGTCCTCAAGCTGGTGCCCAAATCACTTTACACAGTGTCCTCACTGGCTGTGAAGAGCTGACATTCATTTGGAGCTGCAGCAACTGTGCAGATGGAAGGTATGATGAGGCTGGTGAGCCACACACTGACCTGCTATATGGGAACACACTTATACATTGAGTATACTGCTGAAAGAAAAAAGAAATATTCCAGACATTTTCATTCCCTGGTAAATACACATTTTCTTTGCCTGCAATATGGGCTGGCTTGCCCCTACTCTATTTTGTAACCTAGCTTCTGGCAGACTTCTGGAGGCATTTTAAAGTTGGATAGCTGAGCTGTTCACTCCCTGAGCTGCCCACCCCACTGCTGTGGGGGACATTGCTAGACTCAGGACAGCATCATCTAAGCTGCTTACCATTCAGCTCCTGTTTTCAGATGGTCATGTAAGGTAAACCAGCTCTGATTTCAGTTTACCTTAGTGTGTTGCACAAATCACTGTGGTAGTTCAAACACTCCTTTACAGGAGATTCCTAACTCATAGTCAATACCATCTAGAAGACAGGCAAGGCAGACAACTAGAGGCTGTCTTCAGACATCTGATTTTTATTTACTGCAGTGAGTTGGGCAAAGTTCTTATTTCCATGTACTTGTGTTTGGAAGAAGGCTAGATTTCTGGGAACACTAAGTGGTTCAGGAGCATAACTACTATAAAAAATTAATCAGACTAATAAGCCTAAGTCACTTTGGGACAGCTAAGAATTTCACTGATCACAGTTAGAGCACTTTTAATATCCTCTTCTGTTTGCCTTCTAGCATACGGACACTGTTTTATTTATGCTTCATTTATTATGAAGAAAAAAACAATATTACATGTTGTCAAGACAGTTCTTGTGTCTAGTGGGAAGCAACATGATGAATTCACTATTAGGACAACATTTTTACTCTTCTAGAGGGGAAAGGCAGGATATCCCAAATAAGTAACACAAATTTATTCAGCCTCCTCCTCATGATGAAAACTCTCAGCTGAATTTCAAACACAGCCAAACTCAGCCCTCATATAACCCTAGTAAAATCAGTGATAGTATTATCAGAGTTGAATATGGTTGTGTGTATTTTAATGCAAATATATTTATAGATTATGCCTACACTGCATAACCACAGAAGTACACTTTTTCTCCATGACAAATAAGGTTAAACAAAAAAACAAAAATCCCCCGCCCCCCAAAAAAACACAACAAAACAAAACAAACCCCCAAACAAACAAAAGCACTACAAAGAAACTGCATGAAAACTCAGCCTGTACAGACTGAAAATCAAAAAATCCATTACACTGCGAACTATAAAAATAGAAAGCAACCTACTTAAAGAGGCTACCTAATGAACTGATCTTTTTCTCCCACCTTTGAGCACTTAAAGACAACAAAAATGTCAAACCCAAACAATAACAAATAATTTTATTTTCCACTAATGTGCATTAATTTCAAGCTCAAAGTCTTGTTGTGCTCCACAGCAATATAGAGCTCTTCTAAATATTCCAGCAACTGCCTTGGAATCTTAGGGGTGAGAAGAGAGGAAAAGACACACTGTGTGTGGACCTTATCATTAATGCTTGAACCCCTCCCTCTATCAAAGCACTGCTTGCCTTGTTTCAAGTGTGTGGTCCACGACAGAAATTCACTTCACTCCTAGATCAAAGAAGGCATTTTAGCTTACACCCCACAGGCATGTAGTCCACAGACAAATTATTCCCAGTTTACACTTCTATACTTCAAATGTGTTAAGAGTACAACATGAAAGTTAAAAATAGCTCAGTGTGTATACTGTATAAATACAAATAATGAGGGCTGCCTTCATTAACTCCTTTCCAAATCTCGAGCTTTTAATAGCAGAGGTAAATAGTCTTCTCATGAAGTTTATCGGCTTTGATGAGACTGAAGACAAATTCATTCTGATTAAATGTCCATAAGTGATACTCGTGAAAGTGAATCCAGTGGCATTACACTCATTTCCTACTGAACTGTAGCTGACCTCTTTCTACCCCTTTGCAATGTGCAAAATTGGCAAACTTAAAAAAAAAAACCAGTTCCCCTAAGTCAATGCAGAGATTTGTCAAACAAACAGCCTGATCTACAGAAGAGATTTTAGTGTCAGGTCCTCTGACACCTGTGGGGAGAATGAGCATGTAGAGTCGAATTCTTTACCTTGCACAGGAAATAGGAAAGAGGTGCTACCATTCAAACACAAGTCTCTTAATTTGGTTGGTAGTGTGACCTTTGTAGAAGACATCTGAAAGCTGTATTGATCTTAAAAAAACCTTATGATTCCCAAACTGCAGAATAACTTAAATATTATGAGTCACATTAATATAATCTAGAGGAAGTTTTCAGTATTACCATCTGCATTTACGGGAGTCACCTCTGGCTTCCTTCACAGTCCATGGAGAGAACACAGTACTTCTAGTTTCGTATTTGTCTCATGTTAACTCAGAGGTGTGAAATAAATCATGTGGATCATGGCAGAAAAGTGACTTTTCTTCTTCACACAGCCATAAAAAGCACCGAAGAGTGATGACTTAGGATGTAGACATCTACCTGTAAATGTCCAAATTTTTTGATCCTGAAACAGTCACTGGATTTTATTCTGGACCAGCAGTAAACTTCAAATCTATGCTTCTCATCACTAAAGTACAAGTGCAAGTAGTGAATGGAAACAGGCCAACTCTTAGGTGAAAAGATCACCCCAGGGCGTAAGGGGATTTTGCAATTTCGTTTCCATCACACCTGTCCACATGGCCATGTCCACAAAGGCTCTGTGGTGTTTGGTTTTCAGGTGAGAGGTGATCACTTTCAGTCATTATCAGTTGTTTAGGGATTTGTGATGCACTGGTTTGTTGCATCATTTTTCAGATTACTCTAAGGCAAGGATATAACCTCAGGGGCTGGATAAACAGCAACTCAAAACCTACACAGAAAACGCAGGGTCACATTAGCAAAGTCATAATATTTCCTTCTTCTTTTGTATCCTCCATGAAATGTATTCAAGGAAACACTGACCACAAAAGAGACAGGGTGTGCTCAGTCTCTTCTTGGCTTTGAGAGTTTTCCTTTATAGTGTATACAGTCTAGTTTGCATCCAGCTCTCAATACAGACAAAGTATGATCCCTCAGAATTTCTTCTTGTGAACAGATCTTAAAAACTCAGTTGGGACCACCCGAGTCAATAGGAGTGTTGCGGGAATAGGACTATAAAACTACTGCAATGACAGTAAGCAAGCTTCCCCTTTGTATGCCAGCTTATTTGTTGTGCCTTGCCAATCAGTCAAGAAGGATTTATGCATTGCTGATGAAAAGCAGCCTTAGCTAGTAAATCTGGCGTAATATGAATAAACATCTGTTTATAGCCAGAAGGAAAAGTCAAAATGTTTCCTAATGGCAACCCCTTAAAAACCATTTCCATTTTGTTTTAAAACAGACAGAACCTTAAATTTCTTCTTTATACCTAAAATTCTACTTCTAGCTCATAGTTGTCCTAGTGGCTTCCGTTAGTTGGTAATACTGAAACACTACAGTTATAGGGTTTCTTGTAAGTTTGCTAAAATCTTGTTTTGTACTTCTAGGACCACAAAGCAATCTAGGTCCCAAGCCTTGTCTGTAAAAAGATATGTGAAATGACAAACTGTTACTCCTATGCTTTCACTCCTGATTGTGTCCACCTTCCATAAAATAATTATATAAAAGAAAATATGTTACAAAAGTCTACATGCAAGTTTATTGATAGGAATATGTGCAAGTCCTTCCCCTGATTGCAGTAACACAATACTTTTCACATAATTTAGCTAACACAGTGCACTTTTATCCACTCTTTGCAGATGAGAAAGAAGGGTGCAGTGCAGCGAAACAAAATGATTTGTCCAAGGTCAAACAGGAAGTGTGTGACAAAACCAGGAACCGATCTGTTGATTCCTCACTCCCAAGCTGTACCTATCTTCAAGTCTAGGTCTGATTTCTCACAGTGTGAACAATACCATATTTAAGTCTTGATCCTTTAAATCCCTAGTGAATGAAAAGCAATACATACCATTATTTCCATTTCTAAAATATAAGACTGGAAGAGGAAACACTGTGCAGATGGTAAATAGTTCAAAGGTCTTATCATCATGCCTTTCCATCAGTGAAGAAATGATGAGGCTGCAACTTGGCATGATCTATACTTCTGACAGTGCAGGGAAAAAACACATCAAGAAGTAATTTGAAGTCCAGTGGTATTTGATGCACATCTATCTGGCTCATGTCACTCAGCTCACTGACAAATATAAACAGTGATCATCTGCTAACAGTTAGCTCCGTCTAGACATAGTGTGCTCTTCATTAGCTAATTGTTCACACCTCTCCCCATAGACTACTAGAGGGCAAGACAGCAAGAAAAATAGAGGCAGAATGTGTGTCCATGCAGAATAACCGACTTAGTAAATGGAAGGCAGACCCTTTTGCACTGCACTGTTAACCTGTCAGGTAACTCAGCATTTGGGTAACCTCCGTCAGGATGTCTGAAAATCATCACTTGAAAGCCTTACGCAACTGTCCACCTCACTTCATGTATGAGGAATTTACTGTGCTTAGGCACCTTAGCAGCACTTCCTGGCACAGAACTTGTTTGCTTTTGTGCATAAAGGAATGGAAAACAGGAACAAAATTGTGAAAACACTGTAGGACTCAATAGCTCAAGCTAAGTGATATGAAATTGGTCTCATAGTCTTATAACTATCAAAATGCTGCATGTATATAATATATATAATGTATTTAATTTAGGATTACTGTACTCTATCCCAGAAACTAAAGAAACACTGTGTAAATCTAGTTCCTCTGAAGCATTACGGATTGAGGAACACAATCTACAAAATTATTCCTCTTTATACAGGAGTTTAGTTTTATTACATGGATTATGACTGGAGTTAGTCAGAAATTTCTCTGTGGAACAGTTCATTTCGTTAGAACAAAAGCATTTCCTGGGACACATACCTGAGTGAAACAAGGAACTTGAATTTAAATCTCCTGAAGCCTAATAGGTACTTCTTACTCTGGAGAAAGATTTTCTTGCAGCTACCTGGTAATTGTAAAAACTTCTGTTTAGTTAATTAAAAAAGCACTTTGATTATATATATTAGATGTGGGGAGATCTCATTCCACAGCTCATATGGCTGATGACCCTGACTTGCAGCCTGTATTGAATTTAACTGGTGAGTGTGGAGGTGACAGTTCCTGCTGCCCATCTCACTTCTGATCATGCTGCCTTTCTGTCCTTCCCACAGGAGTAGTAAGCACAATATACGCTGGCTGCTCAGCCACCCTTATTTGCAGCCACATATACCCACAAACAACCATCAATTTCCATTCACATTAGCCACCTTGGGAGGTAACACCAAGCCACAGAATGAGATGACACCGACAGGTCTGATAGCAACACAGGTAGCTGAAGGCAGAGGTTTGTCATTAAAAACTTAGAATGGCCATAGGGGTTGGTGAGTGAAAGAGCGACAGAAAGTGACTTGAACATGTATTTTAGGTATTCTGTCTGCATTGCCTCTAGAGTTGTTTACTGCCCGATATGAACAATTTTTAATCTCAGCATTTCACGTTAGTTTTCTGTCTCCAGGTTCTAGTTGTGTTTGGTCAGCACCAGTGCCACCAAAATCTGAAGCAGACACAAAGTTTATTAAATATTTCCCTGAAATAATAAGAAAAAGGCTCGATAATACTGAAAAACTTGATAATGTTAACAGGGAGATAGGAAATACCATTTTAATTAGTGGTGTCAAGTTTGGATAGGTACAGGCTGCTTTGAAAGGAAAACAACAGCAGCAACTATAACTCGGAAAAAAACATCAGGGAAATAGAGTAATAGAGTAAGACTCTTCACCAGCCCATGAAAAGCCACAGAAAACTAGGACCAGATGTCATTTGACTGGCTCACACAGGCACTGCCACAGCAACTGGCTGACCCCTGGCACTTCTACACCAATCTGATTGACTAGCTGGTACAATCCTATAGCACACCTCACACCTTGTATGCCTCAGTTTGTTTCAACACTCATGCTTTTCATGAAACTCTCATTTTAAAGTGCACAGTCAACTGATTCTCAGTCATCTCTGAAAGCCAATTCTAAGCTTTGTACAAACGTGTCTTCACTGTTTCTGTACTCACCATGAATGTGCCTTGAAACACATCCGCCCCCAAAATGCAGCAAATGCATGGCGTTTTTCATGAAAATAAAATACTGCATGAGTTTTAGGCCTTGCCTAGAATAAACTACACAGGTTGTAGCTATCTTGCTCCTAGCCTTCTGCTTTGCCACCTAGGTTACCCCCTTGTTCATCGATGGCTGTTACATCTTCTACTTGACAAGATTAACTTAGTGTATTAGTGTATATATGTGTGTACACAACATACGGCACATGAGTTGTATACACACAGTGTACATCGTGGGAGTGTGTGGTTTAGATAGATACAGGAAAATGTGCATTAACTCTGATCTGGAAAGCATCACAAAGCAAGGCTATTTATCTGCTTTAACTTTCCTATAATTAAGTCAAGTGATCCATTGTATGGGAACCAAGAAACTTAAACTGTTTATTATTCTCAGCTCTTTGATGTGAGTGTGAATTTTACTGGCCAAGTATTTTAAAGGTTATGCTCATTTTATTGCAATTTTCATTTAATATGATTTTTCTTTCAGGGTGTTTTCTCCTAAAAATAAAGGAAATATAAGAAAAATAAAGACGAAACCAACTATTTTAAGAAGTGCAAAACAATGAGGCTTAACTAATATATTGGCATTTAAAAAAATAAGATTTGATCTGATTAAAGGAGAACTATGCTTGTTCTGTATTTGATACAATGGGGTACTGCTTCTGGCATTCACACAAAACCATATAAGAAACAGATCTTTTATTACAGAGAAGGCAACTCCATTACATGCAGTCTTACATAGTCAACATTTAAAAAACCTCAGACTTTTCAGAGATGCTGTTTTGCTCCAGCCAAACTGTGCACAAAGAAAATTCTTCATATGAAACTTTATTGAAGAGACTGTGGTCACAGTTCTTCACAGTATATAGTTTGCTATTGCCCTAAAATACCTGGCAATGGGAAGAATTATTAAAATAATTACATGTAATACAACACACCTGGAATCCTGTTCTAACTTGAAGAGTTCAAACTGACTTCAAGAAACCCCACAATCAAGGAAGAGGGCACTATCAAAAAGGCAAAAGGTTAATTTTTTCTGGATGTTGCAATCATTTCTCTCTAGCTATTTGCTGAGGGAGGGGTAGCCTTTGCTTAAACACCAACCTCCTTTCAGAGCGGAAGTAAAACATTTCAAATACAGACTCTCTCTCTATGGACAATCTCTTGAACATATCAGGAACATCACCCAATAAGGACCTTGTCCTTCATTATTTGACTGTTTCTAAACCATCGCTTAATTTGAAGCCAACAACTGAAATATATTTCTGCCTTGATTTGGCTTGACTCTTGAAAAAGAACAGCCTCTCTCCCTCATTATACTAATTCTCAATTTCAGAGGAGTCAAATATCAGGATAAACATAACTTATGTTTTATTCATGCAAATCCCCTTTTTTGACAGCTGGGTAACTAGGTGCATTTCATTTCTAATAAATTTAACAAAGATAAGCACAAAATAAATAACGTTTGTAGGGCTGGCCTAAAACTGGTTAATTCAAGTGCCTGAAGTGAAACAACAAACAAGGAATTTGAGATTAATGGTTGACAGCCTGTAGCTTACAGTGAAGTCAAACCTGGTCCTTAGTCTTATAAGTAAATAATTCCCAGAAATGCATGGATTGTATCTGAAGGTTTCAGCACTACGCACCATTCTCTTAAGATGCAGTCTGCAATCCCTCTCCCATCCTTTTCGTATCTTGTGTTTTTTAAAGGTGAGAAGACTAGTTTGTGCAAGGGAGATTTAATATCCAAACCTCCTGTCCAGTAACTTTAAGATTCAATGAGAATCCCCTGTTAACAGACAAATACATCTTTTGCACTGGCAAGTTCTGCCTTTTTTTAGTCCATAAACTTCTGGCAAAATGCCTTAGGCTTCACTTCAGAGTATTTCTCTTCGTAGTGTAAATTATTCCTACTGTAGTTACCATTCTATTGCAGATTAATACTACAAATCCTTTATAATTAGGATTTGGTTTTAAGTCTAATTGCAAAAAAATGTATTTACTTTATCTTGAGAGATTATACTATGCAGCTCATGTTTTGCCAATAATAACTGAGGAACTTACCCTCTGTTCTGACAACTGATCAAACAGCAGCCTACAGTTTATTTATACTTGGGTTTTTAACAGATTTAGTGACTGCAGTCTAGAACCTGGTTCACTTAAATAACTGTATGTAATTCGTATATGCCTACATTCCTGATAAAAACAAAAGTCGTCTGACCAGCTTATCAAATGTTCATAAACTGTCATAAAATTAAATCAGTGTACAAACAATACGTGGGCTAGTCTTAAATAGGAGAAGACCGCTGTATATTCATTTTCTAGAACTGCTGAATTATAGAATGTATGGTACAGAAAATTATACTTATGTTCAATAAATTAGTTCCATATTACTCTGAGCTGCCTTTATACATTGTCATTTTTATTGCTTCCACCACTTTTTATAGCACTGTACTAACCATTTTGCTATGTGAGAGCAAGTCCTGGGAAATGCTTGACTCAGAAATAAGACGTAACTTTTACCAGAACTCAAAGTACATATGGCACACAACCTCAACATCCCAAAAGCTTGTTATGTTAAGAAATTACAAGGGTCTTTCCAGCAGTTCTTGTTAACAGGACTCTTTTTTATGTTGACAGGCAGTTTTAAGCAGCAAACATATTTGTGGGAGCTTGTCTTTTAAAGGATGGGAAAAAAGGGTTACGTATAAAAAATTCCTCATTTCAAATCATGCAAATAATTGGCTCCATGGGGTGCTTATTCGAAAGAGAATTTTCACAACCTGCAAGAGGGTACTAACAGACTTAAATTGTGAGGTAAAACAGTGAGAAGGAATGAGAAAGTAAGTCCTATAGAAAACTGGAGAAATGTTAGGCCTGCATGTTTTCCAGTAAAAACTATTGAAACTGCAATCAAACTGAAGAAAGCATTCAAAGGTTTTTTTCTCATAACTTCTGCAACACATATCTTCTAGGCAAAAATCTTCTTAGGGCTGCCATACTGCAAACCTTTCCAGCTTACTGCTGTCTCACTGAGATGGCTTGTAAAATCAGACTGGCTGAGCAATTATTAAACAAATCCATGACTTCACAAATAAAATGCAGGGACATATTCACTTGCTGCTTTGTGCTGCTGGAATAATACAGAGCAGTCGATTGAGCAGCTGAATGCAGCAGAATTTGAGCTGCTAATCTGAATTAAAGACCAGTTAATTGATGGTTTAATCCGTGTTAGCTATTTTAGCCAAGGTTTGTCTGTATTAAAGATATACTGTTGGGGAATTCAGTCATATCCTAATACTATTCCCCATGGAAAAGACTCCATCCTTTTTTTGTGTTTCTAGAAGTGAGCATATGATTATTCCAGACACTTTTGTTACAGCATTATACCAGGCTCTGTGCAAACAGAGAAGTTGGGATGAAATCCTCCCCCTCTCAAACATGCAAAACTTTTGTTCTCCGGTCATTATTGATAAGAAGCAAGAGAGTAGTTGTAGGGAAGGGAGAGTAAAACCTGGTTTTCCCACCTGAACTTAGAACATCCTTAAAGAGCTCAGACTCCTGTGTTTGGAAAGAGTTATGGGAAGAACAAAGTGTCTCAGTGTACTCCTAGATGTTGCGGAGAGGAGACCATGTGTTGGAAGGGATGTGCACTCTTGCCCCTCCTTTCAAGAAGAGTTGAGCAGAAGTTCTCTGAGTGTTGCTGGACTGATGCGTAATAGTGTCAGCATTTCTGCTTTCCATTTATTTCTTCAAAAAGAAACCAGGACATAAGTGTGTATTGATTCTTTGGAAAACTGCTGTCCCCCTAAGAAAAACATGGAGTGCCCTGACAGAGAGCATCCTGGAGCGAAGGCATAGCTGACCTACCTTCCTGCCATGCTCTACAGTTTTAACTTAAATAACATTTTACCAAACCCCCAAGGTCCTTTAGGAAGAAACTTCTTCAAAGGAAAGATGGCCTCCTAATTGTCTTCTGAGGCCCACTGAGTCCATGACAGCTCAAAGCCTTAGGTCATCTTGTCTGATTCACAGCCTGGTTTCTTTTCACACAAATTAGGCAAATTTCTACCTAATGTGTGTTAAAATTTTCATACAGACAAAGCAAGATGAAATTTTAAAAAATCATAACTGATAAAGATTTTTCTGTTGTTTTTTATTTCATTATGTCTGTCCTTATTTAAGAACTATCTGGTTTTGTTTCAGTTCTGATTTCAGTATTTTTGCTCTAGGACTGTGAAAATGAGTTCAAAAATATTATCTTTTTCTTGGTTTATTTTTTTTCCCCATAATGTGCAGGCATGGCACAGACATGAAATGTTACTTTTTAGTCTTTATGATAAATCACTTTCCTTAGAGACAATGCTTGGATACCGTGATCATAACCCTGTCCTATTTGTAATACTACATTCCTAAACTCTGATCAGATTCTAAGGATCACCAGTCACACTGACTTAACTGATCAACAAGAGTCACTGATTGATTTACCTCTTTTGTAAGAATCCTTCACCATGTGTTTTTTCAAATCAATTGGAAATCACCAATAGTCACCATATAGGTCAGGCACTGTTCCCTACACTGTTAAGTATATATCTTTAAATTACAACCATATCATGAGGTACCAAAGTATTAAATATTCTAGGAAGAGAAAGTAGGTAAGGTCCAGAAAACACAAACATAAAGCTGGGACAAAGAATCATCCTCTCAGATTCATTCATGGATTTCTAATTTAGCCACTCTTTGTATTTTATAACTTTAAAAACTGCAGGACCTTGTACACAGTCTTTCACATTCAAGGATATAAGAGATGTGATGATGATAATTCATCACCTGATCCAGTTGAAGATGGTCCTGCTCATTGCAGGGGAGGTTGGACTAGATGACTTTCAAGGTCCCTTTGAACTCAAATCATTTTATGATTCTATGATTTTGTGATCCTATAATTCTATGCCAGGACTCCCAAATGGAGTTGGTGAACTGGACTGATCTGATACCTTAGGCAGCCTATGGTAAACATGTTTGGCTTTTCGAAAGGGGAAGTTTGCAAGGTAAACCATGCAGAATTCCTATTTTTCTTGCCCAATGATTGTTCTTGTGAGGACTTTTCCTACCATAGGGGTTCTCTATGGAATACTCTAGTGCCCAGATTATTTTCGGTTTTCAAGAGACTTGCGACATTCATGAGATAAAACCGAAGGCCAGTTATCTTTCTATTACAGGTATAGCCAACCAAGTACCTATTTTACTTAAGATGCATCTGTAAAGACAAATACTGAATGACAGTAATAATTTACCACTACTGCAACTTAACAAAATGGGTAGAGAAGCCTGCTGAATGTCAGCATCTTTAGGATTAATACAAATATTCACATCAATCAGTGGTATTTATTTTCTCCTTCCACAAAGAAAAGAGATGAAAGAGAGAAAATGAATATACTGAAAAGCCTAGATTTAAAATGAAGGACAGCTCAAGGATTGTTCTTTAATGTAACCCACAAATTCTTAAAGAACATTCCACTCTGTATGTAGAGGAATTTCAAAGCAAAACAAAATAAATCTTTTTTATCATTTTCAGAAGTATAAAATGTGGTATCTGACCACATTCACTAGAGTTACATTCTTTTGTATTTTATGTTTCCATTTTTATGCATTATTCCTTGAAGAATCAATTTTAGCAGCACTGATGGTTTAAATTCAGCATAAAAATAAAATTCAACAAACACCATGACAGTGCACCAAACATTTAATGTCAGGTTCCCTTATGTTCATCATTTTGTTGAAGCTTCCCATCCACCAATTAGACAATTCTAGAAGATTTTCTTTGGAATCAAAATAAATCTCTTGTGATAGGTATTGTTCTGTCAGAAGGATTGTTCCTTCATATACCAACCTCATTATGTGTACTTGTATATATGCAGGTGTGTGCATTTTTTCAGTTTTCTGTTATTACTCACTACCTTCATAATTAAGCAGTTTCTTTCTATTAAGACTTTGCACTTAATACATAGTTCTGCATGTGGAACCATGCAGAGGAACAATCTATTTCCCAGGAAGTCTACAAAGCTCTCTAGAGTCAGCCTGCAAAGACTCTAATCACAGGAGTGAAACCTTAAATAAGTGTGAGGAGGCCACACCAATTAAGACAGGAAACAGAGTGTTTAGCATTACCCAGGGGCTCAGGAGGAAAAGCGGAATGACATGAAAAACAGAAGGAATCGGAATGCAAGGGTGGAGTGAGCTGAAGAAGACCTCGTTGCTGCTGCAGGCTACGAGAAAATTGCAAGAAATAAAATACTTGAGCCCCACCATGACCTTTAATTCCATGCTTGGTGTAGACTCCTTGCCTACACTGAAACATCTTATGACCATGATGAGAATCAGCCAGTATTATGCAGGTGACTCTCATGACAGACCTCCTAAAATCAGTATGGGCTTGATGTTGACCTGTACTCACAAAATCTATAGAAACATAGCTTCATACAAACACATAAATGCAGTTATAAAGGTGCAAATATCTATTAGAGGTATTTCATGTTTATTTTCAGCTCA
>JAYRBT010000114.1:67409115-67449559 GCA_036023395.1 Myiotriccus ornatus | reverse complement strand
TCATCCTGAATGCTCCTCTTTTATTTCTAGCTCTTCTGTGGGAAATCCCAATTCGGCCCTGCCACATGGCAGACCAGTTCATGTCCTGCCCTGGATGCACATCCACTGTGTGAGGTCCCATTGCTTTAGACTGATTTACAGAAGTCACAATGTGACCTGCTGCAGATCACTGTTTGACTCAAGGCTTCAAACAGATGCCTTCGATCTCTGACAGGAGGAAAAAACACAGCACGCTGAACACAAGTTCCCAGCACTGCAGGCATATGCCAGCATATGCCATGCACTGTCATTTCTGGGTAAAGTCACTACCTCAAAAAAGTATCTCTCCCCTCCTTACAAAATTAAGAAATATTTAACTAAAGCAGTAATGTAGAAAAGGAAATATTCTTAAATTACTGCTGGGAGAGGAGGGACAAAATCTTGTACTCTATCTTCTACAGCCATACACCACATCAAAGAGAAGGAACAAATGATGACATGAAATTGCCTGAAAGACGCAGTTTTCTAGTAAACAAGTCAAGGTTAGTTCACTTTTAATTTTTTTTTTTTCTGTAGAGAAATAAGAAAAATAGATAGTTTTTTCTCAGTAGAGAAACAAAAATGAGCATTTTTACCTTTTGTTTTTAATAGGCAAATAAGAAAGCTCTCTTATTTTGTGCTCAGCTGATAAATAACTGGGAAATTCTGTGGTTTAAACATGCTGCACCTACAAAGGGAGGAAAGAAAGTCTCACAAGAAACTGGAGTGAACTCAGCTCACTTCAACAGCTGGAGAGAATATTTGTTAACAAGTTTCAGGAGGTGGCATTTGCATGTCTCCAAGTAATAATTCACAGGAAAGCACAGTTTGTTATGTAAGGTGATTGCTCATCACAGCTCCCAGGAAGATTAAAGGTTGCTCATTACTTTCACACACCTTTACTCTACTACTGCCACCTTGAAAAGGCACACTTGGCCAATTGGTTTTGATACTGAAGTGCCAGAAGTGGTTTCAGGCAGGGAATCCATTTTCGCAGAGATACCTGTATTAACACTGAGTTAAAATTCTGAGGGACAGACCTTCAGAGGAAGAGTTGTCTCCAACATTTCCTCCCCACAGTGTCCTGGCTGTTGCAAATTCTCCTTACAAACCACAGACTTTCCCTAATCCAAAGCACAGGGAATTCCTCAACCTAAACCCCATCTTTGGAACCAGACATCCAACTTCTAAGCTTAACCATCATCACTTTGCTGAAGTTTCATTCTGAATCTGGTCCATTACACTCATAAGCAAATGCATTTTGTAAAATTTTCCTATCAGAACGGTAACATAATCTTTCCCTTTAAAATGTAGACAACAGAACATTTTAATGTTTCCAGAATGAGAACAACACACATAACTACGGGAAAGAAATTGTATCATGTTCTTGACATAACCCTTTGAGCCACCTAAGGCATTCCCTGTGTCTAATTTGGAGTTAGGATGAGTGCTTTACACAGAAGTTTATTTTGTTTATTTTTAATATGTGTTGTTTCATCAGCATTCTCCACTTACTCTTTTTCGATCTCTTTGCCAAAATGTGAGTGACTATATAGGGTGGAAACAGTGAAGAATCAAAGACCTGTAGAAGCATTGTAGCAAATGAGACTAAAATCCATGGAAAGGTCCAGGAGAGTTTAAGGATTTCTTGATGTGAGAATCTAACAACACACTGTAATTCAAACCTTTCAGAGGAGGAGGAGGCTGGCCCTTTCCTGAGAATGACATTGAAATAATTCATGCCTTGAGACCTTTTAGGTACTTAAACAAGAATTGCATATATTGAAGTTCACCCTTCCTGTGGGACCATCTATCAGAGAGATCGCCACCTCTGCTTCAGAAGCACAGTACCCACCTATTCAGTGGTACCAGACCACAAGGTTGAACTTATGTCAAGATAAATCCTGCTGAGTCGAGAGGACTACATATCCTCACCAACCCACATCTCAGGGGAAACTAGTCCCAAGTATTTAAATCAGATGTCCATGAAAATAGAGCAATAAACCCTATCTATGTGATTGTGCTATTAGGTCTATGCTACTATTGTAGCTTATATGATGTCATTTCTCTGTAAAGAAATTATGATTTTTAAAATATTAATAATAACTCATAGAAACAGTTTTAGGATGCTGAAGACGCAGTTCTGGAAATGTTTTGTGTTTGCAGCTTACTCACTTCAGTCTCTATTAAATGTTAAGCTCTTTTTAAATCCTTTTGACTTGCTCTGTCCATGCAGTTCTCACAAACTGCATGTTTCTGGGACTGAATCAATACACTCAGCCCAGAGAACTTTCCTATAAAATTCTGACACAGATGAGAGGGAAGCAATTGCGTCTAATAGTTTATGTAGATACTCTTAAAGTTGCCAGA
Source organism: Myiotriccus ornatus (assembly GCA_036023395.1). Classification (NCBI taxonomy): domain Eukaryota; kingdom Metazoa; phylum Chordata; class Aves; order Passeriformes; family Tyrannidae; genus Myiotriccus; species Myiotriccus ornatus. The sequence continues at coordinate 67,447,171 of JAYRBT010000114.1, read as the reverse complement.
CAGTGTGGTCAGCAGTGGGTAAGCAAAAGATCCCACGCTTTCTAAACTTGGAGGAAATGTATGTCTATTCAACAATCAAATTCACATCTGAGCTCTACTGAACATGTCTCAAATGGACAAATAAGGACTATTTTCTTGTTTCTTGGATTTTTTAAGAGAAGAGTAAAAAAATTACATTGTTCTTTGTCAGACTACAAAGGACGATATGAATATTTAAATCTCCAATAGCCCTACAGAACTTCAAGTTCATCCCGGTCTACAGGCTAAATCATTATTTAAGAGAAGGCACACCCAAAATAGATCTGGTTCAGTTTACCTTGCAGAAAAATACTCAGCTTACTGTGTGTAATTTAAATAACATAGGCCCAGATTGCACTCTGGGATTTGTGTTGGGGAACACTGATGCTGTTCTGACAAAATTCCTAGAAACAGTCATTAAGACATAACAGTTAAGTGGTATTTGTGGGCTTTTCCTGACTCATCCTCTGCAAATGCAGAGTTGAATAACACAGACCCAAACACCAAACTCAACAGCTTAGGGAAGGAGCATCTGACCCAGCCCACACTCCTGACAACCACTTCTGCCGTACCTGTAAAGTCACAAGGAGAGATCAAACTTGTGATACTGCTGCAGTCCATATTAACTACCCCTCAGGTATAGAAAAGGGCATCAGAAGTTGGAAGGTCATCACAACAGCAGCAAAAGCTCTGGACAGCAGCATATTTTGGAGTTTGTTGGGGTTTTTTTTATTTTTTAACGTATCTTGAATTGAAACTGTTTAAATTCTCCCTATTCTCCTAAGTAGCAAAATATTAGTGATGTGGGATAACCTTATGAGTCACACAAAAAGTGACTCAGCTAAGAAAAACACTGTTACAGTGAGAATGACAGGTATCCTGGAAGATAATGATGAGATGCCCTAGCTTGGTGACCACACACCCGCTGTGATCAGAGAAGCACCATCAGGTGGCAAGTGCACCCATGCTCATCACCACGGCTGCAGTCTTACAAGGAGAATGCAAAATACCACCATTCAGTCATGCTCAACCATTGAGCAGCTTTACTCTCTGTAATGATATGACTGAGGCAATTAATTTGTTTAAAATCCTAAAAAAACCCAGTATAAAAATCAGTGGGTTTTTCTTACTTTTAAAGGGGCTTTTTGCTGCTATGGCTTACAGCACCGAAATAGCAGGGAATACAATTAAAAGTTATGTAGGAATATACGCTGTAAATTTTGGCCCTGGAAAAGGCAACAGAAAATCATAAAAAATTCTATCCTTAACTGAGAGGGTTTTGCTCTGTTTCTTGTGGAAGCTATTTTGCAGCTGCTGACCATTTGTCTGAATTAACAACAGATCTTTATTTCTTCTTGGTCTGACAGATTGTGTATGCTGGACTGCTCCATAGGATTTTTTCCTATGCATCGTGGCAGTGCATGTGCACATTAAATTTTTTGAGGGGGATGGGAAAAGCCAGTCAGATATCATTTGCTGAATATTGTATTCAAGGAATTTTGAAGATTTTCAGCATTACACAACATTTATAAACCAGCTTCACTGACTGAAAATTTTATTTTGAATTTAACTGCTCTATGAACATCCCGAGGAAACAACTGGCAGCCTGTGGAATGTCAGATTAAATGACTGGTATTTAAGCTTTAAAAATTGTCATTAGACTTTCCCATTAGCTTTTTCTATTAGTTCAGCTGCACCAGGCCTAGCAGCAGAGGGAATTCTGGAGTAGGCATGTTGCCATAGTATCATATTTAGCAACATAATAATTAAATATGCTGAAAATAAGAGATTCTACTAATTGACACAGTACGAAGAGTGAAAGATGAAGTGGGGCTCCCAGTGTTGGCAACTGATTCAGAAGAAGTAGACATTTTTATGTGTATGTAGTGTAGATAAAGAATTTGTCACACCACCACCCTGACTCATTTGCAGGATATATCAGTGGCAGGCTGCTTATCTGTACTGGTCAAAACAAAAAGCTGTATTCAGTATTGAATCTATGCGCTGAAGTAAAACAACCACCCCATTTCACACGTCTCACAATGGCACAGATACTACAGTGCACAAATACTTCTATAATCTACCAAAGCTCTAACTTCTGTAAAACAACATAAACATTACTCACAGCCTTTACTCAGATCTACACTGCAGTGTTTCTTCACTTGCACAGACTCCTCGTCTCCTTGGTCTTTCTACCCTTCCCATTATTTTGCACGCGTGCATTGGCAGAGTTGTTAGAAATTGTTGTTAGCAGAGACTTGTACCCTGCATGTTTTACTGTGCCTTTTTTAATAGCCCAGCCTGGGTCCCAGGCTGTGTCCCACACCATTGTATCCAGAACAAACAAAAAAAACCTAGCAAAGCAGGAGAGATTTGGCCTTAGAACTTCTGGCCCTAAATCAGGGGTAGGACATTAAAGCATCCCTCAAGACAAAACAATCAGTTAACTTCTGTTCTGAGGATGGTTTCTACTTGTTCAGAGCTGGAAAAATTCATCCACTTTTTCTCCAGATGATCCACTTTGAGGTTTTGGCTCGGCTAAAGAGTAGCAACCTTAAGTAGGGCCCCACCTGGCCAGAGGATAAGGAACGTGGAACGACTTCACAGCTCCCTGCAGCAGACCTCATGGATACAGCCTCACCTCTGACTTACATTTGCTGCCTTCATTTTTCTTTTTTTTCTTTTTTTTTTCCTGAGTCCCCTGCTCCTTTTTCACTGGTCTCTAGTATCATTTTCTCATGCTGATCCTTTCCTATTTCACTATATCATTTTCCCATTTCAAGACACCAGAAGTCCTATTAGTGACAATTTATTTAGTACATTAAACAATTGTCTTGTGCTTTTTGCCATAAAACTAGGTGACCCCGTAAAACATCTAAGCATTCTCAATCCCATGTGGTAGGAGATTAAAGTCAGATGGTTGGAAGATGCATGATACTCTGTCATCTGTCTCAGCCTTTCTTATAGGAGGGGGGTGCTGCCCTCACAGGGATAGCTGAGCAACTCTTGGAGCAGACCTGGAGCTACTGTAGTGTTTATAGCCAGTTTATTAAAGCAAACTAATTTCAAGACCTGCTGCATGAGTACTACAGAGAGCTCTGCTGTGGAGGGCAACCTCCAACATGTAAGCTGGGCAGATGAGTTTGTTGCTTTGGCCATCCCACTTTTTACCCCTCTCTGTATGTAAGATAAAATTCTCAGTTAAGTACTGTGGAAAAGATGTAACCCAGCACCAGTCACACATGCATGTTAAAAGGAGTGGAATAACACCTCTCTGTGTGCTTTATGATATTGCATAGGTAGTACCAACAAAGACATGAGGAGAGTGTACACATTGAAAATTAAGGGGATGATGGTATTTCCAGACCATAAATCACATGACTTACATAAAAGCATGCAAGAACTCTGTGTTGGTGTGGAAGATTTAATTACACAAACAAACAACTGGGAGGAGACAGGACATAGAGAGCCACATCCTGCCCATATGGGAAAACATGCTGGAACCCAGAGGAGAGGTGTGGTTGCCTTATGCCAGCTACATGAACTGTTCTGCTGGGGCAGCAAAGTGTTTCAAAGCAGGAAATTCAGAGCCAGTCTCGAAGGCTTTAACAACCAACTGTAAAGCATGCTCCATGGAGCCATTTCCCCCTGCTTCTTTGATGAAAAGTGAGCAGCTTGTGCCCCTGGCTGAGACATATTTCTGGCAGTAGCATATGCATTTGATAACAACAGCTTTACCATTCAAGTGGGGAGAAAGGGGTTTTTCCAAACCAAGCAAATCAACACGTTCGTTTCTCTCCCTTTTCAGATAAACACAGAACTTTTCTAGATCTTTAGAGGGGTGGGAAGAATGAGAAGGAAATAAAAAGATCTTCTCTCCTGAAACAGCTAAAAGTTAATATTTATGATACTCACCTGGAATGCTACTTAAGTTGTCAAGGCCCTCAAGTATATATGGCACCTAAATCCCAGGTGAGACTCAGCTTATCAATCAATACAGGGAAGGCAGGTATATTATGGGGCCTGTTACATTGTGTACCCCATGAGAGACATGTTGAAAGACATAACTTGGTGATCAAAGCACAGTAGGGAGGATGTGAGAGAAGCAGGATTTTATACATAAAGATCCCAGAAAGAGACATATGAAAAGGATGAAAAGTGTGGCAGAATGGCCCCTTCTAGCTCCCTCCCATTACATTTTGTCTCCTTCCCCCAGGACAGAGTCTGGCGCAGTGACTCTGAACGCCTGACAGTGTGTTCTGCATGAATATAGCTAATTACTTAGACATGAGTAGCCTCATTTTTGAGGCTGAGCAGGGAACACTTCTGAGTCCACATGCATTAATACTGCTGCACGTATTTCTGCAAGACAGGAAGCCAAGGTGGCTGAGCTCGTCACATTCCTGAGTACCAAAAAATTCTGAGCAGAATCCCAATGGGCTTGCAAGGCTATCTCCTTTTAGAGTGAGAGAGTTATCAAAGCAAACCAGTCCTTGTGTCACCAGTAAACAACCCATCAGTAAACTAAATGACAAAACCAAGGCATGACTTTAAGGCTGCAAACACTCTTTCAGAAGCCTGTGCCAGGGAGCCAGATGTTGCAGGGAAAACATCTGGAATTTTTGATTTCCTTTAAGAAAGAGTAGGAGGAGAATTGTAATGTGGTATGAAAAATAGCCTGCTGCATAGTTTTTGGATTAATGACAAAATTATCTTCTTTAAAATACTGTAATATGTTAGAATTTAAACTCATATAGGATGGCTTAGCAGTAAAAAAAAATATACATTGTACAGAAGTATGAAAAACCCTGAAAAGTTTCCAAATATGACATACCTCAAATATAGAATCTGAAAGAGTTTCATAAGGGTATTTAAAAAAGAAAACGTTCCCTTCTATCCCTAAGCAAAGAACATGCTTTCATAGGGAGGAATGGGGAAAGGGAGGAAGGGAAAATGGGGACAATTCAAATAAAGCAGCCCATTGCAGTCAGAAATAAACTTTAACATAAACATTGGGTCTTCCCTTGATGCTAGTACTGAAGGTGTAAATCAGGAGTAGACCTGGCCAGGAAGCATTTTACTGCTCTAAGACATTTTTTTTTAGATCTGCGAAACACCCTATTATGTGCACACCAGGACAAAACAGAGACCTCTGAAGAGAAAGGCAGTAAAAATTTCCTCTCCACCCTTGCATAAAGCTGGCGCTAATGAAAGCATGTGTACTTTGGGGAAAGGCAGCAAAAAACAACCCGGAGTTTCCTGTGGTCCTCCCACCACCCTGGGCTGTTCTGAGGGAAGGATTTTGCCCCAGTGACAGCTAGAAGTCCCAGCCTGTCCAAAACAAGTACCAGGGATCATATTTAGAAAAACGCCATGACTTGTGATTTAAGTTTGTGGGAGCTGCACTTTAAACACAGAAAGTTTTTCAGGGTACTGCCAAAAATCAGTTCATTGGGTTCTCCATTTGTGCACCAAAAATCAGTGCATACTTTCAGTCTAATTTTTCTGTTCTTTAGCAAAAATAAACCATCCAGATCCACAAGCCTGTGCTGAAAACACAGTCTCACTGAACAGTGAGGGAAGCCCAGATGGAAAAAAGTATTCTGCTTTTAAAGGAGGGTTACAAGTCATGCAGCCACACACAGAACAGCCAGACGACAACAAGCCACGGGCTCCCTGCCTGTGCCATGAGCACTGCCCATCCTGCTCCAGGAGTGCCAAAGTCCTTTGGAAAAAAGACAGCCTTTAGGCCATTAGTTACTCTGCAGTAGTGTTTGTAAGTAAGGGAACTGTCTACAGTAACAAAGCAGTCACAGTGGTAACCTAACTTTTGGATTTTAATATTCTTTCACCATGGCCTGTTTTATCATCCACGTATTTTGTACACTAACTTCAAAGAATTACATGGAGTAGAAAATTCTAGCTTTTCAACTCCAGGAAAAAAAAGCCTTCTGTCAAGAAATTAACTATAGCACATTTTGCATTTCTAAACAGTTTTTACTTCTTCCATCTACTTGGTGCAGTTAATGTTCTGTAAAGCATGTCTTACCCACAGCACTCAAACCAAAACCATCATTTTAATAAGAATCATATTCCTTTAGCGATGAGTATCTACTGTATTTTTCTAATATTCTGGGAGCAGATGTCCTTGCTATGGCCAAACTCCTTTCTTCTCTACAAAGCTTTTTCACAGATATGTAAATAAATACATTTTCTCATTTAATTGTGCTGTCCAGTCTTCAGTTACAGTATCTGCCCCAGGTATTGCCCCATGTAGCATTTGTCTGCAGGGAACATGACTTTGAAAAAGACTTTGAAAAACATTTCAGTTTCCAAAGACGCAGACAGGAATCCAGACAAATCTGATATGTCCTACACTCTAAGAAGGATGAGGATGATGAAGTTAGCTAGTAACACAAAGCCAGGGACAAGAGCAAAACAGAAGAGGATGAAGAGATCAAGCAGAAAAAAATGTACAATTTCGAGAACTACAATAATAAAACAGGGTACTTATAAACAGCACTAAATGCAAAGCCATGGATTTAAGAGCAAGTTATAGAAACTAGCTGTACACTGAAAGATTACCTTGTGAAAATATTAAAAGAGGGGCAGAATCTGAGAATATGTACTAAACACAAGGGTTCTCCAGACCTGCTGTTGGGCCAGCTGTGAACAAGACAATTATGACTCGTATTATGCTTACCTGCAGTCAGAAAATGCTTATGTCAGTGTACAGATGATCCACTGGCATGTTCAGCACAGGTCAGGTCAGATTTGTTTGTGGGAAGGGCATGATGGTGAGAACTGCTTGCATGGACAGTCAGAAGACTAGAAAACTGATAAGCCAAGAAACACCAAAAGGCTTGGCTGGCTTAGTCCAATGAAGGAAAGATGAGAATGATGATGGCTGATCGTTTGTGACTTTTTGCAAATACAGAAGAAGAACTTGCTACATGGGCCTTTGGTGGAGTTTCTGTTATGATATATTTCAGTTACTGAAAAAATAAATAACATACAGACTCTTTACCTGTGATCAGTGTAATTCTTTTAATTCCACTACATCTGGGCCACTTTATGACCCCTGACAATTTAGTAATTTCTGTGGCTTGTCTCCATGTGTATTTTAACAACAAATATACCAATAAAATTAAAAATTGCTCTTAGTTAAAATGTTTTTATAAATCCTGCCTGTTACAATATGGTTTGGATAAACTTGTTTTAGCAGCTTAAAGCAGAGCAAGCTTTAGGAGACCATTTAGACTACTGTTTTATTACATTCAGAAAGATGGGTTAGCTGGCATGTTAACACAAAGCAGCTACACTCTACCTGAAAGAAAAGAAAAAAAAAAAAAAGATGATACGTTTAGTTGCTTACACAGTGCAGACAGGATCCAACTGTCTCCTTAGATAGTGTCTGTGCTCAAAGAGTAGAAATCTAGACGACAAACTCCTAGGGAATAAAATTCAATGTCAAAAAAATGTATTCTTCAGCATCCACTGTCCTCCCCTCTCTGGAACACAGAGGCTGGCAGCACAACACCTTCCCAGAGGACCTGATGCAGCACTGTGTGTATCTCTGCTTGCTCCCACTGTATGAGGCCACTGTTAATCAGCTGTCCAGCTTGCAACAAGCGAGTTGTGAGAGCTCCTTCTGAGCTCACTCATATTTACTTGTGCAAGGACAGATGTAACAACAAACCTAAAGTAAACCCTTCTTTCTACCATGGGTGCAACCCCAGCAGTTGCTAGATAAGAATTACCCCTCCCTTTATACGTAACTTGAAGGAGGAGTGTGTTTGTATTTTCACATAGAGTTACATTATATAGGGTGAGCAAACACCATAACCTGTCAACAGCTGAAAGAGGGAGGGGATGTCCCAACCCTACATCCAGGCACATACTCCTGTCCCTTTCCTTGTGCTGGCTTTGCTGGTCCTTTCTGTGAGTTGACCTACCTGTGTTAAAAAGCTAACCTATCAAAAACATACAGTATGATATGACAGGAAATAAGAGAGGTAGAAAGAAAAAAAAATGAGAGTAAAAGGAAGAATAACAAGCATGATTCATATTTCAGTAGGAGTGAGCAAAATGCTAGAGACCTCAGCTGAAGGTAGAGCCATGGCCTTCAAAAGACTGCCTGCACCTTAGCTCATGAGAGAGTGTCAAAGGTCCCAGTGAGTTTTGTTATTCTGATAACAGTTATTTAAGAAAGTCCCAAAAGATTTTGCCACTTAATAATATTAATCTTAGTGGCCAATCACTTGTAGCAGCTTAGATCCAAACAGATCTGTAAAATAAATCATCTGTCTAGATTCAGGTCACTATTTCCAAAGGCTTTGATGGTCCTACTGCTTCTTAGATCCGAGGCTCTAGGTATTTGTAGATGTTTCCAGCTGGGATGACAAACTAATGGTAAACTGGGGTTTTCTTTGATGCAACCTTGTTTAGAAGAAATTCATAATGCTTCATTTCGCTAAGTATGGAAAATCTACCAGATCAGATGGTACTGTACCCTTGTGCTTTTAGCCAGAGCCTTACCCTAAGTGCTCATATTTGCCCCACTCTCTCTCACCTTACCTGTCTCTCATGCCTTGCTGCCTTTTGTTTCTCCATGTGAGCTGTTATTTATACAGACACACCCCAGAAAAGACTCCCCAGAGCCTCCCCCAGTCATTAGAACTCCTAAGCAGCTTTTCATTTCCCTTCATTTGGAACAGAAATTGTGGGCTTAACTGACTCTTTGAGGTCCTTTAAGCAATGATTAAACCTCCTGATACTTCGGGACACATTTTTGAAAACAGCGGTGTGATTTCAGATAAAAATGTTCTTTTGCCATTTGCATGCAGGGGAAGTGATGACTGGTTTTAAATTTTTTTTTGTGGAAGTAAAGGCAGGCCTGTTGACATCCTGAGACTTCCTGGTTCATATTCAGAAGCGTGTCCATGACAGAGTGCTCCTGTAACACTTTGGACACCTGGGTGCTCATTAAAGGGAAAGAACTCAAGAAACTCGAAATGTTGTTGTCCTCTCAGAAAACAGAAATAAAGTAAATCTGTTATTTATTAATGTCTATGCCAGCACTGAAATGAGTACTGAAGGTTTTGACATTTCCACTTCAAGTCTTTACTATTTTCCCACATCATTATTTCTATTAACACTAAACATCTGGAAAATTCCCCTTAACCAAACCTTAGAATTGAATTCCATTTTTCAGCCTAATAATAACAACTCTTCTGCCAGTCCCGTTTACCCTACAAAATCACCTCAAGTTGTATTATAGTTTCTATTGTGCCCTCACCTGCCAAAACCTTGTACTCCTCCATACATTTAATAACTCCATCTCTCTGACTTGTCATCCTGATCTACCAAATCATGCTGATGCTAATAGCATCTCCAAAATAGTCATAACAGGACTTCTTCTGCAGCAGTTAGTTTTGCAGAAAGCTTTGACCAGCTAGAAACAGCCAATGAGAACTTTTGGGAGGATGCAGGACACAAGGTCATAGGAAGGTCTTTACATCTCTCTGCATTTAGGATGGAAAGGGTCCTAGGAGGTAGGATGTTAGCAGGAAAATTATTTTTTAACCCTGCAATAAGATTTTTCTTGGAAAGCCACACAATCAGTGGTCGCTTTTCTGTTTACACTCAAGCAAAGTCTAAGAGTAGGTGCTCTCAGTGAGATCATCTCACACCAGTCCTGAGGGCTGGTTCCCTCAAGGGGTGAGGTACACTGACCCTCACCAGCGCAATACCTTCATGTCAGTCCCTAGGACAATTAGGCTCTAAATACAGGACTGGTAAAGTTAGTTTTTGAGAAAGTCAATTGCAACATAAGAAGAGTCAGGTTCACTAGTTAGGAGAGCAAGAAACTGCCAAATCTAGTCAATAGAAACTCACACGTGGAATGTATTTATCTCAAATTCTACCCCTCTGAGTGTTTTATAGCCTTGACCATCATCTGGGGCCCACTGAATACTGGAATTAACAACTCTCTCCTTTTTAAATATGATGTGCATTAAAATGAGGCATACTGTCTATCTTAGCCCAGGAGAAGGAGGAATGTAGAAGAAACTTATCTCTCTTTTTATAGGAGCAGATCCCTAAACATGGGGCTGAGTGGAGGAGAAGAGGGGATGTTTCTAACTCCTGCTTAAACTGTGACCATTGAAAAGACAGAAAAAAAAAGAGAGGAAAGGGAGGGGAGGGGAGGGGAGGGGAGGGGAGGGGACAAATCATCATATAATGAAGACAGGGAAAGGGTGAGACTTCTGCAATTGATTAGGGCACTTATGTGAGGCATGTGGCATCAGATCATTTCTACTCCAAAAAGCATTTAACAGTGGGCATATAAAATGCATAAGCAGCTCACTGAACCCACAGTATATCTAAACCCCTTTGTGGTGTAGAAACCTGTGAGCGAAACTCTGAACAAGCTTTTTCACTGTTGAGCAATTAGCTTTCCACTGCTACAGGCAAGATGCACAGCCACCTGGATCCACTGGTATCTCATCACCCCACAGCAGCATCTTCATGTAACTTTGCCTTCAGGCACTTACAGTTTTGAAAACAGCTTTCCTAATGGCACACACAAAAATCAGCCTTTACATAGGGCCAAATTCTGTTCCTGACCATAGCAGTAATCCGCATGCTTAGATTTACTAGTATTGTTTGTACACACCGCAACCAGCCCATAAAACCAGTGTTAGTACTTAAGCATTGAAACGTAGTCACTGCAACAGCCTTACATAGTTTTCTAAATGAAAACAAAAATGAATGTTGTTTACAGCAAAGGGGAGAACGTGCTTGAGACAGTTACACTTGTGTACTGTCAATATGAGAAGTCTGAACAGCACATTTGATGAATAAGAACTATATTTAAGAAACAGTATATTCCAGTTTACTAATCTGTGTGAAAGTGTAATTGTGGGAACAAAAATATTATGCTAATGTGAAACCACTTCAAGAAAGAAATCAGAAAATATGTGTAGTTAATCTTCTACCCAGGAAAATGAAAGCATGAGAACAAGCACTAACTTTTTTCAGAGACAGCTGATGTTGGTGTAAATCACTCACACATTAGTATGTTATTTTCATTTAGAGTTATGTACTGAGCTGTTTTTGTAGTCTATAATTCCTGCTCAAATCTATTTAACAGTAACAGCCATGATCTTTGCTACTATTCAGAAATGCAGAACAATGGAATTATTCTAGTGCTGCAAAAAGGCTCATTCTTACTATATAAATGACTTCTACGTGCACTAAATCACGCTGCATTAAAAAGAGCTGATGAAAAGAGCAACATCTCTTCCTCTCCTCTGTTCTGCCCCAGAAAGAGGAGAAGGAGAGGGCAAGAGAAGGGGACAAGATTTGAAGCTGTGGTTTTCAAGACTTGCATCTGCATTCCAGGCTATATATTCTACCCACCTGATCTCAGGCAGGAGTAACTATGCTTTTTTGATTGCGAAAAAAGAAGTCAAATTTTTAAGCAGACTTTAAGTGCTAAATGGAAGAGTTTATTCCATTCCTTTGGTAGACTCCAAAAAAGTTACTGGGGAGTTGGAAAGAAGATTCTGAACTAGCAGGAAAAAAATTTTAGTCTTGAAGTTTATACAGTTTGGTTGAGATAACAAACTTTACCCAGATTTACAGCACTGATAGTTACTTTAATCTGGGTCAAAATGCTTGCTATAAATATAGTTTCCACTTTTACATGAATTTGTAAGCTGCTGTTGTATTTGACAAGATACAGCAGCTATCAGACAGAGGAAATGTAGAGTGGAGGAGGAAAAATTAACTTTAGTTCTTTTTTTAATCCTCTTAATCTAGTTTATTAATCTTAGTTGAAATAGTTTTGAGGTGTATGTGATACCTCGGGGGGGGGGGGGGAAGGATTTAAAACTCATACAACTTTCCTGTCTTATCCCTTGGAGACACGAAAGATGTCTCCAGAAGTCCCCGCAGTGCTGGAGGTCAGAGAATAGACCAGGCAGATAGAGCAGAGGAGCACAGGCCTGTAGAGCCGCTGGCCCCACTCCCTTCAGCATCTGGATCAAATTGAACTGTGTTCTCTCTATCAGCTGTGCCTGCTGCATGATATCATGAAGAGGAAAGGAGATTGCCCTGCTCAAAAAATTATTAAAGCTTCAGCCAGGGTGGCGGCAGCTCTCGCCCTCCGTATGCCCTACACACAGCAGCCTCCCTGACTGTGTAGCTCAGCCTGTCACTGTCACTCAGATCAGAAAGGCAGCTGCTTCAGAGACGGTGAAGAGCAGGGTTGATGGGTGATTTAGGTACAGACACACTGATCTCAGCTTCTCTGGCTACTTCTGGGAGGAAAAGACAAGATAAGCGTTGTCTTCCTTGTGTGTGCTATGATGTACAAAGTAGGGTTAAGCAGAGTGGTTTGATGATGACCAGGGGACTCAGTTGCTGTGCACTGCAGGCCTGACAGCTCTCAGCTTGTGGAGGATAGCCCAAAGCAGAGCAAAGGTTTTCCTAAATTTTAAAAAAAAGCAAAGCTAGATGCATGGGGAAGGTACATGAGAGATTCAGGGCTATGAATTAGCTATTTCTGAGATGTAATCCATATAACTTATCTTAAATATGTACCATAGGATGAGAAAAGTTGTACTCAAAACCAGCCTATTTTTCTTAGCTGATAAGTAATACCACAAAAGGATCATTTAACTTTAAGCCCAGCCACAAAATGTCATTCTAAATAACTTTCTGAAGCTGGAAAATGCAAGTAACTAAGATGAAATTTTCAAAGCCTCCAAAACAGTTTTTTAACCCTACTTTATATCCACTCCCTTTGGTCCATTTGGAAACATCAGTGCCTCAGCAATGCCTTTTGTCTCCCTGAGGAGATGGTCTGAAATGAAGGAGATGCTGAAGGCAGGCACCAACATGGAGGAAACACTGAGTGACCACAGAAAAGAGCACTGGAAACCAGGGTGCTCATCCATGCTGGGGAACTCCAGGAGCCCCAGACGTGGATCTAGAGGATTCCCCAGAAAATGAGGAATAAAACGTAAGGGTTGCCATAGAGGAGTGATCCACAACGGCCATGTTGAGGCAAATTGTCTCATAATTGATCATCTGGAAACCAGACATATCCTCTCTTGCAGAAGCACATCACAAAGAAGGACCATGGAGCGAAATAGGCAGTGAGGAATTTCTTCAAGGATCATATACAGAGGAGGAAAAAAGCTAAAGTTTCCACTTTTGGGCTTCATGACCTCCCCAAAAAAAACAGTATATGGATATGTACAAATGTTTCTTTGTATTTATATGCATACATATTAAAGCAGGCAAAGTAATGTCAGGTAGTTATGATTTCTTGTGTAAGTTGTAAGGAAATTTATCAGGAGCAACAAACAAGTCAATAACAAGAAAGGCAAGGGCTTGCCCTTGAGCAAGTAATGAGACTATATACATGTTATACTTCAACTAATAGAATGGTTTGGATTGAAAAGGACCTTAAAGATCGTCCAGTTCCAGCTCTCTCATCATGGACAGGGACATCTTCCGCTAGACCAGGTTGCTCAAAGGCCTGTCAAACCTAGCCTTGAACAGTGCCAGGGATGAGGCATCTACTTCTCTGGGCAACCTGTTCCAATGCCTCACCACTCTCACAGTAAAGAATTTCTTCCTAATATCTAATTTAACATTAGATATTCCCCCTCCACTAAAGAACTCATATTCTCCTGCCTCCATTTACCATCTTGTGAAACTGTCAGTCAGAACATTTGCTACTGTGTAATCTATCCTTCTCCAAGGAAACTTGCTAAGTACTTTGAGAAGAAAGTGGCAGTTTATTACAAAACTGATTCTACTACCTGCCTTTAATTTTAATATAATGAAAGTATAATTTTATAGCATATAAATAAGTTTTTCTTGCACAATAAATCTACCTTGGGAAAAAAAAAAGAAAAAGTTTTACAGACTTTTTATTAAGTTTCAAACCTAATTCTGATCTTTTACATCAGGTGTTACTACACACTACTGTTTCGCAAGTAGCAAAAAGGTTTCCTTCTTGCCTTCAGTTCTCACTTTCCTCTCAAATTCATTTCTATCTCCATACAATGTTTTACTGTCCCTTCATCTGTAGTGGTTTGTTTCAGGGCTACACTGGCAGAATGTGCTATGAAATAGTCTGAATTAGATTATTTTTTTTAAGCATCCACAGAGGTTGGTTATGGTGCTGTGGTCATTCTGTTCTGCTCCTTTTCTAATTAAATTGTTTCATTAAGAGATTCCCACTTTCTCCTGTCCTTCAACAAAGGAGTTGCTTGTTTGCTTCTGTATAAATGGGATCATTTCACTAATGTGGTTCTTTGCACAGCCCTGTTAACAGAACCATAATAGCAAAAAAGTGCAGGCTGAGAATAGGTATAAGCAGTTAGGGCCAGGGAGTTCTTATAACTGGGAATTTCTGGTATTAGCTCTATTGCCTGAGAGAACGTTGCATGCAAAACTTCCTTGCTTTATTATATTCTTGGGGGCTGAGATAATCATGAAAATGAACTTCGGCTCTGCGTGTGTCTGAACTTTATGAAAAGTTGGACTGAAATCTGTATTTCCAGCAAGTTTTACTGAAGTGGTGCTTCAAATGATAGGAGTCTTGCTCTGTTAGTGGATTCAAGTTATTCTCTTGGTGTCTGTTCTGTTTAGACCACTGGAGGCTGAAATTTCAAAACCAAATTGCAATTGACTCACAATTTCAGTTTGGACTGAAATTCCATAAACAATTTGGAATTAGTGGTCAAAGTCACCAAAACTACATTTTCATAGACTAGTTGAGATTATCCAAATGCTGTGGCTGAGCAGTGGTCACACACACATCAGTCCTCTGGTGCCTAGCCTGCGGATGTAGTCCTGCTCCTTCCTCTGAACTGGCTCTTGCATATACCTGACCCTTCAATAAGTCCCCACTTTAGGGACTAAGCAGAGCGTAACCTCCCACAGAGGTCAGCTTTTTGTAAATTTACATTTCTAAATGACTCACTGAAGAGTCACATGAGTGATGCCTAAGCCAATGTGAGTTTTCTAGAAAGATATCCAGTCTTGACTGTGAAACATCACCAAACAGAAAGCCATCTTCCCTTTGACTATGTCTTCTGATAGTCAATGGCCTTCCTTGAAGAGTTGTGTCCTATTTCCAGATTCTGTTCTCCATCCTGACTCATGGCCATCCTACCTTTTATTAAAAGAACACCGTGAATAAGACCAGGGATTTTTACCTCTGTGTTCAGTACTCACAAGAATCATAATTTATTCAAGGTCCATAGACAATGTTAATATCTGAGAAGATACTGAAAATAGCCACAAAATTTGTTTGAGGGTTGGATAAAATGTTTTCCAGTGGCAAACTTCAGAAATCCAATCTACTTAGTTTATCAAAGAAAAAGAGGCATAATGAGTCAGTTCCTTCATGAAGAGATAATACTAAGAAGGTGTTTAATCTAGTGGAGAGAAGTGTACCGAGAATCAGTGGCTGAAAGCCAAAGCCAAACAAATGCAACCTGGACAGGAAAAATCTGTAGGTTTGGTTTGTTGGTTTGGTATGTTGTTTTTTCGGTTTTTTTTTAATCACTGTGAAAGTAGTTCATTAGTGGTGTGGTGGGAAACTCACAAGGGAACAGTGGATTTTCTTTTCTTGATGTCTTCAAATCAAGATTGAATAACTTTTTGAGGAAGTACTTTTACCAACTCCAGTTAACGAGTGCAGTACGAGGGTAATGGGGAAACTTACTGCTCTGAAATGTACAGCAGGTCAGAGTAGATGATCTAACCATCCCTTCTGGCCTTAACTTCCATGCATCTATGAATTGTCCTAGATTTGTTGGAATGCAGTAGAATTTAAAAAGCAAGTCTTCGAGGAAAAAACTATTTGTAATTTGCCTCAGGAAAGTAATCTTCTGGTTCACGCAAAGGAAAACCAGATTGATTCGTATTAATGGTGTCTGGCAGAACATTTTCTCATTTGCTTGCCAAAGTCTTGGTGAGGGTTTT
The DNA here is from genome assembly GCA_036023395.1 of Myiotriccus ornatus. Taxonomy (NCBI): domain Eukaryota; kingdom Metazoa; phylum Chordata; class Aves; order Passeriformes; family Tyrannidae; genus Myiotriccus; species Myiotriccus ornatus. The sequence continues at coordinate 67,431,139 of JAYRBT010000114.1, read as the reverse complement.
ATTGCCAACTGTAGGAAGTGATATGGGTTGATATAAAATATACAAACAACTCAGTAACCTTCTCATGGGAGTGAAGTATATACAATGAACATAATTTCTTTATTTTTGTTCTCTTCAGACAGTTCAGGAATTTGGCTCTTCCCAAAGTGTAGCAATCATGCCTAAGCATTTTATAGACTTCTAGTGAGAAACTGCCAAGCCTTAGAGACTAGTCAAGGGCAGAGGTTGACTATTAATCTTCACCACTGTCATTTCAACTACATCTGAGCTCCCTCTTCTGATGTTTAGGTTTCTTTTTAACCCCTTAGAGGGACTGTAAAATAATCCCACCAGGTATACTCCCTGGAGCAGGTACTGCAAGTATCAGAGTGTTATGGAGAGTAACACCTGAACAGCAACACCACTGGCTGCAGGTCCACATCCTATCATTTCAAGCAGGGATGTATGTGATCTTTTCTTCCTTATGTAAATACTTGCTTTTTTTAAAAAAACTAAACAAACCTACAACATTCTTCTGCCACTATCTTCTGAGCAAAGCCTTTCAGAGTAAATATTTCAAATACAATTATGCTAGGAATAAAAGTCCCCAGGCATTTCAGCCACTTCTCCCTAATTTACTGTAGCTGGATAGTTTCCTAGAATGCTGTCCAGAAGAGACACTGATTTTAAAGCTTGCACAATGTTTAAGGGAATCAGTTCTTTATTATCCTCAGAGGTAAGAGCTCTTCTTTAATCACATCACAACTCCTATTGTAGTTTATGTCTAAGCTGTCATCCTCAGAGGGCAACATTTTATGTTTTCTCAATACATAGACACACATGAAAAAATATTTTTTTGGCTGCCAGGAGCTTAAGAGCATTCCTGTACTCCCTTTTTTTTTTTTCCCCCATAAGTTTGTGACAATATTTATCTCTTTGGTTACATTTTTTTTTTTAAGATATAAAGATTGTTTTCACAGTCACACATTTCTTCAGATATCTTCACCCACAGCCATATTTCAGAATCCCCTCCCGGTCTCTTCAGTGCACCTGAAGTTTCACCTTTGCCAGACTTTTTTTGGCAAGAAAAGAACTTCATGGTGGCTATTAGTTCAGCTTTAGCAAGAGAACATAAAAGGGAAGACTACAGACAATTATCGGCATTTTTACTTGACTTTGCATGATGTTGCAGTTCTTACTTTGTGCTTAGGAGCTTTAGTCAAACTTTTTTTTGGTCCAGGTAGCTGGTTTTCTAGCATGGCAGAAATTCACCACCCAGAAAGTATTCATTTTACTCATTAGATCTTGGACATTTCTATTATTCTCCAAATTATGCTTCCCTTAGGGAGGACAAAGGGAAAAGAAATCCCACAGCAGTTGACTGTCACATTTTAGGATGCATCTTCTGAAAAATACAGTGATGATGGACTAGGCCATGTAGTGATGGCTTCACTTCTGCCAGTACAATCAGGTATTAAAATCCCGCTCAGTCCCTGGCTAGAAATTAAGACCTTATGCAAAAGCAGCAAGTTATTTATCCATTTCCTCAAGGCTTTTCCTACCAGACTACAGTCCTCTGGCCACCTCATCTTCTCTTAGCAGATTTGCTTGATAATACCTGTTTCCTAACAGGGGTATCAGCAAAAGACATGAACTAGTGACAGAACAGCAAAAACCACATGAGGAAATATTAAAAACAAAAAATGAAGAACAACCTATTAAGGAACAACCTATACAATGGAAAGGATGATTTTAGAAGTCTATCGGTGCACACTGGATTGAGTTTGACATATGGTGACCATTCACAGAGCACCAACAGGCAATTTGTGAGTATTTTCAGTAAAAATTAAGCATTAAATTATTGTTGCTATTCAGACTGATAAAAGGTTTTAATTATTTGTCTTTTTCTACCTATAAATACAAGATTAATTTTAGAGTGGGATACATAAAAAAGGAAAGACTGCAGGAAAGAAGAAGGCTTCCCATAATAGCTTGGCATGCAGAAATCTAATCTTTCATTACTAAGTATCTAATGTATGATGCTGCAGGCTCCAGGAGGTGAGGTTCTCCTCTGACAAAAATATCTGGTTTATTTGCTACCACAGAATCATTATAAACGGTACAAATTTCCATCTTCATCCTCTTTCTCTCACTTTCAGTCTGATGATAAATTTCATCCCAAACAGAAAAGTTTCTCCATTTGAAATCAAAACTAGTATGTTAATGGGAAAAAAATTTGGTTTCAAAATTTCATTTTCCAATAAAAAGTAATTCTTACCAAAATCTGCAATCATGTCTATTCAACTGTAGCATCTGTTAGTGACAGATATGCTGTGAGATTATACACTATATGTCCATGAGGACTGGTGATTTGTATTTTGTGTTTGTCTTGGACACATCAGTCTTGTCTTCCTCAAGACTCTTCATATCTGTACAGCAGCTCCACTGGGCACAAAGAGGTAGAAGATGAAGTTCAGACAAGACTTATACAGACTCACTATTCTACCACTGTGTTTTCTAACCCCAAGGTTAGCAGGGTGTGATAGTGCTGAAAACAATGACTTAATTGAAGACAATTCCCTGATCTGTAAAGCAGCTTCTTTGAATGCGCTCACAACTAGAGACTCAAAACTCTGAGTGTAGACACTGATTTTCCTCCACCTATTTGCTTTGCAGCTGGTATTTTTAAGCACTGACATGACCTCTTTATGCCTTTCCCTCTATACATTTTTATTCTTGAGTGTAGACATAAATATATTATTAAGTAGTCCTTTCTGTGGTAACAACACTGATTATGCTTGAGTGTACTATACCAATTACAATGAAAGAAAAGGTTATGAATAGATGTTGTTTTGAAGGTAGCTGCTGTTCTGAGAGGAGAAGATAGTTGTGATTAGTTGCTCTCATTTCTATCTGCGACCCTGAAAAGAAACTAATACCAAAGCCTGCCTCCTCTGATGATGGAAGCAAATATCTGAGAGCCTGCTACCATGTTTGATCTCTTGCCCAGGATCACCAGATCATCAGACCAATGATATGAGAAAAAAAATCAAAATATTCTAACATGGTGGATGGTGCTTTATGGAACAGAGAATCAGAGAAATGTGATGGATGATTTGGTAAGCTCCTGAGAGACTCATAAATGAGGTGAAAATAAAAATCAAAAAGCTGCAACATCTAGAAGATTTGAGCTGAATTGAAGAAAATTAAATTATCTATTAAACCAAAACCAAAATGAACAAACAAAACAAACAAAAACAAAATCCCCCCAAAAAAACCAAGAGAATGCTTTTTTGATAGAGTATCTTATAAAATTTTCCTGCATGTGAGATCCAAGTACGACATCCAGATTTCAAGTTTCAAGTTTTCTTGAGTTTCAAGTTCTTCTAGGTTGTGTTGACTGTTTACGTGCAGGCACATGTTTAGAAAAACTCACTATAAAAAATGGCAATAGTAGTTGTGTAAACTACTTGTAGGAGAGTATTCATTATGTTGAACACTCAAGTCTAACATTACCAAAACAAAGCTGCTGTTGTGATACCAGCTAACAGGACACAACATGATCCTGCAGTGATAAGGCAGATAGAATTTAGTGTTTAGTATGATGAGCTACTCTTTCTAATGTAGCAATAAACACGTGTACTTGTCTACGTGGTCACTGAGCAACTGGTGATTGAAGTTCAGACCTGGAGACAATGTTCAAAGTATTGGTAAGGAAATACACACAACCAGCCTATTCAATGTCCGTACAATATCCTGTCCTTTTTTCCAGATCGTCACAGATTTCTGCTGGCATCTAAGCCTGCAGTGCTCAAATGAGTATCAGCTGCAGGCTCTCTTACAGATCTATCAGATGTAAACTAGGTATAAGAATAGATATAGAAAGGATTCACATGAATTTCTTTCAGGTTAATGGATGCATTAGTAACCACCTAGATTCCATCTGGGGTTCTGAGACCTGACTTGGGAAATGCAGATCTAAGCCTTGAAATGCCCTGCTGACTGAGGCCTCAGGAAAACTGCATTCATAAGCAGCTGGAACCGTATGCAGAGATTTGCTTTGTTCTTGAGTCAGGGTGGAGGAGATAGACAGGGGCAAAAGGAATAGATCTTCTGTGACTCAGTATGAGAGGAAAAGGCAATAATAAACAAGATTTCAAGAGCACGTAATAACATTCAAATAGAGAAAATGCATCCCAATTTTTTTCCTGGGTCAAATTGCATGTTAAATCTCTGGGAGAGGCTTGAAATTTCTTCCAAATGAGATGTGAGATGACTCTGGAAGAGATTACAGGATCACCACCTTTACATCAGCCCCTTGATTCATGGGCTCCCAACAAGAGGTGCTAGAGTCACAGGGAGGATATGTCATGATGATGACATAGGGCATTGCTCAGGAAAAATAAAAGGCAGGGGTGTGATTGGGAGCAATCATGCCCACCTCCCATCAGATCCATTGTCCAGAGTGAAAAGTTTAAGAGCTGCGTCTTGCATCTTCCCTTCCCAATACTCATTTTTTCAGCACCAAATCTGCATTTCTCCACCAACTCAGAGTTTTCCAAGTTTACTCCTATGTCCAAATACTCCTAAGGTTGGGGAACAAATTAAAGTCTTCCTTTAATTTCACTGACCTCAGGCTCCCTAACTCTATAGCAGGCACACACCTTTCTTTATGATCCTATTAAAAACTCCCCAAGGAAGATCCAGAAAGGGTGCAGGAGCCACATATCTCTCTCAGAGAGCAATATAAACAGACACTGTGCAGTAGACTTCAGATTCATCTAAAAAACAATTTAGACAATCTGATTTAAGAGATTTAGGAATATAGATTGAAACTTATAAAGCCTTTGCTCTACAGCTGAACCCAGCCTCTGTCTTCCCAGGGACCCTAAGATATTTGTCAGTTGTCTGGCTAAATTCTACCTTCCCAAGATGGGCATAAAACTTTTCTTCCTCACTTAGATTTTGTGAAAATAAAATGGGCTGATGATCAGAAGGCACTCAGATGAAGTGATACAGACCCTAAAAAGAGAACATAAACATAAAATATAGTCCCAGACTACACTTCTGCCAACACTTTTATTTAAAATTTGAATTCCACACCAGTGTCACTGTGTAAAAGCTTAGCTTCTGTTCAGGCACTGTGTATGAGCAGTTGTGAGCCAGTGAGTCCTGTCTAATCCTTTTTCCTCTTTCCTTACCTTCACTTTTGCCTCTACCAGAGCTACTGGGGCTTTAGACTTGAAGTGTACTGCTGGACTCAGGTTAAGTAAGCTTTGTTGTCCCCTTTCTGCTGACATTTTGTGTGACCTCGGGGAAGTCATTTAACCCCTTTGTTTCCCAGGCACAAAAAGAGAGCGAGGATGTTTTCTTTGTCCCATCTGCCAGTAGGATACAGCAAGCTCTCCCAGCTGCTCCTGACTACATTTGCAGATAGAGAACCTTGTCTGCATCTTGTCTGAAGCCGCTGAACACCAGCATAGCCATAATGCAGAAGAGGAGCAGCTAACAGATGGCAGCAGTAATGCCAGGCCCCAAGCCATTCCGAGGAGATCCCCCGGCTTTGAGGTTACAAGGAGAAAGGTGGTGCTTTCCACCCACCTTAATCCTACTTCCATATGGCTTTGGGGAAGGGTTGCAAAGAAAGAGGAAGGCAGCTGACAACCAAAATAACAGGAGCCAAATCAGGAAGCACTGGACATTTACACCTTTGGAAATTTTCCTAAAGTCTTTTTTAATCTGTGTGGATTCCAGGCTTGCTCTGCTCCTGGCTGATCTTCTGTCCAGCTTCACAGAGCACTTCATCCTCTCCCTGCCTCCTCACAGCCTTCCCCCCAGTGATCTTCTGTTCCTCTGGAGTACCCTCCTCCCTGACAAGCTGCCCTTTTCTCACCCCCTGAGAAGGGAAATACTTTTGTGGCTGTTTCTGCTTCCACTGCTATACTCTCTTCCCTGTTCCTGTGTTTGTCTCACCTATTTGTAAACCTCGAGCTCAGGGGGACCTACCTACTCTTCAGCATTTGATTAGAACCCTGACAAACCTTACTTTATTCACCCTGTTATTTTAATAAACATGATTATTATTATTATTAATATTTGTGACAATGTAAGGGGACTATCACAGGGGATGGCAGATCTTCCACAGAGCTGCTGGACCTGGTTACAAAACAGTTTTCAGAAAAGCAAATCTATACAATTTCCAGGTATTCTTTGTTATCAGTTATCACTAAAATTAGTCAGAAAACAAAGTGCTTTAGGTACTAACCTTGTGAAAGACCCTTGAAAGAGAACAATAATTATCTACCTAGTATTGTTAGTAGAGCTAATAAAAGCACAGTGCAACCAGCAAGTGCAGCCATCAATGACATTTTCAATAACTTCTTTAGAAACCAGAGCTGATTCGATTTTCTGTTTCAGAAATATCCAAACATAGTGATGATTTAAGTACTGCTACACTTTACCTTTCACATTTTCTCCTAATCCTATACATCTGCTGCTTTGGCGGTTAAGATCTAGTAAATACCAAACCATGACTTCATTAATGAAGTGTAAGAGTAACTTAAAATGTGTACTGATTTTCCCAAGGATGCCTCTCAGAAATCTCATCTACAGTTGACATATGTAAACACACATGCTAAGTAAAGCAAAATTAAATCCAGAAGTTGAGTTGCTCTTATCTCTGTTTAACTGCAGCAAGGTTGTGAAACTTGTAAAGATTTTTGTGTGATGAATTGATTAGTGAGCCAATGCATAAGAGATACATGTGTGTATGGATGTACTTGCATTGTATAAACAGATTTAGGTTTTGAAATAAAATGTTTAAGGGGAAAAACATTGTGTTTGGAAGACTTCCCCTTTATCTAATTGAACCCACAGTCCATCATCAGTTACTAAAAATAAAGTCAAGAAATACTGGTCTGAAAGCTTTTCTTGATTTATATTTTGTTACCTTTTTTTAAGACTCTGATAACTGCTCAAGAATAACTGACAGGGTGCAGAAATTTGTACAACATTTCTGCAGACCTGGAGATGAATTTTATCCAAGAAAACAAATTACATTTCAAAGTATTTTATATAAAGAGATTCCAAGTAACTCAAATAAAAAAGAAAATAAATATAAATATAAAAATGAAACCACCACATTTTCTTCATTCCCTCATCAGACTTGGTGATATCTCTGTGGGACCCTCCATAAAGATTTGAGAAAAAGAAAGAAGCAGGATTATTTGCCCCAGACCTCATCTTGAGGCATTAGAAGGGAAGCAACGCTCTACACTGTGATACATCCAAAGATGCAGCTTGTGAAAAGCCCACTTCTTGTTCTGAGGCTCAGGGACCTCGTGCTCCCCTAATCATTTACTTGACAGCCCATGTGACAGGGCCATACTCCCTGGAAGTGGGCTGGAGTTCCCCTGGCCAGAGTTTCAGAACAGCACTGTGAGAACACCTTGGGAAGCACCTAATCCCTCATGATGTGCACTTCCCACAGAGTGAGTATAATGTCTTGTCTCAAGCACTTCTCCAGTCCTAGCAATTGCTGGAAAACACAGCTTTGTGTCACCAGTCTGCACCAAAACCAGGCAAATACAAACTGTGTTTCCTGCCTTGTCTTGGCAGAAAAACATAACAGGAGCCCACAGATTAGAGAAAATTCTGGTCAGATTCCTTCTCTTTCCGCCCTCTCCCTGGCTGGGCAGCTAGATGCAATGGGTATGACGACAAACAGGTAGGTAACATTTCTCAGTCTCGTGTTCTGTGGTGCAAAAACTTCCCCCATGAAACCTTTCAGATAGACTGGCTTCTTCTAATCTTACACAATGTTTTTTTCAAGATACGAATATCTGCCTTGAAGCACAACCTTACAGTACAGAACAGAGAATAACTCCTTTCCTGGGACCACGAGCAGCAGGGTGAGGGGCAGGATAGCTGTGCTTGCTGATGATAAGAACAATGACATCATGGCTTGCTGACACTGCTGCAGAGCTGAGCATTTGGGACATGAGTGCCCTGCCTGTATGCTCCACTGGCCAAGTCCAAACCCACCTCAGCTCCTGGGCCTTTCTTCACCCCCAGCAGCAATAGTCCTCTTTCTCCTCAAGCAAGTGCCAAGAAAGAGTGGAGTTTCTGTGTGTATAAGGTCACTTTTGGACCTTTAGGTCCCAGAAAGTGGGTGGTGTAGGAATATGAAAAGAAAAAGGGGTTGTGCTGGAAATGGGGTCCTGCACCCTGAGGGAAGGACAGCAGGAATCACCCTATGCCCTGCCCTCTATAAAGAGGTTATAAATGAGGTGCAAGATAGGAGAGGTGAGATATGAAAGTCTTTCAAAGACTGGTCTCTGCTCTATCTGGGAATTGATGAGCTCAGAAAGAAAAAAAATGTCCTTATCTGAATCTTCCAAGAAACCCACTTGACAGTTTGTTCAAAGAGTTTGATATCACTATAATATGCTTGTATAGCTTTTGACATTTTTAGTATCAATATCATTGAAGATCTAAATTATACTTTCCATAAAGAACAAACTTTACAGTCCAAATGTTCTCAATCTGTCTGCTTAAGCCAGGCACAGCTCCATTTTGAACCTTCCTGAATGTGAGTTTCTGTTTGTCACCACCACAGAAGTGGCAACCTGGAAAAGAACTGAATTACAGTTTGCTGCAAATGTGCATTGAAGGGAAGAAGTACTCAAAAAAGCTTGATGCTACCTGTTTTCTCTGGACACTGAAGGTACAACTGCAGATCCGGCAATAATTGTGTCTTTCCCACCTTTCTTTTGGCTTGTGCTTTTCTTGCCCTTACGAGTGTGGAGGTGCTTCACACTTGCTGCTCACAGTTTTCCAGACCACTCATGACTGCATCACAAATGCTATTATATTTACAAACTTCATAATGCTTAAGAACACAAAAAGTTCCTGTGGTTATGTTTCACATAATTCAGACGAAAAGAAAAGCATTTCCATATTTTTTAGTAATATGAATGCAAAATTAAGCTCATAAGCATTTAAATTGGTCAGATGTTTTATTAGTTGATTTCAGAAATTTTTCTTCGTACGTGAATGAAAAATCTAAATGGAATTGATTCTAAAAGAAATAGTGCTGAATACAACCATATAAAAAGCAATCTAAAAATCCTGACAGAGATAAAGAAGAAGAAATTAAAGTGCCCATGATGTATGTGGGTCTAAGGAAGAAAGATAAATTGTTTCTTGCACATATGTGCCAAACCAATTGTTGCTCCAAAGCTCTTTACAAGCTTTATGCCCACACACTGACTGAGCTTCACATCCTCCCTAGCAAATCTCAGTAAGATGCAGAAAGAAGAACTCTACTCAGGGACTGCCAATATTAAAGCACCTCAGAGGCTTAAATTTGCACTTTTTCTGTCCTTATGCTAACTGATAAGGCAATGTCAGTCCACAAAGACAGGCCTGATCCCACAGAGATTTCAAACTCAAAATAACTACCAATAAATCCAAGGGAAAAAAAATAGAAATCAATGGATTAGCCAGTCATTTCTTTGCACTGGTAGGTGTAATAGAAAAGTGTTTTAAGGAAGCATATGAAGGAAGATAATACATTTTGTGGAGTTCCACATAAGCATGAAGCGCAGTAAGACAAAAAGGACATAATTGCCACTTTGAAGATCATGAGATAATTTGAGGAAGACACCAGATTTCACCCTGTGAATGTATGTGTTTTGCGTAGCACTTTATGCCCAGGAAATGAAAAGGGACTGACTTAAATAAAAATGAGGAACTGGGAATGAGAAGCTTTAAGAAAAGAGAACTATAAATTCTGTTAGAATAGCTACTATAAAAAGGACATTTACATGCTAAAAAGGAAGAAATAAAGGATACAGCTGAAGATTGTCAAAATAGCTCTAAGCCAAATGTGAAATATTTTCCAGTAATTCAGACCCCTCATGGGCAGCCAGGTCCTGGGCCTTCCTCTGTAAGAGGAGCACTCTGAGGCTGGTGTAGTATGAACGTGTGTCCTCCAGTATGTTCTCCATTTTTCACATGCCAACCAGGGAAAAGGAAATGGATTGTAGGGGAAATCACCATCTGCTTTTGTCAATAAAAGACCTCATGCGTGCCTCAATCCTAAACAGACTGAAGTCAGCCTTTTATAGCTGCATGGGGGCAAATGGGAGACCTTACTAAAGTGTGAGAAAGTATAATTTAAAAGGAATAAACAAAATTACTATGACACGAATTCAATCTGCTCTATATGGACTCCAACATGGTATCATAGAAGGCATGGGAACTTATAAAGACAGGAGTTCACATTAAACCTATGATTTTCTCAGCTTTTCAGAACCTAGTTTCAAGAACGTTACTTAAGATATTGTTTTCTCATACTTTAATGCAATTCGTACTGTATGGGGAAAAGGATTGTAAAGTCTTTCTTTCCTATAAATGTGTACTGAAGGCATTTGTATGCTTTGCTCACTGAAAGCTCCTCACAATCTTTGGTGTATTTATTCTTTCAAGGCACATAAGAAGGTGTATTAATATCCATAATCCATTAACCATTTAACTGATGCACAAGGTTTCAGAAATACTTCTTGAAAATGAAGTGAGTATCAGCATAGCTGAGGCAGTGCAGAAAATATCACACCCTGAAACATGTAGAATCAGAGTGTGTCTGTGATGGGAAGGCCTTTCTGGGGATCACTTCATCCAAACCCCTGCTCACGCAGGGCTGCCTAGAACCAGTTGCCCAGTACTGTGATCAGCTGATCTCCAAGGATGGAGGTTCCACAGCCTCTCTTTGGCAACCAAGGGAATGCTGACCAGCTTATAGTCGAGCAGATCCTTCTTTTTGCCCTTCTAGGTGATAGGATTGATATTTGCTTTCTTTCAGTCCTTGTGATTCTGCCCTCATCACCACAACTTCAAAGAAAACCAACAGTATCCTTGCACTGATATCAGGCAGCTCCCTCAACTCTTGTGGCTACATCCCATTGGATCCCATGGACTTGTATATATTCAGTTTCTTTAAGTGTTCCTTTCAATGGGCTCCTTCTCCACCAAGGGTGAGTCTTCCTTGTTCCAGACTTTTCCTTGGGTCTCAGAGTCCTGGTGTTCCTGAAGGCTGGTCTTACCAGCAAACACTGAGGTAAGGAAGGCATTCAGTATCTTGATTTCTTCTGTAACCTTTGGCACCAAGGTCCCTCCCCATTCAGCAGCAGGCCCGCATTTTCCCTGATCTTCCTTTTGCTGCTGGTATATGTGTAGAAGCCCTTCTCATCCCTCACTAAATTTAGCTCCAGGTGGGTTTTGGCTTTCCTAATCCCATCACTGCACACTGTGTCTGTATTTTTCCTGGGTCACCTGCTTCTGCCTCTTGCATTCTTCCTTTTTAAGTTTGCATTTAGTCAGGAGCTTCTTGTTCATCCGTGCAGCTCTCCGGCTGCCTTTGACAGTGGCTTTATACAAACTTGGGTACAAGGTGTGTTGGTTGTGTTCAAGGCAGAAAAGTTTTCTTCACCAAGATGTGAAGACATTTCATCTCTGCTTATTTCTATGTCTGCTTCCAATATCCACAACAAGATGTACTATAGCTACTGCCCCAAACCAGTACCCTGGTCTCCATGGCAGATATATCCACAGAGACTTACCTCAATTACCTAGGCAGTTTTTCACGGGGCAGAAATATGGACAAAAATGCCCCCATCTTAAATGAGTTATTTCACCAAAAATCTCAGGCAGGAATACTGCACAAATGCCCTGTCTTAAACCAGTTATTTGACCAATAACACCTCTTGTCTCTTGCATTTATGTGTATGTGCCATTCTAAATCAAACAGCTGAATTTGTAATCATTAACCTATTTGTTTTAACAATGCTTAATTTACTGCCCAGAAGCCTGCAGCCTGAGAGTCTCATAGCTGTGGTTTCTTGCAATACTGGCTACAAAAAATGGCTTCTCAGCTGTCCCAGTCACAATATGCTCAAAAATTAGTACATGGCTTCAGGAACATTTATACAGCAAACTTCTAAAGTCACTGTTAAAAAGAAAAGATCTTCATTACCCATGTCTTACACAAAGAGGTTAGATAACCCCTTCAATGTGTAGACAATAGTTTCTGTTACCCATTAGACTTAAATAGGTGGGTCTCATCCTACATATCCATACTTCTAATGACGAGTGAACTTTGCATGACTGAAGTGAACTCTTCTAAGGCTTTACAGAACTGAGTATGAACTTAATCGTCTTGCATCAGGTTACATAGAATTATAGATTATCCTGAGTTGGAAGAGACTCACAAGGATCATAGAGTCTAACTCCGGGACCTGCACAAGCCCACCCCAAAGACCACACTAGCCACCAATACAAGTGAAGAATCTTTTCTTTATATTCAACCTAAATATCCCCTGACACAGCATCAGGCCATTCTCTGAGGTGCTGTCACTGGTCAATAGAGAGAAGAGATCAGTGTCTGCCCCTGTGCTTTCTCTTCTGAGGAAGCTGTAGACCACAAAGAAGTCTCCTTTCAGTCTTCTTTTCTCCAGGATGAACAAGCCAAGTAACCTCAGCTGCTCCTTGTATGTTTCCCCTCTAGGCTCTTCACCATCTTCATGGCTCTCCTTTATATGCTCTCTAATATTTTTATATCCATTTTATAGTGTGGTCCTCAAAGCTGCACACAGTTACAATAAGAACTAAGGTGCTAAAACACAAAATGCACATAGAACAAACACTTTCTAAAATAGAAAATATTTAGTCATATTATAAACAAAAAATAAAATTGTGGTGGCTATGTAATACCAGAATGATACTATGAATAGTCTCAAACGTTCACTGTGTCAATGGAAAAAAAAAAAAAAAAAAAAAAAGAAAAAAATATGGAAAATCTGAAAGTCTGGTATATCTAATATGAAGTGTTAGTGAACTCGTCTCTCTGTTGAGAGATTACAAAGAGCAGCTAAATCTACAAAAGCACATATTCGCATTTTGGTCATCCAAACACAAACTGAAAATTTAAAGCCATCAATAAGTTGCTGAATTTATCAGACTGGACCCAGGAACTCTAGCTTGAAGTATGATCTGTCACTGCTTTTCAAAAGGCCAGGAGAGTCAAGAGGCTGGAGGTGTTAGCAGAGGTACGCAACCAATACACCATGTCCTATCTCAGTCATCCTATCTCCAAAGTGCTTCAGAAGCAGCCGATCAAAGGCCTTCTCTGAGGAAACACGGAGGAGATGTCATTGCGTCTTTGATGTCCAGAGCAACTGATGCTTACACGGGCATTGACCTACCTTGCATGTGAAGGAAGTCCTGTCACTTGAGAGGGAAGGGGCCATGGCATGCAGTCCTCTCTTACTCCTTTTAAGCTATGCAGCTGACCTGCAACTGGAAGCATGACAGTGCTGGGGCATACCAGCTCCCTGCTCAGTGATCCGTTTTGCAAAGAAATTATTATTTGAAGGATGAAGAATGAGATAAAACAGGATCATGACTGTGTATTGAAGTCACTGGGTCAGTCTGCTAACACTGGACTATGAAGGCCAGCCCTTGCTTGCCACAAGAACTAGAAAGTAGAAAGCACTAGCATTTTCAGCAGAGCAAGAAACCAGAGGCAAGATGTCTCCCACTACCAGGCAGTTCTGCTAAGCAATCAGACTGCAGAATCATGCTCAGTTTTTTTGAGCAATTACTATGTAATTCTCCATGTCACAGAGTAACTCTTAATTCCTTTGCTGAGCAGCTTCAGCAACAGAAAATGGAAACATTTGTGCTCACATTTCCTGATCCTAGAACTTCATGGGAAAAGCAGAGGGAGGTAAATGAAGGGATTCAAATTTTTTTCGTGGGAATTAAAGCCATGCTTCCTGAGCCCCACCACTGAGTTGCTGGATGAAAGGGGACTGCCTCTTAAGCTTTCAAAGGGGCTAAAGCACCTCACGGCAGGAAAGAGGTCAGAGTGCTGGCTTCCAAGCAAAGGGATACACTTCTCTACAACCAAATACAAGGAACACTAGTCTCTGAGACAGGCACAGATGCTTCATATTTCCTATTTGTGATTTATTCTGTGTAGCTGGTGATTATATAACCACCGATATAAAATCTGTGCCCTACTAGGACACCAGACAGTACTGATCACGTACATTTCTGCCAAACTGACTGGGATGCACTACACAGTGTTTATTCAGCTACCTGAAACAAACAGCCCTTCTGAGCTGAGTACAACAACAAAAACAACTTGTACTGGCTTGGCCTTTTGCATCTTGTGGCTGTAGTTTATTTTGTCAGGCAGTGAGAATCATAAAACCAGACTCAGGGTACCAGCCTCTACCTGCCAGCTGGGCAAATTACAGACTAGTACTTGGCTTTCTCCCGGTAGCCTGAGCCCTGCAGAGAGCCTAGGCACTTGATGTGGAGGCTGTTAATTCCACAGCCCTAGATCAGTTTCAATTCACAACGACTAAATGACAAGAATCCAAATCTCTGAGGCAAGCTCATATGCTTCCTATTTCCTATTTTAGATGGATTTCTGTTTAGCAGGGTCCATCAGTTTCATTTCACACCCTGTGACACTTTTCTGCATAAATGTGCATGGATTCACTCTTATTTAAGTCCTGTCCCCTCAAAATCTAGCTGGAATTCAGGAAAGCCAGGCTGGCTGTAGCCACATGACATAAAGTAGTGATAATTAAAGCACATGTGGTCTTTCAAAAACTTGATGAGATGTCACCTGTCAATGCCATTCTAAAAAATACTTGCCCATCAGATATTTTTTACTTAGATCACTCCTCCCAGCAGAAATTAAGGAGGATCTTGAAAACGGAACCAAGCACAAGTTGCAGAAAGGGGGGGATTGTGTGAGGCAGTGGTGCCATTGAAGCAAATGTCATTGGAACTGAAGCTAAACTTCACGCTGAATCAGGTTATCACCTGCTTGTCATCACTGCTACTTGTCTGGCCACACCAAGAATTACAGAATCTAAAGCAGCAGGAAACGACCCTTCCCCCCTCAAAAAGTGAGGGGGAGGGGGAGGGGAGGAGATGTATTGCGGAAGAGAGAAAGAATAGTTTTCTGCTGTTTTAACTCTACAAATGGCTTATCAGGAAGTCAGAGGAAAGCCAGGGCACACACAATGGAGGGAGTGGAGTTGTAGGGCCAGAGCACAGGAACGAAGGGAGCAAAGGACTGCTGCTGCATTGACATAGCGCGGGTAAAATTGTTGTGAAACTGCAGTGAAGCACTATTTATCTTTGGAAGTGACGGATGTAAAGTGTTTAAAACTCTCTGCTACTATCTTTTTTTTTTTTTTTTTTTTTTTTGTCCACTCCCTGCTTAACACAATGGAACCTCAATGCCCTTTCTTTGTTACTGAAATGTTGTTCTTTAAAGCACAATCAGTATATAGCGTGGACTGGTCTTTTAGTGGTACAGTCATACCTTCCTTGTTAGTGATTGTTTCTTGCTGTGATTGCTCTTAAGGGAGGGGCTTGGGCTTTACTGAAGTATATCCTTTTATATCATCTAAGGAATTTTTGTTTGGGTTGGGTTTGGTTTATTGTTGGTTTTCTTATTCTTGATTTTAGTTTGTAGATTTTTAATTTTTTTTTTTTTTCCTTTCCTTCCCCAGAAGTAACCAGCATCAATACTGGAGGACAGTTATCTAGTTGGTTGAGAGATATTTTTTTATTAGCTATGAGAGAGACCATCTGTATGATATTTCTAAAATATATAAGCTAAGTTTTCAGTTTCCCAGCACACTGGACATTCAAACAGCCTGGATCTTGTTTAACAAACATTGTTGAATGTATTCAGTTAATAAAAGCTGGGCAAATATTAGTAAAGGGCTTGTAATGGTTGTGAGTGACATAAAGGTTAAAAGCTTTTGATAGCATTGCGCCAAACTGGAGTAAAGCTTGAAGAAACTGAAGTGATGTGTCCATAAGAAATCTCAGCACTGATTCAGAGATCATGAAATAATAATTTTTCAGAAACTGGAAAAGATGCAACTGTTTTGCAAATCTGAATTTAGTTTTAGAACTTGAAACTTTTAACATTATTCTGCTCATATTCTCCTGTTTTCCTGTTAACAGACCTGTCTCAGTTTGACATTTCCTGGGAAATCAAGATGGTTTTTGTCCAGTGCATGTTACACTGTTTCTCCATAAGGACCAGGACAAGAGAAGAAAGGGCTTCTAAGAAAGTAGATGAGCATACAGGGAACATTATCTCTAGGTGTAAACTTTGATTATTATTTTTTCATTTGTTTGCTGCCCTCTTTGCACAGACGAAAAGTCTCTGTGCACCCCAGGACACAAGGAGGTTTCCCAGCACATCCTCCGAGCTCAGAGAGTCACAATGGGAACACCAGAAACCATACACAGTTTCAGGATTTCTGTAAACATAGGATTCCAGCTCCCAAAACCGCTCTTACATTCCTTCTTTAAAGGCTTGTCTGGACGAGGATAAAGGTGCATTAAAAAAAGAAGAAAGTGTCAGTGAAAACTTTTAATTAACACATTTTCAAAATCTCAGTGTTGGCAGGGTGTGTTGCATTTTAGTGCATTTGCCAGCAAATGTGTTAATATACATTTGTGTCCCAACTACATGTAGCAAGTTAGGACACGTTTTTAAAAGTTTTGAATTTTAATAGGAGTTAAAACATGTTCATGATAGTGGTTTTACCTTAGTCGAGTGTGAGTATCACTGATGGGTTTTTCTGGGATTTCAGTGAGCAGCTGCTATACTGGCAGGGAGCTGCTACTGAGCAGCTTTCTCCTTTTCCTGAACTGTCAAATGAAAGTGCCATTTCATTTACCTGTCTTTCATGAATGGATGGAAATGAATGTTTTACACTGTATTGGGAAAAACAACAACAACAAAAAAAAGCTGGATATTAGTGAGATGGGACGTTGGGCAGTGGTTGCAAGAGTTGGAAGCCACGCTTTCATAGGGTGGTAAACTGCAGTTTCAGAGGACCTGATGTAAGGTCAGGATTTCTGTAGCCACATAATCCAGAGCATGGCACCACATTCAGCTGCTGTTCTAGATGTGGACACACACTTTGCTGGGGCAACCTTGCCTCAGCTGCTCTTGGGCCAAAAGTTATCAGCTTTTTTCCTAACCTCCCCACAGAAAGTTAGTGTAAAGTTGACATAAGCGCTATACCTGGCTAGCTTGACTGGAAGGATTGTGTTTATGCCTGATCGAAGTCGTAGCTGCAAGGCACAGATTCAGTACTAATGACCATGAAGTCACAGGCAAGCATCAGCAACTCTGAGTCAGCTGTGGCACTGATTTTCTGGGCAGCACACTACAAAGCAGTTCACACCTCAGTCTTTTCTCTTCCCAAAAGGCAGATGAAAATACCTCAGGCAAAATGTGCTGAGAGGAGTCACATTTTGGAAGAACCGAAAAAAGACAACTTCATCTGGGGCATGCAATACACTATTAGAAGTCAGGAAATTGCCTGTGACAAACAAGGTCCTCAGCCTTTGGAGTTGCAAAGGGAAG
Organism: Myiotriccus ornatus; assembly: GCA_036023395.1. NCBI lineage: Eukaryota > Metazoa > Chordata > Aves > Passeriformes > Tyrannidae > Myiotriccus > Myiotriccus ornatus. The sequence goes on along the minus strand of JAYRBT010000114.1, from coordinate 67,413,681 downwards.
GCAAATCCTGCTGCCCCCCTGAGAACAGGTCCCCAGCTTTGTCTCTTCGCCTTAATTTTTGGGCTCCTCTCATTTAATTTTTGAGCTCTCAGTCATTGCTGTCATGTTCTTAGAAATATTGCCACCCATGCCACAGCCGGGGGGGGAGGGGGGATCTGATCTTATGCTGATACAGCTATTGTGATAAAAGCCTTAACACAAATACACCTGACAAATGTACTACTATTTTCAGATACTAAATCTCCAACACCCAATGCAGGAGCAACTTTACACCATACCTCCTCGTTCCTGCCACAGAAATGCCACAACAACTTTTTATATGGAAGGCAAGGTAGAAAATCAGTATTCTCATATTCATAACTGATTAGTCCTGCTCCAAAACACCGATGAGGGATTGTTTTGGTTTTTCTCCTTTCTTTTTTTCCTCCATCCTTTGCCTTGGAAGGAGATGAAAAGATCAGGAACTTGAGTAAAGAAGTTTAAGAATGAGGAATCTTCTCTCCAGTCTGTCTCTTTGCTTGGCACATAAAGGTGTGGTGTGACACTGAGCCGACGGGTTCAAGAGGTCATTCAAGGCGTTAATCTTCCATTTGGACCTCATGTTCAAGGGTTTGGGTTAGGGATAGCTGTCCAGGTTTTAATTGCAACGGGACTGACAGAAGGAGTGTACACGTATTCCAGATTTCCTGCTTGTCCACAGACTCTACAGAAGAACTTGTTGAACTAAGAACCTAGAGTAAGATCAGTCAAGGCTTTTTCTTTTCTATTTTTTTTTTCTCTTTTTCTTTTCAGATTGTAAAACTTTGAAAATACATCAGAAGCATAATGCAGAGCACATGCCATCCAAACTCCCACAGTCACTCTGTGAAATTTTTAAATGACACTACTCTGAAATCCAGACATAACTACAGTGGAAAGTAAAACTGCACATGCCTGTGCCAGTAGAACTGCATATGCCCATGCGGATGAAATTGCATATACCCAAGCAAAATGGACAGGTGCCTTTCAATACTGATTGTGAAGTCCTATCATGGTCTTCCAGGAGGTCTTCTTAGGTGATCTGTTAAATCAACCAGTCTAAAAAAGAAAACCAAAAAAAAAAAAAAAAAAAAAACCAAAACAAAAAACAAAAAACCAAAACACCACCACCAAAATCACGATTTGCTTAATATCCAGATTAAAATGAGCAGAGAAAACACTACACGTGGAGTCCCCTTGAGCAGCGGAGGAGGATCCCGCGGAAGAGAGCTGTCTAGCTGTCCGTGCCCCACGGTCGCGCTGCCGTCACGCCACAAGGTGAGCCCCTCCGCAGCTCGCTCCATCCCTTCTGCCGGCGTTGCCCGGCGCCGCACACACCGTTCCGCCACTCACCCCCGGGGTGTGGGGGGTACCGGCTGCCCACGGACCCCCGGAGAGCGGGTCCCGATACCGCTGCCCCCGGGCGCGGCCGCCGCGGTGCAGCCGCAGGTGCCGCCGGGGCGGGCAGAGCCGCCCCTGCCCCATTCCGCTCCCGATCCCACCGCGGAGGCCCCGCCGCCCCTCGGCCGTCGCCAAGGAAACCGCCCGGCGGCGCGGCCCCGCCGAGGGAGCCCCGGGGCGCGGTGGCGGCACTGCGGGCACCCCCACCCTGCGGCGGGCGCTCACCCCGGCAGGGCTGCGGGTGCTGGCGGTGCGGGGAGCGCGGCCGCGGGTGGGCGTGCGGGGAGCAGCCCCCCGGGGGAGCGGGAGCTGCTGCGCCGGGCTCGGCGGGGCGGGCGGCCGCGGCCGAAACAAAGGGAGCGGCGGGCAGAGGCGGCGGAGGGGGGTGGGTTGTGCGTGAAATGCGGCGGGTGGGAGGGAGAGTTCGCATCCACCCCATAGAAAACACCAACCATATGCCCCTTTTTGCCCCCAAGTCACATAATATTCCCTTGAGCGGCTGCGAGCAGCCGGCTGCCCTCGCCGGGGTTACCGGGAGGCGGCTCTCGGCGCCCGCACGAAGCCCACCGCTCCCGACAGCCCCGGTAATCCGCGGGGAGAGGGAGGTGGGAGGCTGGGCCGAGCCTCCCCGCTTCGCAGCCCTTCATTATCGGAATCATTTTAACATCCTTGTTTATAAACAAGAGGCGTTCGGAGGAGATTACCCGATTTAGGGAAACGATCGTTCTGACGCTCGCTTCTACTCCTTAAAAGGGGATGGGGGTGTCGAGGAAAGGGGGGGAGAGGGCCCTGGGCCAGCCTTCCCCGCATCACAGCGCGGAGGGAGGGAGCCGCCCGGCTCCCCCCACACGCTGCCCCCTCCCCCGAGAAAGGAAATCACTCGGGTCCGTGGTATTTCACCCACCCCAGCGCTGCTAAGGTCTCCAGATCACCGTTAATTCGCGTGCATTAGTTTCGGGTTGCATCTTATTCGAGGGTTTAAATTCAACGTAAATACACGCTCGGGGCTGGGGTTTGGGAAAGCGCGAATGTTTCCCTGATAACGTCGCTTCGCCCACTACTTCAGTGCATGGAAATGTAATCGCGAAGTGGGTCACCGCCTCAGAAAATACTTTAAAAACACAAATCAGGAATAATCAGACAGCAGAATTTAATTAGAGCCGTAGGCTAATCACAAAATATTTTATTCCAAGCCAATATCCCTATGGGGGAGGGGTTCGTTTCTGCTCCGGCAGCGGCTCCTGCCGCCGCTGCTTTAGCGTTTGCAACATCTGGCCTACAGACCTACTAATTTCGACTCGTGATCTCGTTCGGCGAAATCCGATCTACGTGGTTCAAATACCTTCCAAATTGGGGGTGATTTAACAATCCCGACCAATTAAACCCAGGGTAGAAAAGAATAAAGAAAAAAAAAAACCAACAAAGGAAAAGGGTTTTAAAAAAAAAAAAAGGCAGTAAATCCCCTCCTTCCCTCTCCCCCGCCCGGGGCTCGCACACACTATCTGTTGCTCCCTCACGGCGGCAGCGGGCGGGGGCGTGCGGCGGGGCCGGGACGCTCTCACTCGCACTCACACTCGCACTCACCCGCACGCCCCTCGCACCATTGTCCCTGCCCGCCCGCCCCGCTCCTTTCGGCGTTGTTTTGCTGGCGGCCCGGCGCGGGTGCCGGCGCGCCCGCCCGCGCCGCGGCGGAGCGGAGCGGCACATTCATTATCGGCCGGGGGCCGATTTCAAACCGCTGCCATCGCGGCTCCATTGTTCGCCGCGCGGGCGGGCCCCGCCCCCCTTTGTGCGCGCCGGCCGCGATTGGCCGGCGGCGGGCGGAGCGCTGCCGTCACCGCTCGGGAAGCCCATTCATCTGTGCACTTGGGCGTTGGACTCCGCATCTTATTAGCAACCAGGGAGATTTCTCCATTTTCTCCTTGTCTACAGTACGGCTACAAATCTGGGATTTTTTATTACTTCTTTTTTACTAAACTTGGGCTCCTTTTTTTTTTTTTGCTCGACTTTTTCCTCCCTTTTTTTCCCCTCCCTCCTGTGCTGCTGCTTTTTGATCTCTTCAACTTTAAATTTTTTAAAAGGAGTGCATTATAATCGGTTCTGTTCTCTCTTCTCTTTTTTTTTCCCCTCTGGTGTGTGTGTGTGTTGCTGCTGCTGCTGGTCGCCCAGTATTTATACCAACCCAACGCTCTTTGTTTCCCCTCCTTTTGGATCTGTTGAGTTTCTTTGTTGAATAAGACAGCATGGGTGCCCAGTTCTCCAAGACCGCTGCAAAGGGCGAAGCCTCCGCCGAGAAACCTGGGGAAGCAGTGGCTGCATCTCCATCCAAGGCGAATGGACAGGTAAAAAACAAACAAAAAAAATTAAAAAAATATTAAATCTACTCCTTTTTTTAAGCCAACTTCGACGGACTCTCTTTCGCATCCTGTTTAATTCTTCCTCTGATGCCCCAGTGGCACATTCAATGGAGAATACGGTCGTTCCTTTTATCTTTGCAACTCGAGGGAAAGGAATAATTTCTTTATTTTGGTTAAACGGGCTTGGCTTTGAATGATTCGTTCCTTTATCTTTCCTGCGGGGGGCGGGGGCAGGGGACACGGTTCTTTCTTTCCTTTTTTTTTTTTTTTTTTTTTTTTTTTTTTAAATCCCTCGTGTATTATGGTGGAGTGTCTCCATGGCTCGTAAACGGAAGGATCTTACACCTTGGCTTGGCTTTTCTGCACGCTTAACCTGCTCCCGAAGAGGCTCGGTGACTCGCGCGGAACGCTTATCGCGGTGGAGCAGGATGGCTGTGTGTTAGCGGGAGTCGGAGCCGCCGGGCGGGGGGCTCCGCGGGCAGCCCCCTCGGGCAGGACCGCGGGCCGAGCGCTGCGCCGCCCGCCCCGTCCGTGGCAGCTCCCCCAGGAGCTCGGCCGCCGCGGGGCACGGCTTTCTGTCACACACCGCCCCCTCCCCACGCGTGAGCCGGACTGGCCGTGCCCTCGCTGCCCCTCGCAGCAGCGGCGGCGTTGCGGGCAGCCACCCCCCGCCGCCCCCGCAGCTGCCGCCCGGGGCAGCCAGCCGCGCTCCGGGCGCCTGAAACATGCAAATGCGGCGGGAGCGGGGGGGTGGTGGACGGGGGGCGGGGGCGCCTCGCCGCACCGCTCG
>JAYRBT010000114.1:67390801-67408945 GCA_036023395.1 Myiotriccus ornatus | reverse complement strand
GGCCCGGCCCGGCCCGGCGGAGGGCGCGGCGTTCGAACCGCGGGAGCGGGAACCGGGCGAGGCGAGGCCCGGCGGGCGGGGAGGGCGCGTCCCGCCCCACACGCACCCTCCGGGCACCGTCGGTAACGCTGGTCGCTGTCTTGCAGGAGAACGGCCACTTGAAGGTGAACGGCGACGCCTCCCCCGCGGCGGCGGAGGCGGGCAAGGAGGAGGTGCAGGCGAACGGCAGCGCGCCCGCCGAGGAGACGGGCAAGGAGGAGGCGGCCTCGTCGGAGCCCGCCTCCGAGAAGGAGGCGGGAGAGGCGGAGAGCACCGAGCCGGCCTCCCCAGCGGAGGGCGAGTCCTCCCCCAAGACTGAGGAGGGCGCGACCCCCTCGTCCAGCAGCGAGACCCCGAAAAAAAAAAAGAAGCGCTTTTCCTTCAAGAAGTCCTTTAAGCTCAGCGGCTTCTCCTTCAAGAAGAACAAGAAGGAGGCCGGCGAGGGGGCCGAGGGCGAGGGCGGCGCCGCCGCCGCCGCGGCGGAGGGCGGGAAGGAGGAGGCGGCGGCGGCCCCCGAGGCGGCGGGCAGCGAGGAGGGCAAGGCGGCCGCAGAGGAGCCGTGCGCGGCCGGCGGCGCCGAGCCGGCGAAGGAGGAGGCGGGGGACTCGCAGGAGGCCAAATCGGACGAGGCCGCCCCCGAGAAGGCGGCGGGAGAAGAGGCCCCGGCGGCGGCGGCGGAGGAGCAGCAGCAGCAGCCGGCGCAGCAGCCGCAGCAGGCAGCGGAGGGGAAGGCGAAGGCGGAGGAGGCGGCGGGCACCGGCGCCGCCACAAGCGAGGCGGGCAGCGCTGAGCAGGAGGCGGCCCCCGCGGAGGAGCCGGCGCGGCAGGAGCCCCCCGCCGAGAGCAGTCCCGAGGGACCCGCCGCCGAGTCGGCGGAGTAGTAAGCGCCGCCGCCGCCCCTCGCCGACGGACTTTTCTTCCCCCCTGTTTGTTTGTTGGAGTGGTGCCAGGTACTGGTCTCGGAGAACTTGTCTACAACCAGGGATTGATTTAAAAGATGTCTCGTTTCTTTTTTTTCTCTCCCCCCGCAGCTCCCATCTCAAATCGTTGTGTGTTGCTGCCATTCCAACGGGCGGAGGGGGGCCCTCCTCCGCCCTCCTCTCCTACCCTCTATATTTTGGGGTTTTTTGGTTTTCTTTTTCATCAGTATTAACATTTTGTTTTGGTTGGTTCGGTTTTTTTTTTTTTTTAATTTTTTTTTTGTTGGTTTGTTGTTTTTTAATTTCATACTTTGCAACTCTCTTCATATTATAAAACTTTTGCCGATCGGTCTATGGACATGCCCATATATGAAGGAGATGGGTGGGTCAATAAGGGATATCAAATGAAGTGACAGGGGCCGCAGTGGGGAACCCGGGGCGCGCAGCCCTTGCCGGGAGCGTGCCCCACCAGAAATGATGTAAGGGGTTAGTCTCTTTTTTTAAAAGAAAGTTATTACGATGTATTTTGTGAGGCAGATGTTCTATAAGGTTTACAACACTACAAGTCTTGATTAAGAAGGAAAGGAAAAAGGAAAAAAAAAAATAAAAATCAATACCCAGATAAAGAGATCATAGTCTTAGGAATTCATTTAAACCATAGGAACTTTTCACTTATCTCATGTTAGCTGTATCAGTCAGTGATTAAGTAGAAATACAAGTTGTATAGGCTTTATTGTTTATTGCTGGTTTATGACCTTAATAAAGTGTAATTATGTATTACCAGCAGGGTGTTTTTAACTGTGACTATTGTATAAAAAAACAAATCTTGATATCCAGAAGCACATGAAGTTTGCAACTCTTTCCACCCTGCCCATTTTTGTAAAACTGCAGTCATCTTGGACCTTTTAAACACAAATTTTAAACTCAACCAAGCTGTGATAAGTGGAATGGTTACTGTTTATACTGTGGTATGTTTTTAATTACAGCAGACAATGCTTTCTTTTCCAGTTGTCTTTGAAAATAAAGGAAAACTCTTCAGATGCAATGTTTTTTTTTTTTGTGTAGCATCTTGTCTATCATGTTTTTGTAAATACTGGAGAAGCTTTGACCAATTTGACTTAGAGATGGAATGTAACTTTGCTTACAAAAATTGCTATTAAACTCCTGCTTAAGGTGTTCTAATTTTCTGTGAGCACACTAAAAGCGAAAAATAAATGTGAATAAAATGTATAATTTGGTTGTCTTTCTTTCATGGATACTCTGGTAGCTTAAAGGGACTAGCCAGTATTGTCTAAATTTGTAGAGAGAAAGTCATGTGTCCTGTTAGCACTAGCTTTGAAAACTTCCTGAATCCTGGACTGTGTAATACTGTGCATCTTACAGAGAAACTGTGCAATGCACCAGGTAATTTGTAGGCTTTTCTGGCTTTAAAAAGAAGAGTGGAAGGCAATCTGAGCATGTACAGTGTATGTTTTTCCTGTCCAGGGTCCATCTTGCTTTTAAAACCAGAAGTATCCAGCATATGAGAGTTTTGCCTCTTGAGGAAAATACGATTTAACTTCAATTGCTTAGGGTGGGGCAATGACTTTTTTGTGCCGAGTTGCTTAAAAATTAAACTCTAGAACAGATGTCCCACTTCTATCTCGGTATGCTGGTCCTACTTTGGTACCTAGACTATTAGCCTGAAAACTTTAGCCTGGAAGGAGAAAAGGGAAATTAACACTGCCATTCTGCTCGAAGTAATAAAAAGCAATATTTTCTTTTTTTCCTCAAGTGCTACTCCCAAGTACAGGTGAGTTTCAAAACAGATTTCCAAATTTATCTGTAAAAAAACCTCTTGGTGCTTGCTTTTTAATTGTTAGGCTTTTTGGCTAATTTCCAGCATATTGCTCAGGGCATATTATGCCTTAATAAAACTGAGTTCATGTAAGAAAAGCAGCAGCAGTGTTTGGAGGGTGGAAATTGATTCAAGAAAGTGTTGCTTCTAAGTTTATAGGAGAAAGTTTAGTGTTACTTGCTTCCACCTACATTTTCAGCGGAAACTCTTTGGAAGCAATTATGATTCATTTTATGAGAAAATGGCACGTTAGCACCTTGTTCCCTAAAGAACAAAGCCTAAACTGAATGAAGTATAGTAGATTTCCTGCTGAATGCATACTTCTTTTTGTTTTGTTTTGTTTTCCTGTTGTTGTTTGTTTGGGGTTTGTTTTTTGTTTGTTTGTTTTTTAATTCAGCTGTCTACCATTTTAACTTTGGCTTGTATGTACTCTAGTTGCCCTGGTATTTCTCTATAGCTTTAGAAATGTATTGAAACTATGCTATAATTGCTGAGGGACAAAAATAAATGGATGTAAAACAAGATCCTCCACACCAGTGTCATTCTTGGAGTACATGTGCTTGAAGTCTAGTGCATAACTTCTTTGCTAAGGGGTTTTTATAACATGGCTGTAAAAACCTGTTCTGAGACGCATGATGTCTTGGACATAGAGTCAATGTCTCTTTTTAATAAATATATATATATTTAAATCTAAGGATTCTTAAAAATAAGTCTGAATTTCTTCTCTTTTTTCTCTTTTTTTTTTTTTTCCCAAACTGTATGTGTAGACATGAAGAAAATAATTGCTAGTAAAGTTCTTTTTCAAATTTTTCTTCTCAAGCTTTCATGTTCTTTCCTCACCCACCTGGTGTTATCTGAAGTGCTTCCTATTCCTGGACGTGCAGAATTGCTCCTACCCTAGGAAGCCAGGCTTCTGGATTGGGGCTTTGTCATTCCATGGCTTGGCTTGACTTGAAATCAAGTCCTAACACTAGTAGAGTTTTGAAAATACTTCTTAAGAATACCAGTTGCATCTGCTCTTCTGGTCCCAGCAGTCGAGTGAGATTTGATGATACCAGTTTTTCACTGTATGGTGTAAGAAGATGGGAGTCAAGGCTTGGAGTAGTGGTGGAGGAGTTTTTAAATGCTTCCTCCTGCCAAAAAATTGTACAAGAGCATCCTTCCTCCCTTGGTCCCCAAGGGACTGAATAGTGACTTCTGTGCTATTGTGGAATATCCTTATTTATGTGCAAGGAAAATGAAGGAGCTGGGTGTAAGTGGTTGGTCAGGTGGTTCATATTCTTACTGAGAAAGCTTTAAACTTTTTTTTTTTTTTGCATTGATTGCCTTGATGGAAATGCTAATTATAATGGGTATTGTAATTCCAACAAATTCTCTTGGAATGTATATGGGTTTAAAATGTGTGATTTCTTGGGTTGCTGTAGTTCGTTTTAAGCAGAATGTTGTTATTGCTATGAACAAGGTAACTCGTGTCGTGCTGAACAATGTCATATTTTTCAGTAAAACTTACACTGGAATCTAATTTTGCCTGACTAAGGACTCTAGAGATTTACTTCTTTTATGTTTATTTACTTAAGCCAAGGCAACAGTCTTCCTTGTTTAATAATATAACTTGGTTGTACAAAAGTCCTTTCAAATTTCATGCCTATCTTGATAATATCTAAACTTCATTTCAAACTCCAAATCACAATGTCTAACTTCAAGTGCTCCTCTTTTGTATCTGGTCTTGATATATTCATGTAGAGACTTTGCCTTCAGGCAAGGAAGGAAGGCAAGAAAAGGGAAAGGCGAGCTGAGTGAGGCAAGTGGAGCCTAGGCTTTGGCTTCTGCTGGACTGCCTTCTCCTTCCTGCTTGTGTACACAACCCCTGGATACAAATCGAGTCTTCATGTATCAACTTCTGACATACCTAAATACTCCTGTTGGTTGTATTAGATGCAAATGTTGCATATGTGAGTATTTTATGCCTTTATTATGATGTTGTCTGTGTCTTAAGAATGGTTTTTGTTGCATACTACTGTTTGAAACAGCTAACCCTTAACTTCTCTTGCAGATGATTTGATGAAGGTCAAAGGTTTTCATCTGTTTTGTTTGGGTTTTTCTAAGTTGTAAGTCTTTTTATATTGTCTTTTTTAAAAAAAAAAAAAGAAAAATCAAGAATAATACACATTCTAGTCTAAAGATGTAATGCTGAGTAATGATTTCCTCCAAAACGAGTCCTGTGAATTTGGTCTTTGTGCTATTTGTATATGAAAGAGTAGTAAAAGGTCATCACTGGTGATACTGGACTCCTTTCAGTGTTTGTTTAAGAGACTGAGGTAACAGTTTTCCATAATTATGTAGTTTATTTGAAAGCATCCTGATTCTAGCTTGTGACTTTTTTTTTTTTTTACCATGCTCAGGTCACTGAGATAGAATAAAACAGGTACTTTGGTTACTGAAATAAGCAGCAAGTGAAAAATGGTATATTGTTTATAACATACTGTAGACACTGGAGATAATTTCTTCTCTTTACAAATCTGGGGTCTTCAGATAATTGGCAGTGAATGGAAACTATTGGCATTGCAAGGAGTCCAGCAGGGCAGAGGCAAGCAGGCCAGCCAGCCTCCTGTTACTCTAAGAAACGAATGTTAGAGGTCTTACTACAAAGTACAAGATTATTGACTGCCTGTGCCTTAGCTTGCCCTAGGGAGAGCCAGGGTGGTGGTGAGCTTCTAAGGCCTGTTGCTTGTTAAAGGACTTAGGGAAGATGCAGCAGCATGTTTCGTGATATATTTACTGAGACAACTGTTGAGATCATTCTGAAGTGGGAGCACTGCCTATCGGGAAGATCAGAAGAGGGTTAGCGATGGGATCAAAATGGCAGTTATACCTAAACAGATGAGTAACCAAAATATTGACCTGTGAATAAAGTACAGGGATAGGAATATGTAAGTTTGTCCTGTATTACTGAGTACACTTTCGATATGAAAGCAAGAGACTCGGACTCGGAATGCTCCTTTTTAAGGATATCGATACTGTTATCTGATGAAGGTGACATAAAACTTCAGTTAATGTGTTTAGAATGTTTTGAAGTCTTGAGGAGGGTTACAAGTATTATTTATACATCTTTGCTCTCAGTCTTTGCTGTAGGAAGGCATGTTTACCCAGAACAGGAACAAGATTATCAAGATACTGGGTGAAACGGGACATAAATATTTGCAGTTAGAAAGTCCCAAACAAGATATATGGAATGTTAGTTCTCAAAGATATGATAAATTTAGATAAATAGCAAAGACATTGTTCAATTATATTCAATTAGAGGGGGGGAGTGTGTTCTTTTTTTTGTGTTTTGTTTTGTTTGTTTTTTACCTAACACAATTCTAATTTTAGAACAGCAAGCACAGGGAAACATTACTGGTGGTGTATGCATTTTTATCACCAAGCAGGTAAATATTCCAGGAGTTAGGATTCTTAGGATAGTTCTTGTGGCCATGTATATGATAACCCGCAGTAGAAGCATGTTGGAGAGGGAATGTTTTGAGTCAAGCAATGCTACCTTCTGAGGTCTTTTCCAGCACCACAGTTGATACTGTTGGTATTGAAGTATTTGATAGCTACTCTTCCCAAAGACCATAGTGACTAGAGATTTATTTTTAGATACAGTCCAAACTAGACTTTGTCTCCTGAAGTTCACACCTTAGTTTCTAAAAATTAGAGAGAGAAAATAAAATACCTATGGATCTATTGGTTAGGTAAATCATTCTTGCTGAGTAGCTCTAATAGCTGCAAGAAATTACTTGCTAGCCTATACTGGAGTAGTTATCTCTCTGAAATTCAGTATGTAGACCCTGAATATTTTAAATAAATTTGATTACACAAAAGCCATGCTTATAAGGGTCATCTTCTGTTCAAAGAAAGCATCCATCCTCACTGGAATAGAATAATTTCAAACCAGTAAATTAAGTCCTGTATAGGCAGGGCCTTTACAGAAGAAGAGTGGCAGAAAAAAGAAACTGACCACCAAACTTTAGGACCTAAAGGAAGAAACCTTTTTCTAGCCCTTTGGAGCAACACTGTCATAGGTGTAAAATACCCCCTTTCTGTCTTTAAAAAACATATAATTTAATTGTGTGAGGCACTGTTTCCACTGAAGAGCAGAGCTGTGCTCCTTCCGAAAAAACACCAATGAAAACAAGTCCAAAATTGATGAAGGTAACATTTTTCAGGAATGGATCATTAGGCCACTCACAAAGTCCCACCTTGCAGTTCAGGAGTCTGTAAAAGCAAACTTACCAGTTATGGCACTTCTAAGAAGACTGGATAGCTAATATTTTCCATTTTGGTCATCAATCAAAATGGCAGAAATCATGGACTGATATTCAGAATACAGGAAGGAACATGCCTTTTTTTTTTTTATTTTTTTCCCTGGTAATATTTTTGCATATACATATGGTTTTGCTTTCTAATAACTATCCAGGAAAATAATTTAAAACAGTGGAGTGAGAATAATTCCAACATTTCTCTGAATCCTTTCTCCTGGATGTTTTTATATAGATATACTTGAAAATTGTTATTTTATTCTGATATTTAACAACTTTGTGAGTTAATGCTTACTTGGACAAACAGTGTCAAATGTATACTAAATTAGGTAACAAATTTTGTAAAGGACTCATTTTGGCCTCATTCTATTCTCATCAAGATCTGTGAGAGGGAAGTTAAACTATGCAATGTGCTTATAAAATTCTCCCATAAAGGTTGCTAATGATAAGAGAAATACATTTGGTTCTTCCATGCAGCACCCACCTGGAATCCATATGAAATGGTGTGCAATAAAGGGACAAGAAAGTGACTGTGATTGCATGAAATAAGAGACTGAAGACCCACGAGACCACACTGGCAAAGTGAACAGGAGCATTTTATGTGTTGCTGTCATGAATGACGAAATGAAATGCCACTGGAAACTTAGCCTCATTATTATATATGTGAGAGTTTATACCCTGGAGGCTCACACCAGTCCTGGCTTTCCTCTGCCTCCATCACATGGAGTCTGTCTAATACTTAACATTGAAGTGATGATGCAGAAAGGTATTCAAAAGCTCATCTGGATAAGTTATCAGAAAAGTTTACTATTTTCAATGTAAAACCAATACTTTTTGGTCATCATTGATGTCCACTGAAAGCTGTGCTATCTGGTGAGTTTTTTGCCTTTATGTTGCCTGCACAGAAAATTGTCATTTCAATACCATGAAGCTTCTGATGTTATTATAAATTTGGCCAAAAGGGAGAAAGAAGGAGAAAATATCTTTCAAGTGATGTTAGAGTAGGACCATCAACTTTAATAAGCAAAGAGATTCAAAGCCAACTATTCTCTATGTAAATCCCAGTGCAAATCTAATCTAATCTAATCTAAAGAGGCTTTAGGCCCTTGATTTGCACATTGTTTTTGTTATTGCATATATGTTATGATAGTCATTAGTTTAATAATCTGTGGATATATAGAAGTAGAAACAAAGTAGTACTTCTGAAGTTTCCCTGTTCTTAAATACTTCATAGCAGGTGTACCAGGTTTAACTGCAAGAAGCAATTGTTGGAGAAACATTCTGTGTGGCTCTGTCACATAGAGATGCAGAAAAGGGAAGTGCTAAGTTGTTCCTGAGGGCTTTGGAAGAAATAATACACTGTTTATCTTTTGTGACAAAGATAGAATGAGGACACTTGTAGCAAAACTCTTCAGGAAAGGCACACAAGTTCAAATGAGACTTAAAAGGGAGCTGAACACGAGATGTTCCCAGCAGCACTTGAGTGAAGCAACATACATGTAAGAAATGCACTATTTGCAAGGGAAACTGGACATCTTAAAATTTTGCATACTGCAGGCTTCCTTTCACATGAATCTGCTGCATTAAAGGCAATCGAATTGCAGATGACAGTGACGTGGACAGCTGGGAAGGAATCCCGAAGGAGGAGCATGGTCAGGGACCGCTTTTGAACAGCAGTATAAACAAAGGTTCATTTCTGTAAGACTACTACTACTAGGAAATATTTATATTGTGATACAGGCTCAAAAGGCCAAGATTAAATATGAGTCGTGCTTGTGCCAGGCACTGTGTAAACATAAATGAGAGACAGTCTCTACTCTAAAAAGCTTCCAGGCTAAATGCAGAAAGGTTAGGCTGCTTCACTTCCTACCATTGTTAGAATCACATTTCTATTTGTCTTGTTCAAGATTATGAAGGGAGAGGGAATAAATTACCAACTTCCTTTTTTTTTCCTTCCCCTTCCCCCCTTCTCCAAAGGATGTTATTTGACACTTTTTTTTTTCTCACTTTGTGCTCTTTGCCTTCATGAAAGTGGAACTGTGATACAGAAAGCCTTGCCATCCGCGTACAAGTGGCCAGGGCATTTTTTGTGGCCACACATAGTGATGGGCATTGTAAGCAATAAGATTAGGTTAGAAGTGGCGCTTGAGTGAAAAGATCAAGCAGCCCATAAAACCATGAAATGTAGTTTGAAACAGATTATCGATAGCTCTCTAGTGACACTTTGAGGCCATTTTTAGGTACTGAAACTAAAATACTTCTCTCTCGGAGTGGCTGTTTTAAACACTGGCGCAACCCACCATGGGACTAGTGAGGTTTTTTTTGGAAAGGAGGGAAGATGCCTAGTTAGAGAGAGTATTTGCATTTAGATATACGATTTTTCTTTCAGAAGCTGTTTATTCTTTATCAAAAGCTGTCCTCAACTTTAGTTAAATATTGTCACATTGAAAGACAGAAATGAAGATTCTTCATAGATTTTGTTTTCTATTAAAAAAGTACCTTCACACCCTAAATTTTCCAGTTATAATTCGTGATCCCTAAGAGTATTAATAAGAAAATTACTCTATCAAAATTTTATTTCAAAACTACAGATATTTGAAGAAAATATGGAACTACTTAGATTGGAACTACCTGGAAATTGTCTCAGACGCATGATCTGGGATGCTGTGAGTCCTCATGAACCAGCAGCCTGATAAGCTGAAAGGCGTGTGTATATTGTGCATTAAATAGAAGAAAAAGCATGTTTATTAGAGATTTTTTATATTTATTTTCACATGGCATTGAAAAAAAGTGGCCTCGTTGGTTTGTAAAATTGGTTGTATTCACTATATTTTCTAGCACACTATGCCAAATCTATCAGAGTCAATTACCTGAAAATCACAAGTTTAAAAAGTTCTCCAGCCTTTCCTCTAATGTAGACAGGAATGGTAGTGCCTGATGACATTTTCGCCATGATGTTGCATAAATCAGCTAAAGTGGTAAAAATGCTTGTGGTTTGGCTGTATTTACAGTCTCTGTATTGCTAGCCACATGGGAGAGCTAAGGGAGGGAATTTCCCTAAAATTGTTGTAGCCAATGTAACCACGGAGACATCTAGCACTTGTTGCTACCAAGAGTGTTAAACTTGGAAAACTATATCTACAACATGCCAAGGTGTATATGTATGTGGGGGGGAAATAAGTTAAAAGAGTAATTTTAAAAGATGTAGTAAAGGATTTCACACAGCTTTAGGAAATTAGCCGAACAATTTCTGAGTCATTACTGAGAGCTTTTGGCAAAAAAAGAAGAAATAGGATAATCTGGACAACTAGAGAAGAATAAATACCATACCTGTTTTAGATATGATTTCACAAAAGATCGGGGGGGAAAAAAGAAAAGATAGAGGAGCAAGAAAAGAAGGTTGAGGAGTGTAAAAACAAAAAGAGAGGGACTAGCAGAAGGACAAAGGGACATGGGTATTGAGTGGAACCAGACACTGAAATAAGGACTGGAAAAATTACAGATAAAGCAGCCAACTAAGGCAAACGAAAATACACTGGAACAAATGTACTTTTAGGTTGACAAAATAGTAACAAATAGTCAAGATCAGCTTCACAAGGGTAAACTCTTTCAATTCAATGTTATTTTCTTTTCTGACGGTATACCCAGCCTAGTAGTTTCGTGGGAGTCAAGAGCTGTAATAGATCTTTACTTCAGTAATATTTTTTATGCTACCCTGTGCAACGTTCTCATAAACACATACAGGGGAATAAGATCTAAGAAGATAGATGTTGAGCAAATTCAACATCAAAAAAAAACCCTCAAGATATAACAGCCAATGGTTTGCTGCTATACTGGGAGGACTGGAAGTGGACACAGAAAAGAACTCAGAGTACTACTGGACTTAACATGGCAATAAACGTGAGACAGACATGATCCAAAAATCAAGCAGAAGTTCAGCAAAGCACTATGCTTCAGGAAAAGAAATCTAATTTGGCAGTAGAACATGGGAACTACCCAGGAAATAGGAAAGGAGCCTGGGGCCAAGGTGGTTCACAGACAATATCAGTCAAGCATCAGTTCAGTGGAAAGGGCCCAACAGAGTTGTTTTGAGCATCTTTTAAAAAAGATAGTCCTTAAGAACAATCTCAGGCAATATGGAAATTGTATGGGAAGGTAACACACAGGCTTTACATAGAAAATAGATAGTTCTGTGTACTACAGGCAAGGAGAGGTTTGTAGGGCTAGAATTTAGTTGTTTTTTCATCATGTGAATGGTTATAATAAAGAGAAATCAGTTGTTCTCTGTGTCAACTGAAGGCAGGACAAAAAATAATTAGTATAGTTTGTAAGAAAGAGGATACTGCTTAAGTTTTAGGAAAGGATTTCTGACTACAAGTATAATTCAATGGTCTAACAGATTACACAATAGGAACATTGTGGAAAAGCTTCTTCACTGTGGAAGTTTGAGGTTAGAACAGATAATCTGAAAGGTACAGTCTGTCTTTATCCTACATTAATGCCCGTCGTCGTCAAAACGTATAGCTCAGGATCCCTTCCCTCCCTGTGTATCTTTGCTTTAGAATTTTAATTCAATGTAGTGATTTCCAAAAGGTCTTGAGAGACCAGGGAAAGCTTTGTCTTGTGCTTCAGTAGAAGTTAAACTGTAGTACAGGAAAGGGAGGGTACAATAACAGTTGTCCAGAATTTATCTCATGAGATACATATGTATAAACATCCAACTAAATAAAAATACACATGCACTAACAGAGCCACATACTATTCTTAATGCAGTAATCAGTAAGGTCTCTAAGCAGAAACAGATTTCCATCAGATTCTGGAAATAAATAATTTGTTTTTAATATTTATTTTATAAAGTAATAGTATAATATTTTGTTACATGTTAACTATTCAGTCTAAGAGGTGGATTGTATTGAGTTAGATGTTATACACTCACTGCAAAAATTAGAACCCCCTTAAAATCTATAGCTTATATAGAAAAAGAGTTGCAAGCAAAACAGCACTGAAGTATTACCATTCTGGTTTCATGAGAAGGAAGTGGTTTTCCAGTAGGAATGTCCCTATCCTTTAGCATCTGGCATTGAACCATTTGAATTTTTTGTGGTGACCAAAGGTACAAGGACTGTTTGCTAAATTTAGCAGTTTACATATCTACAAGTGTAGATATATATATTATAATCTATGATGGAAGTGCAGTAAATGTGTTATGTACCTAAATGATATTATAGAGTGTAACTGTGCACAGTGGCAAACGTCCACAACATGTGGCCCAGTAGCAGAGATTAATAAGATAATAACCCTTTTAAACAAAGAGAAAGAGAGATGCTCATCATTTTTCACTGAATTCTCCCTTTTGGTCTGATCTTCAGGTACTAAAACTGATCCACTTTTTCATAGTCTATAATGCCTCATACATAAACACTATATAATATAGTGTGTATACATAAACCATATATATATATATATACACACATATAAGGAGAGTCTACAACCAGCTTGCTTACCTCACTGTACTAACCAGATTTGAACAGGCTGTGGGTTTCGGGCTACATTTTGTTAGGTGTCTCGTCACTACTTAATTTTATGTAGTGTCTACCCAGGATACACACTACGTCATTTGATGTTTTCTCCTAATGATTACATTTTGACACTCTCTTCTGAGTGTAAGTGGTCTTATTTCAAGGGAAATTCAGCACCTGCTGCTGGGCATGTATTTTCATTAATCACCAAAGTGCCAGCAGGGAGAATGGTAGATTTCCATCACTTCATGAGCAGTAATCACCATGGTTTGATCAACGTGGAGACTGAGACCAGATGATCTCTGACTCCTGTCAGTCTCAGCACTTCAGAGTAAACTTGGTTTTCCCTTTCTTCCTTTAAAAGTATCCACTAAAATAACACTTAGCCATCAGCGTGCTTGTAGCAAGCGTGGGTAGAGCTCTTCTCAAATCTTCGTTCGCGAAGCCTAGCCATGATGACGAAAATAACATACAGGAATGTGACTTAAGGATCTCTGTTGTGAGCCCATGTAGTGAGTTGACCCTGGCTGGACGGCAGGTACTCACTACAACTGCTCTTTCACTCCCCTCTGCAACTGGACAGAGGAGAGAAAAAAGAAAAACAACAAAGGATTCACGAGTTGATAAGAGTTGCAAGAGATCACTTACTGATCACCATCACAGGCAAAAGAGATTCAAAGTGGGGATATTAATTGAATTTATTACTAACAGGGTCAGAGCAAGAGTGAGAAGTGAAATAATCTTAAAAACACCTTCCCCCCACTCTCCTTCCTTCCATGTTCTCCCTCCTCCCCAACAGCAGTGCAGAGGGCAGGGAGTAGGGGTTATGGTCAGTTGTTGTTCCTGCTGCTTCTCAGGGAGAGGAGTCCTTCCCCTGGTCCCATGGGGTCCCTCCCATGGGAGACAGTCCCTGATGGACCATTCTGGTGTGAGTCCATCCCACAGGCAACAGTTCTTCCCAAACTACTGTCACATGGGTCACTTCTCCATGGGGTGCAGTCCTTCACGAATTAGCTGTACCAACGTGGGTCCCCCACAGGGGCCACAAGTCCTACCCAGGAAAAACCTGTTCCAGGCTGGGATTCCTTCTCCACAGGCTGCAGGGGGGTCTCTGCACCCCGATGGTCCTCCATGGGCTGCAGGGGCACAGCTGCCCCACCATGGTCTGCACCATGGGCTGCAGGGCCTCAGCTCTGGCACATGGAGCACCTCCTGCGCCTCCTTCTGCACTGACCTTGGTGTCTGCATTGTTATTCCTGTGTTCTCGCTCTGCTCTTCTCTGGTTGGAATTTTCACCTGCTCAATAACCTTCTGTTCTTAAACATGTTATCACAGAGGCGTTACTATTACTGCTGATTGGCTTGGCCTTGGCCATCAGCAGGGACCCCATCCTGGAGCCGGCTGGCACTGGCTCCACCCAACAGGGGAAGCTTCTAGCAGCTTCTAACAGAAGCCACCTCTGTAGCGCGCCCCACTCCCAAAACCTAGACACAGAAACCCACTAAGCCCAGTTTCTTCTTAAAACAAGGAAATACAAAGTACAAAGCGAAGGTTGAGAAATTGTCAAAAACAAAGTTACATGTGAAAACTTTACTTGAGTTCTTTTAACAAACACAGTTTTCATGGAAACTTTCATAATGTCATCCCTAAACACTAAGGTCTCTTTGTAAATGTACCTGCAGCAGCCGGCACAAGCGTTTCAGTAGTACCTACCCCTCATGTGCCCATAACCATCTGAGATGTGGTTATTTATGAAGTAGATCAGCAAAGAAAACAGTAATTCAGTGTTCCTCAGAACTGAACAGAATGAGGTTGACATCTCTTACATCTTACATCCCTATAATTCAGGTTAACAAAGTAGAAGTGAAGAAGAGACAGGACTGTTCTCTGCTCAAAGCACTGAACTGGAGTCCTAGGGAAATGTGCTTTACTGCTGCCTCTGCCTCTGGTTTCCCATACAACCTTGGGCAAATGATTAGTCTGATATTTTAGAAGTTTTCTGTGAGGTTTTTTTTTTTTTTTCTTCTAGATTCTCTGCGTATTTACCACTCTAACCTAACCAAATGGGAACAGTCAGTCCTTTGGTATGTCAGGTTTTTTTACATGAGAATGACACATGCTGTAGTGGACCATTTAGAAATTTTGGTTTTAATCACTCTGCAGTGTAGTTCTCTCTGTATTAGGGGGAATACCATGAGTCCTTGACTTCACACATGGATTTGATGTCTAGGGTCCCTTTATAATGTCTGTAGAAAGTTAGCTACCTGGGAAAGACATTTCCAGTGCTCTACTCCCAGCTGTCCTGTTTAGCTGGGGGGGAAATGCAGCAAAGGGGGAAAAGGAAGAATGTGAGGGACTTTTGACATATGTTTTTATGTACTTATTTTTACAGTAGCTGAGTGTTAGCATGATCCCGGGAACTGCTGGCAGGCTTCTGTGCCTGGCTGAAGAGATTTGAGTACCCATCTCATAAAGAAGTCCTCCCCTCTCTCTCCATTGTATTCACACTTGAAGGAGGGAAGGAGTAGGAAAGAGAGAGTTTAATATCACTCTCACTAAGGTCATCCCATTGGACTCCAAACTGTGGGATACTTAGGGGACCAGAGAATGAGGTACCTTAATCTTATTTTTTCCTGTAATTAAATACTTGAGTTTAAAGCCTTATTCTTTTTCTAAACATGGGCTTTTGTCAAAGTGGGTTGTAAGCTTTCTAAGAACATAAAGAGAAAATGAGGTCTTGGCATTGTTGTAGCAACCTCAGTTTCTCTGATTTTCTGATTTTTAAGTGGGTAATTGTCAACTTCTCTTTTTAGCCTAGGTTTTGTATGTTATTTCTATTTTTAGGTTAAAAGAGAAAGAAACAGACTGACTGTATACATGCAAAATTGTCATTTTACTGACCTAAGTAAGACCATCAGGTCTGATGTTTAAAATTGTATGAACTGGGAAAGAAAGCTGACAATAGGCTCTAAACCTCTTCATCCCTTATATACTGAAGAAATGGCATCCACTTTGACTTTTTCATCAATTGATCTTAACAGCTGGGGTTCTTGTCAAATATATCTATAACTGAGATGTCATTAAAGATATTCTTAGTAAATGAATCCCTGGCAAACTCATTTTAAACAAGGGTTTTAAAACTAAATTAAGTAAAAAGGAGAGGGGAAAATTAAAGAGGTCTACATAGTATGCAGAAAAATGACAAGTTGATTTAAAACTACTTAACCGATTTTGTTCAACTTGAGTGTTTTCTTGAAGAGACTATATCATAAGCCAACACAAAGATTTCTGGCCAGCCATTTTTTACTTAAACAGCTACAGAAGTTTTCGATAACAACATATGGAAGATATTAATTTTTCACATTCATTTAGCTCAAATGATTTTGTTCAAACTTGTCCGACATAATCCAAGAGTAAAACCAAATATGGAAATACCCAGTTCATGAAGAATGTGAGAAATTAATAAGAGGTGCTAAGCTGAAGCTAAAATGAAAGTTGGCACTGAACTCTAACAAAACAGTCATTAAGGTGGAGTTTTAATAGATCTTCAGCCATCTTGAGCACTTTGTTAAGAAAGAAAAAAACCCAGCCAAACCCCTCCTCCCCCCCAAAATCCTCCCTTGTCACTCATGAATCTTTTAAAGGGCAGCCTTACCAAACCTGTTACTAGAATTTAAGGTGTTTCAACAGGCCTTTAAAGAAATACCGCTTTTACTACATATATAAAACCCCATATGTCTTGCAGGAGATGAGTATTGGCATAGAGCACAAATGAACATAAACCACAATTTTGAAAACCAGTATTAAGCATGGTTGTAAACATTTTGGTGAACAATGGTAATTATAAATGGTAACTGTCAGAATAGAAATTGGTAAAGGCATCCCCCGCACCATCCCTATTGAAATCATGGCCTTATATAATTCCATAATCTCCTCATCATTTGTACACTGTAAAGGTTTTATTTATATGTTTGCTCTGTATCCTATATCACGGGGTTGCCAGTTTTACCATGTGAGTTTATACAGTTCATGGTGAGAGCACAACTATACCTGTGTCAAGCAAATTTTTCCCCTCTATGGAAGAATCTGAGATGGGGACGCGGCCCATTACAGAATGGGGATGGTCACCTCACAAACAGGGACAGAGACAAGGCAGAGGTGATGAACACTTTCTTTGCCTCTGTCTTCAGCATGGATGATGGACCAAGGGGGTCTCCGTGTGTGCAGGAACTGCTGCTCCAGCTGGATCCCTACAATCTACGGGGCCTGATGGGATTAATCCAAAAATCCTCAAAGAGCTGTTTGATGTCATTGCAAAATCTCTCTCTATGATTTTTGAGCTGTCTTGGGAATCAGGAGAGGTCCCAGCTGACTGGAAGCTGGTGAACACTGTCCCAGTTTTCAAGAAGGGCAAGAAGGAGGACCCCAGACTGACAGACCTGTCAGTCTCACTTCAGTGCCTGGTAAAGTTATGGAGAAGATTATTCTGGGAGGTATTGAAAAACACCTGAAAGACAATGCAGTCATTGGTCACAGCCAGCACAGCTGCATGAGAGGAAAGTCCAGCTTATCAAACCTGATTTCCTTTTATGACAAGGTAATCCACCTAGCTAATCAAGGAAAGTCAGTTAATGTAATCTTTTTGGATTTCAGCAAAGCTTTTGGTACTTCATCTCACAGGATCCTTCTGAACAAAATGTGCAGCCCACAGCTGGATAAACACATCATGTAGTGGGTGATCAACTGGCTCACGGGTCAAGCAGAGAGGGTAATAGTGAATGGGGTAACATCAGAGTGGTGACCTGTCACTAGTGAGGTTCCCCAGAGCTCCATGTTAGGCCCTGTGCTCTTCAACATCTTCATAAATTCCTTGGACACAGGACTGGAAGGGATACTAAGCAAGTTTGCAGAGACAAAAAAAATGGGAGGAGCTGTTGACTCCCTTGAAGGCAGGGTGGCCCTGCAGAGAGACCTTGACAAATAAGAGGACTGGGCAATCATCAACCATATGCTATTTAACAAGGGAAAGTGCCAGATTATGCACCTGGGATGGGGCAAACATGGATGTAAGTACAGACCAGGGAATGAGATGCTGGGAAGCAGTGCCACAGAAGGGGACCTTACTGCGCCCCAGAAAGGCCCAGTTTGCAGCCTCACCTTGAATATTGTGTGCCATTTTGGTCCCCACAGTATAGGGAAGATATTAAGCTACTAGAGAGCATCCAAAGGAGGGCAATGAATATGATGATGGACCCTGAGGGGAAGCCATATGAGGAGTGGGTGAGGTCACTTGGTCTGTTCAGCCTGGAGGAGACCGAGGGGAGACCTCATTGCAGTTACAATTCCTCATGAGGGGAAGGGGAGGGGCAGACACTGATCTCTTCTCTGTGCTGACCAGCGACAGGACCCAAGGGAGTGTCCTGAAGCTGTGTTGGGAGAGGTTTAGGTTGGATATTAGAAAAAGGTTCTTCACCCAGAGGGTGGTTGGGCACTGGAACAGGCTCTCCAGGGAAGTGGTCACAGCACCA
>JAYRBT010000114.1:67370309-67386736 GCA_036023395.1 Myiotriccus ornatus | reverse complement strand
CTCTATTGTTGTCAAGTGCAAACAAATTTTATTGGCCTCACACAGAGAAGCTGCTGGCAAGGAGTTAGCTCTGAAAGTTAGTCCAAGCCTCATAGCTTTCAGGGACTCTCTGCCCCACTGGGACACTAAAAGAAGAGAAAAAATGTATACATGAGCCAGGCTTTCTAACCAGTTTCAGCCTACATTGCAATGTTCACAACTAGAAAATATTTTAAGATAGGCCACTCTTGTTTTTGGGACCATTTGGATATCCTTGGGATCTGTTCAGATGAAATACATGTAGAGGTCCTTCTCAGGCCATGGCATGAGTTGGGTTACTCTGAAAAAACCAAACATAACACAAACAGGCTATGTTCTGGCCTAGCTCATAAAAGCACCTGTAAGACAGAAAGGTCCCCATCCTTCTAGAGACCACACATCCTTAGAAACAGAGTAAACAAAGGCAACTGCCAATAGCCCTTCCCACCATGCAGTTCTGAGGCACAAACCCAGACAATAGGCTGTCTGTCCGTGCACTCATTAAAAAGCATCTGTTATTACAGGCTATAATAACACAGACAGGGCACTCTGCCCCTGGAGATGAAAGCAAGCAAAAGCAAGAAGCCCAGGAAGAGAATTTTACCTCCCACAGCGACCTTCTAGCACCCTTCTCTTGACCTCCATAGCCATGAGCTCTTTTGCTCCCTAGACCCACTGATTCACCTCCCTCAGGGCAGAGGCACACACTGCCAACATTCGGGAATCTGCAGCCTCTCACCAGTGACTGCAGCACCACAAGCATTCCCACCACTGCAGCCATTTACCAGCTGCAAAGGGGACATGCTGGGAGTATCCAGCAGGATGATCTCTCCTTGTAGCAAAGCTGTGGCTCTACCCTCAAAATACCCCTGTTGCCACCCCCTCCTTGCTCACTATGATTACTGAATACCAAGGTCACAATCTTCCCACTTAACCTGGCCTTCCATGAGGCCTGGAGAAAGTGGTTGTAGACACACATTAACATCTACAACAGCTCTAGAGGCAACATATGTGAAGTGCTCTGCTGGAAAGAAAGCAAACAAGGCAAGGTCTGAGCTGCTCCTCCCCTTGCTCTGTTCAGTCAACAAAAATGGGATTAGCTAGAAAGTATAGCAGGAAACATGTTTTTGAGGGACAGTATAAAGACAGCTTGTCTGTCTCTTCATGTTGTGTGACCTAGAAAGGAAAAAGAAGCAAATCCTTTCTTTAGCTGTTGCAATTATAGAGCTTGGAGCAGTCAGGCTGTCTACCTTCCTACAGGAGATGTGACAGCTCCCAGCTCCAGAAAACTGCATTCCTCTATTTGAAGAGCAGATTTGTATTCCATGAGCTGCAAAATCTAAAGGGAGCTATAAAGGTTTTCTCAAATAGTAATAAAAAAAAGAAAGAACTGCCACAGCCTCAATTATGGAATCTTTGGACCTGTTTTAAGTATTTTCACGTGATAAAAGGCATCAGCTGAACCAGAAAAAAATTACGTGGGCCAGATGTTACTGTGCATCATAGAAGATTTCTGTCACTGTCCAGCGTCAAGCTGTCTTGGCCTTCGGCAGACCCATCCTCAGGTCAGGGAGGACTCCTCTTGCTCCTTCCATACCACACCCTCCCACAGCCAGTGTGGCGAAGGCAGGCAGGAACTGCAGCAATGCCACTTCAAAGCAGGCAGCCTCACTCAGAACTTGCCTTCTCTTGCTCAAAACAAGGAAGAGGCTAAAGAATCCATTTTACCTTTCTTCTTTAACTGCTCCATTTTGTACAGGTCACATTAATGGGTCTCCTTGAGTTCAGCCAATGGAAAGAAAAAGTCTCCAATGATTTTAACAGAAGACTTCAACAGCTGTCAATGCTCCATACAGTTTTTCTCTGTACAAATAAAGGAATTGCAGATTTAATTTTTTTCTTCCAAAACAGTGTAGGAAATTCATCAGGCAGTCACAAAATTCTCTCTCAGGACGTTTTCCTTGTAGGGCCAAAAAGCTTTTAAAAGGGGCCTGAAATGTAACAACTGGAAATATTCTGGTTCAAACTGGTGTCTTGTAGGTAGTGTTCATGTGCAGCTTGGGGCACACACAGAGTCCTTTCCTTCCTCCCATAGCTCTTTTCTTTTAGTGCTTAGCCTACTGGTTAAATTCATGACATGACAGACTTTAAACTTGACCTTTTCTTAATGGACATGCAAGAGCTCTACAATCTTGATTTTCCTAACAAAAACCAATGCCTGCAGGGAAGTTCTTCCTGCCTTACCGTATGCATAACGTACAAAGTCACTATTGCTTTTTTCCCTGCTCTGCTGTCCCATGGAATCAAGCTCCTCTTTGGTCCCTGAAAATTTATCTACCCCCTCTTCTCAGAATTATCAAGGACTTGCATGGAAAGAATGGACAGTGAGAAGGGACAGGTCCTCCCAATTGCTTGTCTCCCTCCTGTTCCTTCCTCAAAGCACATAAAATACAAAAGATGCCAATAGCATCACTATCTTCCTTGACTTCCTACAGCCAGAAAGCAGAATTAGAGTAAGCCGGTCACACAGTCCCTGTCAGGTAGTAATCCCTGTATTTTAATCAGAATTTTCCCCACAAAACCACACATGCTTTCTCTGCACAGCACATACACAGGGTCTCGACTTCACAGAGACACTGCATACACGTTGTCTCCCTGAATCCTGTGTGTCAGGAACACTGTTCTTCATAGCTGTGATTTGTCCAGGAAAACTGGATGCAAATATTCATTATTCCTACACAGTAAAAAAGATATCTTAAATTGTACCTAAAAAACCTTTTTTTTTTTTCCTTCTGGAAATACTGCAGTTCCACTATAGATTCCAAATCAGGAGCTCAATGACAAGCAGAAAAAGGACCATATATTTCTATTTTCTGATTTTCCAGCTTAGTTGTTTTCTTTTTATTAGTTTGCACAATTATGCTGGACCTGAAGACTTTTCCAACCAGCACACTATCACAGGACTGCCTGGGTTGCAGCTGTTTTCAAGTAGTCATTTGGTCAGAGAAGGGGAATGTAATTAAGCCTTTAAGTATTTTTTTCCCAGCTGTCAACAGGATCCTGTCTTCAAACTGAAGGGAAGCAGCCACAAATTAAATCTGCCTTTCCAGGAGGGAGAAGACTAGACTTTTATGATAACTGCTCAAAGTCTTCATAAGAAATAAGAAGACCTAAAATATAAGGTTCCATATGGATGTTCATTCGTAATATAAGAACTTCTAAGTCTGTAATACAGTTGAGATAAATTGTGTGTGGTCCCTGGGCAAGCCTTTACACGGAGATGCATCTCAGAGAGATTTTTAAAGATGAAGTGTAATACCATGAAATTTGTATGACTAAAGAAGAAAACACAGATGTAGATGCCTTGTAGAAATTTTCCAGCCTCAAGGGCATCTGGGACTGGTTTTGGGCCATTTTAGCAGAGCCTATTGTTGCATGCAGGTATGACAAAACCTCTGTTGCCTGCTGCTCCCTCCCTGGAAGCTGGAAGTGGTCTTCTTTCCCCACGGTGGAGTGTTTGGTGTTCTGGTTTCCTTCTGGTAGCTTTATGCATGCAGACTGTTGGCAGGGATGAGTGTCTGCCTGCAACAATGGCTTGAGGTTGTCCTTCGTGTGAGCACCTGCAGTTGTCACACTGATGGCTTTGACATAATGACAAAGATAGAAAGAAGAGCCCTCAACAGTGTTTGCTATGGAATGCTAGTATGATGGAAATAATGTTCTCATTGCTTTCTTCTGCCTAACTAACATCTCAAGACAGAATGGATCCTGTCCTCACAGTTGTCCTGTGCATACGGAAAGCCTGTGTTTCTGTAAAAAGCTATGGTCAGTCCACCCGTCCTCGCTCCACTGAGGCAGAGCAACCTGATTTTTTTGGGTTTGTTACAGTTTACTTCATCACTGTGATATCTCTTAGGAGACAGTGCTAAAGAGCCTTTTAATTCCCTTGGTTTCAGTCCCTCGCCTTTGAGGTGAGCCCTGCACAGGGTCAAATAATTATGATATTCAATGCCAACATGAGATGCAAATACAAGCGAAAGCATATTCACACATATTCAGGCAATGTTACCCGCTCCTAATACCTTCTCTTTCCTCCAAATATTATTTTCATTCTTGCATGCACTTCTGTTGTGAGTTTGTTTCTGCTGAAACAGATCCTCTCAAATTTGGGAGCTGAAGGGATAAATTTGCTGATATTCACAGAAGTCATGAGGCTGAAACTGTTGTTGCACTGGCTCCATGCTGCCAAGCCACTTCATTCCCCACCCAGCAGTCAAAAGAGCTCCAACTCTGCATCCCAGAGAAGATTACTGCCTTCCCTGTTCTGTTGGAAGTAAAACATTGTTTGGTATGTAGCCATAAAGGAGAACCTGAACCCTAAGAGCGTGAGAGGGACTGAACAATTCCCTTCACACTTAACCACAGCTGTGTTATCTAATTGCCATTTCATTCACATAATGCTGTTTATTAGACTGGAGGTGAATTGATGCAACTAAGATCAAAATTTGATTGTTATTGAATTTCTGCAGTCAAGAGGGACAGTTTGTGGTCCCAGAGGATTGAGAAGGAATGGTCATGGAAACAAAAGAGTAAAAGCTGGGTCATAAAATAGCCCAAAGAATTTTTGTAGTTTTTCTTGAGTCATTCAAGGACATGAGGATGATGTGCATAAAGAAGAATGGATAGAGACCTAGCTGAAAGGAGGAGAGAATTTAGTCCATCCTGTATCTCAAACTTGTTATCCTGGGAACCACCTTCATCAGAACTTCTGTATTTTTGACTAAAATTTTTACACAACTTTCTATGACAAAATCCATCCTGTGTAACCCTGCAAATGAGGAATTCTCCATGAAGGCTAATTTTTCTCTTTTGCTGCTTTAACCTCATTACTTCTGTTCTATTGTAATTAACTAAAGATAAGAGTTTGATTGTAACCTGTTCTTTCAGTATCTCAAAAAAAATCCAACAATCGTGTTCACTCCTTCTTCCCCCCATCAAAATAAACCTTCATGAAGAGGCAATTAAAGTTGCTCAAACAATATGCCACCGTAACAACAACTGAAAGGTTGGATCTTTCCAGATCATCCTATCCTCATAGGTTTCGGCTCATCTTCTCTGGAAAACCTCATCTGCATCCTCTGTTCAGACCTTGCAGGATTTCTGCAAGACTTTTCAAACCTCAGCAAATGTCATTATTTTATCTGTTTGTAATGAAAAACTGGTGGAGTTTTGAATGAGTCATGAACAGCTTTGAGTTTCGCTGAGCAGCTACTGCTAAAGCTTGTCATACGAGAAATAGAGGCCTGACATTGCCGATGGACCTGAGCAGGTGTGTTGGTCAGGGCTAGTAAAATCCCATCAGACAAGATTAATAGAGGAGCAGCTCTTTGTATGACAGGTTCTTGCATTGCTGTGTAGATCAGTGTAGCCCTCGTGTTGCTTTGGGCTGAATGAGAAATGATCTTGCTGCTTTCAATACTGAGGTGGTCAAAGGCTTCCTTTATTAGAACATTTGTACATTTAAAAATTTACCTTGTCACTGGCTGTTTAGAAAATTCCACTGTGGAAACTAGAAACCCATGAAAAAGAGGATTTTACAGGGGAAACCACCCATAATTAATGGTTGGGGCTTTTTCTTTTATTTTATTTTACATATTTAAGAGATTTCTTCCTTTTTCTGGGAATATTTGGTGCCTATAGCAAGAATGGTAGTTCGCAAATTATCTGTACAGTCCTAACTTATCTGAGTAATTACTTTTTTGGGGACTATAAAGCCCATCAGGGAGACTATTCCTTTGCTGTTGGGCACATGAATAATGATATCTTTTCTTCATCTTTGGACTAATGCGCCTAAAGAAGGACCTCCCACAGAATAGAACTATTAAAGTCCTTTTATGGGTCTGCCTCTGAAAGTCACCAAACTCAAGGAATAACCCTGTTTCCCAGTTCCAACTGGTTTATAGGTCTGCATCCCAGTCTGCAGACTTGGTTGCTTTTGTGGGTCTGATTCTCTGAGCTCCCAAGGACCATATTCAGGCATCCTAAATCCCACCTAAACCTGTGTTTCTGGTGGCAGTGTTAATCACTCAGTTTCTTGCTGGCAAGAAACTGTGGGCTCAGGACAAGGCTGAAATTGAGGCCACCGATGGCTCTCTATATGAGGCTCTTACTAACTTAAGAGAAGGTGGGGTGCCTAGGAGTTAGGCACTACATCACCCTTGTCAAGGTATTACCTCCTTTCTTGTCAGATGTCTAATAAAATAGTCTGAGGAAGGATATCCTCCTAGATCAGTTTTAAAGTAAAATAAGAATCTCATGTTCTAAAGAGGAAAAATCCTGAGCTGTTAACTTGTACTACAGAAAATAAAACAAAAAAATGTTATAGCTAGAGCATACCTATGAGACCCTGTATCAGAAAAATTCTGGATTCAGCAAAAAAACCCAAAAATAGATATTTCTGGAAACAATTTTAGGGTTCCCAAAGAGAAGTACTTTTATGATTATGCTTTATCTGAATCCTGTCATTCAGAGAAGAAGGATAATTTTCCAGGTAGGGTAAAAGTACCGATCTGCATGAGCTGTCTCTGGTCCCTTCTTGTCTCCAGGGAAGCACAGGTAATGAACAATTATGGTGCTCTTCTGTGCAGAAACTTCGGTGTTAGATTACTGATGGAGAAAGTGGAAAAAAAACCCCAGGCTTTAGAGAGAGACACATGGCAAAACTCAAGCCAACTGAAATATTTCCAGTCTTTACAGACATTTTCCTTCTGGAGCACTATTGTTACAAGCAGTACATTTTCATTTACCAAAATGCAGATTGTTTGCCTTTCCCTTTCACAATTACACTCAGACTTTTTTTCTTTCTTCCGTTTGCAATTCCTTGTTGCATACTTTGCTGTGTTCTTTGTTAGCTGGTACTTCATTGCAAAGCCTAAAAGACAAAAAATTATCAACTATGAGATAAAATTACGTTGTTATTGATCAGATCACCCTGTATATTTCAAACTGAGCAAATGTGCTGTAAGGGACATTTCTGCCACTCGGATAATCAGAAGCTTCTGTAAACAAAATTCTTTTTGCTATAACTATCAAAACATTAATTTGGGAAAACTGTAACTGAGTAAGTGGAGTTAACCTGTATTTGCCCTCTTTTACACATACATATATTTACAGAAAGTTTCTGTCTCTTCTCGTTCTGCAGATAACCTTTCAAGTATAAACTGAGGGGAATGCTGGCTTGAGTCTGGAGCCAAACACATGGAAACAATAACACTAGACATAAGCTGCCTTCATTCATCTCAGTGGGATGCTAGCAATGAAGTCTCCTTATGACAATGTAAAAGCCAGACCTGTTAACTATTTCACTGCTACATTTTGGTAACAGAAGGTCTCATGCAGCTGATCTATTCATCATAGCCTGACAGTCTTTTTCTTTGAAAGAATATGCCATGTAACATGTATTTGAAATATGTACATAACCCACCTTTATTTTTGCCTTGACCAAATTATACTTTATTTGACTGTTTTAATAGCAGATGTTTTACATGCCAGATTCTGCTCTGTACTAAATGAGGAATAAAATCCTTCTATTGAATAACTTCTTTTTCAAGGATCCTTTTTCCCAGTTTCCTTTTTTTGTTGTTGTTGTTTTTTTTTGTTTGTTTGTTTTTTGTCTTTCCCTTCCCCCAAAGGATAGTTTAGACCAAGCAGTTCCAGGACTAAATTCAATCATCTTAAAGGTATAGGGACAGATACATCTGTCCAAATGTCCATCTGTCCCATGTTTTTTTCCAGAGAACATTATGTCAGCTCCTGAAGAGAGAGAATGAATATAGTGTGTTCAATAAGCAAGCAGGCTCAGTCAAAGGAAGATTTCTTTAGTCCTTTATAGGACTGACTAACAGGATCTGTAGAATCTGAAATCAGTCTGCCTTAAGCCTCTGCTGACTAGTTTCTCTGGTCGTAGCTACCAAGCTGGGAAAAGTGAAGTGTGACAGACCTCAAAGCTGAGCAGGAAGCTCCCATGTCAGACAAGAAATGTGCTTTGCAAAAGAAAATAACCTCTGTTTTCGATTAAATGCATCATAAGAAGCAACGGTCAGCTTTCCCATCTCTGCTGTTCCCGAGGAGGCATCTGCTCTTTCCCTTGGTCTGCCACAGCTGGAAGGAAGGGCCCTGGCAGAAGTCAGGAGTGGTAGTTCCTCTTATCACCTTGCTCCAGTTTGTACTGAGATTGACAGGAAACAAATATATTTACTAATATAATCCTTTAATGTTATTTACTCTCTGTTGCTATCTCTGTCCTCTTTCCTCTGTCCCTTGCAAGGGAAATTAAGCTAAAATGGAATCTGATAGCATCACTCCAAGGACTGGGCTGGGTAATAGCATCAGAGGGATACAAGAACTCGGAGCAGCTGATGTTATATCAGATTAAAAAAATCCACATGCTGGATTTCTAAAAGATGCTGACTCCTTAATGGTGAAGAATCAATGGTGTCTTGCAGTTTGTTCCTAAGAAATCCTCAATAATGCTTTACTTCTTTCTTAGCCATTTATTCCAGTTGCATAAAATGTTCCATCCAACTCAGTCCCACTGGAAAATGAGGAGTGGTTTGGTAATTTTATTTCAGTGGATTTTTGATCAAGCTTGTAGTGGAGGTACAAAGGACTATCTGAAAGTTGTCTGAGCAAAAGTGCTGACTATTACTGAATCCTGTGAAGCTGAACAAGTTGTAACAATAATAAGAAAGTTTTGAAATTACTTAGCTTTATCAAAGACATCTGGTACACTGGGTCTTATTTCCAAAATCTGTGAGTTCTTTCTTTTGAAATTTTGCTTCAGGAAAACTGCACTTTCTCCCCACCAATCTGTTTAACATAATTCTTAATGATTACACATAAATGTTGTGGCATTTTCTTTCTCCAGCTGCAAGCTCCTGTATTTCAGAAAGTGTTTAAGTCTGTAGCTAGCATTTATAGAAAAAGTTTACTTTCTTAGAAGTATCACTTATCTAATTGTTTTTTCAAGCACAAAACATACTTGTGATCATTGTTTAGTTCTGGGTCTGTGTTTTTGTGAAGGCTGCTGTTAATGGGCCTGGAGGAGGCTCTTTGGGTTGGAAAGGAGGTTTAGAAGATTTTCCAGTCCCTGCTTTTGGCCTTGATATGTTACCCTCTGAAGACAGACCCCCCTGAATCCAGCTTAGAATGCTGTTTCAGGCACATAAAAAAGTGAATGTTGGGATGACTAGGGAAGATCAGGGAGGTAGGAATGGGGTACGATGCCTTCCTACTCTCAGGCTAATAAGATCCTACCCCTTTGTCAAACCACTCGGAGCCCTTGTCTACGTGAGGGTTCTTCAGTATCTTATGTGAAATATGTGGGATGTGCTCAGCCTGACTCCTAGGGGAAATACGTCTCTCTGAGAAACACATGCTCCTTTTCACTCCCTCACTCAACACAGATGGACAGTGGGCTGTAAGTTTTCACTTCCAGCTGTGATTTCTGTACAGGAATTTGATGGGCGGGTGATCCTGTTCTTGGGCTGCCTAAGGGCTGGTTGCTCACGTGCAAACCCATAGAGAGGAGCAGCAGCTTTCTGAAACAAGCTGACTCAGCTCAAAGTAACTAGTGTTGAGCACAGCCTGTTGAAAGCAGAACACAGGTATGCCAATGCAAAATACGGACTTATATCTATTGTTTTCTTTCAAATGCCTCCTAGATGAAGAACAGAAACTGTTATTTCACAAACATTAAAATCACATTGTTCACTCAAATAGTAAATGCAGGCACAAATACCAGTTCTAGTGGCACAGGCCTATCAGCCTCACACCATGGAAAAGTACATTTTCTTACCATTTGCAAGTAATATTGCATTCCCTGAGTTCCAGTCTCACTATTATAATTACTATCATATACCTGGATAAAATGCCAGTGCTGACGACGTTGGAGCTGTTCAGATCTGTTAGGCTGTCAGTCAGTAAGTGATTTTCTCATCAATCTGGGTGCTGCTGAAGAGCCATATCAACAGGTCTATTCCATTTCAGTTTTCTTTTGTCTGTTTTATACTTTCTCAGTTCGTTGACTGGGCTTGTAGGAAATTAAACTGTAAGCTCGTCCATCTAAAAGGGTTATTATAACAATGCAGTCCTGGCTGAAGCAACCATTTTCAGTTTGATTGTGTTGGGAGAACAGCATATTTGTGCACACACCCCCACCCCCCCCCCCATATGGATGGCTAAAATCTCATTCATAGTACTGTTTTTCCTATTATTGTGATGGGAATTAAAAAAAACCACCTTCATCCTCCCTCTAGACTGTTAAATAATGTAAATGCAGCACTGTGGTGTTTTCCTTCAGTCTCTCCACCCTTGCCTGCAAATGTGATTTGTCCTCAGCAGGGAAACACCTACCACTTTCTCTCAGGGTGGAAGAAATTTAAAGCTCTGGAAGTCTGAGATGGTTTGTTTTTCAGGCAAATGAACATCTGAGGGAAGTACTTTACCTTTCCACATAACTAGGTTTGGCTAAATTAATTTCTTCGTCCTCTATCTACTTCAGATTCTTTGCTTTCCATCCCTTCTCCAGCACTGACATGGACATTTTCACCCTGAAACCCAAGCTCTTGTGGTTGAATGATCATTACTTTTATTTTTTGTATGTACGTTAATTTGTGATTCTCTTGAGCGTTTCCTCATGCTCATAATTTAAGTCTCTATCACTATGGGGCTTTCAGCTCATGCATTGCAAAGAAACTGTATTATCTCAGACTAAAAGAATGTTTCTAGTGTTTACATGTCCACCAAGCCACTAAATGTTCCCTTAGCAAAATTGAATTAAGTAAAATTGTATTTCATACATGATGTTTGTTAGCTCAAGGCCTGGTCATTACACAGTATAGGAACCATAATTTATTCTAATAGCTGTGGGTACCCGAGACGATTTCATTAACTGAACCACTTTTCACTATGGATTCATCCACTAAATTTACTGTAGTAGCTGTTTCCATAGAAGATTTTCTTCACTGGAGTATCTGTGCCCTGGTGCTGTCCACCTGGTGAACTTCATTACCTCAAATCAAAATTAGCCTGAAGTTGGAAACAGCACAGAGCAGTTCCTGGGGCTACAGGGTGTATGTGTGGTGATGCACAAAGCAGCAGCCTTGGGCAACTGCAGAGAGTGCTGTGATGCAGAACACGTTGACAGTGCACCATCCTTTGAGCAAAGGCTCCTGTAACAGCCTGGGAAACACTTGGATCCCATCATGGGAATGCTGCAAGCTTACAAGGCTGGTTGCAGTGTTTGTGGCCTTTTTCTCCTGTAGGTAAAGCACTAGAGATCATCAGGAGAATGCAAAAGTTATAGAGGGGCAGATTGTTTGCTTCTGCACACTGCTCTGTTAAACTGAACCAAAAGCCACCAGCATGGTCAAACCATCCCAAAATACTCCTGTAAAAGTAAAAAATTCTGCTGCATGCTTTAAAAACCCGCATTCAGGTTATGGCATCACGGCAGCTAACGGAGAGGCCGTGAGCAGCACTGAGCCCAGCATGCTTTGAGGCACCCTGACTACCCAGCTGCCTGAGAGGGGACAAGGCTTACCCATGACAGAGCTCTTGGGGTGAAAGAAAAACATACTCTTTTGTTTGGTTTTTTTTTTTTGATTTTGTTTTGGTAAGGAGAGCACCTTGAGTTCCCCCTCTGAGCTCCTGGCACTCTGCTGGGGAGAAATCCAACTCAACAAATGTGTGTTGCTTTGCAGAAGTGATTGCTCCCCACTGGGGCATGCTGGAGGACACCTGTGGGACAAAAGTGGCACCAGGAAAAATGTTACCAGTGGCAAATGTTACTGCCACAGGTAGTATTCACTCCTTCATGAAATTAGAAGCAGGAAGATACAAAAATTTGCTGCAATGTATGTAACTGCAGTTTTTCATAGCAAACAGACATTTTCCAAGCTTCTTGCACTAATGGTGATTCTTGTTCAAGTGAGTAACTTCAATTTATAGGGCAGGCTTTGGCTGTGTGGGTATGGTTGAGATTAAGGAAAAAGCCTTGGCACTTAAGAGGCTGGTCAGCTGCACTACACAGTTCCTGGGGCTCAAAAGAAACCGGGCTTTGATCCAGAAGCATATCTTTTAGGATAATGTGACCTTCCTCTATCCCACCATGAAAAACAGAATGAGGACTCTTTAATGGAGGAGACTTTAGTCTGCCTCAGACTTTTTCATTTTCAGCTAAATCAGAGGCACACACAGTTCGAAATGCCAAAGTAAAACTTCATAGTTACTGCTATCTTT
The DNA here is from genome assembly GCA_036023395.1 of Myiotriccus ornatus. NCBI lineage: Eukaryota > Metazoa > Chordata > Aves > Passeriformes > Tyrannidae > Myiotriccus > Myiotriccus ornatus. Next base: position 67,374,418 of record JAYRBT010000114.1, on the reverse strand, counting down.
GAGATTCTCCTCTTAAGTCTTTGCAGAGATAGGGAATGTTTCCTGTCACCTACATGTAGACAGCTTTTACATAGAGGAAAAAAAAATTAAAGAAGCAATAAAAGTAAATCCTCTGTTGGGATCTGCATACAACAGAGTTTGTGCCTACAGTTTAAGCATTTTTTTTCTGTTTGCATAAGTAAAAGGAGAACTGTGTCAAGCTCTTTAAAATATGAATATTGTACACTCCTGGGATGATGTAAAGACCTATTGACATTGTAAGCTTTTCTCCAAGCTCTGTGTTATTCTATAAAAACTGATCCCTGAGGGGAGACTCCGTGATAATTTGATATATTTCCATGGTTTTGGAAAGAAAATAATGAGTCAATTCTGTCACACCTTTGGGTCAGTTTGAAAGCCAGTCAATGGTTATTATTGTTTCCTTGCAGTTATGTGCCCTCCCCATTATAATGTTAAATTGTAGACACTGGACTTTAAAACTGTTTTTCTAGATTTTAATCTGTATAAGAAGTGGATGGGGCTTATAAATTTTAATACTGATTTATCTATCAGTAGCTCTCCATTCACTGTCATGTGTATAGTCTTGGTTTATGCTTGAATATCTCTATAGATAATTTGATCACTGCCTTTATGAGTGTGAAAGCCTATTTTTAAACTCAACACATGTAGACATTAAATGACCAGCCTTGTAATTGCATGTGTCTAACATTAGAGTCCCTGTTTAGCAGATGAGACAGTCACATGTGGCCACACACATAGGTGAACTTCAAGAGCTCAGTGAGATCCTAGTGGTTTCTGAACTCACCAGGACAATTTAAATTTCAGTCTTATGTAAAAAAACACCACTACTTAGTACTCTGTGTTTAGTAGACTAGCATCAAAAGGAGAAAATAAACATATTCCCATTCTAATAAAAGAGTTGAAATCAACATCCACCATGACCAGTTTAAAGGTTTGAAACACCTAAATGTTGACAGGACACATGCACAATGTGACTCATTTCTCACTCCTTTATGTGGGAACAGCTTTACTCTGAGCACTGCTAGACAGCAGGACAGATAGGATAATGGCTTTTCTAAGCCATAGGTTTATGGTTATCATTAAGCTACTTAGTGGTGCTGAATGCTGGGCAATTTTGTCTCAGCAGAAATGGGGCAGCTAGGATTCTTTTTCTGGAATAAATTTAAGAATTCAGAGACTTAAACCAATTGTTTAAATACAAAAGAAGCAAACTTTTACAAATGCTCACCTCAGCCTCCTCTCTTGCAGAAATACGTGCAGCAGTAATAATATATGTGGACTCAGAAGTGTTCCCTGCTCAGCCTCAAAAATGAGGCTACTCATGTCTAAATAATTAGCTATATTCCTGCAGAACACACTGTCAGGCGTTCAGAGTCACTGTGCCAGACTTTGTCCTGGGGGAAGGAGACAAAATGTAATGGAAGGGAGCTAGAAAGGACCATGCTGCCAAACTTTTAATCTCCTTTTTTATGTCTCATTTTGGAATATTCACCCCTTTATAGGTGCCTGAATTGACTGGGCTGCAACCCTACATATTCAGGGGTTAAATCTTCAGAATAGATCCCCAAAGCATGTTTTTCATTTGGCCTTAATTATGCAGGAAGTTCGCTGTAATCATAGCTATTATTTACACATCTCCTGGCATCTGCTCAAATCCATCTTTCTTGCTACTTCCTCGAAGCAGTTAAATATTTTGATTTCTTAGTAGAGTAGTGCTCTGTTGGTAGTTTCAATAAGAATGGATGTTCAGATTCTGCCTGTACTATTTTGGATATTTGTATTACTGAAGCATCCTTTACTCTAAATATCCCTTACACTCCCATCCCAAAAAGTTAGGATATTTTCAGAAGTATCACTTTACTATTACAGTAGTATGAAAAGCAGGATAATGAACAAAATACTTGTTTGGTAGTTACTGTTTTCCTATATTTCCTATATTAAAATTCCCATATTTTAATGTTCAAGAGGAGTATGAGATTTACATTCAGGCTCTTCCCCTTTCTTTGGCTAGAAAAATGGTATGTATGATATGTTTCAGCATTATAAAACCCAAAGTCCCACTACACTTAGAAATATTAAAGCCATCCAACAAATTATCATTAGGATAAATGAACACACTTTAAGCAGATCTCATAAGACTATCCAGGATTCTCCCAGAGACCTAATTTCGAAAGAGTTTTGCCCTTCCCCTGAGGTTCATATCTATTTCTTCAAGGCAGGTAATTACAAATGTCACTGTAAAAGTATGTACCTGTCCATAAAAACATTCCTTTTCCTCTTCAAGGAAAGATCCTATTACAGATACTGGCACAGATTTTCAGCTCTCAAATCAAGAGATTACATAACATCTAGAAATCCTGTCATATTTATTCATATGTCTGCCTTCCACTCAAGACGCAGACCAGCTCAACAACATCTGGAGGGCTGGTGTATTTGTATGCAGTTAATAAAGACAGCGACCTGGAAATGAGATGCAGCTGCACGGATATGCCCGTATAGTGACTACCTGTATACTCACATCTTGCACATAATATTGCTTTCTATTTACCCTTGTATAGATCCTCATATGCCTAATGTGTCCAAATTCTGACTAAGAGAACAAAATAAGGAGTGACCCCCCTGCGCTGTGGGGAAGGTGAGACAATTGTGCAGTCTCCAGCACCAGAAGTGGCAGCAGAGCTGTGCTGAAGACTGCTGGGTTTGCTTTTTCACTCACTAATCAAAGTGAATATTTGCTGGAGTGGGTTTTGTTTGGGTTTTCATTTTTTCTTGACAATAGAACGTTATAAAGGTAGTACCACTAATTTAAGTTTACTTATAGATTCAATATTTATTAAGAGGTAGTTATTTGTTAAAAAGAAGATTAAAAAAAAAGAAAAGAAAATTTTTTAAAAATTAAATAATTGGCTATTCTGCATAGTTCTATCTTTTGTGAGTTCTCAAACTGGTTTCAGTCAATACTAGGTGACATATTTTGGGAATAAGATCTGAAAAACTTAATCTTATTCTAACTCTGAATGACCTACTTTACAGCTGGAAGTAGGATTTTAAAAAAATAAATAAATCTGGAAACAGTTGACAAGTCTAAGAGTTTAAGTGAGGACTGTGAGAGTGGATAAGTCCAGCATGCCGTGGTATCTCCAATGAGAAATGGGGAGCAGCCTTGCTGTGTATGAGGACTGAAATCTGCAACTTGTTGCATGTCTAACCAGTCCACTTGAAATAGCAAGTAGAAGGTTTGCTGAGATTGCAGAAAGCCTGAAAAGAATTGGCTCCAAAGAAGGAAGGGACTGTAAAATACTTTTGATTTTACAAAGAAAAATGAAAGAGAACAGACAACTTTTCATAATGCAGAATGAAAAGTTTTCTGGGCTCAGTTCCTTAGGTGAAGATTATCAACACAGATATTGGAAAGCTGCATTTGCTGTATGTGGTGTGGTCTGCAAATAATCAAATATCAAGCAGAAAACATCACATAAAGAGCACATGCAGGTTACAGGTTTTGATATGCCAAACCATTTTGCAGGAATAACGCCTTTCCTCTCAAGAGCAAACATTGTAAACATCAAAAAGAAGCAAAACTGTGAAGACATTTGGCCCAAAAAGTAAAGCTATCATTTTATTTTGTAGAGACAAACATCCTCCTGCTAATACAGATTAACTGGTAGAGAACTGTGTAGCTTCTCCACTAACTCCCTTATTCCAACCTCAATAAAGGAACTTGATCAAGGATACACTGTTTCAGTAATGGCACAGCATCACTATCAGAACAGACATGTATGTGTGTGCATATATAACCATATGAACTTACAGAAAACTTTATGCCTTCCAAAAATGTACAAATCTTCATTTCCCATGCAAGGCTGCAGAAGGTAATATACACCATCTGCTAAGTCGCCAGGCTATAAAGAAGGATATTGTGGGCTTTTGGCCCACAGCAGAGAACAACAGAGAGCCTCAGATAGATTGGTAAAGCACCTAATGCCAAAGGTTTAAAAAATTACAACAACCAGGGAAAGGGAAGGGAAGGGAAGGGGAAAGGGAAGGGAAGGGAAGGGAAGGGAAGGGAAGGGAAGGGAAGGGAAGGG
>JAYRBT010000114.1:67332177-67370209 GCA_036023395.1 Myiotriccus ornatus | reverse complement strand
GGGAAAGGGAAAGGGAAAGGGAAAGGAGAAAGGGGAAAGGGAAAGGAGAAAGGGGAAAGGGAAAGCGAAAGGGGAAAGGGAAAGCGAAAGGGGAAAGGGAAAGTGAAAGGGAAAAAAAAAGAAGGAAAGTGATGTTTTTCAGGATTGTGCAAGGACCACAGGATTTACTAAATTAAATTGGTTTTGAAGAGGAAGACACACAGTTTCTGAATTGAGACAAAGGCTAGAAGTAGGACTTTGGCATTTAAAAAGCTTTAAGTTATTTGCAAAACTCCTGGAATAAGAAGGGAACCCACCAGCAGCACCAGTGATGGAAAGAAGTGTGTTGTCCACAGATACAGTGATTACTATTTGAAGCACGGATATAAAAACAAACATGGATCATTCTTCCTTAAAACATAGTTTGCTTGTTCTCTAGACAGGAGTATTTCTTCAGTGCCTACCTAGATCAAGCTTGTGTGTGAAACAGAACAAAGACAAGTGTGAGGTACACTTCACAACCAACACGTTTGCACCCTTGCAGCCTTGCCTTGGTACAACAAGAAAATGTTATCTGTACATACAAGCTGTTGGAGGTACTGAGTGTTTCTTGGAGAAAACATCAGTCCCATGGCAGCATCTCAAAAGACATTTGCATCCAAATGTAGTCTTCTATTAAGAAAAATCTTTTTTTTCCCCCCTCAAAACAGTAATGGTCCATATGGTCTTAAAAAAGGGAAGAAAAAAACAATGTCTCAGTCATTCCAGAAGAATAGGCAGGTTACTGTACATTCTGCTAAAAAAGACCACTGAGGGTGGATTGATAAAATGCTTAAAGATTTTACCCAGGCTTTTAAAATCCTGAGCTACACTAGCTTTCAAAGAAACAGTAAGCCCAAACATTCACACTGAATTCAAGATCAAGTGGTCTCATACACCCACACAATTCTCACATGGAAGAAAAAGTCTTAATAAAATAATACTGAGCTAATACACAGAGACCATAACTGATACCTAGAATTAAATGCATCTGCTGACTGATGGAGCAGAATTAGTGCATAATGCATGGGTGGAAAAAAACCCCAAAACATTCAACTCGACTTTGAAACACATATGTGTCAGAGTATTCTCTGTCTATTCTCAATTATGAGCAATGCAGCTTCACTGTCTTCTATGGAAAACAATGCACCCACACTCTGCTATCAAAGTAGCAAACACCTGTGTATTTGAAGGTAGCGAACAACCATTTAGCGAGCAAATGTGTCAATACATTTTTTTGTTTTGTTAAGATAACAGTTCAACAGGCCTACTATTGTCAGTATGACTGGGTTTATAGGCATCAGCTGAGAATTTTCCACAATGCACTTTTACCACTCCTTCCCAAATGAAGCACTTTCTCAGCGTCCCTTTGACCTTTTAAAGGTGGTTTTCTGTAGCTTCTGTATTACACAGATACCTAATATTGAATTATTTGTCCCTTTTTTATGGAGAGTTACTTGGAAACTGTGATCAGTTAATGCAGAACATCTTGGATGCTAAAATAATACAGGATGAATTCAACCTGAGACTCAGGTTGGTGCAGATAATTTAATTAACTGGTTGCTCTGTCTTGATCCTACATGAGGTTTAGAATTTTTGATTTTTTTCTTAAGGTGTTTTTCTTCAGCATGGCCATTCCTGGGATGAGAAAAGGGAATTACTGATTTTATCACCAGAACTAATACAATGATTTTCATTAACTGATTTTTAAAAGTGTCTGTTTAAGCCTGTTAAGACCTATTTTTCTGGTTTAAAACGGGAACCGAAAGATCCTATCAGCTGTACAGTTGAATGCCAACTGAGATGCACATCTACAGCACTGCACAGAGACTGTTTTATCAGATAAATACAGGTCAGCCATGCCCATATGGTTCTGCACCAAACAAGTTCTGTCCTTCAGCAGAAATTAATTCAGGGGAACATTAACAAATATGATTATATTGCATCTAGCTCTGAAGACAAATAAGAAATGTCCCCATCCTCACTCTGGGATGAGATGCTGACATACCTTCAACTTTTTTTTTGAACTAGAAACCTTTCAAGAATTTCCATGTCCTGTCACTTCCCTGTGTCTAGGCAGATTTATTTTCTGAAATACAATCGTGGCCAGAATGCTTGCTTTATATGCAATGCTGAAGATTAAATAAGTAAATTTTTTGCTTTTTTAAAATTTGAGACTTGTGTACTTACTTTCAGGAAGTCCAAAGTGAAGAAACTGGAGGGAAATGGAGTATCTCTCTGTGTCTCCTAAGGGGTGCTTGAGAGGTAGTTTAAAAACATATATCAGCTTTTATTAAGGCCTACTTTAAGAACCTATTTGTTCAGTAGGCTTCCAGTAGAATTGCCTCACTTGCATCATAGAAAATTTAGGTACATTTCAGAATCTGCATTTTTGTGGGCAATCAAAATTTAGGTACAGTCATGCTAAAATTCACAACACTTAAATCCAGTTTACCCATGTAACCCTCAGCTACCCCATGCACAGCACAGTTTCTTGGCTGCTGAGCAGAAAGGAAAAGTTTACCTGATAGGAATCTACAAAATTAAAAAAGGAAAATCTTTCTAATGATTTTAATATAATTTTATAGGGAATCATTTCACTAGAGCATTCCAAAGGATAGATCGAAATCACACGAATCAATCACCATTCTGCTTAAGGTTATCTGATGTGTTATTTCAATATCAGTTTTCCAGAAGACTTTGGGGCTTGGGGAAAGGGGTTCAGATTGCCTAAACCAGGCCTTTTAAAACCTCCAAAATGCATTCCCACCTATGTGTATAATGTGTTTCCATTTCAGGACAGTGATAGTGAGCTACAACTGCCTTACTCATTTCGTGAGGGTGGGGTTAATAAAGAACTGATTTATTTCTCAATATGCTGCTTTCAAGCAGCACAAACATTCTGGCATTAAAGGGGAAAGGCCAGCATGAATGTATGAGTTGCTAATATTTTACCCTGTGCTGCACATGCTCTTTCAATATCTGGCATTCGTCATGTTTGCAGCTATTTTGACTGGATCTTTGTCTGTTGTCTGCTTCAGATCATAAAAAGGAGACTCAGTGGTGGTATGAAAACTTAAGAGATGGGATGGAAGGAAAAAAATCAATAAAAGAATGTCTTCAGTTTGCACTGGGTTAGTACTTGCTAACTTGCTGTTATCAATAAGAGGAAGCAATAGAAGTCAATTCATAAGGGCTCATTCAGAAGTTCACAAAGTGCCAGATCATCCCAACAAGTTTTATAAAGCAATGTTAGAAGGGACTTTAGATTAGTAAGTAAATAATTCTGCAGTCTCCTTGACTGTTAAAGTGGGATTTTATGATGAATCAGAAAAAACTCAGTAAAACTCAGCAGTAAAAGTAGGAATAGAAAAAAAACCCCAAAACATAAAAGCAGCTACAAGAAGCCTAAGGCAATAAATATTTGAAGGATGCATCCAAGTATTTTTGTCAATTACACACTGAACCCTCACTCCTACAGAACTCACCAAGAGAAACTCCAAAGGAATTTACAAACCCTTCATCCATAACAAAACTTCAGGCAGAAGTGAAACAACAAACAGGACTATGCATAGTAGTAGGACCACAACAGAGCTGTTTGTAACAGCTCTTCAATGCTCCACGGGTAACACGTGCCAGCAATTCCCTGCCTTCCTACCTGGGGCTGGAGAATGTGAACTGAAGAAAAAAAAAAAGCTGAAATAGTGAAAAGACCAAGCAAGACAATTTATTTCGTGGATAGTTCACTTCTGGTTTTCGATGAAGTACATAGGTAAGGTTTTACCCTGATAAGCTAGTCAAGTTTTTATCATTGACTTAACAAGATGTCCTTGCTAGAGAAGCAGCCTAGGAACTCAAAGGGATTTAAGCATGAAATGCTCAAGGTTGCCTTAAACTGGAAATGATAAATTGGAAGGAAAAAAATCCTTCTAAAAATCAGGTAATGTTTTCCAGTTTTCTTGTTAAGCAAGGACTCAATTACTCACCACTTGAACATCAATACTGAAAAGACTGGTCACCTTCAATATAGAACACTTCAGTAATACTGCTTTTAGACTGATGCAATTTGTACTCTGAAAAGTGAGGTCTATATGTAACAAGGAGAAGGAACACCAGAGAAAAAACGATAAGGCTTTCTTTCAGTACTGGTACCACATTAAGTGGCCTCTGCCTCTTCCCATCTACCTTCAACACTACAGTGGTGCCAGAATGTAAGAGAATGAGTGCACAGAACCTTTTTGCTCGGTTATTCTGAGCCCCAGAACAGTTCCCCAAAGCAGCCTGTTATGCCACCTTTGACTAGGTTACTGGCACAGGCTGAGGAAGTGTGAGGGCAGGAGAAAAAGGAGAAATAAAGAAAACGACACTTGAGCTGACACTATGGAGATGAAAGTTCATCCAGTGCTCTCATTCTCTGGGATTGGGGTCTTAGTGCAGCAGGGTGAGATGGGGATACTCTAAACACATTTTTGGCCTTAAGAATCACACTTCAAATTCCTTAAACAAAGCAACAGTGATTTTAGGATCATTTAGGAGTTCAGGAAAAAGGCTGCAGGATTTCACTGGGTGTTTTCTGAGCTTCTTTTCAAAGAAATCAGAAGCATGTTAGTTAAGTGCTTGGTAATGAGGGTTTTGGCTCTGTTGTTTTGCTGAACAGTTTCTCAAGGGCCTTGCACATCTTTTATATTAGCTGTGTTTAGATTAACAAAGAACTATCACGTGCAGGCAGCCCTTGTTTACGGCATTTCATTGCAAAGGACAGAGCTCACTGAGGTCATACCTCCTCTGTTTGTCCTGGAGAGCAGTGTCCCCACCAGGGTGACAGCCTAGCAAACTCCCATGTAACTTCCTGCGCAGGGAGGAGGGAAGAGGTGGAGCTCCCGACTCCTCTTTCGCTGGCTCTCAGCCCCTCAGAGGCACAGATCTGTGCTTCCCAGAAATGATTTCAGGTTCTGGTGGGGCACAGAAAACTGGTTGTTCCCACAAGCTCGAACAGCACAAGAAGTGCATGTAGAACTAAGCTACATGGTGCCCCATAAACAGAAGTGATCCACCAGAAGAAAGGGAACAGAGGAGCGAGCCCTTGCTAACCTGCAGTGACTGAAACTCTGTAAATACCTTTACCCAAAGGCCCCTCTCACAGGGTTCAGTACTCCTGGTAGCCAGGAAATACCATGGTTGGGCCTGCACAGGCAGGACCTACTTGTTTTAAAACAAGCACAGACGAGGCTGCTGTGGGGGAGACTGAGGCAGCTCTGGTGAAGCAAGGTCTGCAGGACCAAAAGTGAAACTCGCATTGTTGTACCTTCTGATATGACCAGCAACAGCAACAGATTTCCCTTCTATCTGTTTCCTTTTAATCACATATCTTAGTTTCAGTCTTAACATCGGAGTTCAACGCCCTGCTGCTGGAATGCATTCAGCCAGCACCTCAAAAGCATTGTTTCATTTATACATAAGCTCAGCCTACCTGAGACCTAATTTTAGATCAACCTGAACTGAACTCTCTCCTGGCAAGACTGTTACTGAAAGCTGAGCAAAGCCGTTTCGAGCCAGCATGTTAGAAGAGGCGCGCCTTTATTTGCGGTCTGTCTCAACACTTGTCCCTGCAGGAGCTACCCCAACCATTCATCAAGGTTTGCATTACTCTGGGCTTCAAAGAGCCAAACCAGTCATGGTATCATGCACTGCTGCTCCTTTGTAGCGTGCCTAGGCATGTTTACCACACACTAGCAATGAACCCGATAGGGACATGCCAAGACCTGCATTACGATTTTCTCCTTGCCTGCAGTTTAGCAAACTGACAAAAGAAAACAAACAACGAACTCATACCAAAGTGGATTTGTAAAGTACTAGAAATATTTTTAATGTTAAAAATAGAAATTTGTAAAGAAATTTTTCATGTTGTTGTATAGAGGAACCATGAGAGGCATTTATGCAGCAAGTAATCACTGTTGCTGTCACATAAATGCTTAACTCATGTTTCAAAATTTCAGTTCATCAATTTAGAAACTACAAAATGTCAGGCTCTCCACAGTAACTTTCATTTGGAGGCGCTGACTTGCAGAACTGCTGCTTATCTTCCTCTCAACATCAATCTCAAATGACTCTTTCAGATTAGGCACTCAAAATAGCTCATATCTTAAATTTAACTCATTGTTTTCAGACTTAAGGCATCCTCCATCTGGGAACAGGAAATATCTATTAAGGTAAACAAAACAGAAAACACTTTTGTCAGACTTTACAGATACCAGGGGTTGAATTTTTTTCTTCCTCCAAGCTTGCTTACCCTCTGATACAACAGATACAATAGCTTTAAGCAAAGGCATGAAGAATGAAGGTGGTTTCCAAACTAAATCAGTTTCAGAGCTTACGTGAGCCTTAGAACTGTTCTGCAAATGCAGTTGAGGCTAAGCAACACCTGCCTGTAAAGAGTAAACAGGACAAAGTTTAAATTAGGCTAAATAGAGGCCCATATCAGACCCCTTGGACTGCTGATGAAAGCTGAGAAAGAGTTTTTAAAGGTATCACAAACAGGAGACCTTCCCTAGGGTTTGCAGAGCAGCACAGCCTTGCAGTGGTGCTTCTTCCTCATAAGTCAAATGCACACAGCACAATTCCTTACTTTTGCAAAACAGAAAGCTGTGACTGTGTTTCTTGTGCTCTGTGTACACATGGTGTCATGGGCTCCTCCTGGCTGTGGGTAGAGAGATCAGGCATTTATGTATTATTGCCATGTTGTCAATGGTTTAGGCCAACTCTTGGTCTGATGAGAATGTAGCACCTTAATTGGTTTTAATGTGTCCCTCTAGGTAGGAGAAGCATGTACGATTCTGCAGGGCAATTCTAGAAATACCCCGCTTTTTTCTTTAGGGAAAAAAAAAAAAAAAGAAAAAAGGAGAATGTTCATGTTTATGATGTTCAGGTGCATAGCACAATTTTTTAGACTGGTAACAAATGTAACTGCAGTTACAGAAGCATTCCCCTAAAGGAAGTGGATTCCTTAAGTGTTACCACTCAGTGGCCATGGAATTAAAGAAACATTGCCAAAAACAGGGGAATAAAAAAAAAGGAGGGAAGGGAAACAACCAAAAAATGCAAGTGATATTAGTAGGGAGGCACAGCCCTTTCAATCACATAATGAAAAGGTTAACATGAAGACTGCTAGCACAGAAAATTATTCCATTTTAAAATCCATGGTGTTTGAGTATTTTTCTTCCAACCTGAGCTGTCAGAAATCTCCCTCATAATTTCATTCTCCACAGATAGGTATTAAGTAGACACTTTAAAGTATGTTGCTATTGTGTTTGAAAACCTTCCTGACCAAATGAGGTCTCAGTCAGCCACAAAACACCAGTTTTCTGACTCATAACCCTTCTCACTCACTGATCTTCCCTCCACTTTAATTCCAAATGTCGATTTGTCTGCCTTTAATGCTCACTAGCCTGAAAAAGAAAAGACTGCTTTTAAAATACTGAGTCCATTTTGTTCTAAGCTTAATACAGCAGCACGATACAATCTGCAATGATACAGACCTTTTTCCTCCACCAGATAAGTCTCTGGGTCATTATATGGAATCAAATATTGTTTAAAAAGCATCACATAAAAAAAGTTTTAAAAATAGATTTAAAAACCAAAGAGAAATTCAGCATATGCATCACCCATGTGGAGCTAGTTTGGCAAATGCAACATGGAATTACTTAAAGCTTGCCCACAGCTTTTTTCTTTCCCCCTTTTTTTTTTTTTTTGGGGTTCTACTTCTGGCAGCATTACCATGGAAAACATTAGGCTTAGACTGTTATTAATATAAGTTTCTAACCTAGGAAGTTATTCTTTATTTCTGCCTGCTGGTTTCCAGCTTCATTAGATGGTTTTGCATCTGTTTACAAGTAATGCCGTTTCAAAGATACGGTATCCCCTAGTGTAAGTCGAAAAGAATTGAACACTTCACTAATTTTACTGCTGAGTGTGGTATACCTTTTTTTAAAATAAGCTCATATAATTCCCCATTCCAGCCGAGTGTACTCTTGCAGAGGTGATAAGACTAAACAAACTGACACAAGTGAGCCAGAAAAAGATTTTGAAGGATTCTTTTTTCTAGCAAAAAGTAGCAAACCTGTCACTTAGAAGGCAATGTTTTCAAATGTTTGCAACCATTCCTAGTTTCAGTGAGCCAAAGAAACATTTTCAAAACTGCAAAATCATCTTAAAAAAAAAAAAATTACAAACAGCTGGTTAAATCGAGACACAGCCACAGAGGAGGAAGAGACTGCAGCTTGTCTCTTGTCATGGGATAGGGCACAAAGAAAATATTTGGTGGTGCTGAGGAAAAAAAGGATGAGGGCTGTAGTTTACTAAATCCCCTCTCTCTGCAAATACATCATTCATGCCAGTGCTTCAACCATACCCCAGAACAGATGTTTACACTTGCATTTACAACTATATTTATTGAAGTAAACTTTCAAATATTTGGAGTGAATTACAATATGACCAAAAAAAGTTCACACATTAGTTTCCATGTGTTATGTCTTCACCTCACAAATAGATAATTATTACAAATCATTAGTTTGGAAAAAAAAAAAAAAAAGAAGAAAAAAACCCCACAAGTAACAAAAACACCTGTGGTTGGTAACTGTATTGATAATAGGTAATATTTTTGCTGCTGTGTTCTAAATATTATCTTACAGGCTGTATGTTTGCACCATCTATTATCCATAAATAAGAATCCTTTCTAATATGGTTCAATTTACAGATTTCTAAATCTCACTGAAAACTTGGCTGAGGGCAGCCACATCATCCCTCTTCAACCACTAGCATATATATGTACAGAAGTAGACAATACTATGCTCTTGGCAAAAGAAATTTTGGACTCCAAATTCCCTCTTAGATTTTTTTTTCCTCCCCACACACAAACTCATGTTCCCAAAATTAAACTCATTGAAAGAATGGGAAGCTGTGAGTACCTGAGACGTATTTTCACTCGAGCTTGCAAATACATACATGTAAACCATGTTATAAATTCAAAAATTTTTGGCCACAATTCCAAGTTAATTTTGAAGAAGATTTGCCAAAAGGAAAGGGTTTCTCCTCTCTGGTTACTTCTGAACTCCCTGAAAGACCAGCCAAACACTGCGCAGTCACTCAGGAAAAAAGAATGGAAGAAGGAAATCAAAATAAAATAAAAAATTCTTGACCCATCTCTCTCTCCTCCCCAAGAAATAGCTAGTGATACTTATCCATATTTATATTCCTACTGAACAAGGAAAAGTTAACTATACAAAAATCTGCTTCCATCTGTATGCAGACCCACAGTAAGTGTTTCAAATACTGTCTCAGTATAGGTACTGCAGCTCACGAAATAGCAACATCTCATATTTCTCCCTGAGCAGAAAATAGTTGTTTACACCAAAAAACAGTCTGCAAATTATCTGAACACTGCATTTTGAGTATCTTAAGCTCCCCCCAAGACAAATAATTCACAAACTCCTTATGAAGTGACATCAAATGTTCTACAAGATCCTTCATAAAATAATGGAGATGGTAGTAGTAAATGAAATACAAGAAACAATGAACAAAAAAATTGTTCATCATTGATCGTCAGCAAAAATATTTTTTAAAAAATGTTATTTTTAGCTTTTGGGTTTTTAAAAATTGGATGGTGACTGCCAGTGTTATGAATAAGAAAAAAATTCTTCTCTTGGATATGCAAAACTAAAAAGAAATTACACAGATCAGCTCTTTAAGAAAAAAAGAAAAACTTCTCTCTAACCATAAACACTAAGCATAAAGTAACTTTACACAAGTCACAAGAGATCACTGAATCTTGTAGAGTAAGTCTGCACGAGCTGTACAGGTGTGAGCAAGAGCATTTTTTAAGGATGAGAATTAAAATGTTTGTGTCCTGAGAATCTGCACAGTTAAGGAAAGTTGCCTAAGTAGCAAGGCTACATACAGACGTAAGGTTATGTATTTAAATATTACACCTCCCTTTAATAATAGAGGGGATACTCATCAATCCTCAGCAGGATCTACTTGTAATGGTGACAGATTACTAGTTACTTGAACAAGAACCTTGTAATAGACATGAAGAAGGTATATAATTTTAAAAAAATACTATCTTGTATATACAATGCAAATAGAGATATATGTGGTGCCTGGAGTTCTGTAAAGTGAAAACTTATGTAATAGAATTTAGTGCCAAACTCCTTAAAAGTAACAGTGGACTTATGGTGCCACTGACCTCTCCCCAGCCTCTTGATACAATCCTACAGCTTTTCTAACTCTTCTCCAAATCCAGCCTTCGTCCTCTTTGCGCTGGAGAGTAGGCAGGTGTTAGACTCACATAGGAGGCTGCATGCCTGCTCCCAGATGTTGTCTCCAAATCCATGATTCAATCACGAAAAGGAAAAAGCAGCAATTCCTCCTCAAGACTCTTAAGGTCACAAAAAGCATCTCTGAAGTTCCAGGTGCTGGAACTTGAGCATATATGATCTGAAATATTAAGTGAAACAGCTTTCTTGGGGTAGGTTGGGTTTTTGGTTTGTTTTAGTTGTCTGGGGTTTTTTTGGAGATGGGGTTTTTGTTTGTTTGTTCATTGGGGGGGGTTGTGTGGTTTTTTTCTCTTTTTTTCATTTGTGGTTTGCTTTTTTTTTTTAAGGAAAAAAGTGAGCTGATCCAATTCAGGGAGAGAGAATAAGAGACTAAGGCTAACAGACCATTTGTACTTTAACTATCAAGTAAAACAAAAAAGCAACACTTCACTATATGGGTACTATTGGAGTAAGGAGTTCTGAGTCTAAGCAGAAACATGTCAAAGAGCCCACTGCCAGGAGCAGTCCAATTCCTATAAAATTCCCCACTCTTTTGTCCACTTAAATACTGTATTTCAGTCCACTAATTCTACTCCTATACTTAGTCTTAATTTCCAACAGAACCAGCAATTGATCCATAAAATATTTAGAACTAATACCATCTTAAACAAGAGAATCCCCATCCTCTCTCTAAACTCCAGTCAAAAAGGTAACTAACGCTTGAAGCAGGCATTTAAGAGTTCATGGTACTCTGTGAAAAACTGAATTACTTGTAAGGCTTCTCTGTAATCATATGTAGGAACAAGTCAGCATAATAGTTACATCACTTGGCAAATTTACTTTTAAAAGATTATTATGCAAATACCAGGGAAGCACTTGTCAGCTAAACTAAACTGTAGCAAAAAATTTAAGTCTGATTTTTTAATACAGAGTCAGACAAACCCTAATGGGAATCTTATGGGTACTCTCCTGGAAGAAAGAACATGGCACAAGTACATGGGTGTTGAGAAACCCCAGTATATCTCTCCATACGTGTTTAAGAATCTAAACCTTATTAAGTTTATCCAAGGGTCCAGATGAAAATGTTCAGAAGGATTAAAGATTAAAAAACCACCCCAAAATGTATACTAAAAAGGCATTAAGAAACTGTTCCCCTCCTACAATATTCAAGTAGTCCTAGTTTTAGTGGAAGTTGTTCTCACTGGAAAAAAAGTCTAATTTGTCAACACAAGACATGCCTTCAGAAGAGTCTTCACTGAGTATTCCTTTTGGACAGAAAAAAATGCAGAAATAATTAAAAGTTGTGCATTGGAATTTTAACATGAATGAATCAATTGGGACATACCACTGACACAACCAAAGAGACAGAGTAGGTTAAAAAACTAGCAAGAATAATTTTTATTTGAAGAAAAAAGATTGAGTAGCACTGCAGTTCTGCTAACTTCTGTGCTCACTGCTGTAAAATCTTGATACCAAAGCTTATACATTTCATCAAATGTCAACCTGTGAGACAATTGCTGTAGACTGAAAAAGAAAAAAAGAGAATGGGTGCACGCAGGTCTCTGTTTGAATTCAGGCACCAGAACTAACTAATGAATAATGAAGGGGACAGGCAATAAAATCCTTTCTTTTTAATGGGGACAAAGTTTTATGTTGCTCATAGTTGTAGAAAAATTGGAAGGAGCTTCAAGTTAAATCCAAACTTTCAATTCCTATCTTGCAAGCTTTGGCACATGACCACGTACTGATTTCACAAACAGCAAATGAATCAGTGTTTTAGGTAGAAACTGATGATGGAAAAGGTTCTTGTAAAGTACAAGGCATGTGACTGCAGCTCTAAGCATTCACATTAAAACGCGAGTTCATGCAACCACGTTATTCCAGCATCCCTTCACCCATTTACTCAGCTTGTTCAAATCTCTAATGTGTTTACACCTCCTGCAGAAGTCAACAAAATGTGTGGAGCCAACGAAAGCAACACACTTCAACTTGCATGTTCGCCCGCTGTCCATTTATATTCACTAGCTACTCATAGATAAGTACAATTCTGCTTAATTTATGTAGAGTTTTAACTTGTTGTAGTTCAATGATGGACAAAAGACAACCAAGTACAATTTTTTTTTTTTTTTAATAAAGATAAAATTACAAAAAAGGTAAAATCAGCTCAGGAAAGGCAAATTACTTTAATAGATCAGTTTAGACATTTAACATAATAACTCACATCCATTTTTAAATACTATTACATAAAGCATGGTGAAGAAAGGAATTTCTGCCTCATAATTAGAAAACTCACAATACAACTTGCCAAAAAACAGAACAAAGCCATTTGAAAATAAATACAGTCCATGCCAAATAGTACAAAATGAAATCAGCAGTCTCTCTCCATACAAAAACTTTTCTCCTTTTAGGTATTCTCCAAGTCTGGTATTATGTTCTGCAACTGATGAGAGGCTATCTTTTGTTCAAGGATTGCTGAGTTGTTCTGATTTTGCTCTGTACCAAGGCAAAAATAAACTGTTAAATTGTTTTACTTTTTTAGAAATGCAATTTTGAATTAGTAGTCATGATTCTAAAATATTTAGTATTATGAGGAACTTAAAGTGATCTCTACAGAATGTAAAATATTATAAAGTATGGATTTAATAAACACTCTTCAAAAAGATGACATCATTAATTAATTAGTGCTTACCCTTTGGCGTCTGTCTTTTCACCACTGCTGTCCTTGGCTTTATCCTCCTCCTTAACATCTGAAAAATCACGAGATTTTAAATATACCAAAAGATGCAAGAAAGCCTTAAAATACTTAAGAAGTAAACAGCGTGACCAAGGGTTTGTTTTTTTTTCTAGCCAGAGGGAATTAGCTTTTAGAAGAAGTCACTAGTTACACATTAACATAGAGTGTTAAACACATCCCTCCAAAGGAGAGATCTGGGCACAATGCCAAGTGACTCAAAATGCCTCAAGGAAAGGTCTCTCCTGACTGGCCATAATGACAGCATGCTGTAATGAGACCTGGAGTTCCCATGAGCTCTTTGTGGTAGTCTTGTAACTTGAAGATCCTGTATCCTGTTCTTAGAAAAATCAAGTGCTTGGAATTTGACTGTCCCCAGAACTCTATCCAGCTTCTGTTTCAGAGAAAATTAGTTGGCTCACCCCACAAACACAAACAGGAACAAACACTTTGTCCAACGTATCTTAAGTGAGAACCCTTCTTATCTCTATTTTCATTAAGCAATGCAGATTACTGGCTCTAAGATTTCCAGCTTGTGAGGAAAGAACAATATCCCTTGTCTGAAAACACTATTCTAGTATGAACAGCTGTATCTTGAAACTGATTAATTTAAAATAGAGGCTTTAAATATGATGGAAAAAATATATAATCTCAACAGCTAATCAATCGTTAACAGATAAAACATCTGTCGCCTGGCAGGACTGACATCTGCAGTTCTAAAATACAGGATGAAATCACATCAGAGTCCTACCTGCTTTTTTATCCTCGGTCTCTTTTTTGTCTTCCTCTATCCTGGCTTTCTTTGCTCCTTTCTTATGATCTGCGACATTTCGTCGTCCGCCTTCTCCTTCGTCTTCAGAATCTGAAAATTCTTCATCACAGGCTATGCGCTTATCAGATGCTCGAACTAGGGTTCAGATTCATGATATTAATTAATCAAAACATACAACTACAACAGGCCTAATTAAAAAAAAAACGACTACCAAAGTAAGAATGAGTAATAATATACTATAGTAATTTAAAGCTGATGAACTATACTATGGATTAAAACACTATTTTTCGAGATACTCTGGGTCTCTCAGCAACATCTTCCAAAAATAGCTTTACAAAGACATAGGGTGAGAGTGGGGAATATTTTAACATGTATCAAATAAACTTCAAATACTGAAAACTAAATCAGAGGAGGAAACATTATGGTTTCAACAGTTTAGAAAATGGACAGAGCACAAATGAGAGGTTAGAGAATTATTCCAATCACCATCAAAACAGGTTAAACATAGCAGGAAACCCTTGGCTCTTGGTGAAGAACAACTTAAAAAGTCCACAGAAAGGTTATGGTAACAAAGTGAAGGGTAGTGTTGCAAGTGTGGAAAAATGTCTCACAACAAAAAAAGAAATAAAAGACTTTTTTTTCCTTAAACACTGTATCTCACTTTACATCAAAGGGGAACATAGTTTCTGTCTTTTGGTATTCACTAAAAAAATACTGTATTCCTTCAGTTAAAATTCATTGAGATTTCTGAAGTATGTATTATAGATCTGAAACAACCAGACCGTTTCATAAGATGCAAGAAAACATGCGCTTCCACTACTTCATTAGGCACTTTAGCAGGTTCAGATTTGCAGACAGATGCCACCTTAAAAACAGCAAGACTGGCAGCAAAATTTTTTATGCAGAAAACAAAACTGCCAGTCTTCCAATACTGCACATTGCTACGCCTAAGGTTCTGAACAATTAAATCTAAAATGACTATATTTCAACATGTTCTATCATGAAAAGACATTTCTCACTAGAAATGCGTTTGTCTGGATCTTCTCCATCCTCATCTCCACTGTCTTCATGAACAGCATCTTCAGGAATGGCCTGCATCTGTACACCAGGTGCATGAGGTAACATACGCAAATTCTCAAATAAGCGCTGCCTGCAAGTAACAGACAAGAAAAGTTATTACTACACATAAGTAACATTTCCTTGAATCTTGTGTTAAGTCTGGAAACTCTGCATTCAAATTTAACCTGCTTTGCTTTAGAGTCACAGTTTAACTTTTCAATTTAAAAAAAATAGCATGCCAAGTTCAGAAAGTTTTCCATCCCTATGAGATCATTAGTGTCCTCAGTGTAGTTGGACATCATTGTCTTTGTACTTTTCAAATACTTCTTTCAATCAACTGCAATCTTCAATTTCCCACAGGGTCAGCACAAGTACCACCCACTTGTGCTGAACTGGCAACAGTTTTTCTCGGTTTATAATCAGCCAGAGTATCAACTCGGATAATAAACTACCCTCTAGTTTCTTAGAAAGAAGGTCAGAGACTTAAAGCACGATGACTTTTCAGCTGTGTGCAGCAATGACATCTGGGTCAAAAGTAACCCATCCAGATAAGATTCCTTACTGGCTCTTTCAGGGAGAACAGAGATAAGTCCCGTCCAGTCTAAGCAACCTGATGTGATGGACGTCACATTCCAAAGCACCACCCAAAGCACCACGTGCAGGAACAGGAAAGACACTGGGCTTCTCTTGGGACTCAAAACTATCATCCCAAAGTGTAAGCAGAAAACAAGGTTTGGCAAGCACCAAATATTAGCATTTGCAACAATTATGCCAGTATTCTTCTACACAATTTGAAGGGCTAAGGGGCAACTGGTGATTTTTTGGAATCTTTGGTCTTTGCCTCTGTTTAAGGCACATGACCTGGCAAAGTAGTTTCACCAATCCAGGGAGCTCCCTAAAGCCAGGTCTCTGTGAAAGCACACAATGAACTGAAGGAGGATCCTCTGAAATGACAGGTCAGTGACCTTGTGGGTGTTAGTATAAGAATGTGAGATCGTGTGTTTTCTATTGACAGAGATACAATCTGTGCCCAGGGACGCAGCAGCAAGTTTTGCAGTCTACTCGTACCACAAAAGCTCAACAATGTAAAACATACAGCAAATAGCCTGGCAGATCACCAGCTGGAGCACTACATTACCACGGAGAAATTTTTTTACAATTACACTAGTGAAAAATAAGTGTGCTTTTTTTCCCCCTCTTGCACGTTATTAAAAACAAAACCCTTTTATTTGAGATTTATGTATTTGTGCTATGAATACCCATCACAGTCGATATATCAACCACTTCAAAAATTAGTATTTTAACCGCTTTGAGGAATTTTGCAATTTCAGAGTTTAAAAGTTAGAGTAGTACTGGCAAACTTAAACAGGTAATTTCCCATCTTTATTCACCTATTTTTGGTAACCAAAAGAATTCCTGTGAGCTGTTAACAGCCTGTTAAAATCTGGGGCAGGAATGGCAGTTTATTTTTTTAAACCCAGAGCAAGGACAAACCATGGTAAGCAAAGAGTACTTTAGGCTAACCAATTATCTTCTGTCAGCTCAATACAGAATCGATTGTACATATTCATTACTCCATCCCTGAAGTAAAATATTTGTTTCCAATCAAAACTTCAAGATGTGAGGAGTATCAAAAGTGGCACTGGTTAAAAACACTACCTGTCACAGCTTGGCAATGAGCAATGCTCAAACCCTGTGGATTTGTCAAACTACAATCATTTAACTGCCTGCATACATACCACTGTCTTTCCATAGTTTTGGATGTTCAAGCTCATATAGGACTTTTTATTTTTACAGCTGACATCTACAAAGAATGACAGTCTCAGTTCACATTTAGATACAAGGCTGAGAATTACAAATCCTAATCATCCTGGCACACCAACTTCTTTCCTGGCAGGATAAGCTTTCTAAAAAATTAGAATGGGAACCCAAGTAAAACAGTCATCTTTTTAGTTGTTGGAAAACGTAAAAATCCAAGCTAGGTCATAAATTTTCATATTTATAGTCACAGGACTTCATAAGCATACATACTGTTGTAGGAAGAGAGTTCCAAAAAACCCCTCTTTTGACAGAAATGAAAAATATGTCAAATCTATTCAGTGCTTATTTTTAGTGTGTAACAGAGAAAGGCATTCAGTTTTCAAAAGTGCCTAACAATTAAACTTCTGGAAAAACATGATCCACGTGACCTACTTGACAAATAAGATAATCATTACTTACTTGATCTTCTCCATATATTCTGGTGTATTCTGATTAGTCATATTTGAAGGACTAATATGAAGCTTGAAGTCTGGTCCAAAATACTCAAAGTAGTCATTATATGGCAACTCTATAAACCAAAAAAACAAGAAAACTTTGTGACTCAAAAAAGATTTTAAATACAACAGATTTGATAGGGTTTTACTTGGAGAACTATCAAACCTGAAGCATTCAGGTAAGCAATACTTGAGCATTACCTGAGCTGTTCAGTGTTTTTCCTCTAAATTTTTCAATAAATGAACTTAAATTTACTGGCAAAATACAAAGCAACAGATCTACTGTAATCACACATTTTTTATTTTTATTTTTATTTTTAAATTAGTCCAATTTGAAAAGTTTGATTGAACAATTCAAAATATTCTTTCAGCAAAACCTTTAATACCCATTCCTAGGTTGAAGACCACAGCTAGTTCAATACCTTGGTAAGGGCTGTACAGTGGTTCAGTGCTACCCATGTCTGTCTGTTTCCCTCCTTTCCCCACTTTTTCTGTTTTCACAGATAATGGTCCACTGACTGAAACACTGAATCACCAAAATGAAGGTGATGAAGATTTCATAGCCAGGACAACAGTAGTTTTTATACTGAATGTAACTGTATCTCTCCAGATAAATTAAGACAAATCTAAAAAAACCCATAGAACCCTTAAGAAATAAGACTCTGAAATCTATTTTTAATTGAACCTTTGATTGAATCTTTCTTCATCTATGATTATTAGAGGATAAGAAATCTTGTTAGGTGGACAGAAAGCAGACAGGAAGACTAAGTTGCCATTGCAACATTTAGAAATGCACTGCTATTTCTCAGAACAGATTAAAAATAACAGAGACCCAAAAAGTTGAGAGGAACGTTTAAAAAAGTCAAAAAACTTCATATACATATATATAATTCATTTGAAGGGGCATGCTAATGGAAAAAATATCCCAAGATAAGAAAATACTACTGTCTCTTCAAAAGCTTCGACTGACAAAGAATATATGTTGACAAGAAAGATGGAAAATATACATCTCGAAAGGCACAGTCCAAATAGTCTTTTCTCAATGACAGCAGCATTCCACTAAAGTCAGACAGAAACACTGAATATACCAAGTGATACCCAAATAGCAAAAGTTTATCAGCAAAAATTGCAATCCAACATGGAAACCGCCAGTGGCTGATGTGCCACAAACCAGTCCAAATATCAATCTTATATGAAAGGCATTCCAAAAACATGTCCAGGAGCATACTGGGCCAGAAGTAAAGGGAGTGCAGGATCTCTGGGGATCTCACTCAGAGAAATTACTGTTTAAAATTTATTTAGATAGCTTGTATAGCCAAAATTGAGTGAAATGGAAGAGTGGAAGTCCATATACTTTCACAGCTACTTTTAAGTCAGATACAATGAAGAAACAGTATTTTTAATGGGTAAAGTGGACACTTGCATACTCGCTAATTTCTTATGAATACCATGTCCGTGTTGCAGCAGTATATATTCTATCATACTGATGATATTCATACTAGACATACTTACAAGTAAGGTCCCATAATTTTGTATTTTGAATTTTTAAAAAAATAATCCACTCATTTAAAGCTCTTGCTAAGGCATAAAAAAAGGTCCAAATACTTATGTTTATTTAGTGCATAAGACACTGAAAATTTATTGGCTAAATCCTAACAGTAACTTTCTACATAGTATACTGTAAACTGATGCATTAGAGCTATCTATAGACATATCTGCTATCTGCTCAATTAAAACTTCCCATGATTATTTCTTAATAAAATATTAATTTGAATATTAATATTTACCATTAGGAATTTCACAATCTAAGGCAACAGCAGTTTCATATGTCCAGCATCGAGCAACATTACGAATCGTATAGCCTCCTCCTCCTAACATCAGCAATGGCAAGTTAAAAGTCTTTACAACTTCCACACATTTAGCATGACCTATCAAACAAAAAGGGAGTTGACAATATATGCAAAATATCTATTGAACAGAAAAATATATAATGAACTATTTAATCAGACATATGCAGTCACACTCAACAAGGACTGAACTGATTCAAACAGAACTGTCTCCCCCTAGAGCTAAGCACAACCTCACAAGAAGTCAAGACCTACAGATGAGAAATGTACAAAACACAACGAACATCATCCACCCCAGTCTTCAGAGATGATGGTCTATTGTTGCTCTGAAATGAACTTAGAATGTTTAGTGTTTTGTCTTTTCATAACTCATATCATACACAATGACAAATCTAGGGACAATTCCTCAGTTAAATGCAATGGGGTAAGAAGGGAAAACAAAATCAGTATTCGGTCCTTTCTACTTCTAAATTTGAACCTGTATTAGAGGTTGCTAAGTCTTGCTTACAGAGTGAACTGGTGCCAAGACAGTACACACTCCGGGGAGATACAGCATACTGAAAGGCATCTGTAGGAGGCAGCAGCTCTCTTGGTTTCCAAGATATGTAAGATGGAAAAAAATCTGAGCTGTATGGGCAACTGAAGTAGCTTTGCCACCTGGTGCAAATCAAGAAAAGAACCCTGAAACACTGCAGACCCAACAGACACTATACTGCATTTTGTTGCCTACAAAACTCTAATCGTCTCATTAAAGAAACCCCATAAAAACAAGAAAACCCAGAAAATGAATGATTCCAACAGGCTGGATTCAAGGCTTAGCAAAAGTTTAACATACATTTAACATTTTATCACTTAAATAAATAATTAAAAAATAATAATAACAGTAACATTTATGCTATTTGCTAAATTAACACCTTATCTCAATTTTGAGAATCACAATTTCGGATAGAAATTTAAGTAATCCTAAAAAAAAGTAATTCTATGAAAATTAATGAAAAATTAATGTAAACATTTGGCTCAGTACAACAAACACCACTATAAATTTAACAACGCTGAGAGTCTTCTCATTTCAGTAATACCTATTTTACACCCAACAAGGTGCTTGATGTTTAGCATCTGTAGTCTAAGTGGAGTACTAACTAGTTTTGTTATTTGACCATCACTGTCTGCGTTGCAGACAACTGTTGTCCTGTCATTCCAGGACACTGCTTTAAAGCTAAAGAAAGCCTGTACGTAGAAGTAAGGGAATCACTTGAGTGGCTAGGAAGCACATGGAAAATCAAGCTTCTTAACTTTTTTAGATGGACAGAAAGAAAGAGGCAACTTCTGGGTTTCTTTTGGCCATCCCTGTATAGCAAAGAAAGAGGTGATTAATCATAGTAATGAACAAAATCTTTGTGACTCCAGTCCTCATCATGCAAGTGTCTCGAAAAACAGTATGAGGGGTAGAGGTTTCTAATAAGTAAAAAGTTACAGACGACAAACAGACACTTTTCTGTTTACCTTTAACAGTAAGATTAAAGCATCCCAGCCTGTCACCAGACAGTGAATCTGCTCCACACTGTAATACCACAGCACTGGGCTGGTACATCTCCATTACTTTGGATATAATCTACGATCAATATAAAACAGCAAGTCATTAACTGATATTATGAAAATAAAATTAAACTAGCACCTTTGCAGAGAGATTAAAACAAAAAAAAAAAGTACTCACTGGTTTGAATATTTGTCCATATGATTCGTCGTCTATACCATCCCTCATTGGAAAGTTGACAGCATAGTATTTGCCTTTTCCAGCACCAATGTCCTATAGGCAAAGATTACAACACTTTAACACAAACACAGAATGCTATAATGGAAAAAGTCTACACAAGTCTGCTGAGCAATTCTGTGTCATTATACATATCTGTGAGGGATACGTATAGAGGCAGAGTTTACTTGGTTCATGTTCTCCCATAAAATCATTTTGGAGTGAAAAAGTTGTAGACCAAGACTAAAACAGCAAAAACAGACTCAATTTTTTAATTCGAAGATTTAATACAAAAAGATAAATCACAACTGTTTACTCTGGTAAAAATACTTAAGCAAAAACAAGTATGAAAACCAAGAAGAGCAACATGATCAGCACATTTTCAGTGTTGTACAGAAGATTTGGACGTAAAGAGGTTTTTAAAACGGTATTATTTGCCCCAAACATAAGATGAAGCAGCTGCAGCATAAGGGAGCGAAGAAAAATTAAACTGAGGCCGCTTACAGGTGCCCTTGGAGAAACTGAGACTTTTTAAACAAAAAAACAAACAAACACAAAAGAACTTGTAGATTATTCTCAGTTCCATCAGGTGTCAAGACAGGAACTTCAGTAGTTTATTCTACCAGCTTTCCTAGATAACCTATGTATTAAAAGTTCTTTGCAAAAAAATAATCAAGTGAATACACCCTGAATCCATCCACACAAAGATCTCTGCTTGATCCATATTTGCATTTCTTTCCTTTATTTCATCACCAAGACAGACAGAAGTCTAGTCTGCTCCAGTTTACGGAGCAGTTTTCTGCCACTAATAAAGGTGTAGTGGAGCAGACAGAATAATCTCTTCAGTATGGCTCTCAACTATTATCAAACAGCAGCTCTGCAGAAAGATCTGCACGTCAGGTCCAACATCCTTGAAAAACTACAAGCCACATGTAGGATAACAGTTGACTTTTTCTGCCACCAGAACACTGTTCCTATTTCATACAGTATTGCAAGACTAGTGACACTGAAGACCCCTGCTGAACTCCGCTCTGGATGATTTGAAGCATAAATTATCCACAATCTCACGAAGTCAACAATCTAGGCTTTAAGATGCTGAATTTTCTGAGGTGATTACAGAATGGTCAGGGTAGACAAAGGGACCTCTGAAGCTTGTCTAGCCCAACCACCAATAATGCAGGTTTCACAGGATCACACCCAGGTGGGTTTTCAGTATATCCAGAAGACTCAATAACCTTGCTGGACTACTAGAGTGCTCTTATCACCCTCAAAGCCTTTCTGTTTGTGCCCACTGATGCTTATTCATTCACTGGGCACTACTGAAAAGAGTCAGGTTCCATCCTTTTGACACCTGCCCTTGAGATGTTTGTAAGCATTGATGAGGGTTGTCTTTTGACCAGGACGAAGAGGGACAACTCTGTCAACCTTTCCTCATAAGAGAGATGCTCCAGTCCCTCAGTCATCTTTGTTGACCTCCACTGGACCCACTCCAGGAGCTCCATGTCTCCGTTGTACTGAAGAGCCCAGAACTGGACACAGCACTCCAGATGTGGCCTCAACAGGGCTCAGTAGGAGAGGAAGGATCACTTCTCTTGACCTGCTGGGCCACACTCTTCCTGATGCACTACAGGACACCACTGGCCTTCTTGGCCACAAGGGCACACTGCTGGCTCATTGTTAACCTGTCCACCTGGACCCCAGGTCCACAGCAGGTCAACCCCTAACCTGTTCATAAGGTTATTACTCCCCTTGCCTTGCTTTACAGATTGAAAAAAGAGAAATCATTAAATTGATCTTATCCTAAAACACAGTAAAGTCAAATGGTCACACTATTTCCCACTAAACAGAGTAGTCCTTGAGCTACTCAACAGATGTTTTCCGTAACTGATACTTGCACTGGATATAAAGACTAAAGAAACAATATAGCATTCTCGTAGCTTCCCATTCACCTACAGATCAAGCTGCCTCACTGGACCTGGGCCTCTCTGCAAACCAACTTATCTGTCTATCTATATAAATGACAAATCACTGCTATCATCTAAGATGTGTACAAGGTCAAATAACTTACTAAGGACACTGGAAGTTTAGACTGAACAATACCTTCAGTAGAAAATGGATGAATGAGAAATGCTGAACTAGAAAATCTCAGGGAGATTCAGCTATGCTGATGGAGCAGCAATTACAAAATCATTATCTGAGACATGATTTGTTCCTGAATCAAATAAGTGTAACCTGATCAGCAAACTAGATCACCTAACTAAATAATTACAAAAACAAGCTGGAATACATGCCACTGACAAAAAGAAAGATAAGATTTGGCTGTAAAGGTTGATAAAAATAAACATCAATGGCAGATCAAGTTAGGCAGAGGCAAGCAGCACAGTACTGGCCTCCAGAAGGAAAACTGACTTTTCAGAGAATTAGTTCTCTCTTCAGTTCTATTAGCTTTTCAAGCTCTGGGGATAGGGAAAAGCTATTATTTTCCTGTGGGGATGTAATAATTGCAATAAAGACTGCTAAAGACCGTATGCAGAAAACAATAATTTCAAAATACTAGCTGGCAGTGCAGAATGAAAGTTACCATGCCTGAGGTACTGTTTGTCACTGACACTATGCCAAAAAAACAAAAAATTCCAGAAACATACAATATTCTTCTATTTATTTCAACTGTGTTATCTTTAAATTCTTTGTTCTGGGTGTGGTGAGGTGAAGAGTCCATAAACTTCTCTGTCAACGGGAAGTGCTGCTTCTAAAAAGCCAACATATTTAGCCCTTAAAAAAAAAAAAATCTAGCCAAATTCAGCAGCAACAGCTTGTCATGATAAACATCCTGGTCTGAGCTGCTTTTTGTTTGAAGCACCACTACCACCTTGTGGTCAGTCAAGTTAAAGCACACAGATAAAAACTAACCTGATTTCTACCAGAATCAATTTAGAACACAGTTTAACAGAATCTAACAGCCATAATAATATTCAGCTCCAACAACCCCACTGAAACGAATGCTTAGAACCCCACTGGGTTAAAGTTCAGCTTTCACTTACTCCTGTGTCCTCTGGGTATGATCAGCACACTGGAAAGCACACACTTCAGGAGCGTTAACGAAAACACAAACATTTGTATCTCATGAATCAATTTAAAGATGGTAGAGAAACAGTGAATTGTTTCCAGCACACCATTTTTGTAGGCCAACTTTTCAGAAGTGTTTACAGGTTTTAAAAAAAGTTTCTAACTCTGTGTATAAACTGATGTGCAAAGTTCCTAACACCAGAGGCGCGACTTATCCTGCGAGTGCCTCTGATAAAACAGGTTTAATTTATGAGTTTGAAGCTAGGAATATATTAATCCTAATACTTGAAATACTCTTTCAAGTTGTGAAGTAGAGCAATTTCCTCTTCTAACAGACAAAAGTCTACCATGAGGAATGACTAACTTAAAATTAATATGAAAGGCCAGGAAAATTGGGTTTCCATTCTCAGCTTTGCCAGAGATTCTACAACAGCTCAAATGGTAATTCTTCACAGGCAAATGCTCCCTCCCTCAGGCTGGTATACTGCTCAGTACATAATTGGCTGTGGGGCATGCTAAAGTTCTGAGGTAGTGAGCATCATGAGTATTCAAAACAAACTTCATGACATAAGAAATACTCCAAAAATGAGCCAACTCGTATTACTAGGCAAACAGAACACAGTAAATTTAAATTGCAACTGAAGTTTTGTGACTATTAAAGAAAGGTGCGGCATGTGTTGTTCTAAAATCTGAACTAAGTTTTGAAGGCATGTGATCTCCAAACAGCTACTTTTCACTGTAGATGCAGAACTGAAATGTATAGATTATAAATATACCACACTGTCTTCTTAGAGACATCTCCAAAATCTGAGTGCATTAAACTAATGATATTTGAACAAAAATTTTAGCCAATTTATCCAGAAATGAAGGTATTGATTTCACTTAGAAGTCCCCACTGTCCTGTATTATTTTTCCTAGGATTCCTTAACAAATCTATCACTCCAGATCAACATATTTTCTGAAAACTTAGTGCCGTATAATTTCACGTTCAAACTTACCCTAAGGTCTCCTGTGCCTGGAAAATATTCTCCATACTTATGGAATGATACTGTCATGACACGATCTGTGGTATAAAATGCTTCTTCAACACCATCACCATGATGGATATCAATATCAATATACAACACTCTTTGGTGATACCTAGGAAGAAAATAACATGAGAAATCATCATTATCTGTTATATTCATAATGGTCTAATATCAAACAAGAAAAAAAATAGTGAAAAAACCCACAACCAGACACTAAAATCCAAGATTACAATAATTTTGATGATTTGGCTGACGCAACCATACGCTCTCAGAATTCTCAGTACAGTTTGAATAGTAACATTAATAAGTTTATCTTAATCAAAATAAGTAATGTATCTAGTATTTACCCCACCTCACCTCACTCTGTAGAAACTGTACCTTGTGCTTCTGCTCACAGCACTTTGCTGTTCACATCTGCTGAATTCATCCCTTTCACATGGCACTTATTTCTGTCTTCTCAATAATTACCAAGTCTGTGTTCTGTAAGCCCCCCAAAATTAAATTTAAATATTTGTTTCTCAGTGACTTTTCTTCTTCACCTCTCCATCTCATAAAGATAAGGACATTCTTACTTTCAAGTGTATCACACTTTCTATTTGCATAAATTTACTCCACTACTGTTTAGTATTTCCCTAAATATTGCAAATTACAGGTCAGTTTCAGATGGATAAAGAAACCAGTGGTTTGAAGCCTTAGAGCACTGGAAACAGTACCATCCCTTAAACTCTATGTTTTCTAATAAAGAGCAAAGTCTGTCAACATCAAAAGATGCATTTTCATCATGCTTTGTGGAGTACTACAGAATATGAGTCTGAGCAGCCATAATTTCGGGGACAGTTTCCTGTGGTTACATAACCTGTAACTATTTGCAAGATTCCTTCCTTCGCATTCACATTAAGCTAAAAAATTCAGGACTGGACCACAGATTATCATATCACATCATATCATATATCATTTAATTTCATTACATAGATGTAGAGACAGCTCCCGAATATATGCTGCACATTAAAAAGAATGTCTTAATATGTTAATATTAACTATTTGCTAGTGTCTTTATAGAAACCTTTTCCATCTCTAAACTTCCAGATTACAGCTGCTTTCCCCATTCCTTACCAGCAAACTCAGCTGTTCCATTCATAAGAGTCAAATACCTAGAATATTTCCTCTAATAAATGAGATTTGTGTGTTATTAGAGGGGATACAATCTTCTGAAGCAGTAAAAGCAACATTCAGGATTTGGAATTTTAGTGAAACATTACTGCTTGAAGTTAATTATATGATCACTTTTTCATTACTCCTCATTTTCTATTTTGCAGTCAGAGAAGCACAGTTGTTATTTCATTATTTATTCATAACAGCCACATTAATTCATGTAATAATCCAGGAAAGTTCAGTGCATGATCTATCTTGAATATTTCTGTTTGGTTCAGTAACAACTCAAACGACAGGAAAAGGCAGGCATATTGTGAAACCATATGGATGTAAGATTATGAGCACAATGACTGCCCTAAGGGGTTAGGGTAGTGATCCATCTAGCCCACTATTCTGTCCCCCTGAGTAGATTAATATTTACAGAAAGCAAGTAAGGCCATCCATTTTCTGAATTTTGCTTCTCTAGTACTTCCCCATCACCTAGAATTACAGCACATGGTGTTTTACACGGTGCACTGTTGCTCGTTTAATCCCTTTTGAACCTCTTGTCACTGTCTCCTTCCTTAAGCCTCCTGTGACAACAAGTTCCAGAAGTTCACTATCCTCTGCATAAAGAATTATTTCTAAATATCTATTTTAAACCTATCTCCTATTAGTTATCTTTTCAGCTTGCCTGTATTTTAGTTTGAACATCGTGATGAAGCCAAACCAGGCAGAGATTGGAGCCTTCTCAATTGAAATTGTAGAACTTGAACATGGGCTATAAAAACTCACTGAAATAATAACTACAATTCATATCTTCAAACATTTAAGTATTTAAATTTGACAATTTCTATAATTTTATCTTGTTCCCATCACAAACTTACTTCAGTAACTCAAGGATGGCAAGCACAATATCATTGACATAACAGAAACCAGATGCCTCCGATTTCTTGGCGTGGTGAAGTCCCCCAGCCCAATTGACAGCCATGTCTGTTTGTTGTCTGTTTAATTTTACTGCCCCAGCTGTAAAAAGACACACACAAGAATGAAAGAAAATGGAGTCAGAAATTTCTGATGGCCTTTAAATCTGATATATGAAATCATATTTTGTTTTTTTAAATAAATTGATCTTAGAACTGATCACTTATCAACACTGAGATACTTAACACAGCTCATATTTTACAGCCTGTAAATGATATAAATAATATATAAATATATAAAAAACCCCTTATACTTGCTTCAGTTTTAAATATGCTATCAAAATTTTAAGTTGCTGACATAAACCTACTAAAGTTACAAAAGAGTTGGCAAACAACCTACACTTACCAACAGAGCCTCCAGTTGACAGCTGACAAAACTCAAACAGGCCATCAAATACAGGACAATCTTCTCCAACATTAACTGTGTAAGAAATGTATTACTTTTTGAAAACATCATTCCAACAGCATTGATATACACATGGATAACACAGATGCATAGTTCATTCAGCATTTTAACTACTTACCCCCCCGCCCCACTTCATTTGTCAGGCTAAATTTCAAACACTGAAAGCAATGTAGAGTGTTTATAGTATAAGATGACTTCAAACTATCTTCTTTTTTCTTTTCTTTTTTTTTAATTCTTCTTGGTTTCTATGAGATTTGTCTACTCATTAACATGGAGTTCGATAATTTTTAGATTTTTGAAGAAGTGGTGATTAACATAGGTCACGTTAAGAAATGCACAATTACTTAGAAAAATAATTTGCTGATAATAAGGCATCATAAAAAGGTTACAATACTGCCTTTAAAATTGATATAACAGCTGTCATACTGCATTCCTAACAGTACTTTGAGCCTATTCCTATAATTAGAAAAATAAATGAACAGAAAGGGTGAACAGTGAAAAATGTACAATTCTTACTATCTCCCTCCAAGAGGAATAACTTCTTTTAACTTAAACACATTTTCACCCATTAATTTTTACTTCTCTACTATTCTAAAAGCCATGCTTTTTCAGAAAGATTTTAAGGCACTTTTGCAAGCAGCTCACAGCTAAAGTTTAATCTATGCATTAAGCCTTAGTTGTAGTAGTAGTATTTTACATCTAGAATATATCCCGTGAACGGAGAGGCAAAAATTCTTACGTGTGTTTAAAGAACATTTTTTTCCAAGACGGCTGTTTTGAATCGAAAAGTCCAAAATAGTGTAGCTAAAAGCAGCACACGTTACTCTTGTTAAGAGTATTTCTCTAACCTCTGTATTGGTGAATATTGAGCTTTAAACAACGTTAACCATCAAAGCACATACACACAGATTTAGCCTAATGTTGACACTTACATCTCTGCATTTGCTTGCTGTACTCAGACATATTGTCAGGCCTTATTGATCGGAGAAATTTGATATATTCATCACTATGGTACTTGGTCATTTCCTCAGCAGTCGCTTTGTGGGGTCGCTGATAACAAGAACAAATTAAAGAAATAATCAGAGCACTCTGCAAAATCAGTTAACAATTGGCTAAAATAGGCAACTTGAAAGAAATCTCACTTACTTTGAAAGGAAAACAGTTAAAGTGATAGAGTGCTGTTTTACGTAAAGCAAGTTGTATATTCACCCTCTTGTGAATATACAACTTCATTAAATACCATTTCAGTTATAAGTAAAAGAACTCTGAATACACAAAGTACTCTCTATTTCCACTTTCACTTCTCTCCATTTATTTGTGGACAATACTTGAAGCCCTTTAAAAATAACTAAAAACATTTCAATGGATATTCTGTTGCTTATACTTACATAAATTTCCATTTTTCTGTATAAGCCATAGTTTAGCAGCAAGTTATGGGTCATTCGGATCCTGTGAGGTTTCATTGGATGCCCTTGTCCATAGTAGTAGTTTCCAATATCACCTGTCAATATGACACAGAAGAATACCTATTCATATTACAAAACAAGTTTTCATAGCCACTTCGAAGAATCATTCTCAGAAGTAAACAGGTACAATTCCAGAAAACAAACAAAAAAAAAAAACAAAAAGGGAGCACTGTCTATTTCAAAAAGGCCACAAGGAAAACAAACTGTTTTATGTCATAAACAGAGGGTAAAAAAGAGGCTGAATCTAACACTTTTACTATAAGCAGACAATAGTGAGAGAGCAAAGACAACTACAAGACATGGTTTCAAATCAAGAGTGACGTTCCGGTCCAATAATGGGCCAGAACTGAAGAATAAATAATGGGAAACAGAACTGGAATAAACAGGGAAGTAGAAACTACTGATGACATTGCCACATAATGCCACAACAGAGCTGTAGTAAAACCTACCATTTTGCAGGAGCTGATTTTAAGATCCTCAGCCTGTTCTTAACTACTAATACTAGCAGCTAACATTCCAGAAGTTAGCTTCAGATCCACTGTGGCAAATGGATCCACATGCACAAACATTTCCCAGACACCTGCTGCTAGAGATCCACAGTAGATTAACAGGGACCTTGTAATCCAGATTATCCTGGCTCTATCAAATCGAAGAGCAACTAGACACTGTATGAGTCATTCACTCAAGAGTTGGACTTGATCCTTTTCCAATTCAGAATATTCTGGGAATATTCTGGGATAACACAATTAAGAAAACAAATTTGACACTCATTTCCAAGAAAAGAGTATCTGCTCTCATGGGCTAGTAGTAAGTTTTCTTGCAAGCTTGGGTACTGTTAGAACATAGACAACCCCATTTTGAGCACTGATATTCCTGAGACATGAACCATTTTACACAGAACTGTTTCTGGAAACATAAACAAGCCTAAAAATTATGTCCAGTTGTCAATGGCTTTCAGCTGGAGAATTCTATAACAACTCTTCACAACAGCACTTCTCGTCTTTTTGACCAAATTTCCCAATAGGATTACTGAACTTTACCTTCTTGAACTTTTTACTTTTCTTTCACATCCTTCAACATGCTCTGCCTTGTCCACTGGGAACAAAAGAAACACTATTTTCACAATGTCATACTATTTTACAAATTTTGTCAGTCAGAGGTAAGAAGCAGCACCACCACAAAACAGCTTTAGTTTCACCTCTTCAGCATGAGCTTCGTGGAGGAAGGGTAAATGTCAGCTTGAGGTAGCATCACCAACTACCAAGAAAAATAAGTATTACAGTAAGATTATAAGTCTCAAAGCATTCTAAAATCCTTCAAGCTTTCAGTTTTCTAAGTGACAAGGAGAGTAAGAACACTTAAGAAGGTATTTGGAAAAACAACCCCTCAACATCTAGCTCTTTGCCATCCCATAACAAGAGAAACACTAAGTTTCATTATTAAGAACTTTGAAGAGCTTGGACCTTCTAACTTGGATACTTAAATAGAAGGTTAGCACTCTGTTAGTTACTGGTATGGAGTCTGCAGGTACTTAACGTAAGCCTGCAGGTTTGGTCGTGTGCAGTTCAAGAGCAAAAGGTATTAAGAATATTAACAAAATCCTTCCTTCCACCAAAAAAATGTTCAAGCATTTCATGAAAGAATATCTTTTATATTTGGTGTTTAGGAAAAATCTATCACAGCTCTTTGAAACTAATGCCAAGAAGATGAAAACCAACAATTCACTAGTTTTACTTTGTTAAGTTCCAGATTTAAAAAAAGCTTCAAGTTAGCAAGAGCTTAAATTGACATTTTTAAGACAATAGTGACTATAAAAAATATGATGCTTTTGAGGAAACTTCATTCCAAATGCATTTGTGGCTTAAGGAATGTGGGGTTTTTTTTTACAGGTCACTTCATTTTTAACTACTTCAGTTTATATAGTACTCACTGACATTTTACTCAGAATGCTGACGGATAGGGAAGCAGACAATTAAGAATTATTTTGTATCTTACATCTAACATAGGATCCATTACTTTTCTCATATGTAATAGAGAAAAAATAAAATTAACAAGTTTCCCAAGTATACTTGCAACATATCCTTCAATATACTGCAATTATTCAACTAAAAAAATTCAAACTTACGCATATTCTATGTACCATACACTGCAGCAGACACCTAAATAAATAAATCCACAAATTAAGCACACCTTTTAGCTATCACTTTAATTTTTACCAGAAAAGAGAATTTAAAAATAATTGGCACATTGGTAGATTTAATGGGAGTTTATTTAAGCAAATAGAAGATCTGTGGGTGAGTATCTAGCAGAAGCATATTGATCCTTCCAGATTAGAGGCCAGCAGTAGTGACTAGCAATAGATATCAATATAATACACTTTAGCAACAGGCAATACAATAGCATTTATATCTTTCAGGTCTCAGCATCACCAACAAAAAAGGGTTTTGGCATTAGCCTCATTAAAAAAAGTAATTCAAATATATGGACAAAAAGTCCATCAAGTTTCAAGGGACTGTAGGTGATGTCTAAGTAGGCAGGGGTGGGGGAGGAAAAGATACACAAGAAGTTTCTTTTTCTTCATTAGCACTTTAATCTTCAACATCATCACGTAATAAAGTGTACCCGTTTTGGACTCATCATCCTGTGATGAAGGCAAAAGGTGTCACAAGTCTCTCCTCCTTTACCCAGTGGAGAAGAAGGTGACTTCCTGGTACAAACACTTCATCCACTGATCCTGAAATTTATGCATCTCTTCTTCATATACAACAGCCTTGTTGGAACACTTTGGGGAGAAGCAATGAGTACCAAGAGCCAGTGTGTGTGAGGATGGGACACTGCCCTCAGTGATGGAGCTAAAAAGTTCTGCACATCGTGCCAGACTAACTCTGACTGAGGTATGCTTATATATGGGAAATGGTACAGTGAGGCCAAGCACACAAGACTATTACTGCAGATAGTACGAGTACTTGACCCTAAACTTATTAATACAATGGCAAAAATCATACAGTGTTATGAGCATATTTATATCACTTACCAGTGTGGGCACACATGGAAAGCGCAAAAGAAAAGAACGTTACTGAATGAAGAAGTGGAGGGGAAAAGTGCAAAGTAGTATATGTAGAAAGTTTGCAAATCTATTAATCTTTCACACCAAGGCTTCCAAGACTGAAATTTACTGTTTTATGTCAGTAAAAATGTCTGCTAAATGGCTCTCATTGAGAAGTAGTAACACAAAGTCTCTGAAAAGTTGAGTCCTTAACTAAAGAGACAAACCAAGGGCCCATTTAATGCTAGTATGAGTTTACTGCCCTGCACTGTTCCGCACCTGATGCAAAATACGATACCAACAGGTGACCAGAAGACCCACCTGAAAACTGCTACATACACTGTCATCTTCTGAGTACAAATATATATATAAAAAAAATTGTATCTCAATTCATACAAGTTACACGCCAAAATGAAGAGCGCTAACAAACTATGAATCCTTTGATGAGCATAAGTTTTAGGCATGCACTTCTCTATCTGAGACTTTAGCAAGGCCTACAGATAATATTCTAACACACAGAAAAATACAAGAGGCTACATGTCCTAAAGAAACTTCAGTTGTGTCCAGAAACATACAACTGAGCCACTATGTGCTGCTACGTGCCCCAAAGAGTATATTGGTCTCTCCAGTTACCATGATATACAGAAAATTAGCACCACTAAATTTACCCATCACAAAGCAGTCTTAAGTGCCTGAAAAAATGCAAGATATGATATTTTTCCTTGTTTTTTATACTTTGCAACTTGAAAGTTACATTACTTTGTAACTTTGAAGAGATAAACTGTTATGTATACAACCACATTGCTGCTCATTCTTAGGTGCCATAAATGATGATGTATTTCAGAACTCCACTATGAGCAGAAACCTAACTGCAAAATGGAAAGCAGGTGGAAAAAATATCTTAATAGCAGTAGTTACATTGAATTGACTTTAGTGATAGTAAGAGGTAAACTCACATAAAGGTGAATGTAAAAAAGACCACCATCAGTGCCTGACCAGTCCAACAAACAGCAATTCAAACAGGCCTGAAATTACTGCAATAGTATCTAAAAGGCTGGGTGTTTTGTTCTATTTTTAAAATTAAGCAGACCGCAGAAGACTACCAAAGCTCTGACTTTCCAGCCCTGAGCAGAGGCTGGACAACACCACCTGGTTTGGAAGTCACTGCACAAAGTATTGATGAATTTCCAGAAAACACTTCAGTTTAAGTTAATTTTACCTGCAGATGTAAGCTTTAACTAGAAATGCTACTTAAACAATGTCCAACTAAAGTAGCATACTGCCCTACTAAAACAGGTTTAGTCTTGTCTTTATGGGTGGAACCAACCACACTCCGATGCAGATCTCTCAAATTTTTCATGAAGGAAGAGCCTTTTGAACACCCACACTAAATTCTGCACAAGCAGAGATCCAAACAATACTGCTATTGCACTGGCATAGAATAAATACATTCACTCACTGTAACCATGCGAGTCACTGCACGATTCTCTAGAACCGTGCTTTGCTGTACAGGAGCACAGAGTTGGAAAGACCACCTGGGTCCCTTGCTATGGTCAACCTCACAATACACATCTATCATGGAAGAGCTGAGCTCCCCGAGCCACAATGTCGCAAGACCGTGACAACAACCTGAAAGATAGATGGTAAGAGACTAAAATAGAAGACATGATATCCTTCCGTAGCTAGCATGGTTCTAAGCAGTGTGAGGAACACACTTTGCTAAGCTAAGGCCATACACCTATTAAGACTCGAAGCATGTATTAAAAGTATTTCAAATAAGATCACCAGAGTATTTTAATTCGTAGATTTTTAGTTCTCCCTGTAGTATACTGGCTCAAATTTAAATGAAATTCCTGACCTGAACACAATTACAAGCGACGAAGACCCCGGAAACTGGATGTGGTTCGTTGTCCATTACAAGCAAACTGCAGGTAATGACATCAAGCTTTGCTTACCCAAAGTCTATTGGTTCTGACT
This sequence comes from Myiotriccus ornatus, assembly GCA_036023395.1. Taxonomy (NCBI): domain Eukaryota; kingdom Metazoa; phylum Chordata; class Aves; order Passeriformes; family Tyrannidae; genus Myiotriccus; species Myiotriccus ornatus. The sequence goes on along the minus strand of JAYRBT010000114.1, from coordinate 67,336,364 downwards.
ACAGTATGAAGGTTATTAAAAGTATTAATTATCAAAAAAATGTTAGCAGCAATAGTCTGAGAAAACTTGGCACTTTTTAAACTTAGCACACACAGGCTATTTAAAAAAGCAGATGACAACCACATTGAGTTCCACAAAAAATATGGAAAAATTTATTGCATGTCAGAAGATAAGAGTATGTGATTCTAGAACTTTCAATGCTTTTTACTGCATACTTTGCAAGAAACAGAGTAAAAGTATGTGTGGAGGGCCAATTATGACAAAAAATGGTATTTTACTTAAGTTGTGACATTCCTTTAGAGATACACCACTATCTCAGTTGTGTGTTTGAGGTTATCTCTGTATTTTTTTGTTTTGGGTTATTTAAGGCTTCAAATACTCTTTTTCCTATGAGTGAATGACTTTGCTGGTACCATACAGTTATGAAACATTCAGAATTGCCAGACGAACCCGACACTAGCATCAGGAATATTTACTGCGTGTATTAACTCTAAAACTTCCTCTAATAACTCTATTTCCAAAAGACAGGGAAAATAACTGTTTCATTTGGCAATAAAAATGAGACACCAAAAATATTCCAAAGCTGTTTCTGTCACATATAAAACATTTATTTTAAGTCACTTTCACAACAGATCCTATTTTCTCTACATTATTAACTGCTTTCATCCTAGTCTACGTATTCAAGCAACACATGGGCTTCAACTGTCTTAAGTCGCCATTATCCTGCCACCTCTAAACTTCTTCCTTTTCCAGTTTCTCCCCTCTCTTTGCTAGCCCAGCTTTTTGGCAGTTAATGTGAATCTAATCCTAGCAGCGAGTATCAAAATTCAGGGATCAGAGGAAAACTGAATATATCAATATCTAGTAAATTACAGCTACTTGACTTAATTAAAAAAAAAACAAACCAAAGCAAACTCATTTAAAAAAAGAAAAAAAAGCAAGCAAATATTTGCAGAGAGAAAGCCTCTAAACCATCACTGCTGTCTTTCTTTCAACAAGGCGAAAAGTGATTTCTCTTCCCTAGGAAAAGTAAGATCCCAGCTTCACCAAAATTATCCCTAACAGGGGCCTCCTTTCCCCTTTAGGCGGAACAAAGAACCAGAGCTAGCAACAAAGAGAAGGGGGCGGCAACCACCACTCTGCCTCCTTTAGTGTGGTTAAAAAAAAAAAAAAAAAAAAAAAAAAGCCAAGACAGGCCCCACAAGATCTGCCATTTTTAAAGAATAGCAGATTTGCTACAGCATCAGACATCTTTGATATCTTAGTGGGTTTAGCCACTCATCCTCATTTCCAAAATGGTGAAAACACCAAAGCGCTATGGCCCAACATCTTCATCCTCCGTTTCCCGGCTACTATCAAGATAAGTCTTAGATACCATCGCACAGGATTGTCACAATAGGAGACAACTAAAAGAAAAAAAAAAATCTCTTCACTAATCTGACCCACGATCTTACAAAAAGGGATAAACCAACTGAAGCTCAAGAAGAGAACGAAAAGTTCTTGCAGCTTTGGCCAGAGAAAACCTCAAATAAGTTGCTGCAAATATCTGAAACCAAGCGTAAGCTTCACGCACTTTTTCGCCGTTTCTGGCAAAGCAGATCACAGTCCCCCTGTGTCCCCACCAGACAAGCGTGCAGACTCAGAAGGCCTGCAAGCAACTAAAATTTCACTATTATTAAACACCTACGCACGCAACTTTTCGCGTGTTGCAGGAAGGGAAGCCCGTGGGAGCCAGACCTCCGCTCCGATGCGACCACAGTTTGGGGAACTAGGCGGGGGCAGAGTCCCCCTGCCCCTCCGCACCCCATCCCTCCGTGCGAAAGCTAGGGGAAGGGAAAGGCCTCAGCCAAACAATCACCAGGTGCCGGAGCTACACATGGCCTGGACTTTCTTTGCAGGGGAGGAGCCAGACAAGGCAGCTACTCCAACGCCGCCGCGCTCAGCGGATAGAGGGGAGTGTCTCAACTTTTCCTTTTTTTTTTTTTTTTTTTTTCCCTGAGGGGGTGGGGTGGGGGGGAGCGTAACAATAGACACAGCACTCACCGCCGGGCCCGGCAGGCCCGGCAGCTCCCGACCCGCACCTCGCCCGGCTCCAAAACCCGCAGCCTCCCCTTCGCCGCCCCCCGGGCTTGGGAGCGGGGGACGGCGGGGACCCCCAGCCACCACGGTGCCGGGACGGGGGGACCTCGGCCCGCGGGGGAAGGGACGCCCGTGCCGGCGGGGCCCGGGGGCAGAGCCCGCCCCGGGCGGCCATTAGAGGGGCGCCCCCCGCTCCTACACACGCGCTCCCGCGCCGGCCCTGCTCACCGTCGTAATAGTAGCAGACTTTCTTCTTGCCGCCGCCCTGACTGTACGCCATAGGGCTGCCGCGCCGGGGCCGAGGGCTGGGAGCGGGAGGCCGAGGAGAGCGCGGAGCCGGCTCGGAGGGTGGGAGGGGGCGGGAGAGCGGGAACTCGCGGCGCCGGGACCGCCAGCAGCGGGAGCGAGCCGGGCCGGCGGCGGCGGGAGGGGCCGCTGGCGGGGCGCGCCCCATCCGCCGCCGACGGGGGTAGGCGAGGGACAGAAGGATGCGAAGAGGACGCACACGAGCGAGCACGGGCTCCCGCTGCCTTCTCCGTGCCGCTCTCACGGAGACGCAGACGCACAGCTGAGGAAAGAAGCTAGCGGGGATTCCCCATAGGCAAACACTTGGAGACGGCTCTTTCCTTGTCCACCCCCACGGTGCTCAGTGGTACGGTCCCCCCCGGGCGTTTGGGGTGTATCCCCGCCCCCCAGCGGGGCCATCTGGCGCGTGCGCGCAGCGGGCGCTCCGTCCCACATGGCGGCTGCGGCGGGAGCGGGAACCGGGACCCTCCCCTGGCGCCCGGGGAACGGCGGGCACGGGAGTGCTCGGCCCCAGAGCCACAGCCGAGCCCTTCAGCCGCTGCGCTGCCTTGTCCGTAACCGGGCAGCGCGTTCCTCCGCGCTGGGGCCGATACCTCACCTTCGACGGGGCAGATGCTCGATAGCGCCGGTGCGTCACGTCTTGTCCCCTCCCCGAGTCTGAACTCACCTAGACTGCTGTTTTCCACAACAAAAGCAGTTTTTTTGTTTTCTTTGTTGCTGTTGGATGGTGGTTGGGATTTCGTCGTCGTCCGTCCCCACCCCAGTGTTCTTTACAGTCAGGCCCTATTGACAGCTGTTGCTCCTCAGTATCCCTATTGTAGGAGTTTAAAGCACACGCCATGGCAATTTCTCAAAAAATCAACTCCCTGAGAAAGGTTTAATATCTTAGCCATTTCAGTTTGAGATCTACCAGCAGGCTTCTCTCCTTGCTTCAGCTGAGATACAATCACAGGAGGAAGAAATACAGAAAGTTAACCACATTTATACTTAGCCAGTAATTACAGCTTTTGTGTATTTACATTTATACAGGGATTCTCACTACTTAAAACTTGAGGTCTGCTACGCCTGGGGATGCACATCAGTTACACTAAAGGTTACCGTTTCTTCAGCTACATTTGGGGACTTGCACTCATAGAAGTCTTGAACAAACCCTTATTGATCATGGGAGTCTTTAAAAGTACCCAAAACCCCTGGTTATTGCCACGTATACCTTTTTACTTGATAACAAGCAGAAGTCTGTATAATCTACGTCACACATCAAAACCAGTGCATGCCCTAGCACAAGTTAGATCTTTGTTCCCAGAATTAGACAATTTTCAGTCCTAGAGATACCTGACAGGAATCTTGTGTCCTTGTAGATGAAATCATTTCATATTGTTGGAGAAAACCAGCTGTAAAATAAGTTTTTTAACCACATCTATGCAAACAACAGCCTGAGGATAAACCTAGGACACACTAAGAAAAAAGTTCTGGATTTCATACCCCCCCGCCCCCCAACTTGTAGTAACGAAGGGATACTAGATGCTATATTATCATGTAGCCAGGTGGTGTAGTATTTTTAAAAAGCTTTTGTTACATTCCATTTGAAAATTCTCTCTTAGAAATAACATACAAGATCGATTTCTACAACTTAACGTACTGCTAATGGGTGCTTCTTGGTGCAAACTGCAGCACGATACCTCCTTGACATAAGCTATATCAGGCATGATATTATTCACTTACCACTAAATTCCTTTTAATATCAGCCTGCTTAATGCTGTCACCACATGAACACACTTAGATTGGACTTCAGAAGCCTTCAC
>JAYRBT010000114.1:67321819-67331863 GCA_036023395.1 Myiotriccus ornatus | reverse complement strand
TAAATTCCTTTTAATATCAGCCTGCTTAATGCTGTCACCACATGAACACACTTAGATTGGACTTCAGAAGCCTTCACACATTATTTTGTATTAGGTAACCAATGTATTTTATGCTTCTTTGACCATTGAAATTCAGTGTGTTTATGAAGTTATTCAGTATTTTGTAGTTGGCTGATAAACATTTCTATTCAAATGTATAATAGCATGTCAGCTGGCTCAATATCAAGAATACCTTTATTGCACCACATAGGGAATTCAAGGAAAGCAGCAATATGTTGTCCGGGTTCTTATTAGGGACTTCATCTGTAGAAAAGGAGTTCATAATTTCATTAGTAAGTTATACCATTGGTTTCAGATAGGTATTCAACCTCATACAGGAATAGCTTACTTTGGTTTAAATGGACTAAATCAAGAGAAACTGTGTTGCTTTGGGGTAAAAGTGACTACACATGTTCTTCTAACACCTGACTTTAAAGAAGTGTAGTTCTCATTTAGGGAAGCTCCTTGAATACTAACTCCTACCTGAACTGAGCAAGCATCAACAAGCCTACAAAGTTATCCTTTAGCCAAAGGGATAAGAATTCATTCACTGAATTTGCAGTTAATTCAGAATGACAGTAAGGACACTTTTAGATTTAAAGCTTAGCAACGCTTAAATATCAAGTTTCACAGGTATCCATGCGAGGGTGACTTCCTAGCCTAGTCTTACTTCCAGAACTGCAAGTTCTGCAAATACTTTGAAACCTGCTTGTTAAGGAAACAGCATAGCAGCCGTGCTACACAAGAGCTAATGACATGAAATAGACTCTGGAGCATCAGCTCCCGTGGTAAACAGGCATGTACATCAGCTGCTTGAGTCCCAGACCAGTTCAAAATCAGAAGAGACCATATAACAAAGTATCACATTTTACTCTGTTGCAATATACAGACATTTTATAAGATAAGGAAAATTTTTTATACCTTCCTGTAATTGCTTCTTGCTGTTAAATAGATGAATTTATTTAACACTGTCTCTGCATTGTTATACTAACATTAGCTCGTTCTTTCACACAGAATTGATGTTGAGCCTTAGACAGTATTTGCTTAGTGAAAAAAAAGGAGCAATAAGGATCTTTTAAACAGAAGAGTAACTTTCAACTTCAACATTTGCAGCCAGCATTGCAATAGAAAGCATTACTACTACTTACATATTTCTTGTAAGTCACATCTATTATGACAGCTCAGGAAACGCTCATGCAAATAGTGAGTGAGGAATCCTCTACAGGTAAGTGTTTAGCCCTTTATTTTTTGTATCAAAAAGCAATCTAGAATTCTCAAATCCTAGAACATCAACCCACCCACACAAGATATGATTAAAACAGAGGGCTTAAACAGAGGAGCTACAGCACCTATTTTTTTTTCTTAGCAGCTGCTATAGACAAGTGACATTACGTACCACAAAAATCACGTGCAGATCACCTTCCTTGTCTGTTCTTGCATAATCTAGAAGCAGAAAGAAACATCTAGAAAGCTTGCCATCACCTAGCTCATTACTTCCCAAACTGTACAATGCCATGCATACTCAAGCAGGCATAGCTACCTCGGTTCACTTTAGCAGAACTTAATAACTAACCAAGTTAATAAAAAACTCAAACAACCAAAGCACACCCAACCCCCCCACCAAAAACAAACCCAAAAAACAAAACCCCACCAAACATAAAAATGAAATCCATAACAAAACCAGACCAACCAAACAGCAACAACAACAAAAAAAAATCAACAAAAAAAGCCTTTAAAATGCAAAGGAAGTTGCTCACCTAAAAGCTGATGAGTCTCCTCACCAGTAAAGGCCAGAAACTACCTCATTGCAGACCATACAACCAAAACCCCAAACTAAATTGACCTAAAAATACACATGAAATATACTTATTAATTCACCTCCTCATAGAAGAGTCATTCCTTACATCATTAAGTACAACTCACTTCCCTCCTCCTCTTTATCCCTAACCATACTCCTTTCCCTCCACCCCCCCACTCTTTTTAACTGTGAAAGTAAGCATTTTCAGGTGATACCTATTAGCAGCATTCACAGCTGCAGACTTGTAATTGCACATACATAAAGTTAAGGAGAAAGTCACAGACAATATTATTGACTTTTTCTATTGTCTGTTGGTAGACCTTGCAAGAATTCTAGAAAGCCTAAGAGTAAACATGGATTTGGGGTCACTTTCCTGAGAAAGAAACACGATTCATCATGCAGGGGAAATTGCTTTATGCAAATGTCAAAGTCATTAAAGAACAAATAAAGGGAACTAAACAGAAAATTACCTGTGAGGTTCAAATTTTCTCCCTTGCTTATTTACGCAATAAGCACTGGCAATATTGATACCTACTAAGTGCTTTTGAATTTCAAGAGGGTAGACTGCTGAATATTCTTACTCATTGCTGCAAAGTGCTAATACTAATAGTAGTTTTGTTTTAATACTGTACAATAGTCTGGGAGCTGAGGGAACTTGCCCTGCTCCTGCAGTTGTGTGCCTGGTAGTCCAATAACCAGGAAAAGTCTGTCTTCAGTGCATAGCACGTAAAAGCAGATGCAATTTTTATTCAAAGTGTCATAATATAATTCAATAGGTCTAATTCTTGTCTTTAAAGAAAATGGTATACATTCACCTCTACAAGAACTTTGATATCTGTCACTAGCTTTTTTGGTTTAACTACTGTTTCTTGGTGACTGCTAGAGTGCCTGGTCTTCCAATGCTCATTGTTTGCAAAGACAGATCAGCTTAAATTACAGTCGTTTTCAGTGAGATGACCGAATGATATTCTCTGCATCTGGTAATGCCTGAAGAAATAGACTTTTTTTTTTTTTTTTTAAAGAAAATCTGACAGATACTTATAACATTTAAGAAATATAGATTAAAAAAGTAACTATCCATCACAATTTACCAGAGCCCAATACCTCCATATCAAGCACAATACTTGTGACTCGCTCGTGTGTGCTTTACTTTGTTTTATCCTATTAACTTCTGATCTAAATACTGAAGTTGGGTGGAATGTAAACTTGTGTTCTCACCTATAAATCATGTTTTAATAGCTAGATATGCTTGCAAACTGTTAGGGGATTTTTTGTTTGTTTTTAGAACAGTATAATTTGCAGAAATTGGTATGGACATATGCAGGTAAGTTTTTGCTTTCATTAAGTAATGGGACACTTCTGCCATGCTAGTCTGCTGTTAGAAAATACCCAGAGGACGTGGATGAGCACTGTGCAGAGTATCACAGTTCTCCAGCATATCCTGAAGAGTGAGTCTTGAACCTTTATATAACCTATAAATCACTTCCTTATTTCTTCTCTATCTCAGGAGCTGAGCAGGTCTCAGCTGATAAGACGTTCTGGTCTGTGCATGATTCACTCTTCCTCCTGATTCCTTGATTAACCCTTGAAATCTCAAGCAAGCAAAAATGACCAAGCACTGGCTATCTCTGCAAACATCCCGTTAGTGCTGGTATTTGCATATTAGGTGTACCACATGAGGTGTTATCAAATAAAGACATACCTGGATAAGAAAAATGTACCAATTTATTTTAAATCCAATTTAAAAACAATTTATACCCTTGTGAAGCACATATAAACACTATTTCAATTTGACAGTGGTGGGTTAGCTTCAGTATAAACTGACTCTAATCTTTGGAGACTAATCTGATATAAAGCAGCATCCACCTAGTTATTTGTATCAATTAGAAATCAGTTACAAGTAAACAGGGGCAAGCTTCTCATAGAAATGGTACCTATCAGTTTGAATTTCCTATCTGACTGAGTCTTGGCAATGAAAACAATTGCTGATGAACAAAATCAGACAAAATAAATGGAATTCTGGAGTCTAAAGACTGCTCAGAGGACAAGACTGCTTACCACTCCTTTAGCCATACCAGTATAAGGTCTAAAACCAGAAAAAGTGATCTGAGGATGGATGTGCCTGAGCAGATGTGCAGTTGTCAGCATGCAGATGAGATTCTTGGTAATTCTATTGGACTTTATTTCTTCTGTGAGTGAATTACCAGAAGGCTGTGGATCAGCAATCTCATTATTGCAAAGTCATGAATGTTCTTTCTTTCCTCATCCGTTGTTAGAGTGAATATATCACAGGTGCAATGTACCACAACATTTCTTTGCAGCATAGCAAAACTGGGTGTCAAAGAACAGAAACAAAGGTGAGCAAAGGTTTCTTGTTACTTCTCCTAAATCTAGTCAAAAAAGGTCATCATTTAGAAGTTTTTAAGCATCTATTATTTTTTTCCAGGAAGCCCAGTGGAAAAAAAATCACTGTCTCTCCCAAATAGCAAAATATCCATTCTATCCCACTGACTCAATATTACATTCTAGAAACCACATAAATTTCCCATTTTAGGACCTGTGCTTTGCTGGTAACCAGCTCTAAGAATGTGTCACATTGTATCCAGATGAAAATACTGCATCATATATATTGTGCATATTTTGTCCTTTTACATGCAACACTGCCTTTGGTAAAGGAAGCAAATTCCTTACACCTTTCTGCCATCATTTTTCCTGGAGCCATCAGAGTTGATGTGCTGGCTGTACACTCACATCTCTGCTAATATTCCTGTTTCCTCACCTCACTCCAGTTGATAAGCAGATTTCTTCAGGAATATCATATTCAGGGTGGTGGTGTCTGGGAGAGCAAAGCATTTGAAGGGAAGGATGAAGCATGTTTCTTGGCTTTGAAGTGATCAAGGAGCAAACTGAAAAAAAAAATGAAAAAAGGAGAACGTTCCTGTTATGTTTTTATTTCTCATCAAATTTCCCATGCCGTTTTGTTTGCTTTTTAATAATTTTTAGCCCATGATATATTTAATATCAGGGTTAAATAAACAGACATCTTGGAAGGCTGTCTGACAGCTAGTATGGCCACAATCTATCTTACTGAAGCCTACAGCACTTTCCTATTTCCACGTTTGGCTGTACACCCCAAAAGCAGCCACCTGGACCAAGAAAAGTGTTAACTTTATGCACCATTCTCATCTCTTCAGTCCTTTCCTTGGTTTCTGTGCAGGTCTGTGTATCCCTTGACACCAGAATGCCACTGTGAACAAAGATCAGAGAGCCAGGTGTGTGGGAAGTGCCTCAGATTGCTTCACCAGTGAGAAGACTGTTCGGAACAGTGTTTTCCAAGGAGAAGAACAATCTGGTGAGTCAGATCTGCTGAGTACTCATATGATATTACAATAATAATCAGTGTCCATTAAGCTGAAAGCTAAGAAAAAGAGAAAGAGTAAATGTAGTGACGTCAGACTAATAGAAGTGTTGCCCTCTAAAATGATTAAGGGTGAGAAGGAAGTGGTGTGCTTTAGCAAGATTATATCTGAGAGGTTGTGACTAGTTGCATTTTACACATAGCCAGACTCTAAAAAATCTAGCCTGATTCTTTCATGTCTCCAAGTCCAAGTGTGGTCTCTCACTCTTCCCAGCATCACAAATTCCAAAGTTTTCTGGTAGGCAGTCGTGTCTGTATTTTAGGCTTTCCATGATACTTCTGCCTGAAGAGACAAGGCAAGTCAAAAAAACACATTGCGTGCATGAGAGATGCAGAGGAAGAAAGCTGGTTCAGGGTTTGAGAACGAATTCTTAAATTCTAAGCTTTAGCTAGCTTCTATTAAGTATTTTTTTTTACCTTCTCTTCAAACTTGGTTTACTTAATCCTATGCAAACAGCTGGTTTAGCACTTAAGCTAATTATACCAGCTGAAGATCTGGACAAGTTACATTCCAAGTGATCCCCAAACTACCTACTTTCACTGCAGTTTACTTAAATAGCGAAACCTATTTTGAGAGCACTGAGTAGTTATTTCTGCTACTGTATTTGTGTCAAAAGCTTTAACAGTTCCAAATATATATTAAGTCTCCCAAGAAACTAAGACTTTAAGAGCAATATATAGCAGAAACCAAAGGCTCTAACTCTAACATGAAAAGCAAATAATAGAACTAAATCTCATATCTTTTTTTCAACTCAGGTATTTAATACTCTGTCCTGGACAAGATGAAAAGTTGAGTTTACTCTGTCATACCTGATGGCCTAATTCTCCACTACTTAATTCTTCATGGAATCCTGAACTAAAGCAGGACTTCAGACTACCTTTGAAGTGTCCCTGGATTCAGATTTTTAGGTGGCAATGATTAAACATACTGAGATGTTGGCATACAGCATTCACAATGTTGTGAACTGTATTTTTGAACTATAAGATTAACATATATGAAGCTGCATCTGCCTACTTTCTATTCCAGGTGTGGAAAGAAGTAACTACAGATTTCTTTAGCAAAAAACTAAGGAAACAAATGTTTTTATGGTCAGCACTTGAAAAGAAGAGATAATAAATTTGCCAGTTAGGAGAGTCCACCCAAGTGGCTGCATTTTGGGCAACTGACAGATTCTCCACATTGTCTAAAGTTCAAGGAGTTTCCAAAGGCTGATAAGGACTTATGCCAAAACCTGACATTTTTCAAGAGACAAGGAACAAATCAAGTCACATTTCTTGGTGCTTTTTTAGAAGAAAAATACTTAATTCTATTGTATCTGAAGACAAGTCCAGTATCATTTTAAAGTGTTACTTAAAGTCCGTTCAGCTTTGAACTGACTTTCTCAGGGGACTATATTTCACAGGAAGTGGTTATATATAACTGAAACTTTATCAGTGGGAAGTGTTGAGGTTTTAATTATTGTGGTTTTTTTAGCCATTTAGAGGTCTGTCTCAGTGTTCAGTGTGCAGATAGGAAGAACTCACTGTACTTCTGTCCCTGATGACTCTTGAAGCAGTACAGACAACAAACTGAGTCATCTTCCAAAAAAGCAGAACATTGGAACAGGTTGCTCAGGGAGCTGGTGAAGTCACCATCCCTAGAAGTGTTGAAGAAATGATTCACTGTGGCACTTAGTGCTATGGTTTAGTTGACATGGTGGTGTTTGGTCTAAGATTGTACTCAGTGACCTTAGAGGTCCATTTCAACCATAATGGTTCTATGATTTCCAGGGATGATGATTCCAGAACTTCCCTGGGGAACCTATTCCAATGCCTTACCACTCTTTCAGTGAAAATTTTTTTCTCCAAATCTCCCCTAGAGTAACTTGAAGCCAATTCCTCTAGTTCTGTCACTTGTTACTTGGGAGAAGAGCCCAACCCCTGTCTTGCTACAGCCTCCTTTCAGGCAGTTGTAGAGAGTGATAAAGACTCCCCTGAGATTCCTTTTCTTCAGGCCAAACAACCCCCGTTGCCTCAGCCACTCCTCATAAGTCTTGTGCTTCAGACTCTTCACCAGCTCCAGTCCCCTTCTCTGGACATGCTCCAGCAACCCAAGGTCTTTCCTGGATTGAGAGGCCCAAAACTGAACACAGGATTCAAAGTGTAACCTCACCAGGGCTGATTACAGGGGAATGATCAGTGCCCTGGTTTCCTTTTATGTGATACCATAGCATCATGGCAGATAAAATTTGTATTGCTTTGCTAGACTGCTCCTGGGATGCGTTCAAATCCATGCTGTAGCTCCAAAGGATGACACAAAACTCTTCATTTAGGAGTAGGTAACTGAGAGAGGAACTCTATCAACGTGTCTGTAAAGACTTTCCTCAGTTCTCTTTTCTTGTACCACGCATGTTCAGTGACCCCTCTATTCAATGCCGCCCAATCATGGCATAATGTCATCACCCAATCTCAGTGCTATAGTATCTTCTAGCAAGCACACTGATATGATATCTGATGCTCCCACATGTTTTTCTAAAAGTCAGGCATTTAGTCTTGAACCTATGATAAGGAAACTTTCACAGAGCTTTATTCACCATTACGTTAACCACCACAACTCTCCTGTCTAACACAGTTGCTTGATTTAGATAATGTCCTTGGAGTAGGAGGGAAGAGCTCTGAAAGAAGCTATTGCAAGAGAGTCTTTGAAGTACAATTCTTGCAGTACCTATCCTGTTAACAGATATGTAGAAAAAAACAAAGGACTTTTGTTTGTGTTTCTTACAAATCCTGAGATTGTAAATTTAATGGATTCCTACTTCTTCTAAGAGAGAGAGAAAAAAGGAAGAATAAAGGACAATAAGTAGAAAATACCCTCAAATTTAAAAAAAAAAGTAAAACCAACTTCGATATTTTTTGTTCCATCCCTAGCAATAGTTGCTAAATATTTGCCTCCGCAAATCTGCTTGAGAGAATTTGTCCTTATGTGAGAAGTAGCTATATTAGTAATTGATAGTATTTGTTATTTATAACATAAAAATCACCTTTAATAAAAAATATTTCTGCAGTGATGTCGTATGATCAGATGACCAATGACACATGCATGATCTCATGAATATGTACCACACCTTCCAAATTAACGTTAGGGTTCCTGAGCCCAGTCCTGCTTCTGACCTTTAGATGTCCTTCGCTCAACCTCATCTTGCAAAGGCAGAATATCAGTGGTAAGTATTTTAGGGTTTTTTTCAGTCTGGGGATTGGGGAAATTTGATGGTATGTTGCAGTCATTCCTTCTCTGTCTCTGATATGCAGCAATAGAAGGATGTTGACATTTAAAATGTTATCAATGGGTAGCTAAGTTGATGCTTACTGAGAAGGATGCAGGAAATTGTTCCTCAGAACATTTTTAGTTAAGGTTCCAAAAGTGCAAGCAGATGCCACTACATCTGTTACATCCTCTTCCTGTGTGGGAGTGCATGTCTCCCACCACGTTAGCTGGAGATTTCATTCTGAGGCAAACAGCAACAAACACACATATTTCCCCTCGCCTCCCAAGTTTTTACAATCTGGAGAACAAAGAAATAATATTTAAAAGATGCCAATATATTTTACAGCTTACTTGCCAAATCTAAACTGTGCATATGCTAACTGCTAATATTTATGCATGTGATACAGAAGATATTTTTATACACTTTGGGTAAAAAGCTAAAAATGTTTGTGCTAAAAACAATGTGATACCTAGAATCTAAGGAAATATTTTTCTCCTGTGTGAGAAACATACGGGACAAAATGCATTACATGGTCTATATGGCCAGTTTCACAAAGAGAATAGCAAAAAGAAACAAGCAGTAAGTGGCTAACTAGGAAGAAGTATTTCTTAATGATACTGCTTACAATTACGGGATAGCTATAGGTCATCCATAATAAGAAATGTTATGTGTGCTTTGTTATTCATTTTGTTGAAGTAATTAAATCATTTATATATATATATGTATATTTGATTACTATGTTCAGTTAGTTTTCCCAGCTTTGAAATATTTCTGTATATCTATTAGTAGCACTGCTCTCATCATCACATGCTTAGAACATTCAGAATTAGGGTCTAATTCTAAGACTCTGAATCATAATTTAAAACAATTTTAAGTTATGATTCAAGATTTTGATTTATCAAGGCAATAATTTTCAATGGCTGCACAAGTTCTCTCTTTTTACTTTTGTAGCATTGATACTACAGTAAATCCCAATAGAATTAATTCTATATTGCAGCCAATGGAATAAAACCAGCACAATGTTTACATACAGTTATTTAAGTGACACATATCAGAGAATCTGTTATAAAAGTCCCCAAGAAGCTCTGTTAGGAGTCAGGAGGATAGACATATGTTAAAGGAGAGCCTAGGAAAGGGAACACTTACTTCAGAGTTACACACTGTTTAATTCCTTTAAGGCAAGGTACGCAGACCAAGAAAACAAGAAATTAAATCTACAAAAAGGAGATTACTCTACAGAGACAAGAATAGGCACAGCATAGGGCTCCTCCTTGTACTTGCTCTTTCAGCTTCAAGAAATCCGAGTTCCTTTCTGCAAAGCTGCAATAAAAAACTTGAACACTGTTGCTTTTCACTCCTCCAGACTGTGTCTATAATTTAGCTTGCTTCTGATGTCTGGGAAGATGTGTGATAGCATCTGAGGAAGAGGAGGGAACCGGAGGATGGTGTCGGAGGTAGGTGTGTACAATGCGAGCAGGTGAGTGACTTGCTGTGCCTGGTAGCAGAACTTAAGGAAGAGGTAGAGAGATTAAGGTGCATTAGGG
>JAYRBT010000114.1:67277180-67304054 GCA_036023395.1 Myiotriccus ornatus | reverse complement strand
GGCCCGGCCCTCCAGCCAGTTCCTGACCCAGCACAGAGTGCCCCTGTCCAAGCCATGGGCTGCAGCTTTTCCAGGAGTATGCTGTGGGAGATGGTGTCAAAGGCTTTGCTGAAGTCCAGACAGACCACATCTACAGCCTTCCCCTCATCCACCAGGCAGGTTAGATAGGACCTGCTCACCCTAAATTCATGCTGGCATTCTACTTCCCCATATTTGTTCTTCAGACTTATAGAATCTAAATAAAATTCAGTATGAATATATAATGGTTTATTATTTCCTTAAACTGTATTTAAATGCCACTTAGTCTGTACTGGTTGTTTTTCACTTTTTCTGAAATGACTTCTTCTGTTTTCTGCCCTTTATGTCCAAAAAGGATAGGATTTTGCCTGTAAATAATGTATCTTGCTAACCTGCTACTCTTCTACATTGGTCAGTATTTCCTGGGATCAGTTATTTCCTTGATAAACAACTCAGAAATTATGAATTGCTTGAATAGCTTGCTCTATAACATCTTGGGTAGCCGCATGATCCACTTCTTGAAGACTTCATTATCAGTAACCTAAAGCATTTTGTGCTCCTTACCTGTGGACCAATGAGACTTTTCATTTGACTACTAGGCTGTAAAAAATGGCAAGTTAGTCTTCTCAGCCTCAAAATCCCAAATGTCTTTTCTGCAGGTTATTGGAAAAGTAACATGAACTCCACTGGAAGTATCCAGTTTTAATGAAATATCTTGACAACCATGCCCTTGAGACCAGTTATACTGGACCTACCTAGGATATTTCTTTCAGCAACTGAAACAGAATGGAAAAGTTTCCTGACAACCCTCTGTGAGTAAAAACATGAAATGATTCTGTGATGACAGCATTGCAGGTGTTGCAACACAAAGCCGGATCCAGTTTGGTCCTGGCTGTCTGCAGTGAAGGCTAGGGAATAGAATAGCATGTTAATGATGACTAGCTGTTAATGGTGACTAGTAGGGTTGGCTACAGCATTCAGAACTCTGTGAGCTTTTGTCCTACAGTATATATGTAGCAAGGTCAAGACTTTGGCTTCATTTCCTTGGTTCTGTATAAATTGCACCTTTATAGCCTTACCTGTGAGACCTTTGAGCACCTTCAGTCCCAAATTGATAGCTGTACCTAGGATCTGGCCCTGCTTCCTTTATGGTTCACTGACTGATGAAAAAGGTCCCTGTGTACAATTCCCACTTCACAGTCAGTAAAAATCTCTAGACCATGAATTTCTGTATTTATGTATAACCCAATAATAGTAAAAATCGATAAACAGTAAACCTAGAAATTGGGAATCTAGCATAATTTGCAAACAAACATAAATCAAACAGAAACAAAAGGCAGCACGCCGCTGAATTGTTCCTTATCTCTGTAGAGGTATGTTAGGATCACAGAATATTTTCCAGAAATTTGTCTTCCTTCCTTTCATTAAGAAAGAAAATGTAAGGATAAATTCCACAACTGCAACTGCTAATACGTTACTGTTGTGTCAGAGAAACACTTAGCATTCTTCATGTGGTTTTGCTAATAATCATATTCTCTTCTCCAAATTTCCTTAATTCATGATTTGTTGGGTTTTTGTTTGTTATCTATATCTGTATGTTTTTCTATATCTATCTATATCTCGCCTTGACCATTGCTTTTGTTCAAGTTATCTGCTTTGAATAATAACCTAATTGCAGTCTACAACTTCCTCATGAGGGGAAGGGGGGGGCAGGGAAGGCAGGCACTGATCTCTGTGGTGACCAGTGACAGGAGCCAAGCCTGAAGTTGTGCCAGGGGACGTTTATTTGGAAAAAAATGTTGTTCACCCAGAGGGTGGTTTGGCACTGGAACAGGCTCCTCAGGGAAGTGGTCAGTGACAGAGTTCAAGAAGTGTTTAGATGATACTCTCAGACACATGGTGTGACTGTTGGGGATGGTCCTGTGCAAGGCCAGAAGCTGGACTCGATTCTTGTGCGTCCCTTCCAACTCAGCATATTCTGTGATTCTGTGAAACCATTTTATCTTGGGAGAAGCCATAACATCTTTGGTATCCAAAGAATTTTCAGGTTCTTAGTTGCAAATATGAAAATTATATATCCTTTACTGTTCCTAGCTACTGATGTAGAGGTACAGTTAATGTAGAAATAAACTCTATTGAATTTGCAATTACAGATGGAAAAGTAGCATGATGGGAAGGAGACCCTATAGCACCAGTGGAATCTGTCTTGACCCCGATACTCTTCAAAACTGACTCCTCTAATGGACTGATCCCTGGCACTGAGAGTACAAGAATACATTTCTAAATTTTTAAAATAGAACAACCTGCAGAGGGGATCATGTCATTTTTGTAATTTATGGCAGCCTACCTTGGGAAAGCCAGATGTTTTTGATAGACAAGTGACTGAAAAGCTGGCATTGGTAAAATTAGCTGTAGAGAAGAAAGGTTGAGATTACTACAAAGTTAGCAGGAGTATAAATCCTCAGCTAAAATATAAAAGTGTTATAATTTCCATTCTGAGGTATGAGCTGTCCCAATCAGTTGCACCCATTAGCTAAATCAATGTTATTGACTAGGGCCAATTGTATTTTGGAACCTGTAAGAACAGAAAGCAGGAGATATCAGTGACAGATCATTATCTCTTTCCTAGCCCTTTTCTAAAGTATCAGAAATACTTCTCTATTTCATTTCGCGGTGACATTTTCTGAACTAATGTGACATTTTGTCATTTCAGCCATAAGGTCTGTTTGACCTTATGAACTTTCAGTTTATAATATTTCACCAGCTGGATCCAATTCATTTACACAGACTTGAGCTTTCTGTTACTTCTTTATCAGTTAGTCTCTTGAGAAAAAGAAATTTTATCTCTGTATCTATAGGTTCACACAGGAAGAGGTGTACTCATAGACACACACACACACACACACACACATCCCCCCCACATGAACAAATTTAAGTGAGGAGTTACTTCAGTGTAAATTCATTCAGTAGACTCTCACTGCCTCTATGAGTAGCTCAAGATTTTAACTGAGGCAACACTTTTGACTTTCAAGGACTGAACATCTAAGTTGTTTTGCACATAATTAGCTAATGCAGCAAGGGTGCAGAACAGGTGCATTCTCTCATGTGGCATCTGCTACCTTATCAGGCTGCAACTCAGCTACTGAAGCTGGAAGACATTTTGTAGTTTGGTAAAAGTCCAGCAACTCCAAATGTCAAGAAAAAAAACCCAAACCAAAAGAAACATATTTATGAAATTGTTTTTCTCTCACAGTAACACAGACTTTTGTACCCATTGACTTCTCTTATACTTGTCTAATTTATTTACTCCTTATTTCTGTGCATTGCCAGGCTCAGATGTTAATGAATTTGCCTGGTATAAGCTCTACACAGCACAGAAACATGATTCCCACTTTGTTGTGAAGAAACTGAGACATAAATGACCTGCCAAAGGTTATACAGGGAGACTGAGGCAGAGCCAGAAATTCAACCCATAGTGATTGAATTTTCAGGCAGAGCTTTCATAGTAAGACTAGCCTTTCTTTTTTTCTGATCATATATATTTTTTAAAAGTCAATAATTTCTCAGTAGAATGCCTAAGGTTAGAAACATAAATCTGTATTTGTGTGTGCTTTCATAAACATTTGCTTTTCAGCTGCTTCTTCAGCTGCTGACTTGCTGCTTGTTTTGAGATTTTTGTTGATGTTTTCTCTAAGCTGTAATATATATTCTTTAAAGTGGTGATACCACTTGTAAAAATAGTCTTCCTATATTTTACTTTGAAATTTATAAGCTGGCACTTATATCAATCTTGTGGAACAGTTTGTTTTCTGACTTTAAATGGGCAAGCCAGTATGGATATTCATAGAAATATCATTGTTGTCAAAAGCTTAAACTGCATTAAAACTAGAAAAATTTCATCCATTTTTTCTCACAGCTCGTAACCCTTTACAAGCACTGCAAAATTTTGTTATGCAGTCACTGAAGTTTTAATTATACTATCTGTATCTTTTTGATCTACTGAAAATTAATGGAAGACAACTGCCTTGTTACCTTTCTGAGTGAGACATAATTATGCTTCTTTCGGGAAGGCTGACTACCCTTAAATCAAGATATTTTCCCTTTTTTAAAATGTTCCCTTCTGATCTCTAAAAACTGGTACCTAATGCTTAACTAAAAAAAGAAGTTAGACTAACTGTTCTATAATCTCTGTAATACTCGTAGGATTTTGTCTTAATTATGACATTAAACTGGTCCATTTTCAGTCTTCAGGGATCTCTGCTGAACACTGATTCAATGATCTTTTTTTTTAAAAACTTCTACTAAAATTTTCACCAGTTAATAACTACTATCACCTTTAGAAACCTTGGCTGGGACAGCATATGCCCTTATTCCTGGCTCATTTTACTGTAATAAAATGTTTGAGGTTCTAAAGTCTTATTCTCTATGAACAGGAGACCCTGCCACATGAATCAGCTGAAAAGTAAAGGACTTGAAAGGCATATCAAGACTAGATCAGTCACTGTTCTCTTGTCCTGCTTTTTCCTACACTTATTGCAACTGTAGAAAAATTCATGCTGCTCCTGGCTATTTGGTGCTATTCACAGCAGCTTTCAATCAACAGGGCTCTCAAACAAACCACTTTCTTGTACTCTGTGGGATAAGTTCTGAGGCTTCTTCATGAAATGGATGAAATTGCTGTCCTAGAGAATGTGTGCTTTCTTTTTTTTCCCCTAGAAATTTCAACCCAGTACAAACAACTTTGACTCAGAAACGATTTAAGGATCTTGACCATTGGTTTGGGGTTTCCAGATATTCAGCGTCTCAGGTGACGTTGTGCCTAAGCCAACTGAGTCACCAGATGTTTGTAAATGCTACCCTTGTCAGCACAACTGGTGTGCATAGTGGAGATAGCGCATGTGCTGAAGACATTTGCAAAAGAACAGAAATATAGAAATCCCCAGACAGATATAAAAACTACCCTGTGTCCTGACAACTCATCCTGCAGATGACACAGAAGGGACTGGCACATTATCGGATAACAAAGTTGTAAGCAGTGTTGGTGATACTGAAGCAGACATAATGTAAATGGTCTTGACACTGATGGAGCAATTCTGCATAGAAGCTGATCCTAATCTTCTTTTTGTGTCAAGTTCAATAAACCAGTGATGTATTTTTGGTCAAAATGACAATAAAATACCATCACTGGGTAGCAGTAGCTGACTTTCTGATTATTTATTCTCTCACCAACTTTTATATTATCTGGAAATGGCTGGGGAAAGACTTTTATGCTCATCAGTGCTGGTAAAATATTAAATATCTTCTAGCCATTGAACTTTCTGTGTTTAAAAACGTAATTAATTATTAAATAATAGTGTATTTAAGATATCACATTTAAAAGATGCATCATGGAAGTTATGTTCAATTTGATGAGTTTTATAGCAGAAATGCCCTTGGACAAAATTATCACCTGGAGTGCTACTCATTATATAGAGAGAGATTGTCATTTTAGTTATGAGTCTGGCCTTTGAATAGAAAACTGACACCTCTGCTTCTCCACCAGCTCTGTTGAATAATCGAGCTCTTACATTCTTGTTATTATCACTACTGTTGTTTTTCTTGTTATTACTGTTGGAATTAAAGCTGTATTAGTTCTTCAGAATTAGGACTACCTGCCTTTGTAACAGCCTAAAGTGACCTAATTATGAACCCAGTTCAGCAGGCACTTTCAAAGCAGAGAAGCAGGAGGCAGGGGCTATTCCAGAGAGACCAGTGTTCAGCTCTGACACAATTATATTTTCTATGAAACCTTGATGGTGGCAACTGTGGGTGGAGACCAAGACTCCAGATTCCAAAAGCTGACAAAATTCAAACCTAAGTTTCCAGCTGCTGGAAGATGCTTCTTTTTCATCTCTCTGTTGTAAGTAGGGTGAGAGCAGGAATGTTCAGAAGTTCCTGGGAGCAGGATAGGAAGCATAGCTCTCACATCTGAACTGAAGAATTTAGATGAGCAAGTGGATCCTTTAAAAACTTGGCTTATAAAGGGAAATTAGAAAAAAAAAATCTGTTCAGTATTAAACTGAACAGGTCCACTTCAGGTAAGTTATTCTTATTTACAATAAGAAGAGATGAGATTTTTGTAGTATCCTGTGTTCCTAACTGAGAAAGCAGAATAATTGTGTTGGTGGGCTTCTACTCTCATTCACACAAACACAAGGGTAAAGAATCCAGCCAGTCTCTTTAGAGAGCACAAACTGGCACAGATACTTGGGATTATGTAGGGGTGCATAATCTACTTGGCAAAGGTCACCTCTTGAAAAAGCAAACATAAAATGCAACATACAATATGTGTCTTCAGTTTATTTTACTTCTTATTTTTGTGTTAAATTTATTTTTTAAATCAGTCTTTGACATTTTTCCATTAATCAGGGAATGTATATCCTTGTTTATTCATCAAGTTATTTTCTCTATTGTTTTTTTTTCTGCCATACACCTGTAAAAACCTTTTTGATTCCTCTTAAATACTTCATCTGACATTAAATAGTTTTGCTTATTTCCAGCTCATATGTTCTACCCTCACATATGACAGCTGATTTATTTTATTCTTGTTTCCTATGTTGAATATAACCTTTTCATACTTACAGCCACAGCCTTTTACTGCTATTTCTTGTCAAATTACATCTGTGATTGCTTCTATATATTCTTTCCTTTCAAAGAAACTAGTGCCTTTTTTCTATTCCTTTTTTCTTCAGTTTTTTTTTTAACATGACTTTTTATTCTGTGATACAGAAGCTGTTTATCCTTCCAAGATGCAAGCTACAGGATTATAGCAATGATTCATTTGAACAGTTCAAGTTGGTTAGCTCCACGCATAAAATTTCTCATCCACAATTTTTGCAGATTCCCTTGCCTCCTGCAGCCTCACAAGTTCCCTGCCTCGGAGATATGAAATAATCCTTAAGTGAAAGGCATGCATGAACTGTACCTGAGTAAAATCCATACGGGTCAGGAGTCACAGCTTTCTCCCATATACCTGTAAAAAGCCTTTTTGATTCCTCTTGTTGCCTGCTTTAGAGAAGCTTGGAATGTATGCGGACACCTCCCTTTGTTTGAAACACTGAGCTGACAACTGGAATAAGCTCCTTTTAAAGTGGTTAATTTCTCCTATATTTTGATTAGGAGGATAAGAAACTTTGTTGGTTAAGCTCACAGTACCTTTGGCTTGACATACAGAGCTGCCTTTTCTGCCCCCATGGAAATTTGGTAAGTTGTCAAGCAAGAAACACAGGAAAAGTGCAAGATTTCTCTCATGTTAGAAGTCTGAGCAATTAAGTACCTACTGCTTTACAAAAAAGACATAAGCCCAGCACCCAAAAGTCACTTCCTTCCCTTATGCAAACACACAGAAATATATGTGAACAAACAGACTCTTACCAAAACAAGAGATTTTTTAAACAGCCTTAGAATGAGACAGTGAAGACCCATGCCAGGTGTCTGTCTCCCAGGTAGAGGGAGCTCAGATGTGATGGAGATGAGCTCTGGAGACTGAAAAAAGAGCAGGTGCACGTGAAAGATTTAGAATAAGGCTTGCTCTGCGTGTGTGCATACAGAAAGGATATGTAGCAAGGCAGAGACCTGCTTAACATCCTGAAGATCTCTACAGAGATGATGGGCCAAGGTGCGTCAGTGGACAAACCTGCTTTACCCTTACTCACCCAACACTGCAGATTTTGGTTCCTGCAGCAAAGCCAAACCCTTCTTCCAGCTGGAAAATGTAGACCAACCTGGGAAGCTGCACTGAGGCTGTTTCTTAGCTCGGAATCTTCCCTGCTTTCAACTATTTGGTACGAGTCAGCACCATCTACAACCGCCCCCAGTACAGAGATTGGATTAGTCATTATTCTGGATTTGTGTTTCCTTTTGGTAGAGATTATGGGGAACCTAACAATGCAGAACTCAGAGTGGGAAGGTGATGGGATAGATTAGGCAGAGGAACAGGAGGATAGTGGCTGCACATATGTTCCCACAGGTACTATGTCGATTGCCCAGAGAGGTTTCTGTTGGTTACCTGCAATAATCAGGGCATGGCAGTTTAACACCAAATAAGTCTTCCCAATCTGGATGCAAGCAGAAAATGTGCTGGGATACACTGGCTGGATATGGTAGGACCAAAATCAATATAGACAACGCATATTTACTACACAGACCTGGCCTGCCTTTGAGGATACATTACTTTGAACGATGGCTCCAGCCACTGTCATGCTCCTCGCTTTTCCACACCTGAAAGTTTCCTCTGGTCTCTACAGGATCACAAATTTTGCTTTAACAGAGATGCCTCCCACTTATTTTGCTATAGATGGGGCAGAGAGTGTCTCTTAAATTAAAGGCATTGGTATTTAATTTCTGTGAGCTCTGATTCTGTCCTGGGTTTGACTTTCATTTATGTGGGAGAAAATTATCTCCTTCTATGTTCTCAGAATGCTCTTCCAAAAAGCTGCAGCAGAAAACCTGGAATTAATTGAATACAAAGTGCTACTACACCTTCAGCTTGATTACACACAGCTCTACAAGTTCAAAGGTCGTTAGATCTATTGAATTTTAACTAAAAGTAACAAAAAAGAAATGAAATGAGATCACCAGTGTTACTCAAACAAACTCTAATACTTTTTTTGTAATGCACTAGTAGGTTTTAAGATTCCTTGGTGGCTTATAGAGCAATTCCAGCACTCAACCATTTGACCAGTCATAGTGCTTAGGTTTTCCTATACTATGTGAACACCTAAAATGTCAGCCCTGTAGTTCACTGTTCAGAGATGAAATACTGCACAGTACCTGATCTCATCTCTCAGCTGGAAACAGTGTTGGTTTCACTGTGCAGGCTGCCAGGGTGTTCATAAACTTAGTCGGCTGCTAACTTGCAGACCTAGAGCTTGGTTTCAAACATGAGATTTTGAAGTTCAAGGTGTTACTCCAGGACATTTGGGGTAACTGGGGATCATTTTTGCAATGTCTAAACTTTGTTTAACCACCTCACAGAACTTGTAAACCAGGAGTAGCTGCTAGGTTACCTTTACCATGAGTAAGTGCCTTCTGAGGATTCAGCAACCAATAAAGTCCATGTCAGACATACCAGGATAGCCACTTACCTCTCCAAGAGTTTGTGGTGTCCATCCATTAGGCCATTCAAGATCAGCTGGTGCTGAGCAAGCCTAGCAAAGAGTCCTAGCACACAACCTTAATTTGCCAACAGTTCTGGTTTTTATTTGACCCCCAAAATGTCTACCTTACATTCCAGAGTTTCCTCAGCTTGGGGGAATTTCAGTGCTTGTCTCATATATTCAAACAATATCCTAATCATGGTGCAAGCAGCAACAGCCTTTAGATGTAACTCAGTCCACTTTTGAGGCTGAAGAAGAAAACTGTCATGAAGAGTCTTGTAGGCTTACACTTTGGAACAACCAGGAAGAGAAGGTATCATCAATTTTAACCTACTCCTGTGATTATTTTTACTCTTTTATGAAACATAAAAATGCTTTGCCACTACTGTTATTTATCAAGCAATTTAGCATTTTGTGGAATTGTTATTCTAATCCATTAAAATCAATTGAAAATAGAAATCTGAATTGTTTAGGCAGCTCCAAGGCTTGACAAGGTGTCTGCATGGCTATATTCTGGATTTTTTTTAATACCTAAGCATCAAAACTGGAAGCGAACATGACAGCTATGAGATACTCAGCTCCAATCTTCAATTTACAACATTTTAAAATAAAGCCCGTGTGGCTTTGCAAAGGAAATTTTGGTGGATCTTGAATATAAATGAATTTGTATAACTATCTGTGCTTGCTCGCCTTTTGTTATCAGTGGATAGGATGGCAGACTACTGTACCAGACTACCATACCACATGCATGCAGGTGGCAATTCTAGAGTCCAGGATGGAAACATAGTCAGACTTTTTACCTAATCAGCACTGAGTGCAAGTTTCTCCTCCAGTTAATCCTCAGGGCACCTCAGAGCAAATTGATTTAAATGAGCCTGAAGGTGTAACTGCCCATGGTATAGGATATGCATTGCTAATTACTACTGATGGCAATGATAATTACTTGTGGCTACCTCTTAGAAGACTGGCCTTACTATTCACTTAAAAAAAATAAAATTATTATTTCCTTTATCTCTCTGATGCAGGTTGGCCACTTCAATGCATACCAAATATGGAACTTTTTCCTAAGACAAATGATGTTTTCACCAACTTTATAGGTCTGGACTGCTTGTTTGCAAGGCACTGTGATGCACCACAGCCACCCAGAGTAAAAAGGCTTTTTTCAGTTCCTATAAAGCTATTGTTACTTGTGGAGCTACACTGAGGAACTTGAAACAACTAGAGTGATTTCTTGAAGATGAAGTTAGTAATAGTGCTGCTATTGGTTTCACCTCTCATGAAATGTTTATCATTTTTTTCACATAGTAAGGAATTGTAAATTAGTTCTTCTGTCTCCAAGGGTTTGGAATAGAAGCAATGCCTTCACAGTTCAGTGAAGTGGAAAGTCTTTCATCAGTAGAAAATCAGCCAAGGAATTGGATGGCAAGGGCCTCATACATTACAAAATAGTTGTTTGCAATTAAGTAAGATGTGCATGATTCTGTCATGTTTCTTTTTGTTTATTTAATCAGCCTGAGGCATAACATTAGGTGGCTTGAAGTAGCATTGTTTCCTTGTCATATCCTATGATTTGCTGTGCATTATGTGTGCAGTACCTGTACTGCATCAAAGGACTTCAGTATGTTCAAAATATAGATGTTTCATATCCTGATCAATAATCAGGACATTTTCACAGAAGCATTAACCTTCTAAAGTAGTGATCACTGCTGCTGAGGGGATATTATTTTGAAAGTTGTTAGAGGGAATCATCTAGAAATCATAAGGACATCAGCAGAATTAAATTCCTTATACCACAACCTTTCCCTGTGGTCACAGTGGCAAAGACTGTGACAAGTCTGCTGATGTTTCTTTTTCTGTCTCACAGGACATGCATTTCAGGGAGAGTTTTGGATCACTGTGCATCGTGAGAGAGAACTTTGAAACTGATAAGAAGTTGAATGGAGTCAAAGCTGAACTGAAAGTAAGCTAATCGTAAACCAAAAAGAGTCCGGTCGTTTGGTCACCATCAGCTCCTAAAGTCATGCTACTGCCAGTTTTAATAGGGATCTCAGAACAGCAGGTAATCTTATTTACCATATGCTAAGCACGGTGCAGCAGATGGACGATGGCATTCTAGTCTTTTCTGTGCTTTCCTTGCACTTGTCAATTCAAGCCCTGGGAAAAAGGCTGGTATCCAGATTGATAACACATGGATGTTCTCTAAGGGCTTGACTCTTTCATTAGTGCACTATTGCAGAAAGAATTGAAAATCCTTTCTCTATAAATGCAAATGCAGTTAGGAGTGGCTGGTAGTTCCGAAGATGGTTTATTACGTCTCTCTCAGAGTTGTCAGAAGGTAAATCGGGCTTTAAAGAACAGATTAGCCAGAGCTGATTAGCTGGTAGAAGAATGCTATAGAATACCACGTGTAAAGTATTTCCTCAAAAAGACTCATAAATAAAGGAAAAATCAGCTTATAGGTAGTGACGATGGTTAGCCTGGGCACATCCCTATTTCAGTAACATACATGAGCCTTCAGTAACAAAATTAGGTCTTTATAATGCAATCTGAGACTCACTAGATCTATATTATTAAGTTTTAAAATATTTTTTTCTCCTCTGTGAAGTAAATCTTACCTAACAGTTTCTAAACAGTGACACTAAAGTAGCAGATTAACAGCAGGATAGCAGACTAGCCAGTCACTGTCCTTGGAGTTGATGGGTCCAATAACAAAAAATGTGTGGGATTAACATTAAAATGTCTTTAAAGCATTTACCTGAAGTCCTTTCATCTGCAAACAAGCTCTTTCAAAAGTGAAATTTACCATTATTTATTCTATTTCTGCAGTCTTTTACAAATCTGAGAACCAAGTCTGCTTAGGGATATTCAATACGTATTAAGTAGTGTGGTAAGCATTTTTTTTAAGAAACTAAAAAAACTCAATCCATAGCATTTTCAAAATGAGCTAGAAAGGAAGGTAAAACTTCTATTACCATGTCATTATATTCATTAATCATATTTTAAAGGTACTAATTTCTCTGATTAATTTTATACCTGTATTCTTGCTAACTGGTGGCATAAGAGGCCTTAGAGCACATCTTGGGAACACATTTTCAGTGGGTTCAAGGGGTCTCTGGCTAAGTACACAGAAGAGGAAGGCATTAAATGCTGCTGCATCTGAAGACTGTCCTCTCTCACTGGAAACTGCAAACCATCGAAGCCTGGAATTGTCTTCATGCTTTCTTTATGTCCTGCCTGAAGGATTAGATATTGGCCACTTCTAGTGACAGATTCTGGTTTGGAGAGGCCTTTGCTCAGATCCAGTACAGTTTTAGTGACATTACTTATCTTTTTAAACAGGTTAGTCTTCTGTCTACTTAGTGAACTGAATCAGCTCCATGAGGAAGGAGCAGGAAAGCATGAGAACAAAGGCAAGGGAAACTGCACATGGTATGAGGAGGGAGGCTGGGACCTTGGCAGGCATGAGCTGGGTTGACTTAAACTGCCATGGGATTGTAGACTCTTTCTACAAACCTGGGTTTCTAAAGTTATTTCTACACAGGAAAGAAACAGCATTTTATCCCATTTTAAATGAAAGCAGAGATAGGACTCCCTATAACATTCAACTCCTGACCTCTTCTTTATGGAGAAGGGTCATTTGTGAACTTCCTGGGTTTTGCAGGCTTCTCAATCACTGTTCCAAAACTAGCAGCAGTGATTTGTAGGAGTCATTAACAAATGATGCTTCTGGATGATCCTTGCTCCAGCATCAGCTGCTTTAGGAGAAGCTGGGTCTTGAACATTTTCAAGGGGATATTAAAAATCCCTTCCAGTGTTGGCTCTGACTTTGGCCTTCTCCAAGGAAACAGACAATTCATTGCAGTGATATGTTGTTGCTGGAACAGTCTCTAGTACTGCTAAAATGTCAGAGAGATATATCAGTTAAACTGAAAGCAAACACCTTTTGTTAGAGCCCTCAACCCTACTACGTGGGAGATAAACCAGTTGCATGTGTGAAACCATGTCTGCAAAATAAATGGATGCAATGACTTCAGCATGGGATCTGGGTATCCCAGTTTAGCTGTAAGTTTATTCCATCAAACTGAAAATGGCTGGAAAAAAATTGTGGAATTCAGAAAAGCTTCAAACTCATGAAATTTCCGAGCTTAGCATCTTAGGCATGTACATGAGCATCTAAGTAGTAAACTCTCATCTGTTATGAAAATTCATTTGAAAGCTTCGCACAAACCATCTCCCAGTAATTTTATTGGAGTTTTATTCTCTCACTGTTGCTAATATTTGATTTTAGGGAGTAAAATAGGTCTAGCTTGATAATAAATTATTTCAACAAGACTCATTTATATCAAGGAGTCTGTATTGAGGACAGGGAAATTTTCTCTAAAACTTTACTGTTATGTGTTTGTGGGTTGACCAAACTTTTACTTCTGTTTTCTTCAAATTATGGTATTGTAAGGTGATAGAAAGCCTACACAAAAGGAGAAAAAAACTCCTGATGGTTTTCTGGAAGGGCCCAGCACCTGGAGAGACATTCCCAGAAACTGATAAGAGAATTAAGTGAAATGAGTGATATGGAGATAACACAGTCTTTTTGCTCAAACATCCTGCCAGACAGAAACACAGGAAAATGACCCTTGGGCCCATGTCACCTGTCTATCACCACAAAATTAGTTTATTGACTATAGCCACTCAAACTTCCTAAGACAAAAGGTATGAAAAGAGATTGGACCTAAGTAAAAATGGGGGAGAAATCCCATCAACTCTGCAGAGGTAACTGATGAGTTACCTTGTCTCCTTCCACTTCTGGGGATACTTGGAAGGTGAGATGTATCTTATACATGCTAATTACTTGTTTCTAAATAAATACATCTTACTTTTGCTTCACAGTATTTTTAGTACATTATTTTACTTTAAAGTTTTTTTACTTTTGTTTCTTCATAGTGTTCTTAGTATTTTGCTTTAGAATGTGTGCTTACGTCTTGCTTTATTATTATTACTACGTAGTTTATGTGCAACTTTTGCAGTTAGACTCTATTCCACAATGAACCCTATAAATTGCCATAAATTTGTATTAATAAATGTGTTATTTTATGAACTGTTAGAGTGAGTCCATTTTTAGGTGCTGACAGTTTCATTGACAGCAAAATAACTGCTAGGAGAAACTTGCTGAGGGGTTTCCCTATCACTATTAAGTGCAGTCCCTACATAAAAGGTGTCAAATGTCCCGTCTGTCTCAGTGAATCCATTGAGCAAAGGGTCTTCTCTTAATGAGATGCTATCAGAGTGTTTTGGACATTAAAAGGCTTTGATCACCTGGGGGGTGGGGTCATACTGATAGACAAAAAATACAATAATACAGATTGGAGAGAGAATTCTTCTTTTTTGCCCCTTTTAGCAGGATGGTCTACACTTTGGCCTTACATATAACTCAAATCAAAAAGGAGAAGCAATATATGTTAAATCTTTACCATGTACATTCAGATACAAATCTTTTGCATTCACTCAGCAGCTCTCTATTTATTCCTAAGGAATGTGCTATAAGTAGCTGATAATTTGAATATGGAGAGAATTTAAAAAATAAACATCCATGAAACAAATTTTAATGACTTTATTGCCCAAGATTGTGGGTTTATGTCTTGCTGTAGAGAATGCCATGCAAGAAACATTGCTTGCTGTGAGCTTGTTGAAAAGAGCTCCACTAAATTCTTTTTGCTGGAACTTTACCTGCTATGGACCTTGTATTACTATATCCTCTGCCACTCTGCTGAGGTCAGCCAGGATGGGAAAAAGAAGGGTTTCTCCAAGTTACTTCCTCGTCTTCTCCACTCAGAGGGTTCCAGTAAGTTGCACAGGCTGCCAGCATGAGTCAGGTCAGCTATTCAGGGAGTAATATGTGCACTGTAGTGCTTCCACTGCTTGGGTTTGAACAGTGACAGAACTGGCTTGTGACATTGGGCTTGGACTTTCGCTGTGGTCTGTGTAACACTGAACCGACGGGCACTACCTAATAAGAGCTTAATGACAGAGAGAGATCTTCACAGCATCACAGAATAGTTGAGGTTGGAAGGGAGGTTTAACGTCCCTGCTCCAGCAGGGACACCCAGAGCCCAGAACAATGTGCTTTTGAATATCTCCAGTGATGCAAAATCCGCAACATCTCTGGGCAGCCCATGCCAGTGCTTAGTCACCCTGACAGTAAAAAAATGTTTCCTGGTGTTTGGATGGTGTTCCTGTGCTCTCAGTTTGTAGCCATTGCCTCTTAAAAATATGGGACTACTACGATAAAATATGGTGCTAAAAATGATGTATCTCTCGTATTCTTAGACATCTTGGCAAAAAAAGGAAAAACCCATTAAAATAGGGCAAATGCATTTTCATCATGCTTGTTCTGCTTTTCTGAAGAAAATGCAGTATAGTGGGTTAAAAGTAAATGAATTGCTGACCTCCAAATGACAGTCCTTTATTTACCTATATACTGATTTCTGAAAATACAATTTAAAATTCATCTCCGATAATCCTTTATGCTGCAAATTGTTGCTCTATGTAGTTTAAATAGCAGCTGGGAAAATCTGATAAAAATGAGCAGAAATATTAGCAGTTTTAATCCAAACATTTATCAGAGCCGTGAGCCTGTAATTTTAGAGTACAGAAAATATTAAAGACACAATGTCTTCAGAGAACTTGAATGCCATAAGTTAACAGCTGCAACTTCATATAGCTGTGCATCACCCTGCAATCATAAACTCAAGCTAAGAATGCTCTTCCCGGTCTGAACACTCATGATCAATTTGAATATAAATGATTCACTCAGGCAAAGCAATGAAGCTGAAATGAATTATTCACAAATTGCTCCTGAAGAGGTAAATACCATAAGGTCAGAACTTCCCAAACTGGTTATGAATAGTGCAGCAAAATTCCCATTAACCTAGGAGTATGTTTTGGGTGGTGTGTTGTACCTACGTATTAAGAACCAGTTTTGAAATTTTCTCTTCACTGGGTTATATCAAATAGAGTTGAGGATGTTGCATTGAAGGCTCAGTGAAAGGGTATCAGTCTCCTGCTCTTTTACTCTTCTTAATACATTGCAATGCCTCTGAACCCTCTTTCCTCCCCTGCTGTTCCTTGCTATTCCTCTGTGCATTTTTGAACCAGATTTATCTAAGATATCACCTAAATTTATCCATGTCTCTCCAAAATTGCAAATGATAATCTGGAGTTAAGCCAACTGTCTTTAACAGGAATGTGTGTAGTTGTGCCTCTTATATCACAGTCTCTGTGATTCTTCTGATCAGTGCAGAGAAATATTAATTTCAAATGCATATTTCATGCTTGGAGGTAACTTTGGCCTAATTGGTCCCTTTCATTGAAAATACATCTCAGCCTTCAGACATAGTTTGTAACCACAACTGTATGAAGTCCGTAAGTATCATCCAAAGCATCTGGAATCTGTCTGCCCACCTGAAGACCATGAAAAAGTTAAATTGGATAAGATCTCCCTGTTGAACACTATTAGGTAAGTTAAATATCTCAGTCTTTTTGTCTGGAAGTGGGCAGGATAAATGGGTCTCATACTTCATACAGAAAAACAGCAGCTACTTCTGAAAATTCCACATATGCTCTGCAGTGCTGTGTTGGCAGGGCTCTGAAGCAGCGTGAAGAAAGGGCACATTGCTCACAGTGCTAGCACATATGATTAAAGGTACAGCAAGACAGGCAGCAATCTCTCACAAGACTTTTAAAAACCACTTATTTAGAAAAACTGATGCTTCCAGATCATTGAACAAAATAAACAGCCCACAGGGAACACTTGATCTTATTATAATCTGAATTCCCAGCTACTCTGCTACCATAGCTCAGAATATTCAGATGTTCTAGATACCTTCCAAAATCTGTATCCCCATCAATGGTGATTTTAAAGTGGTTGGGATTTTGGTGTTGGTTTTGGTTTGGTCTTGCAATGTGTAAACCATGGAAATACTAATTTCCTGAACTAATTTCTTGTCACTTATTGAATGAAAACATGTGCTGTATGTTTATACCAGTACTAACAACACCATAGGTGTTTTCTGGAGCAGGTGCATGCATAAACAGATGAAAGCAAAGGTATCACAACCAGAGTTTTCTTTGACTTCTGAAGCCTTACCACCTCTTGGTAATGAAATCTCTACAACCCTGCTTCTAATTTTATCTGTCTGTTATTTTGATTTTAATGAGGGCTTTGCTTTTTTGATATACCTGATTACAACAGGCTTTTACTGTCATTCTTTAACCTCACAGGCTACTGAATCTGAATTAGTTTTAGCAAAGTGCTGCAACAGAACAGCAATAATGTTCTTTGAGGTGTGCATTACACCAGATTCCTAGATGGATGAGTTTTTTAATAAACTCGGCTTCACCACAGGTATCAGTATTCTCAAATGTCTAGAAACCAAGTTTACAAGTGTAACTCTCTCACACACATGAATATGATCTAAAGGATCACAGTGATGTACATCAAGCAAAGGTGAAAAGCTTTTGCACATATAGGTAATTTTAATCCATTCCATTTTTAAATACCACAATAAATTTAATTTTCACAATAAATTAAATAGCCATATTCGGTTTACAAAATAGAATTACTTAGTGTGAAACCAGTATTTACAAACATTGTACACTATGTACACAACGTTTAGCTTTGCTGACACATAGGGATAGAGAAAAAATCATTTGACTTTTTTTTGACAAGTGATTGACATGCTACAAGTGACACGATGGTCCATACAATAAAACAATAGTGCAAACTCACCACAGGAACTCTAAAACAATGTAGCTTGTATGAGATAAGATATTAATTTAAAATAATAAGAAAATAGTACTATTCACTCTCATTGTAAAAATTCAGCACTGTGTTTAAAGGGTCAGCATTCCTTTAGCAATACACATACCAAATATAGCCTCAAGATTATGTTTTCTCACAGCGTTACAGACTTTTGACAAGAATTTTAATGGCATAAACTAATGTTTTGCTTAGATCAATAGGTGTGTCACATAAACACTTCACTAAGTGAGAGGAACACTGACCCTTTTAACAGTGTCTGACTTTGTTTCCCTAAATACTTCCTTTTCCTTTATTATATATCTTAAAAGATGCAACTATATTGACAGTAAATTTATGTTAGTTACTACTCTGTAGAAAAAAATCGATCCCACTGTATATTTGGTCACACATTGCATTATGTACACGTATGCATGAAAAAAAGTTACTTTGCTAGCCATGTCTATGAAAAGTGCATATTTTATCAGAGACATCTATTGCATGTCTCAGGTGCAACAGAAAGTTTGTATGAAGTTTAGTTTAGGGCCAGTTAAATGTCCTCCCAGTGATCTGGTAAAATTTTTGATTAAAAGGATGAAAGAACTTGCGTAATTTGGTAATGACAGAGGTATCCACCTCTGGATGGATGCGTCCCTTGCTACCCGCCAGGCACTTGTTAAAGACAATGTTAAATCGCAAGCAGTAAAACCCTCTGGTGGCATTGAAGTATAAATTGTACTGACTTATCCTTGGAGGAAGATTTAGGAACTTCTCAACCAGCTGGAGTTCTGGCAGGGGTTCTGTGATGAGCCGGTCTCCATCCACAATATGAAACTGCTCAATTGGGAAGTATTTTAGCCACCTCTCCAGATGTTTTGTGTAGATGCTGGTTCTCACCGCCTTATACTTAGTGTTCACTTCGCAGGTATTAGGATCAATAGCCAGCTTCTCAAATTTGTAATAAGTTTTGTTCTTTCTTTCCTTGCCTTCCAGCACCTGAGTGTAATCAGAAATTGCTCTTGTGGTAGGTTCCCTGACAATGATCAATAATTTGATAGATGAGTTCATTTTATAAATCCTTTCAGGTACTTCCTCTGTGATAAAATACGCGGGGCTTTTCTCAATTGTTATTTGATGAGGGTAAGAAAAAGGCATTTTTTTCCGGTACCACTCAATTCCCTTGGCATAGTTTTCATCATTGTCAAAGAAGTGAATCTCTTGAGAAGCTTTGACCACTGCAGGGTGAAGGTTCAGCATCTCCAGTAGTGCTCGGGTGCCTCCTTTCCTCACCCCAATGATAATGGCCTTAGGAAGCTGCTGAACCAGATTGTGCAGTCGTATTTGTTCCTTGGTGGCATTGCCCTTTCGAAATTCATGGAGCAGACCTCGCTTGAACTGCAGAGCTCGCAGAGGGATTTCGTCCTGGCCACGGGTTCCAAAACGACCATCGATGGGGCAGAGGGGCTGCAGTCTGCGAGTGAAACAAGAGGTATTTGTAAAAAGTGGACATCTCTTAAGGCAAGTTTTTTGTATAACGTAATCATGCTCTTGGAAACCTTTCCCCAGCGTAATGTGATGTGCTCATCTTTCAACTTTTATTTTACTTTGCCAGTGATTAAATAGTTCACAGGTTTTTTTATTATTTAGTCTGGTATTGTGCTCTGATTTAACTGGGTAATTCCTAATTCCACCCTTCAGCTCTCTGCCAGCATAGGCACTATGATTACTGCTCTTGGGTCTTCTTAAATATGACCTAACTTCACACATTCTTTATTACTTTCTGATTGATTTTGCATATTTTAAGGCATTCTAAGATGAATTATATTTGGTCATTTTGATCTGAAAATCCAGATAGTTTAATTCATCTCTTTCCCATGCTTTTCCTATTCTAACCTGAATTCTTTCCTGTGCTTTCGATTGTGTTGATCCAGAGTTGGCCTGTTTAGTGAAGACGAGCAAAAGGGATGAAAAACAGCTGTCTAGGCATCAGTTTTCAGTATTTCTCTTCCTCTTTAGAATATGCCCAATGTTTTCCCTGCCAGTGAGAATCAGAAAGTCCTAGGTTCTAAATCAAATATAATTTACAAGGCACAAAAAGAACGGCAAGTAAAGTTTTTAAAAATCCACCTTTTGCATTATTACCTCAATGATTTTCTTATTCTCACTTCTGCTGAACCTTATTTTGTGCCTTATTCTTTCTTCTTCTGCACCTGTATTTCTGGCTATTCTTTTATATTCACCTATGATTATTTCCCCTCTTTTCTACTTCTGTAATGCTTCCTTCTTGTATCTGATGCCACTGAATCCAAGAAATGATTCAGTAAGAAAAATATTAAAATTTTACCACTACAGAACCTTGAATAAACCCTCACCTCTACTCTCAAATCAATGCTTTGGACATTATACAGGCCAATATTTCATTGAAGATTAAATTGGTATGGAGAGAGAGTTTCCAAGGTCATACAGAAAAATATTATTACTAATTTTGTAGAGCCACGCTCTCCAAAATTAAGGATATGTATGAACAAAGATTGCCTAGACAATACTGGTGTGAGCTTGCTGTGCATATATATTATGATACAGTTCTTAAATTACACGGGTGCATGCTATTATTTTTCACAGAACCCCTGCCTTAGCCAGTATACCAGATGGGCAATGCTCATTAATAGCTGTTTAGGTATTCAGTATTTATTCTGGTTTCTCAGCATGTGGTCCCTCATTCGTTTTCTATATATTATTCAAACCCTGCTTTCAGGACATAATTATTTATTTCTTTATGGCTTTTCCATCCATCACTGCCTGTTGGGGTCTCTAATTTGACACTGATGCTAGGACAATGGATGGTTGGGACAAGGTAAGTTTGATCTCCCTGGCTGACCTGCTAGATATTTCTTTGATGATCCAGATGCCAAGAGATATAGCCTGTCTGGACAGAGACTAAAAAACAACCCAAACTGCTGGGTTTACATGAGCTCTAGCTAAATCCTGCAGACTAATTAGAAAGTCTGATGAGAAGTGAGTTCCTGTTATGTCTTTTTTTCGAGTTTCTAGTTTCTTCTTTCCCTTTGCTCTCTGTGATCTACTGAACAAGCCCAACTTGACGGCAAAGACTGAATCACTGAAATGTTGATGCAAACTGCCCATATGAAAAAAAAAGGATGAAATGTCTTGACTTAACAATGGTACAATTTCCTCAGACTGTGGTGTGGCTGGTGGGAGTATTTCTGCATCAGCAGGCGGCAGTTAAAAGCATAAGAAACAGAAGCTGCAATTGCTATCTCTGTTCTTCTCTTCCCTCTCCTTCTGTGTATTTGTTATTTGTTTTCAAGCAAAGAGGATTCCACAACAGCAGTTCCAGACCCATCTCAACTAATTTTATCTCTTGCTCAAAAAGACAGCTAGCACTGCCTTCAGTGTAACACAACAGCTTGTCAAACAGGGTGGTTTCCTTTAAAAGTAAATAAATACTCAAGATATCCTCTAGCCTAAGGGAAAAGATTGGATGTTGTTAAAAGTCCTTCCTCAACGCTTTACATTTCAGGTTTTTTTACTCTTTCCTCCCTCTTCTCTCTAAATAATAATAAAAAAAAACCTTTTAAAAGATATTGGCAGTGGTGGTGTAAGGCAGATCTTGGTAGTTGAATCCCATCACTATTTACTATTATATTGCAACATGTTAATATTCTTAATTCTGAGTAATTTTTCCATTAAATAACAGTAATTTGCTAAGAAAGAGTATATGACATTTATTATATCACTGAATTACCCTCCCAAAACAGACAATTTGACAAGCTGCTACAGTAAAACTCCATAAACAATTCTTCTTGAGAAAACCCACCACAGAACAATCCATCTCAGGGAACTGTATTTCTGAAAAATTTCAAAACAATGAAAATAAGTCTGGGCAATCTTAATGAGCTGTCTCTTCTGATCCGGAATACTTGATAAATTTCTTCCAATGGAGATGTCACAGCAGCAAAAGATTGTAAGCCTGGTTCCAGAAAGAGCATTTTGCACTCAGGTGTGGATGCTCCAGGTACTGCCAATGAGGGAGTCAGGTAACTCAAAGACTGATCCAGTTATTCTCATAATTGCCAGGTACGGAATCTGTTTGGGCTTCCACATGTGAAACAGCTCCATGCACTCAGGAGCTGACTTACAGTGGCCTCCTCTGGAGGGAAGTGCTCAGCTTATCGGACTTTATGATTCAATGAATCAGATAAGTCAGTAGTAGTAATTTCCCTTCGGGCCTAAGAAAACTCAAGACACTACCACTGAAGAGCCTAATCTGAGGCTGTTAAAGATGAACCATCCCCAGCTCTCTTGTTCAAATTAGATCAGCATAAATTAAGCATAAATGAATCTGGATTTCTTCCTGAACAATTAGCTATTCCAGAGTCTATTGAAGCCCGTCAGCATCCTTTTACTGACAGATTCAAAAATGATGAGGCACAAGAATAATTCATCTGTGTCTCCTCCTTTCCAGTACTTTCTCTCTCTATTTCATAAAAAGTCCATACACAGGATGGCTTTTTAGCAACGTGGTGTTCTTCACATTGGGTAATATAAGAGAATGAAACAATTTTACTGCGATTGGCAACCTTATGTATGAAACCAGCAGAATTCACTGCCACAGGAGGTCAGCAAGTCAAATACTGTGGCGAGATAATTTTATAGCCATCAGTAAATTCTGTAGATGCGCGAGCATAGATAATAGCAGAAGGTTAATTAGATTTCATGCCTCTGGTCATAAAATATACATTTTCAGGGACCAGAAAGGATTTCTGCCTCCGTTTACAGAACCACATTAGTCTCAGTGAAGTTTCTACCTCTTACGTATCAGAGATGTTTTGGCCATCAGGGGAAAGAAGATATAAGTTCTGGGGCATAATTTGCACTGCAGCTGATCCTAGCTGAGTACATGGTCTCCTTCTTCTTCTGGAGTGGATTTAAGTCGAAGAAAGCACCCAGTGACCTCAGATGGAGCCCAACATTACCTAGCAATGGACACAAGGTAGCTATGTTTTCAATTAACTTTTCATGCACTGTATATTCACACAGCAGTATCACTATTTTGAACTCAACTATCAAGTTCCGTCTTTTAAAAAAGGGACACTAATATAGTATTAACACTTGCAAAGCGTCTACCAGTTTCTGGAAATCTTGTAGCCTTGTGTTTCATTCCTTCTTTTGAAAAAACTTTTTGTTTGGTTGGTTGTTTTTTAAATCTTTTACTGCCTCTGTGTAACACCTACCAGAGCAATCCCAGGCCATTTTGGAGGTGACAGAAACAGCAGTGCCAGTGCAGGTAGCACTAGTGTTGTACTGTTAATAACCTGTCAAAACTCAGCCTGGTCAGAAGTGCCAAATACTCTTTGATTTTCTCTGCTGTATTTTCTACTACTCTCTAGGAAATCATTTGCAGAGAAACCCCACTTATTTAGCACATTCAGCTACAGAAAATACCGCCTAATTAACACAGTTAAAATTCTCAAACCCTTAAGCAATCTTTCAAGTGAAATAGTATTCAAAACTTGACAAGCTGCTCTGCAGGCTCATACTTAATTTTAACTACCACTGTAGCACATTAATTGCTTGCTCACAAATTTAGAAAGGGAGATATATAAATACATCATAACTGTTTTGCTGAAACTAGAGGTCAACACAGATGCACACAGGAAAAAATGAGCTACTGTAATGACATTTTAACTGGATGCTGGTTTATTTCTTCTCTGAAAACAAGTGTCAATGTGCTTAGAATACAAATGGACAGACAGAAATACTTTGTCAGGGATGACCTGTGACTATTTTCCTACTCTCTCTTCCAAAGGGTAGGAACAAAGAATGAAAACCACTACTAAAACAGACAGTCTTCCTGTACATAAGTAGACATTAAAAAAACCCAAACAACAAAAAACCAAAGAGAGAAACAAAGAACAAAAGAAAACAAAAGCAAAAATTCAGACAATCTTAGCCTATTCTAAATAAGAGAGTAGCTACTTAATGACTTACCTATCCAAACTCCCAACTCTGGCAACTAGATATAGGAGACTTCCAATAGCAAGGCTGCCTAGCACAAAGAGCTTCTGTCTCAGCAACGCCTGCTGTTTGAATAGCATGGCCCTCCATCAATCTTCAGGACTTCTTCAGTCTGCAGAGACAAGAACACACAAAACACTTATCAGAAAGCAATGTGCAGGGCAATATTTAATCAGGTGCTGCAGCTGATTTAGCCACACTTGCAAAATATTTTCAAAACTGCAAAATAAGTAGTTAAACTTCTTCTGTTTGCTACTGTTTTTCTGTCCCACATGGCAACATGTCTGGGATAGGGTGATAATTCTGGAAGTGACAGTTTCGTTACACCCACCCTTACTACGGTTGTCTGACAGCCACACTGTGTGATTTGACTGTAGAAGCTCATATTGTAATAGGATCTCTTGTTAGGTAAATATGTTTAAATTTTAAACCTTTCATAATCAACCCAAGCTAGATTTCAAAACAGATTTGAATGCTCTGATGTCAAGTAAGGCAGAAGTTAACAGGAGTTAGGCTTGCAGGTCCTGTGTATACAATGAATGTGGGCATGTTTACTGTGTCTCTATGATTACTAGAGTGTATGCTGCAGAGAAGTCTAAAATTCCAGGATGTCCTGGTCCATGCCAGCAAGTCCAGGACAATAGACCTGAGAATCATGTAGCTGGGGTGCGCACAATAATGATTTTTTGACATTAGCTTATCCTATTAGCTGTCTCTGTGGTGGGTGTCAGCTTAGGCTACTTTGTGGAGAACCTCTTAAGCTCCTCATCCTGACACCAGCCTTTGCTGTGACCTCAAGTCCTGGTGGGACACAAACTGATATCCTTGAAACAACCATGCCTATATCCTCAGTTTTTAGTAACACCAAAGCATATACCTAAATTTCTTTTTCTGATGTACTCCAGAAACTATCT
This sequence comes from Myiotriccus ornatus, assembly GCA_036023395.1. Lineage (NCBI taxonomy): Eukaryota > Metazoa > Chordata > Aves > Passeriformes > Tyrannidae > Myiotriccus > Myiotriccus ornatus. The sequence goes on along the minus strand of JAYRBT010000114.1, from coordinate 67,279,155 downwards.
ACAGCCCATAAATGAGCATTGCCTCAAACACTTTAGATATGAGGCAGGCAGAAGTAAAAAGATTTGACCTTGTGCCAAGATAAATCAAATTTAACCAGGAGAAGGTAGAAGGAAGTGCTGAGTAAAACTGTTTGTCTTTAGACTGACTCTTTCTCAGACATGAAGTTCTTGTTCAGGACTGCAGATATATTTAGGAGACTCAGAGCTGGATGCCTAATTCCTTCTTACAGGAACCAAGGAGAAAGATCATCTTCCCCTTTCAGAACACAGCCAAATATGACATGGTTCTTCACAGATCCTTTCAGATCCTTTCACTGGCTCAGGATATGTAAAGCCATATTATCTGCCTATCAAATGAATGCTTTAATTCCCAAATTGATCCTCTTGATACAAAAATCATAAACATAAACTGAAATCACCTGCACTACTGATCCATCAGGGAATGCTTACTGTATTATGGAGCAGTTTGAACAGAAACTTTTTTCCTGAATTTTGGCTGGACTTATTTTGAACAATTTTTGATGTCAAGTGCCTTATGTTTTACTACACCAAAGTTCTTTTTTTCCATCTTTAGGATTTACATAAAACAAAACTGGGATAGATTATTATAAGCATCTAACTACATAAAGAAGCAGAATGGTTAGCAAGACTTCAAGGTTTGACTGGCCACTGTTAAACAAGAGCCTGCAAATGTTTCTTTGTCTTGCCTATGATGTTAAATTTTTGGCCCAGAAAGCTCTCACAGGAAACCAGGATACAGTCTGGGAGATAGTACAAGCTGGAGACCATTCCCAAGAGACAGCATTTATGCAGCCTGCCTGCCTTAATGCTGGCTGAGTTTAAAGGTGCAAATGCAGGTCACCCCATACTGTTTTTGGTAGAACAGCCATTTCCAGGCTATTAAGCTGCTATAGATAAAGCCTTTCTAAGACCAACCAACCATCTCTTGATAAAATAGCCATGGAACGCTGAAGCTCTAAGTCTGACTTTCTCTAAAATACTTCTGGTGCAATAATAATAGTAACTCCTTATACAGCCAGGTCATAGCTCTGGGTAACTTATCATACAGGATGATTTATCATACAGAATATGCTGCTTTTTATGTAGAAAAAATCAACTCTACAATAAGAATTCTTAGATAAGATCTTTATTGCAACAAGAATAATATAAAGCATAGAGTAAAGGGGTTTGCAATGTAAATACTGGCACAGAAGAAGTATTATCATCCTTTAAAAAATAAATGAGGAGCAGAGGTACAGAGAGATTAGGTGATTAGCTCAAGGTCACAGAAAAAACCTGTAGTATCAGTGGGATTTAGTGGGAAATAATTATTTTCTAGCTTTTTAGCTACATGAGAAACTTCTGCCTTTTTGTAAAATAATTTTTCTTCATAAAAATCATACATGAATAAGGAATTCTATACATTGAACAAAGTAGAAAACACATACCTAAAGCTTAACTATTAAGAAAAATGCACAGATACTCTGTCAATATGCTACTGCTAATTATAATTTTAATTATTTAATTAAAAAAGATGAAAGAGAAGGACATGATAATGATGATGATGACGATGATGATGATACATTTTCATAGGTTCCCAGTTTTAAATCTTTCAGTGCTGGTCTCTCTAGATGAAAGTAATTGTAACACTTCAGTGTTACAATTGGTTCTGAACTTCATCTCTCAGAAAACATATACAGTCTCTATATATGAAACTAAATTACTTTCCATGTGTTCTTCCTTATACAGGCTCTTGGATCCCAGTTAAGTTTTACCTGCAGGCCTCACTAAGGCAGTGGAGGTCATCAGGCCACAATGAAATCAAATTCATGACAAACTGTTTCCTGGAATAGATACCACAAGGTCTCATGACCTCAATAATAATGGCCAGTCTTCGTGAACGAAGAACCGGGGAAGGTCTTTACACCTTCCATCCTGCGCATTGGATTTTTTAGGTGAGTTACAGTGTGCGCGG
>JAYRBT010000114.1:67261626-67277080 GCA_036023395.1 Myiotriccus ornatus | reverse complement strand
GCCCTGACCAGGAATCGAACCCGGGCCTCGGCGGTGACAGCGCCGCGTCCTTAACCACTAGACCACCAGGGGCTCCATACCTCAATAATAATGTTTGAAATAAAAGTCAATGCAAAGAAGTCCTACAAAACAAATGAAAAACAAGTGAACCAATCAACCAAAAGGATCCCAAACCCAAACCAGTTCCAGTTGCTGTATGTTTGCATGTACCTGAGCACATAAAACTTTTCCACAGAATGACAAGTACTAAACACACACTAGAAATGTAAATATGACATTATTTATTTTTTTTTTTTTCATTTTTGTTATCACTTTTAGCATCTAATTTAAAGTCCACAGAAGGAGCTTTATTTCAGAGGGGTGGTCTTGATAAAACTTTCCCCAGATGCTAGGTATTTTCATGAAAAAAAAAAGGTAGAGAAATAATATCTCAACTTTGGAAAATACCAAATCTTGCAATGGATATACTGAGATAGCTCTGCACGCCAGAGGAGAGGACTGAAGAAACATTTCTATTTAAGACACAGAGTTAATACAACCAGAATGTGATTAAGGTGAAGGTCCCTAGGGCAAAAATGTTGCTGTAGACAAACAAAGAAACACTTAAATGAAACAGAAAGAAGAAATGAAAAGGAAGAAATTAAAATTCTGGGATATATTATAAGCTGCACAAAGTTTTCTATAAGAAACGCGTACTTTTAAACTTAATAAGCTGGAAGGCAAGATAAAATGTAATCCAAAATGACAATATTTTAGCAGTTATTTGAGGCAAATAAGAGTGTTTTTTAAAAAAATGTTGCTCTCTTTTAGGGACTACAGCTGAAATGGCACAAAAGCTGCTGACCAGTAGAAGGAGTGCTGGGAAAGCCCCAGGCAAAACTTTCCCAGTAGCAGAATGTGGAACCTCCTACCAAAAGAGATGACAGCACACTGTTGCACATCTCTTGTGGTCTTTCTTACATCAGAAATATCTGTCTTGAACAATCTAGATAAATATGCATATGAGAAAGTCCATTCCTGGCTACCCAAGGAAGTCGCAATGGACAAAGAACAACACAAAGAACTCACAACGTGAAATTCACAGCTTGTAGAAACAACAGTATATGCAATATCATGTAGATTAAAGAAATGTAATGTGCTTTGTGATTTCGGATGCACATCGGATCTGAATTGTTAGATTGACATGGTAAAGTTAAATAAAGAAGCACTAGAAAGTAGCCTTACCAGTATATAGATGTGAATGCCTTATTCAACCCCTTTCCCTACATTCCCATTCTTGCTGGTGAGAGAACTAGGGTTAATGAGTAAATTGTCAAGAGAAGACAGTAGGACTATGTAAAACTCTGATGATAATACTAGTTGAAAAATATATGGACTGTTCCTGCCAAGACTGAGGGATCACAGATATAAGTAGTTATTGGATGCGCTGGACAAATAATGAAACTTTTGGTGAACTCTTGTGAAAGTTTTTGGTTCAAGTTTGGTCAAAGTCAAATGACTAGGAGAAAACAGGGAAAAAAGTCATATTATTAACAATTGTATTACTGATAAAAGTCTGAATTTGATAACACTACAAGTTTTGTAGAAACACAGAAAGAAGAAGGTGCTTCTGTAACCACTTATTCCAAACAAAAAGACAGTGAAACACGAAGATTACCAGGAACTTGTTTGAAAATGATCACAGGGAAATTTTTGGACACATGGAGCAGAGATGAGAAGATGCTACAGATAAATAAATAGCATGTGGTTGGTTGTGGAGAGAAGTATGAGAAAGGCAATGTACAATACTTTGGCAAACAGGCTGAAGAAATACAGCCCTGAGTGATGTGATTAATCAAAATTAAGTACAAACCACAGGCAAATACGCACAAAGAAGGTTGGAAAACTAATAAATAGGAGAGTTTTTTATTAGTAGAATTTACTGTTTGGCATGCTTTTATTTTTTATTATTTTGCACACCAGCAGGGGTCACCTGTTGACCAACAAATATTTGTCTTCATACTCTGCAGAAAGATCTTTGAGTTTATGTGGGATTTAAATACAGTGACAGAAAAAAAGTCAGAGAACTTATCACTTGGCACGTTTGCATTATGTTCCTTCAATATTAACTACAGCTTCTTACATTTGTCACTGTGACTAAAATTCATACAAATCAAACACTTAGACTTTTTCTGGGTAGGAAATCACATGATATTTGGGAAAGGAGGGAATTTATCCCTCAAACTGTGTGCATTCTCATCAGCTCATGATCTTTGTCATGGGTTGCCTGGAATAGCCAGTCATCCTACTGCTCCTGCTCCTCCCTTTTCCTTTGTTCTGTCTCACCACTGACAAAGGTCTGGGCTAGAGTGGCAAGGAAAAACTACAGTATTGACATACTTTTCCCCCCAGTAGTCTTTACTTTGATGGTTTGCTTAATAGCCACAGTACTAGTGCACTCTGTGAACCGTATTAAAAAACTAGAATAATCATGATAAAGCAGAACATGATTTTTCATTAGAGATAGGATTTTTCATTCCTAATAGCATTGAATAGTCTAAGAACAGAAAAAATTCTTCCCTTTTCTGACACAGTAAAATTAAATGGATAATAAGAACTGAAAGCTTTGAAAATAACATATTTTTTTAGGGAATGCTAAAGTGATGACTCTGCATAAATGGAATTTGGCTTTTTTAAGATTTTCCTTAATGGTTCATAATTTCACTATAAAAAAGAAATTTAATTCTTATGAGTAATTACATTTTTCAATTTTTTCTCTATAGCATAAAACTGAGATGGAATGAAATAAAATTGATGAACACTCGATCAAATTACATTGTAAAGGGAGAAAAGAGGGAAATGTGTTCATAACATGGAACAAGTTCACATATTCATGAAAGTGTCCCTGTGTAGTAGCCATGTCCTTTTCTCTGCATGACTCATATTGACTGAAACAGTGGAGAAGAAAATGTCAGCAAAGCTGATGGAAAACAATAAATAATGCAGATAAACTCCAACATAAAGATTTCCTATAATTTTATGTCACAGCTGTGACAATAACCTAAAAATGCCCTTTTGTTGTCTGCTATTTTAGAGTCTTGAGATTTAGGACTTGAGATTTAAGCTGTCCTTGAAGCCAGTTTTTTGTGTAAATAAGTGGTAAAACTCTCTCTCCAGAAAGGCTGATATTCTCTGGGAGACCATCCACAAAATCAGCATCTGCATGTGGATACTAGATAAGAAAACATATGTTCATTTCTCAGAAGTTAGCACACTATCAGTGTTGAGAGAGCATTTGTGACTCATAATCCCCCACTGGGGCTGACTTGGGTGGTATAACCAGATATCTGGGTTCTCCCAGGCCTATAGAGAGTGGTAATGACTATTTATTTAGTCCACTGCCCACAAGACATTTATCTTCAGATACAATCAAGACTCATCTATCCACAGTTGAACTATCTCTAGTGAGCTGCTGTGTCAAGTGACAACAGTACAGAAGGCCATAACCAGCTCTTCATCACATTCTGTTTTCAGCCTGACCCCTTCATTTTCTTTTGCATCTTACTGAAAGACATTGAGCAATATGGTGTTGGGAAGAGAGAAACAACTCAAAAGCTTGCTATTGCCTTTGTGGTGCCCTGTGCCAAACAGATCTGCTGCCAGATTGTCAGAGTAGTTAGGAATCTCAGGCGCTTTGATGCCCTTGGGGTCTCACACACATCTGCTTAGGAAAACTGCCTTATTGCATCTGAGCTGGCGAGGCAGGCGGCCTCATTCCGCTGAATGAAGACTAGGTTGTCACGATCCATGCATAGCTACAGTGCTCCAGGAACATTTCCAAGCACATAGATCTTAATAGGACTTCATTAGCCCAAAATACAGATGCCTGTCTCCTTGCCAGCATCCTGACTTTATTACCCTGCGCTGCTCTTTGTAGAACGTGAGATTAATCTGATAGGGTTGGCTTTTTTCCTGTGGATGAATGGTATTATCCCAGCTACTTCCAAACTTTTCTTCTGAAATGATCACTATGATCACTTTCCTTGTCTGCTACATCTCTCAGGAATGGTGGAGCTGATGACACCTGTGCAAATCCAATTCTGATTGTAGAGAGATTATAATAGATACTAATTTCACACTCTCCAGAAGACAATACCAGCCTCTTTTTCTCAAGCTGACACTACAACTGCAACCAAAAATAACAACAATGCAGGAAAAAGGAAGTTAAGGAACAAAATGTAGGGAAATGGAAGAAAGGGGAGCAATGACTGCAAAAGTCAAAAGAGAAATCCTAAAGGGAGGCCAATAGCCCTGTCACATTAGAAGTAATCTTGGTTTTCAGCTCTGGGAAAGACTTAAACAAGGTTATGAGTCCTCTGAGGGAAAGGTAAGTAGATAGATATCCAAAGCTTTTCTCTTTTGTCCTTCATTTAGAGTCTAATCTTTGTCATGAACAGTTTCACTTCACTGAGCAGGATAGGAAGGCAGAGAGGTATTGCTTAATATGATTCAGTGTGAAATAAATTTATGTACTTTTACATACTAGTAATTTTGAAATGTTCTTTCCACTACTTAGGATCATGTTCACAGATTATTGCTCCTTTTTTTTTTCCTGCAAAAAGTTACCACTTCCCAAATAATATCATACCTTACCTGAAATAAGACATATGGAAGGCTGTTTGAAGGTTCCTTAATTAATTAAAACTCGCAGACAATTTAAGTTAAATTTGTGTTAGCTATTAGTCAAAATCTAGACGGCTTTTTGCAGCTCCTTGCAGCTCTGTTTTCTGTGACTTCCCTTTAGAAAAGTAGCAAAACTGACTTAAATTCAAACCACTACTATGAATCAAAAGTATTGGTGGGAAAATTAAAAGCAAAAAATTATCAGAGCTGCAAATATATTTTGCTCGTACACTGCATTTACAGTAAAAACCATCTGAGTAGATTTTTGCTTATGGCTTTTCCTCCCCAGTGAGAAAAAAATACCAATGTACGAGATAACACCCTCCCCATTCCTCTGTGCATATATGAACATATTATAAAAAAAAATTATTTGACTGAATCTGAACATTTTTTACAGCCTAATCTTAATGATTGCTTCCCAGGCCAGATACTTTGGCCTAGCCAGACTGCTGCCAACCCCCATGCTATGCATACTGTAGCAACTCCTACTACCTGCATAGTTGTGTCTTGTTATAGATGCTAAACTGGAGTAGAGCAGCAATGATAAAAGTCCTTTCTGCTATTATTGATGGAAATGACCAGGTGCAGTGAGATAATATTGCAAAATATAGCAAGACAACTAAATATGAGGATGTTTTCTTGTGGTCTTATTCTCCTTGAACTTCTCCTTCAACGCTTCTCAAGCAGCTTCAGCTTCCTCTGTTCTGTGGAGCAAACAATTCTCTCTTGCCAACCTACATATCTTTATGTAGTACACTTGCTTATCTCTTTTCTCTTATCCAAACTCATATTCTGGACTACCCCATTGCTGATGAATAGACATTATACTGTTTAATATGGAACACCTACATTTGCTCTGGATCTCTAGCATTCTCTCTTTTTCTCACACCCTTAATCTGAAACATAATCAGCTCAGACTGCTCTCTGTAACTTCATAAGCAGGCTCTAAGTTTCATATCTTCTTTATGCATAAATGTCCCAAAGAATATGTTACATACCTATATAAGTCTAAAATTTTCCCATGTGTTCCCTTCACTATTTTAGCCCAACCACTGCAGTGGTCTATTTCTCTGTTCTTGACCTCTATAACTATGCTTCATTCACATCCATTCTGAACAGCACTGCAAAGAGCATTCTTCCAGTCCATCTCTCTGCACCACATCTGACTAGGCACACTTTTACTGCTTTTCCATTTTCCCTGTCATACCTTTCTGTATATTTCTGTGTCTGGATATTCCATGGTGTTTCTACTAGGAGAACAGGGAGATATGAAGTTTAAAACCTTGACCTCAGAGACCACTTAGTTATTTTTCAGAATGCAAAGTCTCAGTGCTTCTCTTGTAAGTCCTGACCCTAACACTCCCCTAAGAAGCGCTATTTATTTTAATGTGGAAATCTAAGTGAAAACATTAATGACAGCTTAAAGAAGAACTTGTTACAATGCCTTTGTGAGAGAAGCAGACCTATTAACAGTTTTCTCTGAATATGAAAGAGCTGAGATTTTCTGCTGTGCATGTGTTTTAAGGGCCAATATTACACTGCTGTATTGACCTGAGTGACAGCTCACAGCCCCTCTTTGGGTGGAAAAGAAAGGGGAAATAAGGAGAGACAGCTCATGTCTGCAGCAGCCCAGTGTTACAGAGCTGTCTGCTGTTGGAGAGTTCCCCATAAATGAGGTCTCTGAACACTAAACAGTTCTGCTGCCCTGGTACAACCCATTCATCCTTCTCTCATTGGGACGCCTGAGCTGTAGAGGTAACTGCTGTCTTGGGTCCGTGTTCACTCTCATACATGTACCCAGCCTGGCATATATGCCTGCTTCATTGCTTTTAATTAAAAATACTCACAAAACCAACATCAAAAGTTAACTGAAACATCTTTGCACATGCTTTACTGATGGGTCTCTGAGGCAAGAAAGATACCAGTAGAGAGGTGTGTGCTTCTGATTCTTGCTGGCAGTCACACCTGAAAAATTACAGAAACACTGCTCCTCTTCTGCAACAAGATATCTTCTCTCTGTCTCTTTCTGAGCAACTTCTTAGACAACACTTTTCACCGTACTATTCATCGTCCTTATTCTGATTTCATGCTGTTGCTGCTTGATTGGCTTGGTGGACTTAATCTAACTTGGGCTCTTTGGAATAGAGAGGATCTAATCCTTTCTCTATGGGTGCTTGTGACTTAGTATCACTTTGCTAGAGATGCATTTTTCCTATTAATTTTTTTTTCCCTGACCCATCGTAATGACAGTCACCATATGGACTGTTCATATTTTTGGATATAGACATATTTTGCCTGCATGGTAAGATACACTAGAAATGCTACCACTAGAAGAGGCTAGCACTTGTTTGCTACACAGTTAGCGGTGAGTCAGTGAAAGAGGAGAGAGAAGACATGGATCTAATTAGATGTAAAACTCGTGTAATTTATCCAAGAACTTGAAATAACCTGTGGCCTATGCAGTTCATGTTTGCAGTGGCCATTACTCAAGGTATCTGTCTGGTTTGGCTTTGCTTCTGATGCTCATTTTCAGCACCTATATCCTAATACCTTTTTGGATTATGGGCTGGATCAGTTTCAACCCTGACTATTTAGTACAAATATAGAAAACAGTAAAATAAGGTGCACAATTCAAAATATATTGGTTGGATGAGAATTTAACCCCAGAATCTCTCAGCACTTTTTTTAATTGCCTGTGAAACTTGGTTTCTAAGTTTCTCGTGTTCTAAAGGAACTGCCATATAAGTATACAATAAAGTTAAACGAGTTCTTGTCTATGAAAACGTAGCTTGTCTATGAAAATATAGGTCCTAAAGGATCCTGATTACAAATTGCGTAGTTATCAGAGTGAGTGACATCTTATGAACATTTCAACAGATAGAAGAGTTGATCTAATAATGAAAAAAAGAATGCTCACAAATAATTTATTTGTCATTTGGTGTGGGAAAAGAAGAGTGAATAATTTATTTGGTCAATATTATTCAATCATCAATAGAACTGGTAGAATTATTTATGAATTTACTTATGAATAATTTATTCATCAATTGATGGTAGGAGGAAATTAATGAAGTAAACAATATTCAGATAACACTCAATAGGCTCTCAGAGGCAGGCAGGACAGCCAGGGAGGAACTGGGAGACTGGATCCCTTTTGTCAGCCTCATGACAGCCTGTGCACGATCACAGGGGATCACCTGTGGGGTAGCTGCCCCATAGTCACTTCTGTAGCTTGCTGACAGTAGATCTGCAAATGTACCCTGAGAGCACTGTGTGGTTCTTTACATCTTTGATGGTGGTGGGAAACTGTGTGGAAATTCTTGCTCTGGTTCTCCACCGGCTTCTGCTGTGATTGCTCGAGCCAGACGCTGCTTGCTGTGACATATGGCAGCAGAGGCTGGGGGGCCACCTCAGCCCTTCAGCAGCTTGAAACTTGTCATGCAGCTGAGAAGTGTGCTGGGCTCTGCTTCTGTAATCAAAGTAGGAGACAGAGGGTTTCCCTCAGGAAACCACAGGACACTGTCCCCTGTTTCTAGACAAAAAAATTGAAATCCAAAGGCACCTTAGAAAAAAAAAAACAAACATCTTGGTTGTGTAACTGAATTGTACTGTGCCAGAAAACACGTAACGAAATGCTGACATGCAGAGTTGAAAATAACCCTCTTGCCCACCATGTGTCTTCAGGATGCGACTTCACATGGCTGTGACCATCAAAATCATTTCAAGGCAAATCTTATCTGAATGTGATTTTTAGATTTCTTTAATTAAATAACATCTTTCAAATGTGTCTGTTGGAAAGGGAAGTTTCTCACTATGTAATGCATCCAGAAATATCCCACTGCCTTCAGATAGCATCCACTGCTTTGCTCTAAGTTTGTTCTGCTACCATTGAATGAATCCCTAACAAATCCAGTCAGAACATTAACCAGGGCCACAATAGAATAATTATAATACAAATTATCCAGAAATGTTTTTTGTTGTGTTATAATGTCACATTGTAATAGATGTAATAAAAATAAAAAGTAGACATAAGGGTGTGAGTAGAAGGTTTTTTTTTTTTTTCCGTTTTCAATGTATTAAGTTTAATAGCAGATATATGTGCAGTTTGGAATAACAGATGCCCTTTACGAATAGACTAAGTGGAGGAATCAGCTGGTTTATGTTCTCCTTTCAACTCTCACCAGGATTTTTCCACTCTGTTCCTATGTTGACTATAAACTGTAAGTGCTGAAAATCAAAAAATGAGGGAAAGTTTATGAATTATACAGTCACAGAGTTTATTAGTGCTCTGTGTTTATACTCCTGAGAGCCACTGGAGGAAGGGCTTTGAGCAATTTCCAAATTTTCAAATGTGTTCTCTATGTCTTTATCTCATTCAGCTTTTGATATGGTGTATACATTATTTATCAGGACTACCATTATTTTGTTAGCTTGTGTTGTCCTCTGGCACCATATCTGCAGAATGATATTAATTTTGCATTTGAATTACTAAACTTAAAAGAAAACAGTTAATTCTTCCTCTATTCAGCTCTCTCATTTTATAAAATGATATGGGAAGGACTGAGATGTGGACAGAATTTCATTTTGACCTTGAACTCTAATTGCTGTTTTCATTCTTCCATTTCACCGAAAGATGTAAAAAAAGTTAATGTAAGAAATATTTCTATGTTTCTTTCTCTCTCTTTTTCTTTAGGTGTGAAGAAGGGATAGGAAATAAATTTTTCCACATCATAAATTCCCCATTAGAGCTTAGTGAATTATGTGCTATGCTAGTTAAGTTCAGCAAAGGATTTTTTTTTAATATACTTTAAGTCTGTCTCCGTCTAGTTAATTTTTGATGCCATCTCATAGCTTCCTAGTTGCAATAACATCTGAACGGAACACCTCAATTACTTCCCCTTACAGCGTGTAAAATGGAAACCAGTCTTTTTCCACACCCAAATGTGCACTATATTCTTAAGCAAATGTTTGTTATGATTGACTTCCTCTTATTTTATTTCCATAACATGCTTACATGCCTTCCTGCCATCTTTCACCCTGAGCTGCTGATGCAATTACCACGTAGCAGGCTACCAGGAAGATTTCCATTTCACAATATATACAGGTAGCTTTACACTTGAAAGAGAGTGCTAAAGAACGAGAGCCAGATCATAGCTTAGACTGGTGGAAAACTTTATCTTCACTGTTTGGTACAAGAGCAGACTCAGTTATACTGGTTCAAAATAATTTCTCCTCTGCTGGAACTCAGCAATGCAGAACATCCCTTTCCCACCCCTTCCCAGGGCTCCTTGACTGAAGTCCTCTCGAGAAAAAGAAGGAAAAAGATATTCTAGTGGAAGTGGGCTTTTGGTCATTTCTGTCCAGCTGTGGTTCACTTTGTGCAAAGAAGACCTGGTGATATCTGCTTAATAATCTATGTCTGCAAGTTGGTAACGATACGGAACAGCTGGCTGTGAAAGATTGTGATGGAGCTGCCTGTGCTTCAGAGCAGTGGCACTTTCCCACCTGAGGTCCCAGGCAGGATGGAGGATGGATGGCACTGCCACACTCCTTCCCCTATGCTGACAGCCACTCATTTGCCTCCTGGCATCTCTGCAACAAGCCCCGTTTTCTGCAAATCCAAGATCACAACCTGGAATCAGTATTACAGTATTAGCTCACTACTAGCTATGGATTAATTCACTGACTTCTTTCAAGTATCACTCTGTCCTATCTGCAGGTTCACTTTAATCCTTCATTCCTTGAAGAAGTTTCTCTCATGACTGTATGAACATTCTTGCTTCTAACCTTATTTTTCTCTAGATATATTTGTGGGGTTTGTGTGCATTAATATACTAATGTCCTGTATTACTTGAGCAATTCTCATTCTTGCGAATGGCAGGCACTTTTACTCTTTTGTGTTTGATTAAATTTAATGTATTTAGTATGGGACTGATCACAAATAAGAATCCAAGCAGGTGTGATGATGTGTCCATGTTGTTATGATCAACAGAATGAGACTTCTGGATAGTGTTGGATTAGATAGAGCACCTCTTACCTCCAAGTCAATGGTCCTAATGTTGTCTATTTAATAGTTGCTTTTCAGACTGCTGTTGTAGACATATTGTATTAGGTGAGATAAAGAAGTCACTAAATTCTGTTTTACAAGATACATGTATATAGTAAGTAAAAAAATGTACCATGGAGCTGAAGTTTAATATATGCAGAGAACCTTGTTTTCCATTGTAACACATGCTTCTATCTTTCCCCTTTGTAGGAATACTGGGTTTTTTTGACTCTGAAAGTTGTTGGTTCGGTGTCCCCACCACCTGAAAATCTACTTCTAAAAATCTGCCATAATAGTATCAGCAATAGCAGGTTTATCAAACTACCCCATATCAGAGGAACTATTCCCGTGGTCCTGCTGTAACACCAGGGGTAAAATGTTTAGGCAAGTACAGGTCTCCTATTGATTCTTTTCTATGGGGTGACTGCTCCTCGCTGCTCTCTGATTCTCCCCAGATGTGTGTCGGTAGGAACCCTGTCCAATGGAAAAGGTGTCGGGCTCCTGCCCAAGGAACAGGTCACTAAGAACAAGCCATATAGCTGGTTCCTCTGCTGCCAAGTCCAGTTTAGTAAGACCCAGTGAGGGAGCGTTTCCCTGCACCTGCCCACCTTGAGATCCCTAAGGGGCTCCCTGTGCTATTTATAAATACGGGTTGTGGATCTATGCAGGGATCCTTAGGCTAGTATTACGTAAAAACTGGCACTAAGAATCATTCTGCACAGCTTGCCCCAAAAGGTGCCATTCCACATCAGTTTACACAGTGCCCAGCTTCAGGCTTTATTCACACTGCTGTGTGAAGAACAGGGCTGACTAAAAAGAAACCGACACTCCATGTACATTCACACTCCTTGTCCTAAATTCTCACAGCTCTATCAGGATATGTTGGAGAAACCAGACGTAGAACTATGAATATGTTTGTACCCTTTGATGCACCAGGCAAAAAAAAAAACAAAAAGGAAAAAAAAATCTCTTTTATCTGTAGGACTACTAATAATTTCTTTGCGTCTATGAAAATAACAAACACTTGCTTTCAAATTAAGTCTGTCAGCTGAACATTAATTAAATACTAAAAAATGACTAGTATTTAATTTGCAGTGTAAAGGTAAAATAAAGGAAAATTAAGCCATCCACTCAGCTGTCTCCTGTCAGTGAGAGACTGCTCTGAACAGGGCTGAGTATCCTGCTCCTTCCGAGGTCACTGAAGGAGCCAGCCCTGGCACGTGGAGCCTCTGTAATGATATAAACACTATATCTGTTACTGCAGCCTCTGTAAAGATATAAGTGTTACACAACAAGAACAGCTGCCAGGCTTATCCCTTGAACAAACAGAAGATAATGCAATTGAGTTTGCTTTTGGCCGAGGAAGGTCTGGCTTAATGCTTTAGACAGAAATGTGGATCAGATGTTTGATATCAGCTTAAAACCTGGAATTCTAGAGGAGGGTCTAGCTGCTATCTTGCTGCATTCCTACACATTTCCAGCAGTCCCCCAGCATCCAGTCCTTGATGGTTGCAATGCTGTGAGAGTGCTGCAGCCTCTCCTGCTTGTAGCTGTCTTTCAGGTTGCAACTTTGAAAACATAAGCTCGTTCCACTGACAACTTCTTCCTTTGTTCAGGGTTACTATTTTCTTCTACCAAAGTCTTCACTTGCCAGATAACAGAACTAATGAAGCTGAGACATCTGCTGTGACTCAGAGTGCTTTGAGCTGTACCAACTATCTGCCTTATAGAAAGACAGATCTGTTTCAAATTCCTATAGAAGCACAATACTATTATTATTGCTAATTAATAGTAGGTAAGGACACAAACCCATTCCAGATCAAATTAAGTCCCAATCAAAAAATGTCAAATGTGATTTTTAATTGATTGCATTTTAAAATCAGTCAGGTTGTGTGTGTTTTTTTCACAAGATCCAACAGCTTGCTGAGGCTTGTCTTTTTAGGGAGACTGAGATTGAATTTTGTTTGTTTGTTTGTTTGTTTTAATGGTATTGATTTTTTAAAAGGAAGATCCATTTTAACTAAAATTTCACAGTGAGATTTGTCAAGCTCATGTTCCTCTGGATGTTTATTATGAAGCTATGTGGAAAGAAAGATGCTCTGTGTGCTTACTATCTCCCAAAAGGCCAGATGAAGTTAAAATGAACCTCTGTGCCTTCTAGCACATACAGACCCCATGGGCATCCTAAATTCCTGCTCAGCAAAGGCTGCTTCACACTGAGAAAAGAAAATATCATTGCCTTTCTACAGGATTGCAGATTAAGTTTTCCCTGGTTCCCCCTTTTGAGAATCAGACTCCAGCATAACTTATATTGGTGCTAAAGAGCTAAGATGGCTGGTGAAGTTTTAATAACATCAGCACTCCAGTCAAGTGGAGCATGATACAGTTAAGTTTGTTCACCCCCAACCCTTCTGTGTGCTTCTCTAGTAGTTTAATTTAGTGCTTCTGGCTTTCCTCTTGCCCATCTTTCAGGGAACTGTTGAATAGCAGGTACCTGCAATTGGCTAAGACCATTCATAATTAGAAGGCGGGAATTCTATGTTACACCTTGATTCAGACTGTGACCCAAACACTTGGGAAGTTACAATAGTATAACAAATAATATTAGAGTTAAATCTTAGATGCTACAGGGAACAGCTATTGCTACAGTGTAAGTATCCAAATGCCTGAACTCTGGGTAGCTCACAACTGTATTTCAAGAAGAGGTTAGTAAGGAAAGAATACAATATAGAACAAGCACTCCATATTATGAAGGATGAATGAAGGCATCCCAAATAATAATTGTAGATCAGTGGAAGTCAATACAATATGACAAATGCAACACTGATAGAGGTAAATCTGTTGCTGAGTGAGCCTTTGAAAAAACAGGTTAATATTAAACCAATCATTCATCAATATGGAATGACCATAAAAATGATGGAGTTCAGTATCAGAACACAAAGATTTTGGACAAAGACACATTATATTCTTGGTAAAAAACACCAAATCAAATGTCATTGAGACTGAACAATCAAATTTATGTCTCAGGCACAAAAAATGTCAAACGCTTTGGGACTTACCTGATGGAAAGAGTGTCTTAGACTGGTATGTACAATAACAGAGAGGTCTTCTCATTACCTGGGACCCCAGTCAGATGTCCTTGTCTACAATATACATTATTTTTTCTATCATTATTTCTCCATGTTCCCAAAACACAGTCAAGGTTGCTAGAGAATTACTATATATCTCTTTCTTGCTATTTCTTTCTAAATATGAGGAAGGACAGAAACTGGCTTTGATGTGTTACGTTCCAGCATTCCTAATCAGGTGACATCTCTCTGCTGTGAGTTGAAGGCCATGCTCCCAAGGGACACTGGGGTGCAGACAGGTCTGTAACTTCAGTGCAGGTCTGAGACCCACCCTCCAGAATGCAATTTTTCTCTCTGAAGGACATACCTGTCAGTCAATAGCTGCTCTTCTCAATTCTTGCTTTTAGGAGAGGTGGAAAACTCATTATATTCTTCTTGCACTCTCTGTGTTTTCTTTTACTAAATTATATTTGCCACTGTAAAAGACCTATTGATTAATTTAATAGATGTTTTGTTCTTTCCACAGATTATCACCTTACTTTTTATTTTACTTTCATGTGCAATCTTCACTTCAGTCTATTTAAGCATTCTGAAAGCTTTATAGCATTTTTTTAAACTCTTCATTCTTTTGTCCCTTATGTATAACCCTGGGCAGGGGTGAAATCACAGAAGCACTCAGCAACTACCAGCCACAAACAGGCCCTTTTGCCCCCTAGAGTAGTGTCTGGAGCAAAGATCACAAGTGCCAAAAGTACTTGTCACTCAGAAAGCTTACATCACGATCTCTGGGCTAAAAGTTGACTCCAAACCCCAGCGGGGCTGGGTAGGAATACATATAATTTTCCTCTTTCATTAGCAGAAAAATTCTGGCACCACTTCTTTTCTCTCATCTCTGCTTTGGCTAGAGCCTTGGGAAGTCAGTCTTGATATGAAGCTTCAATAAAATGTGAAAACTTCAGTGGAAGCCACAAGAAGACAACTAATATGCAAGTGTGATAATATGGTAAGCACAGTGTTGGGGTAGGAAAAGCAGGATGCAATTCCTAATGATACAAGTATCCCCTCCTAAACGCCAAAAGTCTCTGGTGGTTTTACCCACCAGTCAGCCCCTGGGGCTGAGGATGGTTTTGTCCAGGTGGATTTCCGGAGAAAAAGCCAATCAAAAAGCTCAGTAACGCCTCTGCTAATTACATATTTAAGAAAACGGAAGATAAAGTTGTCGCGCAGTTGAAATTAGGAGTGGTAGCCATGTAGGAGCAGCGGCAGGCCCCAGGTGGGGGCCAGGCCTCAGGGCCGGGGGCAGGTGTGGCACTGAAGCCCCCCTTCTCTCCTATAACAGAGTAGAGAAGAAAAAAAAACTTTAGAGAAGGACTGATTGCTTGGACGAGAAAACGCTGGAGAAGAATTCCGGCAGAGAGATAATGAAGTGTTCAAGGCCAAAGCTCCAGCAGGAGAGAGCAGAGAAGTTCAAAGGGGGGCCTGCTTCTCCCCCCTCTCTCGCTCTCACTCTCTCTCCCTTCAGCAGGGAAAAGACTGAAAAATAAACCCTGCCACCCGTGAAAGTTTGTTGGGGTGAGGAGACCCCTATGCGGCTCATGAAGGAGTTTGTGGATACATGAGGAAGCTGAGACTTCATGAGAAGGACTGAAATGAAACGGAGTCCTGTTGGAGGCTGTCGTCG
>JAYRBT010000114.1:67215697-67261526 GCA_036023395.1 Myiotriccus ornatus | reverse complement strand
AAGAGCTTTAGAGTGCTGCAGAGTTATTGAAAAGACTTGGAGCTCCGAGAATGGAGAAAGAGACTGCTTCTCCTCCTGGACTGATAAAAAGGGAGGAGAGGTATTTCTGTAAATACATAGTACTTTTACTTAAGTAAAATTATTGTAGATATAGCGCTTTAGTTTTTTCATCTTGCTAATAATAAATGTTAATATTATTTTCCCCAATCAAGTCTCTTTTGTCTGCATAAACCTTCTCTCAACTAATAGTAATTGTGTGGGGGGGTAAGAGCAAATTGACCCAGAGCAAAACCACGACATTTTTGGTGGAGAATGTGGGCAGAGACTGCCTAAACAGGCAGTGGCCGGATCAAACCACAACAGTCTCAAAAAAAAAATTTAATAGAGACAGGAAATTTTGCTACAGAGCCACATGGTGGAAAGTCATATTCCCCCATATATTAGTCTTAAACCATGACCTCGCAATGTGCACTGTTCACACTTAACTGAATATCTAGACTTTTTTACAAATTTTCCATCTGCATAGAGCAATTCGTTTGTTGACGTTTAGACATGATTGACATAATTTGACAATCTGGCTTATTAGTGTTCTTTGTAACTATGTAAAACATTGACAATGATTATCCCAGTCGACTGAGGACATGCTTCCTGTGACACAGTAAACAAATGTAGCAAAGGAGGCTTTTTCCAAATGATTGCTCCAACCCCCTAATGAGAATGCTAACTTATTCCATCAGGCTTGCGCTACACCAAGCGTCTTAATGAATCCTCAAGTCACACAACTCCATCTCTTGAGCCTGAGGTACAATAGCTAGAACTGTACGCCTATGGACTTTTCTCCCATGTTTAGCAGCATGCTGCATTATAATGAACCTATTTATTATACTGGCAGCAAAAGACATTTCTTTGGAAAAAAAAAAGTATTTCAGAGATTTGGTTTCAAAACCTACCAAACTCCTTAGAGGAGTGCTTCTTCCTATAAATCAGTGCCTCTTAATGGACAGAACACGATGAAAGAATGAATAATGGTAGGTAAAAAAATAAGGATAAATCAACCTTCTCATTAACCTGCTTGCACAGTAAATTCTCTGAGCTCTGAAGGCCAGGATTTAAGACAGTTCCTCTAAATCAAAGGATTCTTATGAATCCTGTTCTCCAGCTCCTTTCTATAAGTTATGTCTGGGTAGTCAATGACCATTTGTAGGGGATGTTTTTCAGGTCTTCACAAATATCAGCACTGACTTATTTGGAGAAAATAACACATGGTGTTCCCAGGGGAAAAAATCATTCCCTTAGTTTTGGTGCACCTAATTACAATAAGTCTCTATCATACTCACCATCTACCCTAACTATCTGGGGAATTGGCACTGTTTAACAATGAAGAAAAGAGTGCTCCAGTGTCCAATTAAGGTTTTCTTTGAGGATTAATAAATCATGTCTCATCAGCCTCACTGACTCAGAGGTGTTAATCTTTACCTTTTCACTCTAATCTTAAAGCAAAATTCTGCAGATCAAGAGCAACAGAGTGGTTGAGTTAATTGTTCCATTAGGTAGATGAAGTCTTTATACCTGTATCCAACAATACACTATTCCCTGTATGTGTTTACATGCTCTGTTACAAAGCAGAAAACAAACAATAAAAAGACTGCTGCAGCTATTTGGCATAGATGACCAGTAGCTTGGACTTTCTCCATACTCAGCTCTTTTGTTAAAACTGTGTTTCATTCACATACTGTAACAAAGTATTGAGAAGATGATAAACAGTCAGGAGAGGTTTTAGCACATCTAAATGCAGTCGTAAAAGGAATTAAATCATATAGTCAATAATGGAAAGAAGACTTCACAGTTATCTGCCGTTGTAAACAATATCCTTGATTAGAAGGCATAAACAATACTGTTTTATTTAAGGGCAAGGATCCAGAGAGTTTTTCTCACTGACATGTCTACAGTAATCATGGAGAGCACGGCAAATTGAGTTAAAATATGCTCTTAAGCACTACAATAAATTAGAAATCACATTTTAACTTGTTCCCAGCCTACATTTATTTGCTCTTGTTTCTAAGTAATCAGACAGGTTAAATTCTTTTGGCATGAACATTCAAAAAAAGTACTGAGCTTACATTAAAAATCCATTTCATAACCATTGCTTTTCAAACAGTTCCTTCTCCTGATCTGAGTTAAGCAGGAAAAGAAATGGGAATTGATACCTTTCAGGGTCACATATTTGTGTGTCACTGAACAAAGCGGGAGAGAGAGAGAGAGATGGGATCAAAGCTGGAATAATTTCACGGGGTGGGTAGAGGGAAAAGGGAGGAGGGATGTATTTCTGAAAGGCTTTTGAATGCTTTATTCCTATTCACACAGTATTTCCTTCCCTCTATCTGTCTCCTTTTCTTCTAAACAAAACACAAAACGTTGCTTTCCCTCTCCCCACTCTGTCATACTACCAAAGCAATGGGACTCAGATTTTTTCCCTCTTGCAGGTGTGAGAGATTAAGGAGTTTTTTTGAATTCAAGAGGACAGAAGCATGTGCTTGAAAGTGTTAAAAGAAGGTTAAAGAGTTGGGTTAGAGGAGAGCAAAATGACGAATGTTTTCTTTTTCTGTTTCTTTTTTGTCTAAAATGTGAGTCACAGTTTTTATTTTCCAAAACTCATGTACAGCCACTTCTTTTATGCCTTGAATTCAATCCTGAATGTAATACCTGAACAAGCAAAGAAAATATTAAACAACGGGTTTGTTTATATTGCTTGTCACAGAGATTTCTCAGAGAAACTGGAGCTTCTGGACGACCACTATTTCATCCGTATTATTACTTCCTTTCTTTTGCATATTGGAGATATTTCAAGCAGATTCATTTAAAAATAAAACCAGATAAGCTATTATCATGTCTACCCCCTGTGTCCTGTTCTGAGAAATGGGACATATCATTATAATGACTTCAAAGCATTTAATCTGTAAAAAAGACAAGTGACTTACACACAAAAGTGTGCATCTTATAAAGCACATAGATTGGATCATTTAAATGATTAATTTAACTAATACAGTTTTGAGATAAATTGATTTGCCTCTTTTCCTCTACTTATCATTCTTTATTCCCTTCAACAACTTAGCATTCAACAAAATACTACTGGGCATAGAGCATTACCAAGGTCACTCTTCTAAACCTCCTTCAAGACCCCCATTAAAATCCTCTTCTAGTATAAGACTATGAACAAAACAAAATTAATCTTCACTTGCCCTCCAGCCTAAGAGGATTCAAGCTCACATATCTCCCCTCCCAAGAGAATTGCAACCTCTTCATCTATGTGCTGGTGTCTTTTTGTATGCACATGCATACGCGAATACCCAGAGACAGAGGGATGGACAGAGCACTCTGAGCTGCTCCTAAGAAAGCTCTTTTGTTTTACATTAAATAATTAAAAATTTCTTGAGCCAGAGAGCAGGACAGAATATGACCATAGGGCAGCAATTAGGACACTCATATGAGAAAGTGACATGTTTTCTGCTCTTTGTTTCAAAGACTACTTGCTATTTAAACCCGTGACTGCTCCGAGTCCTTCCCCCTGCCCTGTCTGGTGAAGCATGTGAACCTTCACCTTCCAGGTGGCTGGTTAGGTGAAGCAGGAAGACTCCCAGGAAAAGAGATCTTGTTCGCTGCAGCTTGTGTCTGCACTGGGGCAGCTTCGGCTACTGAGTGTCTTCTAGGTCATCATCTGGTCAGGTCACTGCCTCAACGAATACCCCAAAAAGTCAAACAGTGTCTCAGAAAGCTCAGGACTCAGGTACAACTCTGTTGTTTTTGTGCTGGACTGGTGTTAGACTGTATTCTCTTCCCGTGGGTTGGAGATGATGCTAGAACTGGGACAGTGCTTTTCTTTGGGCAGGCTTAAAGAAAAGTGTTGACACATCAGGTAAGAGTCCTAGCACAAGCCAAAGATCCCTAGTCCTTAAAGCTGAACTCTAAAACAAGGTAAATCTCCATCCATTTTTCTAGCCATGCTATTTTACAGAGGTAGCTTCAGAACATGTGTAAGGCTATGGTCAATTATTGCCAACAGCTAGGTCACTCAGCTAGGTTACCGAGATTCTAGTCCTTGTTCCAGAACAAATAATTAATCACACTGTGTGAATGAATGAATGAATTAAAGAAATATCAAGGAAAAATGTGAAATTCCATTGTGTCTGATTCATAAAATACACAAAGAAGGCTTGACACCAAGCTGTAGGGCAGGATTTGCAGTCAAAATTATCAAAAGAAAGGAAATGTTTGTCTGGCCAGACGCAGATGCCTCTTTCCCATTCATTTCTTTCCTGGTTAGTTCATATGGCTTCCTGCGCAGTTCCAAGGTGGAGCACCCCACCAGGGAATCAGGAGTCCAGGAGATACATATCCTCTGCATATCAAGTACCTGTGTTCTACATACCTGAGCATCTAAGTGGGTCTAATATACAGCTCTTCTCCTGTGTAATTTTTAAGATGTACAGAAGAAGTAGGTGTTTCCAAAGTTGGCTAAAGTCACTCATTATATTTAGTTGTTGTGTCCAGAACAGAAAAGTGTGAGACAGCACTGAAAATTATGGTGTTAATAAAGTAAAATAATTTACATGGAGAACATTATTGTAAGACAAGCAAAATGTTTGGAAAGTAGTTAATGTCAGATCATTACCATTCATACATTTTTAAAACATATTTATAAGATGTATCCGTTTTGTAACTGTTTTGCCTTTCATATTTCTTGTTAGTTTCTTTTGCTGTAGAATTCCACTGGGTGAATATCTCTGCACATTATGTACTGAACATAGCAGTAGAGTAGTTTTATATCTTCACCTGTCTCCCTCTGCCTGAATTTTAATAATAATAAATCTGAATGGTTATAACACAAAATTGAAAGCAAGCTCCCTGACAAACCAGGCAGAATGCATGAACAACCTCAGTGTTGTCTTACTTTCCAGATTTGTGACAAATTGCATCTAGTTTATACAGAAGATGTTACTACACTCAAGTTTCTTAAAAAAAAACCAAAAAAAGTTACTACAGTATGGTTCTCATTCTGTTTGGCAACAAAATATAAAAAAAAAAAAAAAGAAAAAGGATCAAAACCCTGTCTGAGATGATGAAAAATAAAAGGGGAGCCAACCATGTGTACATCTCTCATTGAAAACCTTTCAGTGCATCAGCCCAAATAAGCAGGCATCCATTTATAACTCAGTTGCAGCCTTTAATAGAAGGCCAAATTCAATTTGCTGGAGTATTAAAAATGAACTTTCATTTTAATCAGCTGAATCTCATCAACATGAAATCAATAGGAGTACTTCCACACACTTAATATGTTTGGAGTTGCATTTTTGATGTGCCACAGCATTTTGATAGTTTGGGGCACTTTTTTCTGCCAGTAGCTGGAAATCTGCCATTTTGCTGCTGAGGTACTTGGTCTGGTTCTCTCTACAAGTTAGAATTTAATTTCTCCATTTATTTATTTTCAGTTTGAAATAGTTCTTTTGTCACCCCCGGAAGACTACCCTTCAGGTAAAGATTTTTTGTGGCTAGATATAGAGACAAGAGAAGTGTTTTTCTTTCATGGAAAGAGGCCAGTAGAGATAGATGAATGGAGAGAAGGAAGCCACCACCATAGATGGAGCGATGTTTCTTCTGTCCAGGAAGCAAAGCTAGGAGCTGTGGAAGTGCCCAAAGCCATTAAAAGTGCCAATAAAGTTAAAAAAAAAACACCTATCAAAAGCCAGCCTCCACACAAAATGCAACCTTCCCCCTTTGGACTGCTTTTCATTCTTAGAAGATCAGAGCTGCAATGGGCTGTCTGCCACATCCTGTTGTCACCTCTAAGTGAGGTGTAAGCAACTAGTTGCCAGATTTGGTGGCACAGGTTGAGAAAAGCTTATCTTGGCTACAAAGACCTGGAAGAATATTACTTTCTAAGAGTTAGCAAGGTATAAATTATAGATAGAAGGGCTTGGTTGCAGTTTGTAATCTAATAGAAAAAGCTACAGCACTGATTTTGAGCACAGTGGTAATTGCAGTTTTCATCTGATTCTTCAGGGGAGAAAACATAGGCAAATGCTACCTGTATTTTCCTAAACTGCCTTGTATGTCCCAGACAAGCATGGTGCAAACTCAACAAATATTATACTTGTATTACCTTTCAGGGCTCACTCATTTCTCTTCTGCTAGCCTTCACTCAAATGAGAGACTCTTGTAGGTCTTTTACTTGAAAATTTCATCATCCTAAAGGCATACTCTTGCCAGGTCTACTCCAGCTGAGTGCACACCTCTCTAGGGACTACAGGATTCCCTTTCTGCCCTTTCTTTATCCTTGGCTCTCACTGAGTATAATTTATATTGCCACACAAACCTACTGCAAGCAAAAATTTTTTAAAAAAAGATTCTGGTCTACTCTGCAAGTATTAGACTGCAAGCTCAGCCCAGCAAATTTATCTTCTCTAACATTTGATTTCTTTATCATTCCTTTTTCTACATCTAACAATTTTCTCAAAAAACCAAATTTTGTCAACATAGCTGCTCTCAGCATGCTGTCCATATTACCTCAGTAAAAAGAAGTAAATTTGATGTCTGGACATATGTAGTCTTGTGGAAAAGGGTCTTGCTTCCCTCATTGACAAGCCTAGAGGTATAGCTAACAGCATTTCCCAAGTGGGGTGGCCTTGCTTTAAAAAAAAGACAAGAAGAAAAAGAAAAAAATCAATATTGACTCGACACATTTTCATTTACATCACTGCATGGCTTTCAGTCTGGGCACAAATCAATAAGCAGCTTTTAACACTGCTCAACTAGTTTGTTCTATGTAAAAGAAGAGAGATTTGCCTCAAGTGGCCTGTTTTTCCCTTTGGGTTTCGGGCAGACTCTCCACCACTAACAGTGTGTGATTCTTCGAAATGAAGTTGAGTTTGTTTGACTGCTCTTTCTGTGACTGATCAGAAGAGCTTGAACTGTAATATTAATCACACAACGTTTTCTTCATCACCACTTACAGTCAATTGACTTTGTACTTAGTGAAAGCGTCTCAAGCAGCCAACTCAGTGTTACCAGAGGGCAAGAAGTCAATAGGAGGAAGAAAGATGTAGCTTCAAAACACACAGAACACAGGCTATGGAGCCACTGACACACACACACATCGGGCACTTTATCCCTCTGCAGGTGCGCTGCTGTTGCATGTTTTTGTTTGCATGATGAAGGCATCCACACTGCCTTTTTTTCAGCCTCCTCAGTTAACTGCTGCTTTTCCTTCAATCTCAGGTTTACGTGGAAGGTGTTTCTCCAAATTGCACTGGATTCAGCAACTATTTGGTTTCAATTTAACTCTCTACATATGTCATCAGAGAAATGACCCGAGAAGTAGGCATCTTCTGTCTCAAGATGTATTGATGACTGCTACTCAAATGCCAGGCATATGTCATGCTAATAATACTACCCATATACTTATCAAATACCAATTTGCCCAAGGTACCATTAATGCTATTTTAATAGACACTGGCATACAGTGGGCCTTCTAAAATCACATCTTCATCATACACTGATTTTTGAATATAGAAGAGTGGGAGCTCAGATGCCCAGAGATACGGCATTATGAGCTTTGTTTCCTAGAGTCTCAGCACTCCACCTCAGAGAATTTTTAGCTCATGAAGCCTCCACAGAAGTTTTCACACTAAAGACATGCAGGCAATATTGAAAACAAGAGCCTGGAGGATTCATTTATTGCATGCAATACCTTAGAAATGTTCTTAGATAGAAGCAGACTACGTGTGAAGTTCAACATGCCATAAAATGGGCAATCATGTCTTTTCTATGGCACATTTTAGACACGCATGAGCAGAGTCTTCCTACTTGTATAAAGCAGCTCCTTGACTGCCCTTATTGCTTTCATGGGGATTCTCCCTAAATAAAATGGGTTCCTCAGTAGTGTGGAACTGATACAACACCCAGCACAATGTTGTCTCCACTTGTCTGGGCTCTTCTGGATGAGGCCTCTAATTTTCTACATACATAGAGACATTTAATATTAATATAATGTATAGAAAAAGAGTACATGCTAAATAAATTTGCTATCACTTTATTAAGCAAAAGCACTAAATAAATTTGCTATCACTTTATTAAAGTGATAGCTAAATAAATAAACTAAATTTGCTATCTAATATAAATAAAAATAAATAAATTTGCTATCACATTATTAAGCAAAAGCACTCATTTCTTCTCTGTGAATGAACAAAGGTTTATTCAAGAGTCTGTTTTCAGCAGATAAATTTAGTCTCATTTGGATGAAACACACTGAGAATATTTTACTTTAGACAGATTTCACTGGTTATTAATTTTTCAAAATTTTCATAGACTGACCCACAGCTCTATGAAACAGCTGTCAGTCTTAGACCATGCAAATCAATTTTTTTTAAAACATCCAAGTTTTCTTGACATTTGTCTGTTATTAGTTTAGAGTTACAGGACAACATGTGTATCCCAGTGGAAAAGAATCATAACCAGAATAAAGAAGGTCTTTCAAGGACACTCACAGAGATCAGTCAGTCAAGACTTTCTTTAAATCTGTGTTCTTATTCTGTTGCAGGGTAATCAAACCAGGTTTTATCAAATCAGTAAAGGAAAAAGTAAAATTGACTCTCAATTCAAATGCATCTAAACATCAATCTGGAAATCAATTCTGCATACTAACAGTTTTGCACAATTCTTTAGCCCTCAGTTCCTGATACAAATACAGTATCCACTTGTTTGCAACTTTACCCCTTGACATTTGCAAAATAACAGGCAAAACTAAATTAATGGTTTAATTAAGAAGCATAAAATCATATTTCTTGTGGAACAGATCCATTTCAATACGGTTTGTACGCTGTGCACCAGTATCAGATACATAAGGCTTGTACCACTACTCACCAAAAAGCCCATTAAATGCCAAATCCATAATCAGGCTCCAGCTGTTCTGTACTACTCCACCAGTAGGAATTGAGGTAAATTACCCCTGTAAGCCAGGGGCTACAAATGTAGGCAGTGCACAGACACAGCAGCCAGCTCAATGGAGCAGCAGGAGGGTAAGGGATGAGGGCAGGACTGCTGGGAAGTCTGCTCTGTTCCTATCAGATGACAAACAGTGTGTACACCAGAAAGGTTGCAGTCAGCCTGCCCAGCTCCCCCCTACAACCCTTCTAAAATTCACCAGCTACTTAGCTGCAAAATGTGAGCAGTATTTTCTTCCCCAAATTTGTAGCAGATATAAAATTTAGCACCCACTGTAGTAACAATTGAAGCTCCTGTGGTTTCTTTTATATGTCTCTGATGCTATACACTTTCAAAATTCATTCTGAATACCTATAGTAACAAATGAGTACTATCTAGCTGTTGATACTGAAGTTCTGAGGTCTAAGGTGTAAGATCACCAGAGTAATTTTAAATTTGGCTTTCCTGTCAATTAAATAGGCTCATTCTAATTACTTTAATAGAATACACTACCACTGAAGATCTTTCACCAGGACAGAGGACCTCACTGCTATCATTTCCCCACCATATAGATATATGAGTGGGAGGCAAAGGGAGTTGAACCATCTTGTCTGAAGTCATCCGTCAGACCAATGACCAAGAGATCAGAGAGCCAGTCATCATTTTCCACTGGATCTGTGAGAAAATCCCACTAACTCAAGAGCTGAAAGACCACTGGGGAGAGCTAAGGGAAGTGATGGATACATGGAGTTGGGTGTAGAAGATAGAGAGAGACTAGAATTGCCTTTTTAAAGCTTGTAGCTCTATTGGATTAAGCACAGCATGACAGACTGTGTTTCAGCTCTGACTGTTCTAGTTTAGCGGTACAGTCTAGCAGAGATAATACCAGGCAGAGTTTCAGTGGCCTTGGGGTGAAAATAAATTGTTCTAAACCTCCTGTAACAGAGCCTAACACTGTCTCCCAGAGACCACACCACTGAAGTGCAGCATACGTTTAAGTGGACAGTCAGAGTTCAAACATATGCAGTCATGCTGGTATTTCACGAAGGACTCCATTTGGAATGAAAAAGAACATGAGGATAGGGCCAAGGGAATTTTTCACCATCTGTGATAATAACTCAGAAAAAGCTTGGCATGCAATCTGCAAAAGAAAATTCTCTTATGGGGATGCAATTCCAAGATTTACTTCCAGGATTTGAGTATTATATTTTTTTAACACCTTATGATCATTCACAGAGGCAGATGATTTCTGTGCATGGCACAACTCTGAATGAATTGCTAATTGGTGTAAAATATTTGGCACAATGTATTTTGGTCCAATACTCTCAAATGACCATACTTAGGCTGATTTCCAATACGATACTCCACTATAGGTTGTCTGTTTCTTTCACATCACATTTTCTGAAATGAGAGATTACTGGCTGATGTGACACAAAAAATTTTACATCAATTGATTTTTTGAGTATTTTTATTTACACCTGTTTACCTGCATAGAAGTTTAATAATTGTTAAGCAACAAATCTGTGCAGGTACACATGAATTATGATTACAAAAATTCATTACACTGTTAAAAATCCCAGAAATTGCCATTAGGAACAGGGATATTACCAGACTAAGCCAAACTGATATCTTGCCTAGGTAGTGGTTCTCTTTCTGCGGTCAGGGTAGGGATGTGCTGCGTGCAGGTTGGAAAATTCAGCACAAGCAGCTGCTAGCACCCCAAGCAGTGTCCAAACTGTCCAGTAAAACCTGCCTCCGGTACCTCCTGCTCCCTGATGCCAGTGCCCCATCATAGGGTCTGCCTGACACTGTGCTAACTCTGCTGCCTCCAGGCAATTTCCACTGGATTCCAGAGTCTGCTGGCAGTTTCCTTCTCCCTACTTCTCCTTGTCCCTGAAAATGAATGGTACAAAATGAGTAAGAAACAACATAGTGAAATATAATCAAAGTGTACATTTGTAGAAGAACCTGCTTAATGTGGAAGTCAGTCCCTAACCCTTCCAGTCAGTGATTGGGTTATGCTCAGGATATGGTACTTTTCTGCTTACATGGTTTAAATTTCTAATGTCAAATTTAATCCTATGCAGTTCATGTCCTCAATCATTTCTTTTGACAGCAAGATCCATTCACTAATCATTTATTCCTGAGTCAGTTGGGGCTTACAACACACTGGTTATTAATCAGATTGGGTTCTGTATTCATTAATGGTGAAATGCAACTGAAAAAACACCCCCCCATCTCAATCAGCCTAATTCCAGTTTAAATGTGAACATGGATTGAAATGAACCCCCCACAGAGTTGAGCAATTCTGGCCTCAGTGGGAACATCAGAGAACCCAGGACAAAATCCTACTCATGACTCGTTCTCTGTTTTGGCTTTGTATGAAGTTCAGAAGTGCAACAACTCCTATCCTGAGACCATAGGGCAAGCAAGATACAGCTAGAAGAAAAGTATTTGGGGAACATCCTTTTTTCCTTTCTTTACAATCATTAAAAAAATTTCACCTTTCAAATTTTTGCGGCTGACTACATTATATTGGTGTTAGAAACAGGAACACTTTGTTTGAAGCCATGCGCACTTTAAGATTTAAGTAACATTGGACATTTGAGTTTTGTTGGCCTGGGTGTGTGGTTATCATCACTTATGTCTGCCACTTGTTCCTCTCAAGCCAGGGTGGCACATCACCCTTTCACAGCATTGTGCTACTTCCCTGTTTTGTGGCCCCACATGTGAGGGTCAGCCTAAGGTAAAACAAACTATGCTTGGCACAGAGTGCCCTGGAGCAGGAGAAAGGGTGCTCACCCTTGGTGCCCACAGGTGTGCACTCCTGGTATTTCCCTCCTCTTCCACCTGTGAGCAGCTGGCCCTCCACTATGTTGCAGCCTTGTGCATAGAAAAGGCAGATAGGAGATCCTTGCCTTTGAAAAGCCAAGCAAGCACCTGCCTATTTATATTTAAAATCCCTGCCCAGGTGATGGCAAGCAGGTCTATGTGAGAGTTAGAGGTAAGGACACAAATAGGTAAGTAGATGCAAAGGCACAAATGAATGTTGCATATCTTATGTCTGCTGTGATATCTATGTCCTTTGTTATCAAGTAAAATGTACTAAGGAAAACAAAGACAACAAACATCCCATATTTACCCAGTAATGGAAATATCTGTAAGGGGAACGTATTGGGGTAATATTTTAACATACTTTTACGAAGAAAGATAGTTTTAAAAAGACACACAATTACTTGAAATCTGTATGGGTTTGGAACAATTAGAAGTTTGATGCTGATGAACAGGCCTCTGTAGAGTAGTGACAAAATTGCAACGGCATCTCTTCAGAGTCCAGGAACTAATAACAATAGCTTTATTTCTTATATGCTTCTCAGGTGTAAGAGATTAGGAGAACAATTTTCTTGCCACAAAGAGTACTAAGAATTACCGAGCACAATATTGCATCTTTATGCTGCTAAAAACATTTTAAATAGCCCTCTGGAGATAGAATTTAAGAGAGATGGATTTTCCACTAAAAAGTGCACATGCTTGCCATTGCATAAGCATTTCTCCCTGTGTATCCATAGCAATCACACACAAAACCACACGCATGTTACTGGATGCACAATTTCTTCATGTTAAAGGTTGATATTCCACCATATGGTAACACTGCCAAGCAGAATGCACATGTTAAACATTAAGATGTTAAAGCCATGAGGTGTCATTGCTGTTGTGGTATCCCTCACTACATTTGGATTGGTAAATTAAGCAGTCCATAGCCTGCTCTGTAGCCTTGTCTCTGGCCTTAAAACAGTTTGCACCCAGAAGGCTAAATATTCTTTAAATCAGGGTGACCGCGACTATCTTGCTTACATTCACCTGAATAGTACTGGAACAGTGGGTTAGGAAATTCTAAGTGTCATGAAGCAACGTGCACATGAGGGAGCATGCTACCTACCAGTGAACAATTCCAGGACAGTGTTTTAGCCTCTGCCCTGGCATTGTCTCACTGGTATAGGTACAGCCCTTTGTATGAACCCTGATCCTGAGGCTGTTCTGCTCCATACAGTCTGGTGCTCCCGCCGGTGCTGCCTGCTCTCAGGATAGCTCTGGCTTCATGCCTTGCAAGGCTTCCTTGCAAGGCTGGGATACATTAAATCTGTTTGTCTCATCCAGAAGATCGCTTTTCTCTCCCTAAAAAAGCTATTCTTGGTGAGGGAATGCTGGAGGAGTGCAGGTCTGGGAGAAGGAAAAACAGTATACTGAAATAGGAAGGATAATATGCTGGAAATAAATATTCCCACAATCATATTGTGCTAAAGAATTCCCAGTGAGCTAAACATCTTGGACCTTTACTGAGATCAGATTATCTAGGGGCTTGTACAGGCAGGAGGAAGAAAAAGAAATGGTCTTTTTATCCACAACTCCTCTCCTTTCTTGCCTAAAGAAGTTATACAATGATTACCTGGTACTACAACTTTTATCACTTTTTGGCATTGATTTACTGAAAGATTCATATTGTGTTGCCTGACACCAACTTTTACACAGATGGTTACTTGTTTTAGGGGGACCAGGTATTTATATTCATCATCAAAGCATAAATATACATAAACCATATCCTTCGAAAAAACAAGGCTATGATTTTGTGGTATTACTGCTCCACAAAATATAATTTATCCTGTTTTTAGCAGGCTTAGGAACAAACTAGTTGACAAACATCAAATATATTCCTATAGGAAATAAATTTGTGAAAGTCAAGGATAAGTTTAGTTCCATTATTGAGTCATACTCTAGGAAGGAAAGATTAAAGTGATGTGTCAGCTCATGTTTCTCTCATGCAAGTTTTCTCCTAACAATCACTTTTTGACGAAGTGTCCAATCTGCTTTTGAAAAGCTCTAAACAGGAGATTTGCCCGGGTATTCCTGAGGAAGATGCAACTGTGTGACAATTACCTGTTTTTATTAATTTCTTGTTTTATTAATTTCTAGTCTCAATCCAGACATGGATATTTTTAAAAGTAGGGTGCATGTAAAACAGCTGTTTTATCTTGTATACCCTAATTCTTATACAACTACTGTTGTATCTGCAATTGTTACTGTTCATGCAGCCACTGACCGTTCCACGCAAAGATTTTTTTTTTTGGTCATCAGTATTGTGATTAGCTATTTACAGGGTTCTGTGAATGTAGATGTGTTGTAGAAAATATAGAATCACATAATCATAGAAGTATAGAATCGTTTATATTGGAAAAGACTTAAAATCATGGAGTCCCACTGTTAACCCTGGACTGCTGAGTCCACCACTAAATCATGTCTACACATCTTTTAAACACCTCTGGTGATGGTGACTCAGCCAGTTCTCTGGGAAGCCTGTTCCAACGCTTGACAACCCTTTCCATGAAAGAATCTCCCTAATGTAGTCTCCAATCTAACTGGCACAACTCATGATCATTGTTTGTTGTCCTAACATGATATGGTCCTTTTCTGTAGAATGATTTAAATGAGGCACCATTGCCTTCATATTGACAGTGGACCTTGCAAACCAATCTCATTATCCTGAAATTACCAAACTATCAGATATACACAGAAGGGTGCTGCCAGCAGGGTCACAGAAGGAATTCCTATTTCTCTCAACAGCCTTTACCAACAGCAGAGGGTGTATATGGGAGGCAGGAGAAGAAGCTCCACCCTGTGCTCTGCAGTTTCCTACTTTGCTTTTTCCTTGGTGCACAAGTGTGCCACTTTCTTTTGCCTGTCACAAGGAAAACAACTCCTCCAAAGAGGATTACTATGCTATTTTTACACAATAATGTCTACAACTTCTGTTTTCCCCCAAGCTCCTGAAATTGCAGCTGGTGCCAGAATTTGGAAGTTTGCTCTAAACAAATTAGGTATCCAGTTTCTACCGTCCTTCTTCTTTAAGGTGCTGTCGCTCTCAGTGAGAGCAAATGATCCCCCATCCCTCTGTTGCTAGGATGTCAGTGAGTCCCAGACTGTCCTTGCCTTGCAGCCCACCTTAAAGGCAACTGGAATAGACATGCTCACATCAGCAAGTGCAGAATTTAGCCCACAGTTTTGAATTTTCAGAGAACAGCCATTTTCTAGGAAAGATATTTTGATAAATTAGTGTGTGGTGGGAGGGTGATATTAGGATTTGTAATACATCAGATTCCCAGATTTTCCTCTTAGAAAGTAGATAGGTCACAGTGGACTTCATATATGTACGTATATACACAAACACATATGAAGAAAGATCTGTATATATTTTAAAAATATTTGCTTGAAAAATTATATCTGCTTCTATTGAATTCTGGAAACATCATTCCTATTTCATGTCAAAATCTTTTACAAAAGTACCATTTAATATGGATATATAATAACATTTTTTAGTAGATAGCAGCACTTAGAAAAACAAGAAAAGATTCCTACATTTAAAGTGACTTCACCATGTGCTACTTTTGTCTTAATGTCTCATGTCATTTAAAATGCTACATCTTAAAAAAACTATATATCTTACTAGAAAATAATGTAGCAGAATTAGCTTCTGCTAACACAGTGACAGGACAGGTATTTTGTTTTCTACAATTAGTCTTCAGGTTCAGACTTACTGCTCACCTTTTATCTCCTGCCTCCCTCCCTGTAACTATTTTCTCCTGTACTTTCTGACACAGCATATGCTTACACTAATTGAACATCTAAATCACAGTAAAAAATTTACGTGTTGTAGGCTCCACGTTCAAAAATGCTAAATGTCACTAGTTGAAATGACAAAAGATGTGCAGACAAGGGAGAACAAAAGTGTTTTAATAACAGAGCAAGGAAACCTTGTTCTGATCTGATAGAATTGTGACCATTTGGATGGAACAGATTATTTGGATAAGACACAGCTACGGAAACATGGTCTTTCTCTCAAAAATTTAGCAGAAAAATATATTCTATAAGGTATTTGAATCGCACCTGCTGCCCTTACAAGCATAAAATTTCTCTTTCTCTCATCAAGAGCTGATTTTTCTTCTCTGTCTCACCTCCATCTTTTTATGGTGCATCTGATAATATTCAGTAATTACATTTTTTTATAAAGACTCATTTCCTAGATCCATGAATACAAAGAGGAGAAACAGAATGAAAAAAAACCCACTCAGTGTGTCAGCAGCCAATTAACCAGCTTTAATGGTTGTGGAAAATAGCTTGCAAAGAGTATTGACGTGTTGCCCCAAAGGTAAGCTCAAAGCTGACAGAAAGCCATTTTTTTTCAATATTTTTTTAGCAATATCATAATTTTTGTGGCCTAACTAGGTATTCTGGCTGACCGTGCTGAGTCCAAGCAAATCCAGTGCGAGAAGGCAGCTACTGAGCAGGGTAGGACTGTGAAAGGCTTGTGGTGGTGCTCTTGTGGGCATAGGAGAAGGCTTTGAAGCCTCTTCCTTGATCCTGGTGCCCAAGGGTACGTCTCCAGTGCACATCTGAGAGACCACAGGACAGGCTAGCTAGAGCAGACCTTTTGATGGCACCCCACAAAAGACAAACCTGCAGAGCACTGGGATCATAACAATGCTGAGCAACAGCACTTTGTGCAACATCAGTCAGCATGATGCCCTTGGCTTAGTTGCTAAATCTTTTGAGGATGACTGAGGGAAATATAAGTTCCCTTTTAGTTCTCTGTTGGAAGATCTGCAGATAAATTTAAAATAAATTTAAATAAATAAATTGGTAACAGTACCTGACATCATCATCTTGTTAACATGAGTTCTATCCTCTGGCACCAGTATTATCTTTGACTATTATATATTCTGGCTGAAAAAAGAAGTACAGAGCTGTATAAAATAAGATAAAAAGGGGAATAACAGAATAGGATGTACATTAGCAGGAAAGGATGGTCATTGAATTTAAGATACTTCATTAGGGCTCAGGACATCCAAGTTCTGGTTTCCCCTTTGCTTAATATCTATTTACTGATGGTGAAGTGAATAAGTATATCTATGCCCCAGTGCCATATCTTAAAATATCTCCTTTCTCCATTTCATCTAATTACATTCAAACTATTCAAGTTAGGGGCTTTCTCTAGCTATGTACAGTGATTAACATGAAAAGATGTGTTATACTGAGTGCACTGGCTATATATTCACTAGTAAATTAAATACTGATACCTATATCTTTAATAATATTAACCTTTAATAGTGGTTGCATATGCCTTTAAATGATGCTTAACATAAAACAATATTGTCAAAGTCTACCTAAGTAATATACAAGATGAAATATTGTCATAAGGCTGTATAGTATACTCATACCTTTTTATGCACTGCATATAACTACATATTATATATATGTATAAAATTGTATTTTAAATTAAGAATATGAAACAATGCACCTTACATATACCTCTTTTTTCCTGACTCAAGATGCAGAACTAGCTGTCTAGCCCTTACGCTTTTAAGTTTTGTAGGAAGTTTATCTCTTAGAAGAATGTAAGCCATGATAGTTAACTGCATGTTATAAATTCTACATATGTTACTTTCATTTGTATTGTTTGTTTAGAATTCTATTTTACCTTTTATTATTTATTAATCTAGTGAAAAATTTACATTCAGTAAGACAGTGCTGGACATGAAAGAAATATGTTTCTCCTTTTTGTTAAATAAGGCTTCACAAAATTACAAGAATTCTCTCTCTGATATAAATAAACCCACAGTGGTTTCTAGGAAGATATTGTAGGAGATCCCCATTGAACTTTGTGCAGTTATTTGGGGAAAGAATTGAAGTGATTTTCTGCCCCCTAACAGCAGCTTCTTATACTTCTACCTACTTCTGGAAAAGACTGTGTAGTGGTATTTGATTAGCTCATCTCTTTTCTTTTGAGTCAGGGACAGCAAAAATAATGAATGACTAATCACTTCAGGTTACTGTTTTTTACACTGAGGCTATTATAGAACCAATTAAAAAAGTCATACAAAAAACTATACAGATGTGATTAGGTTATAATGCTAATGCAGGGAATTGTGTATAGATAATTATTCTGCAGTACAGATAATTTCAACAAAGACTAATCAGAAGACATATAAAACACTCAAGAATCACAATTTTGTCTGAATTCCTTTTAAATGTCATTTAAAAAGCTGCAGATATATTGTGACTTTTTAAACAAATATGCCGGGCTCTTTTCTTCCTTGCCTTGTGCAACCTTGTCGCACAGTTTTTACAGAAGCTCAGTTTGCACTACGTTCCTACATTAGTCACAGCTGGGGTGCAATTCAAAGCAGCTTTGGACCTTCTCTTAATTCTACCACCCAGTTTTCTAGGGACTAACCCACAACTGCAGACACCACAGCACAGACCATAGCTCAGCTGATGGAGGGAATCACACCTCTGCATCAGGAGCTGCTGAATGAGACTTGGAGGCCAGCAATAATGACACCCTAGCAGCAGCCCAGATGCAAGAGGGAAACTTGTATCTCAACTGTAAATTGAGATAGTGCGACACCACCCTTTGTGTTTGATTTCTAGGAATGGAGAGAAGGCTGGAACAAACTTGTTTATATTGTTCTTATCAAATATGGCCACTGCGCTAACATCACATTTTGAAATGCAGAAGAAAAGTGCTTGTAGTGTATGTGACTCCTCCTGACCTCCTGCATCATATCTCCTTTTCCCCTCTTTTGTCACCTCTCCTGAGTCCTCTGCTCTGCAGCTGTGCTCAGAATAGGTTCTGCATCTCCCTGCCAGCAACTCATATCTTATCTCAAAACATATGACTCAGTATGACATCTCCTTCTCTTTTTCATTATTTATACCATGTGCGCTACACAAAGTCATGTTACTCACTTCAGAAAAACCCCGTTGCAATTCAATTCACATTTTGTTTGTCAGTTTGTCAGCTTCTCCATCACCTAAAAGCTCTATATTCACTGCCTGACCTCCTTGAGCATATCTGCTACTTTCCTGCCTTCTGCCACATAAAAAACCCCAACACTGCTGCCATGCTACTTGCAAGGAATTGACTGATTTGATATATAAATTGTCTGTCGTCTTCCCTTTTTCAGTGTCTGCTGACTATTTAGCTGTGTCCTATTAATGTGCTTGTTCCTCAGGGCAGAAACACTGCTCAGAAAGCATTTAGCTTTAGAAGTGCTTAAGTAATGCTTATTAACTACATTGTGTGGCTGCACAACGCAACATCTACAGTTTCCGCTTTATTAAAAAATTCTTTTTTTTAAAAGTCCTTGAAATGTTTCACATAACAATATTTTCACAGCAAATGATGCCCTGTATGTGAAATAAAACCTTTGAAATAAAAACTTTAAAGAACTGCTTCTTGGGATCCATTAATTAATGACATGTCCAATATAAGGGCAATTTTAAACATCCTTAGCATCAACCAAGCCCCTGTGAGCTCAACAATGTTGCCAACTCCTGCTTCTTGAAGTGTCCAACTGGAAATCCTTTCCTGGATGAGCACAAGCTGTATTCTGAATGGCTTCAGAGGTAGATATGAGTTGCAGCATGAAATGCAGTAGCAACATAATAAACGCATAGAAAATTGCAGTCTTCTATCTTCCTAACATCATCTAAAAAGATAAATTCTAAATGTAATTAAACCTTGATTTGACCCATTTCATGGACTTTATCTTTCAGTAATTTTTTCAGTCTTAATTAGTATTTAGCATTTATGCAAGTCTGTGTGATTTAAGATGCCGAATGATATATGAGTTCAACAGAGTCCTCAGCTGAAGGACAAGTATTTTAGCGAATGCGAGACCTGACCCAAAGGCTATTTGCAGCAGTTTGTCATTTAGTACAGGGAAGGTTAGGTAGGTTACAGTGATATATGATCTTTCGTGCTCCGAACCTAACAGCAAAGTTGAGCTGCTCCTATGACTTTCATTAACTGTATGCAGCTCTTTTCATATACAGAGTAAACCGAAGACGTGACAATCTTTCCCCCTATGACTGAAAGAAAAGTGAAAACTTCTGATAGGTTTGGTCAGTCCATCAAAACTCCGTGCTCAGTCCACAAAAGCCTGAATGCAAATTTTTGCTGAGTTTATTTTGCACTCATTCATATACCAAGGGGGAAAGAGGGGAAGTCTTGGCGAGTGCTCCACGTGGAGCCCTGCCAACATGCTGCATTAAACAGTCACCCTGGTGTCGAAGCAGCCCAGGGAATGCCAGTGAAAAACAGCACCTGCAAGTGTTCTGCAAATGGCATGGGGCTATGGAGGGGGTGGAGAAAGGATGTAAATGGGAAAAATATGATGAAAAATAGCTAGGAGCCATGGGCAGGCAAGACATATAGGCAAGCTTTTCTGCTTAAGTTAGTGGAACAATTCTTCTCTTTCTTTCATTTACACATAAGAATTGGAGCTGTTAAAAATTCACAGAATGAGAAATGGGCATTTTTTATAAATGAACAGTATTTTGAAAAATATTGCTTTTTTTTTTTTTTTCTTTTTGCACTGTTGTCATTTTTCTCTTCAACATTTTCCATCTGAAGACTGACAAAAAAAAAAAAAAATAATCTGGAAGATACTTATTTTCCTCTAGCCAGCTGGACAGATACCAGCAAAACCAAATAAACAATCATATCAAAAGGCAATTCATAATATCGTTTATAATCACATTTTCATCAATAATGCTCCTGGTTTTTACTGAAAATCTTTTCAGTTGAAAAATTTCCAGCAAACTCTAAACATAATATTGAGGGTCTGATTCTCCCTCTAGGCTGTGAAACATTCTGTGGAACTCAAGTTGCTTTGCATAAGACCAAGCTGAATGGAGAGCTGGGAGTCTGTTTTGTGCTACCAGGTCAGCTTGGGGGTTAATATATGAAATTCCTCAATAGTGGTAGCCCTTTTAAAAAGTATTCTGATGTATGGTTACAAGACAAACAAATGTTCAGGTATGGCTAGGAGTGGAAAAGGAAGCAGATGTATAGTAATCTTTCTTTCTTGAAAGGCAATATTATAATCCCCCAGTAACAGCTAAAGAGGGACACCAGTTTCCAGTAAAAAGCAAACCCAGTCCCAAAGGCAGAAAAATTCTAAGAGCTATAAATTATGAAAATCAACAACTGGTTTACAGAAAGTAATGATACGCGCAAACAAAACTTGTGTACTTGCTTTCCATTTAGTCCACAGAGAGAGTGGACTACACCTATTGGTCCCTAGCCCAGCTAATGTCCATTTCCATAGCAGGGTTGGAAGGAATTATGGATGAAAAACATAAGGATTCTCCCATCCATACTATAATGCCCTCACCAAGGCAGGCAGGACTGAGAGTAGCATCCTGGGAACAAATGGTGAGAGATCCCTTTCTCTCCTATGTTAACACACAGGCAGCTGATGCAGTCTGGTAGCACCATCAGTATGGTTCTGTCTGGTGGAGTTCTGGATGGCATCCACAGGGCAGCAGTGCTTGTTCCATTCAAGCAAATCATGTCAGTGGGAGCGTGATTCAGGCACAATGAAGAGGGATACATCCCAATTTACAACCTCTTCCTGTTGTATGACATCAATTTGGTCAGGGAACAGTGCTTAGAGTCACTTTAGTTGTGGCTAACCATTTTCTATGATGATTTTAAATTTACTAAAATAAATTGGTCTTGCTTCTTAGTCCTGTTAAGGCTGATTGTCACTAGTTGTGTGTGACCTTGCTGCATACAATCCCTGCTTTGCTCTGAGAGACTGATTCGGTGCCAAGTACAGGATGAGTCAAGAGCATTATTTGCAGTTGCCTTAACTTCTGCAGCTTTGGAAAGCAGATACTTCACATTGCCTTCCACCCCCTCACAACAGACATCTGCATTTCTTCTATATATAGACCAGAAAGAAAGCCTTTGAGGGAAGGAAGCACACTGGCATAGTGAGCAGCTGCAGGAACTTGTGCTGGGAAGCTCCCCTTTGCATCACTGACTACTCCCCATGTCTGCAGGGAGTCCTTGACTGGCTGAATTTTTGTGATGTCACAGGGGATTGCAGCAGCACTGACTATGCCTCTAGTTTTCCATGAGGTTGACACTTGTAGCCAGCAGTAGCCTGAGGGGCATTGCCTTTAACTTGCCTTGCGTCAAGGTAAGGTTTTTGTGTGTTGTGTTATTTTTTTCTTAATTTTTAGAATTTGTTTAACCTTGAGGTTAACGTACAGTAGGAAGCATCATTTCTAGCTTCCTTTCCTAGCTCTGCTAATTTCATTATTGTTACTTGGGGTATATAATCCCCTGCCCATAAAGAGAGGATAATATTCTTTTCTTTCATACAAGGTAAGCCTGGCTCTTATAAAGACTCTAGCATGAGACTTTTCATGAAAAACATTCCCTGTATACCAGACCAGAATCTTAGACAAGAAAAAACACTGGACAGAGCAACCTGTAGCTGTGGTTATCTGTATGGTTTCATGCAATGTGCCGTTCATCATGGTCAGGGACTGCCTGCAGTACTCAGTGCAACAGTGAAGTGTGAGAGTCCTCCCACAGAGTGCTGTGGCACTGCAAGACGAAGGGGAACCTCTTCCACCTCCACTGCATTCTTCCAGGGGGTCCAAGATGCTTTCTTACGGGAAAAGCAATTGCACCCGTGGAAATCTGGAATATAACTGGTATGTCTTATTAGATTTCTTGCAGAAAGGTGTTGAGTGGAGATTTAAAGGACCATTTTACTGGTCTACCCATGGAAGATTTAAAAAATAACACTTGTTTGACAGTGCACTCCTATAAGAATAGTACCAGTAATGCAAACCACTGTGAAAACCACTTTTGAAGTCTCTGGAAATTAAAATCTGTCTCTGCTTTACTGTAGCAGTCCTCCACATTGCTTTTAACATTCAAGAATTCTCTTAGTTTCCTCTACCAATTTGTGACATTTTTACTATTTGCATGATATATTTGTTATTTTTAACCTAAATCTCCAAGACAGCTTTGCTGAGAAAAGTCTAGCACACAGAACAGCTTCATGAAATTAGAATGGCCTTCAGGAAATAACAAATCTACAAGGCATTAAATAATGTATGAAACTTTCTGTTTCAAATTGCCTTTTACAGCGGAGTGATAAGACAGACCATTTGGGGACTTAAGCCACTAAATATTTTCCAAAATTTCAGCAAATCTAAATTATTTCTCTGATTTTGTTGTTTGGTTTTTTTTTTCCTTTCCTCAAAAGAAAGTGATTTGGTGTTTGCCAGAAGAAAAAACACTGTATGTTTTCTGATAGCTATAAGAAAAAAAAGAGTCTGAATTAATCAGAGAAATTAACCCAGTGAATCATGTTGCAGAAGAGAGCATGTGCTATCTAAGGCCTTCTCATGTGCACATGTTAAATGGCACACCTGCTTCCATCACACATGTTGAGCTGCTCTCTCTCAATACCTGAGAGTCAAGCCTGGTATCTCTGTCCTGTCCCATGGCGCACAACCCCCCCAGAGCATCACAGTCACCCCAGGTGCCACCCAAGTGGTCCATCACAGGTGGCTGTCCAGCATGCTGCAGAAGGGGAAGAGGTTGTAGTGCTCTAGCACAGACCAGGGATGTCTTCTGAGGAAACACCCTGCCCACCTTTAGGCAAGAGACCTGGTCTATTCTCCAGAAGCCCCTCTCTTCTCCAGCTTGATGATGTGGGGTTTCACAGTAAGTGGCCCAAGAAGGTGTTGGGGACAAGAGGTTGAATTGGTTTTGTCCCTTCTTCAGTTCTGGGAAGAGTGTGCATCAGGATCCAGAGACCTGAAGGTAGCCCTCAGCAGCTGGGGCAAATGCTGGCGAGGGTAAAGCTACCTCAAGTACCATACCTGGCCTGTTGCCAAATGTTGTGCTTACAAAGGAGTTTTCAGCTTTTCCAGACAGCTGTTTTCCAGGGT
Organism: Myiotriccus ornatus; assembly: GCA_036023395.1. Classification (NCBI taxonomy): domain Eukaryota; kingdom Metazoa; phylum Chordata; class Aves; order Passeriformes; family Tyrannidae; genus Myiotriccus; species Myiotriccus ornatus. The sequence goes on along the minus strand of JAYRBT010000114.1, from coordinate 67,237,730 downwards.
GCCAACCCTGAAACAAACATTTTATCTCCAGGGAGTTGGATCCCTTGTCTGTAGGGATTTCTCCCTTCGCTCCTATCTCTGCCTGGCCAGCTTATTTGTTAATGCTCACTTGTGGAAGGGGCTGAGAGTCATTAGCTCCCTTTGAACTCACTATGAATAAAAATAATTCAGCATCACAAGCCTGAGATGATTTTGAGTGAAATCCTGGCATATTTAAGGCAATAAAATGAATGGGTTGTTATTGGGTCTTTTGTCCAACAGATGCATAATTTTACCACCTGAACAGGACCCTTCTCATTTCTCGCCTCTTTGGGCACATACCCTGCTCCACTAGAAGGAAGGACTAAAGGTGAGGTAGAAATTGCTGACATTAGTAAAAATTTCTCACCAGCACAGCATGCTTTTTGTGGCTTCAAACTTTCACAGATTTTGAATAAGCAGGCTTGAGATTTGTGTTGTGGTGTCTTTCTCAGCCTCATTTTTGGGCACGGAAATTTCATAATCAAAATAATTCAGCTGTTTAAGAAAACAAGAAGAGGACCAATATTGACTGAGCCTCAAAGCAGAATAAAATTGGAAAAAGCATGGGGAAGCTATGATGCAAAGAAGGAGGCAGAAGCACAGAAGCCAACAAGGAGAGTGAGTATGACAGAAAGAACTACATAGAGATGCAGCGCATAGGATCTGAATTGTGTGCTAGAATGCTCATAAAATGAAAACAAATCATGTTGCCATTTTCAGAGTGTAGTATGTGTCTAGGAGTTACTTCATGCGGTCTTTTATCAAACTCATTCAAGGTGACTTGCAAACACAACGAGGTAGGCAATAAGGGAACATTGTCTCATCATCACCTCTTCCTGATTACATTTGAGAGAGCATTAAAACATTGTGCTTTTTTGCTAGTGAAACATGTCTCTGTTCTCAATCTATTCAATTTATCAAGTCTGTGGGAACGCTCACCTGCTTTTTGAAAGCAAATATCATTATAGGTGTGCAAACTATTCATTTGGTGGCAGCGTGGCTACAGATCTCTTGGGGACTACTCCAATATGCAGACCATCTACAAGGTTTGAAGTATTGGTAACAATCACATGGAAGACTGAAAAATTCTGTTCAAAAATTGTTGAAGAGAAATCTTTTTTTCCTGTCTAAAACAACTTATGTTAATTTTTTTAACTATTTGCCATTGTCATAAGTATTAAACTCAAAGTTTTCATCTGAAACCTCTTATGAAATTTTACTCCACAATTTTATTTTGACAACTGTCAATGGGATTTTTTTAGATTAATATTTTTTCTTAAAATCGCCTTTCCCTTCCCCCTCTCCACTTATGACTATATTTTATGTGTGCTCTACAAATTAAGAGGTCTTTGTACTTACATGGGTAGAGAAAGCTCAGTCCCTTCCCTCATTAGAGAGGGAATTCCCGTTTTTTTTTGTATTTACTTACACTGGAGTATTTTCATGACTTGAGCATGGTGCTAATAACACCAAGGTCATGGGTTTGATCCCCACATGGGCCATTCACTTAAGAGTTGGACTCAATGATCCCTGTGGGTCCTTCCCAACTCAGAATATTCCGTGATTCTGACTTTATCACTCAGCACAATAATCCTTTCTTTTAGAACTAAACAAACTCCTGGCCTCATGGCACAGAGCAAAGTCATTTCACTCAATGTAGGATTTCTAAGAAAGAAAATAATCCAAATATTTGTTTTCAAGGAAAAGCTTTCTACAAGAACGAAGGTTATATGAAATGATTGCTGTGAAAGCACCTGTAAAAACGCCTGTGAAAGCAGAGTAATTAAGTAATTATTGTTAACTATGCTGTTAATGTGCTCTATTGCTGTGGGGAGCACACCTCCCATCTATCATAAGCACCTTCCTTCACCTTTCATTGTTTCTGTATTAGCCAGTCATCCTAAAATTATGAATTTGCTTTTCTTGACAACACTTTCAGGATTTCTATTGATATGAAGCTACACTGAAGAGATTAGAAGAAATACAAGGTGATAGAAATTGCCAAAGTAGATTAAATCAGAAGTCTGTGTAATTCATTGCCAGCAAGAAGTATTAGATAACCTACAATCTTTAGGTAACTTTTCTTCCACGGAAAGTTGAGATCTAGCTTATGAAATAAAATGGATCATAAGAATTGTGACCTCTCTTCTTGAAATGACAACCAACGTGAACAACAAATATTCTTGGGGCAGGGGGATATTATAATGTACACATTTTTAATTATGAAAGCCTCTGGAAAGACAGTATTACTTTTTTAAACACAAACTCATACATATGATGCTACATACTATTAAGAAAATGACAGCTCTTTCCTCTGATGTGTGTTGGTTGTGTTTCATACTTTACATGAAAGCAAATTCAAAATATGTTGCAATCTTCCAGAAAATACAGCATTCAGTTGATAGCAATTCAGTATTTCCAACAGGAAAAAAATTGTGAAAGACTTTTAATAAAAGCTGTTCCTAAATGTAGGGTCCATTATGGTTTTACCATTTTGAAATACTTTCTTTTCATTTTTTTACAGCTGTTGCTCCTTGCATTTACAAGTATTTGCATTTACAGGTACACTCTATATACCCAAAATAATTTTCTCTTTTTAGCTAGCACTGAGTCTTTTACCTTCTGTCAAGTTTGGTTAAGTGTTTCAAAAAGTAACAGAAAGGCATAAGAGACTGCCAGACAAATATGGAGAACATATTTAAGTAAATCACCTTTCTTCATAAAAGAAGGGATGAAAAAGCAGATGCTTTCATTCATCTCAACAAGTAATTATCATAGCTTGGTGTATTTATTATCAGTTCTTGCTCAAGAGACATACTCACATACATGATGGTTTTTTTACTTAAGAAATGTACCACTCCCAAATTTCACATGCATATATAAACTGAAAAATGCCTCACAAGTTTTTGACTTTGGTCCATCTCTGAGAAAGGGATGTTTCTCATCTGCTGGCAAGGCATATTTGTCACATTTCAGGCAAGAGCATCTGACCATGTTTTAGTTCTCTATTTATTTGCTTGCCAGAAAAAACAGATGATGTTAATCACAGCAGTGATGGAAGAGAGCATCCAAAAGGTCCACATGGCTTTTGATTAAAGCATGTTAGATAGTATTCTAACTTCAAGGGCTTTATTGCCACAGATCCCTGCAGCTATGCACCTAATATATCTATGCTTTTTCACCAAGTAATGCGTATGGTATAGTAGCTCTTTTGCTGTTGCTTGTCGTATATCTTTTTCTGTTTAAATGCCTTGATTCACACCTAAATCTTTATCCAAAGCTTTAAACATTTTGGAAAGCCCCAGAACTGAGTTTGCTGACTACTTATTCCCCAACTACTCAGCTCAAGACATTCAGGATTCAGCTCCAGAGTTCATACTGGGACATGGAGAAATGCAGCAAAGGGCTCTCAGAGGTATTAAAATCTTTATGCTCAGTGCAGAGGACAGTCTCCATCTTCACTGGAGAGTGGGACTGCAGCCACTTGGAAGGATTGGTATAAGGGTGTTTGGAGAGACTGGAGGGCATCACCCCTGAATACTCACAATAGCCACTGAAAGAAGTAAACCCTGGTTTAATCCCAAACTAATAATATGAAGCTAGAACTCTATAAAACCGCAGTTCAATGACTACATCAAAATTCCGGTTCTTTCTACGAACAGGCTTAATAAATAATAAATCTCTCTAAAGATCTATTGTCTATTGTCTATTGTGATCTGTTATTACACATAAACAAAACTGATTTGAATTGTGAGGTCGAAGAGTGAAACAGCTGCTATCACAAAAATTTCATGTTAGTCCAAAAAAAACCCCTGATTAAGAAGAGTTGCAGAAGGAATTTTTGAGCAAGCTGGTGTAGTGGAAGTTGTCCCTGCCCATAGCAGAGGGCTTGGAAATTGATGACCTTTAAGGTCCCTTCCAACCCAAACCATTCTGTGATTCTAAGAATTTTATGGTACCACATGACAGGAAAAATGAGATGGCAGACAAAATTCAACGTTGAAAAAGGCAAATTGATTTATGTTGGTAGGAACTACCGTAACTATACATGTGCACTAAAGAACAGTCATGAAGACCAGCTCTTGCTCATCACAAGAAATGGATGCAAATAGCTGAGTGCCAAATACCAGTCATCTTAGTGATCAGGACCACTGAAATAACAAAGAAGTGCTAGAAAAGAAAGGGATAATAAGAGAGGAAACATCATGTCACTCTGTGTGTTCCTAGTGTATCTACGTCTTGAATTCTGCAAATAGTTCTGGTTGTGTCACTTCAAATGGGACGAAGTAAAATCACAGGTTCTTCAAAAAAGAATGGCAAAGCTGGGCAATGACCTTCCTGTGAAAGGTAATTACATAAACTGGAGTTCTTAAGGCTAAGAAAAAAATATTGGTATAAGGAAAATATGATTTAAGTCTATAAAGTTACAAATTGCATGGAGATACTGAGCAAGAGACTGATTATCCTTTATTTTTCAGGATGTAAGAGCTAGGAAGAACCAAATGAGATTATCATTAGGAGGTTTAAAATAAACAAAAGGAAGTACTTTCTCAAACAAGGCATAATTCAGATGTGGAACTCTTTATGAATGTCAAAAGTATAAGTGGATTCAAAGGCAGATTGGAGACTTTCAATGAAAAATCCATCAAAAGCTATTAAATACAGTGAAGTGATTACAACATACAGCTCACAAAGTCTCTGAAATGCAAATTGCTCAGAGTAGCAAGGGTACAAGTTAAAGTATCATTCTGTATTTGCCCTGTTTCTGTGACTTCTTCCATAAGCACACTTTATTTATTCTTGAAAGAAATGGGGATGCTAGAGTAAATGCACATTTGAGCTGATCCTGCACAGCTGTTCTGTGTGTAACATATAACTCAGCTTTCACTTAAGCCAGAAGGGTAATTTCATTGATTTTAATGGGAGCTGAATTAGGTTGTCCGAGAGAACGAGCCTTCCAATACAATGTTTTGCTAAGGATGTGAAAGCTAAACTTGTTAGATTGATAAATGTGAATTCAAAGGAAACAACAGTTGCTCAAACCACAGAGTGCCTGGAATGTAGCTGTAAAGTGAAACCACTCTAGGGACTTATTTTAAAACTGTGTGCAAAATCTGTAAGTTTATGATTGATCTATTCTTGAATTTAAGTGACTGGTCAGCTGACTCCTTTTGCTCTCTCGAGTGGTAGCTCATCTGGTTGCATGACTGTTCATCTGATCTTGTAAAATGTATGGTCAATTCAAGGTCAGTCTATAGTTTTATGAAATTAAGATGATAATAGATATGGTCAAACTAAAAACATGTCACTGCGTTTTCCCAAATTATTTGCTTTCCTGAGACACTCATTAGTAAGCTCACAATTAGATCAATATTATTTGATTTTCTTTACTTTTGGAGAAAGAAGAACCCTTTTAGAAAACAAGTCATGTATTTATTGAGAGAACATGTTCTTAAAAAAAGAAAGAAGATAAAACCAGACCAGAATAATTAATTTTAGAGTGTAAATCATGGAGTTACTGCTTCAGCGCTACTAGCAGGACTGAGTTTGTTATCTAAGGTAAGCTAAATACCAGTGAGCTATTAGGTTGGATAAATATACAATTGTCTGAAAAAATATTTATTATTTGAAAGAACAATATTTTTAATTTCAAGAAAATGCTGCTTTGCATGTTCTTTTCATGTGAAAGCATGTTCTCAAGACATCTCTGCTACAAATGCTCTAACGTTGCTCTTATGTGTGAGACTCACTGTATGCTATGTAGGGAGAAGGCAAAATTCCTTCCACTGCTGTGCCCTAAAAATGTGAAGAGTAATTCAGGTACCTAGTTTGGGCATTTAATACCAATGGAGATGCTCTATGGTAATTCAAGGTACATGCATGACGTTAAAAGCTAGAGCTGCAGTACATTGGGGCACCTCAAAATGTATTATGGACATATATATTTAGATATTTGATTATTTCCCTAGATTTCAAACATAAGCAAGCTATAAAGTCCCTCTCAATGGAAAGTAATAGGTATGCTCCAAAGGCAGTTCGTCTCAGCCTTGTTGCATCATTTTCAGATAGGTCATATCAGCCACTTGTGGAAGGTCGCATTTCTCTGTAGAGAGAAGATTTTAATGGGTAACTGACTAATTCAAGCTTGACTCCGAGTTCTTCTTCAGCCAGTGTCAAGAGAGACGAGTCCTGTAGGGTGAACATTACACTATTATAACACAAATATTAATAATGCAAAGGGGTTTTGTTCCCAAGCTCACAACAAGCTCAAAGGACTTAATGTTACATATTTCTTTCTCTTTCTTGATCTAGGAGTGGAGTTAGTGGACTGAAATGGCTAAACCTAGTCTATTTGATGGGATATCAGCAGAGCTAGCAATTCAGTCCTTGATTGTGAATGGCTAACTATGGTATATAGAAGCTACTTTATCCTAGTAGTGAATTGTTATTAACCTGGCTTGAAACAAAGATGGAACTAATTAGATTTGTTTCATTCATAAATTAAATATTAAATACAACTAATACCTATGAATGAATTAATATTAAGCTTCACATGGATGTTTCTTATAGACAAATGCAGGAAATTGAATGGGAAATAAGAGCAGTAGGTTGGTTTTACCATTACTGTCTGGACTTACTGGGAAGGTGTGAAAATGTGTCACCTCAACCAAATAGCACAATGAAGAGAGGAAATTCATTACTGTCAGAGGGGATTTTATCAACTTTACCCCAGTCTTCTACCACTCAGTAGAATATCTCTCTAGAGAAGTATATCAGGGTTTCTGCACACTGGGAACACCTTGATGGCCTAGGTACAAAGGCAACAGGGTTTTGTTTTGTTTTGTTTTTTAACTACATCCTGTTAAAGGAAGGTTGGGAGGATAAGAACTTATAAGTAAGTGAGAAGAATATTTCCACCTTTCTCTGGGTAAAAAAAAATATATTCTTTGATTTTACATTGATTAATGGTTTCTTTGTTTTTAACTTTTGTATTTAGTACACAGTCAGAAAAATGTTTTCAAAAAGATCTTTTATTCTTTTAGAAGTAAAGAAAGAGAAGGAGGTGATGTAAAATGTAATTTTCACATGCACATGCAAAACCATACCGTGTCTGTTACAGAAAAAATTATTTACTATGCATAGAAGTCTCAATATGAATATGCATGGAGGTGATATGTACATGACAAAAGTGTTAATACTTCCATCTGAAGTTCCAAGAGGTGTCAATATGATATCTAAAAGCAGTATGTGCCATATTTTTACCAATTTGGTGTTCACTAAATGTATGCTTTGAATATAGTCATACATTGTTCAAAACAGGACAGTATAATCTTGTTTCTCATATCTCTACATATGTTTTTATTTACTTGCACCCACACATGCAAACTTATACCTTACATATTCTTAAAAAAAATTATATAGCAAAGTTAAAACAAGAAAAGGAAAACATCTATCTTTTATTTCCCTATTCCTGCTTCCCTTCAGAAAAAAAAAAAAAAGTTGAAAGAAATCATGTCTATAAACGAAATAATATTGAATAAAATAGCCAGTCAACACAAAATATTATAGACATAATCATTTGAAAAACTGTTGTAGAAACCAAACAATGTCCTATGATCTGTAAACACAATTAAATCCAAACCCAACAACAATTACTCCAGTTCTAAAAGCTGAGTTCAAATACGGTGTGACCCAGTACTTTTGAACTCAAAACCTGAATGCTAGAATCACTCCAGATTCCAACAGACCATGGAAACTGAACAGCAAAAGTGTTGACTGTCCTTTACTTCTTGAGTTTTCCAGATGTTGAGCTTTTTCGGATTCATCACTCAATCTTGGCAAGTTTTTGGCATCTAGATGCCTCCCTGGGTGACAGATAACACAGGATTTCTTATGCATTTTCTCTGGAGTCCCACTTTGACCATGAAGCAATATTTCTATGTTTTTTTAAATAACTTTGTGTTTTCACATGTACATCCATTCAAACAAACAGTTCTTTAACTCAGTTTTTTTGCAAGCCCAGAAACCCATACTACTTCACACCAATAATGGACTTTACCAGCTCTGAAGACAGAGTGGAGCTGCTCTGCTGTTCTGGTGCATCAATATCTAAGTACTCAATTGGCAGCTGGATTAGTGCACAGCATGCATTTTCTTCTTTGTGAGTATTTTTTTTTTTTAAATTCAAGGGTAAATGTCAAAACAATGCTGTAAAACCAATTAAGGAGAAAGAAAACAAGATTAGAGGTGCTACTTGAATTATTTATTGTTGTTCACTGTTGCCAAGCCTTTAAATAAGTACTTAATAGACCTTACTGTAACTCTCTGAGCAATACAGTAATTTATTTAATGCACAGTTCAGCACTTTCTTAACACTGAACTGAAATAGTCCATACAGTACGTTGGGAGCCTTTTTGAAGCCTCCTAAATTTTGACTGTTCACCATTTATGAAAATCTTCATGCAGAACTAAATTTATTAATTTCATTCAACAATCTGATATATTAAACAGCTATTGATTTCTGTGGAAGGGAATATAAAGATTTATTGACCAGAAGGATTAATTCTGACCAATCTAAAGCTAAGGTCAATATTTATCTTGAGGGGAAATAAATCTCATTATTCAGAAAAACAAGAGGTTGCTATGTATATATTGTTATTTATAGTCTGAGTGTTTTAACTATATATATGTGGAAATTGCTCCTCCGTGGATTTGAATTTCAGGTATATGACCTTTTTCATTGATATTAATATGATAAAGTGAGAAAAAAATTTATAGGGCTGGGGAGAACATCTTCCCTAAACCTTGTCCAACAACATTTCTAGGGAATATACTGAAGGAAGCAGGAAGCATTTACTTTTAAGAATGAACAGATTAGTCAGCATAGCCACAGATTTACTGATTTGTGGTCTGATAAAACCAGGAACCTTGTGGTGCATATACAGCTCAGCACTGTTCAGCAGCCTCCCACGAATATTCAAAAAGGCCATATCTGAATCTTGTGGAGGGTGAAGAGGGTGGAACACCCCTGGGTCCTGCAGAGGGGTCCAGATAAGTCTGGGGCACACACCTCCTTATGGGACCCAGAAACAGATCGGCTCCATGTTTTCCCACACAGTGCCCAGCCTGCCCTAGATAGAACAGGAACCATGCCCTGTTCTCCTTCAATATAACCTGTTTCTCATCCATAAAACTGCACTGCATTTCGTGAACTATTGCTTGTATAGGATCTGTGGCTAAGGCATGAAGCAGGATTCCAAACATTACATATTATAGACTTAAATTATTTCTCCACATCACAGAGAAGACAAACTCAAAAGGGACTTACCCTCCACACTCCCACGCAAATCAGCCCAGTGAAATGGAGGATGAAAATCTGCAATATCTGTGAGGTGCTCGGATTGATCGGTAGGTTGCCCTTCACACAGCCGGAAGAAGAAGAGTTTCTGACAGTGAAGGGGAAGAAGTTCTTGGTTTGAGGGAAGATTATTTTTGATGCCATTATCTGACTATTTGAGCTGTAGGTGTCTTACTCTCTAAACATTTGGGCTGAGTTCCAAATCTTTATCTGTACATGCACCTGCTTGAAAAATAGTGTCAGACACTCATTAGCAGTAACCTACTACTTTTGAAATTGACACCATTTACCTACAGGAAATTGTCTTTTTGAAATAGTACTTTGTACTAAACCATTCTGAGATAATTGTTCCAATTAAAAAATACATGGGGCATTGCTGTGCACCTCAGGATGGAAACTTTATTGTGCTATGAAAGAAGTCAATGGGAGTTCAAAGTACTCAGCCACCTGCAGAACTGATGATAGAGAGCCAAAAAATTTGTAATTCATGCTGGAAAAAGAAACTCTTCTACATGCAGATACAGTGTCGAAAAGGATGGGAATTTTAGCTGTTTCTTCTCCTCCCCCACCCTGTCTTCCCCTCTCTCAGCTTCCAAAACAAAAAAAAAAGAAAAAAAAAGAAAAAGAAAATGAAACGTTGAATTTCTTATGTCTTTGAGTATTGCTGAGCTCTACATAACTAGGAATATACTCGCTGTAGGGAAACAGCGAAATTCAACTATTCCCATTAAAATGCTAATTACAGTCCTTTTATATATCTGTTGGAGAGGATTTGGGGAACAAAAATAGCACCCAGAGATTATCATAGAAAGAAAAAATATCAAAGAAGAAAACATGACACTAAAAAACTTTGTTTCTAAATTTAGAAGCCCGCTAAAGTGAGCCTAACCATTTATTCTCATTGGAGCTGCTCCATATATTAAACTGATACTGAGACATCATGAATTCCTATGCTTCCAAGCACAGCTCACAACCTGGATTATTGTACCTTCATATATTTTGTGTCCTGTCCAAGCTATCACTGACATCTTAAAAGAAAGTCCTCTGGTCCTTACTGCATAGAAATAAATAGTGTGGGGCAACAGCATTAACCAATATAATCATAAAATTACCTGTTATTAAAAACAGAGCACAATTTTTTAGAGGGAATATATTACTCAGCTGTAAAATAATATGTTTGCCATTCACTCTAATGTTTCAACATTATGATTCAATCTTCTAAAAAGCTGACATGGAAAATAACGGTGTAATAAACCAATTCATCATAATGTGTAAAAGAAACTACTGGAATAAATTGTAATAACCCTTCAAAAACTAGCAGCTTTTAAAAGTATTAATTTCTACTCCAGATAATTGGAAAAGACACCTGGGTGGCCAAGCAATATTTTTTATGGGATTGCCCTGTCAGGGACTCAGATTGTCTTCAGAGTCAGGAACGATCGTTTAGCACTAAGTGACAGTGAATCTTGCAAATGGGTCTTCCTGGATGCTGTTTGCCATAAATTACCAAACTTCAAGGTCAACCATAAAAGAAGGCAGGTATTAAATGGCCTTCACAGACATCCAAGGTAGTCTTCAGGTTTCATGTAAGTAGGGACTGGTTATGTTGGATCCTATAAAATTGACTTAATAGAATGACAATATAAATTATTATCAAACTTTGAAGATATTATTGGGAACTAACTAGCTGGAGAACATAATTGGGAGTTATAGTTCAGAGGAATAAGGACTAACACAAGTTACTCCTCGTTACAGAGCAGTATGTGCAATGAAACTAAATTAATAGCATTAGAATTGAATATATCAATATGTTTCAAGGCACACATGCAAAACAACTTCCCAAAGAAAAGTAAGACATCCTAAGTCTGTCAACTTTTACCTTTTGCCTTTCACAAAATTTCTGGGCATTTTTTTTTCAAAGCCATCTGTGTTTACATATGGATTGTTAGTTCCAGTGTTTCTGCTTTGAAGTCCTAGTTCTGGATTAATGAAAGTTTAGTCAATGGGGTTTATAAAAAAAGCAGCAACAGACCTTATGTTAAAAATAAAGAAAAATAAAGGTATGAGGGTTTATAGGGAACTCCAGCTTAACCACCCCACCTCACCCAAATATCCCCAACATCATCCCTGTCATAACTATGTCTTATTGTGTAGTATGAAAACACTGCTTCTTTATATTAAACTCTAGATAGTTTTACAATAGTTTTTGCAAGAGCCCATGAAAGGATTGAAACTTTACTGGACAAAGCAAAGGCTTTTGAACTCCTGTGGTTACCCTTAAGAATAAAATGACTGACAAAGCTTCATACTGTGTATGTACCTTTCTTTGCTCTGCATGCTGCTTTCCTCCTTCCCTCCCTGTATGGTGAGCCAGTCCTTCTTATGCTATGATAATACTTTTGTGTTTGCTATGACCTCTAGAACTGAATAGCTGTTTCATGTAATTGCAGAGCTACCCCACTCTTTCCCACTAGCTTCACCTCAATCCTGAGAAACGAAACAAAGAGAGATTTTCCTCACAGCAGCTCTTCAGTGAGCTCAGATGTCTGAGCCACTGCCAAAAGTAGGTCAAACAGCCCGTTTCCACATCACATACTGACCTCAACAATTTTGCTCTGTGATATTCCTAGTGGGTCTTAGCACAGACATTTACAAGAAATGATAGGAATAAAATCCTCTCCAACACTTTCTCTAATTTTAAAATAAATTGGTGACATAGTTTGAAGTTCAGTCTAAAGATGTGCTAATTATACAGGGAAAAATCTAATTAACCGAATCAGGAAACCCATAGCAACTATTGTCACATTCTTGTATGACAGAAGCATCAATCTGGCAGTCACTGGAGCATACGCTCAATCACTGCCTGAACTCAAATCCTTTTTCATCAAGACCCGCAAAGTTAAAATGAGATACCAGCTATGACAACAGTTCAGCTTCACAGGCCATATTGCATGAAGCAGCATTTCCTTTTCTCCTCTTTTTTTTTTTCATCTGTAAAATAAATAAATATACAAAAAACCTCCCAAACAAAATACACTTATCATACTTGTAGGTTGAAAGTGTTGAAATGTTATGAAAATGACATTCCCCACTAGTGAAAGGGGATGAAGTTGTAATATAATTTAATAGATATCAATTTTTCTTTTTGCAGTACTTAATATATTCCACCGAAAAACCATGGAATTCCTGATAGAGGACAATGGGAGATTAAGAGAGAGAAAATGCCAGAAAGAAAAAAATGTGATGTATGTGGGAGAGATGAAATTGCACCACTGATAAAAAGGACCACTTTTGCTAGAATTCAACTCTTACAGCACTCATTACTCTGACTAAAGGAAGAAGTCTAAATATTATGGACATTTTGAAGGTTCTTCCCTCTCCAAAAGTATCACTAAAAATGGGAAGAAAAATGCTAGTCTCAGAGGCAGGGAAATATATACCACTTGTAATACTGTAAAGATGGAGGAGCTATTTAAATAGGTTTGGTACGTCTGTCTTGCCAATCTCTGGCATAGTTAGCATTGCTGATTAAGGATTAGAGAAGGTTTTTTCATGAGATAAGACTTTTTTTAAACCAGCTGATATAGCTAAAACGAATACACCAGCTTTCAGTAAAAGAAAGTCAATATACTTAATAGCATGAGAAGAGTGATACAGGGCAACAAAACATTGGGGAGAACGTAATACCCCCTGTAAGGGTGATGTATGTGTTGCTGATATTCATGAATTAGTGAGTTCACGCATAAGATATATGTAAAAGAGAGACTATCAATGAAGCAGTAAATTCTCGGCACAGTTTAACACAAGAACTAACAAAACCATCACCCACAGGTAAAAACGAGAGACCTGAAAGAAGGGTCACTCTGTGGCAAGGAACACACAAGATGTTTGGTAAGATATGAGAAATTCAAACGAGGATTGGATGGAATTTTGTAAATAAAAGCAACGAAAGGAGTCACTGACTAGCCAAGATTTTTCAGGACTGATATAATGGCAATAGGAACAGTTTACTGCAGAAGGAGATGAACTGTATTAAGCTTTGACTGAGCAGCCACATCCTTCCATGGGAAATGGCATGTATGATACACATCTGGTTAGCAACACCGCACTTAGTGTTGTTCAAGAGACTCACCCACACTTCTTATGAAGTAGCTGAAGTGAGATACCCTGGTTACCCATGTATGAGGCTTCACTTAAGGAAAATAGGATAAAAAAGTCATAGGATTATAAATCAATTTCTGAGTGTGTCTAGGTCATAAATTTATTAAACAAGTAATGTCAGAGATGGATTTATGTGTTCTATTTCCACTAAGACGTAGTAAGCAAAACAGCACAATAAAAGGACACATATATTTCAAAGATTAGGGCAGTTTTCTAGATAATGTATTATAGAAGACGCTATCACAGACTTGGTAGATTCAGTAGCACTTGCTGCACTTCAAATCCTTCATGCATTACCCACTCAGCTAAAAAAAAATCTGTAACTTAAAAAAGCATTAAGTAAGCTTATTTACAGATGGTCTTACAGAATAATGAAGCAGAGAATACAGAACTAAAGCTGTCCCGCTGTTATGTCTACTAGACAGATTTTAACTGCGTCTTTGTATGATACAGAAGCTTACTGTAAAGAATGACTTAAGAAAATTTGGCCCATAATTAACTGCTGCCCAATTTTTAACTGAGGAGATACTAATTTATGTGTGCTACCAAAAATTAAGATTGCTGCTCTGCCAAGAAAAATACTTTGTTTGCCAAAGTAATGGGATCTGAGTTATTTTTAAGGAACAAACACATGTATATGACTTAATTTTACAGGTAAAAGATATGGTACCATGATCACTAGAACTGTATATCATTATTTTCATCCTTTCTTTCACTATTTTGGCTTGGTCTGTATAAAAACAACAACAAAAATGAGTATGTAAGTTCCCTTTGCTGACCACAGGAACCCCCTGGCTTGGTCACCTCGTCAAGCCTGCACTTCTATGTAACAAAAAGTGGCACCAGTTTTTTTGAGTTTTATATTACAGATGAACAAACCCCTTTGGGTGGTATTGGATTACCACAGTTATTCTCTAGAACCTGGGTTCTGAGAAGCGTGAAACCCTCTTACAGCAATTTTTAAGGCAAATTATGATTTTGCTGCTGAATTCCTGGTGCACAGAGTAGTTGCTACTGACTACCCGAGACACTGCTTTCAGGAGGCACTTTCCACTATGAACTACAGGGCAATAGTTCCTCTTACTAACAATTAAATGAGCAAATAAATGAATATTAGTGAAATATTTGCTATAAAAGAATTACTTCTGTAGCAAAATATAAACAAAACAAATCAATTAAATCCTTCCTCAATTAAAGAAACCTGATCCTAGCTATATGGGTGTGTACCCAACATACCAATGGATGACAGGATCAAATAATTTATTAATCTTAGTATAATAGTACCCCATAGTATAGTTGTACACCAGTCCCTGATATCAAGCTAGGTCCATCCTGACCATCAGCAAACCTACAGGTTATCATTCAAGTCATCAGCTGGGGAAAAGTTTATGTTCAAACTTTATGTCCAAAGTTTATGTCCAAGTTTATGTCCCAATACTTGGGAATGCCAAGTAAGGCATTCCCCCATCTACAGTAATTACAATGATGTTATTTTCTTCATGGTTACAAGGACACTATTCAGTATAGTCAGGATCCCTCTATAGGTAAGAATCCTTAATGAAGACTCAATTCTTAATCTCTTGTAACAAAACAGCTGTTAGGTTTCTCCACTAATGTTTGCATTAGTGGAGATGTATCACATCTCTCAGTATAATGTTTTTCACAGGGGAATCTCCCAGGAAATCTTTTTGTAGTGTTGTATGGAACACATTAGATTCATTCATCATTTAACATATTTATCTATGTTTTTTTTTACAAAAGGAAGACGTAATTATCAATCTCAAACACACCCATGATATTGGAATATATGCAACAGCTGTCTTTTAAAGGAACTAAAAGATCATTAGAAGACTGGAAGCAATGGCCAGCTATAGTAATGCTTGTTTTCTTCTAACCCATACAGGGAGATAGAGGGGAAGGGGAGAGACAATTTGTCTGGATGACTGGCAAGTGGCAGTAGAAGGTACTACTGTGGGTCTTAGTAGGAATACACAGAGCTGGATACTTGCAGCAGTATCTGAGATTATCTGAGATTTTAAGGACTTCAGCATTTAAGAAGCTAAGTTGTCCCTTTAGAGGAGTCATCACATTTACGTTCTGCTTAGCAGTATTGTGTGAGGCATCTTCTGTTCTTGTTGCCCTGATACGTTTTTGAAACAAATTTTGGAAAGAGTACTGTAGAGAAAAGTCTTCTGTTTGTGACACTTCTCAATGCCTTAGCATTTCCATTTTGGTTAGAATGGTTCTTCCTTGAACTGATGAAACAGAGAGTAACACATTACAGGGAGCCAACAGCTGTGGGATTTTAAAGGAAACATACACATCTCTGTAAAAGAAAGCCAGTGACAGCAGAAATATGAAGCCAGTTCCATATAACCCTCATATTGCCAATGAACAGGCAGCAAAGACCAACCACCTTCTTCCATCCCTGCTGTCAGACAGATCAAACTCCCACACACAAGGTGGAAGGGACAGCATAGCCCCTTAGCTAAAGAAGGGTCCACACGTCTCTGCATAGTATCTTTAAAAGTTCATAGATATCTCAGAGACTGTGATGTGTGGTCTCATTTAAATCATCATTTGCCAGGATTTGAAGGTGGGCTGGGTGTTGTCCTTCAGTGGTTCTCACTGAAAAATATAACATTTTAAACCAGAAGGTGCCAAACAACAGCCCTGAAGGAAAAGGTTTTAGCCAAAGTGCAGACACATCAGCTCTGAAGTCACTCCCAGCGCACACAGTAACTCAGCACAAGAGGTCAAAAATTGATCAAAATTGGTCAAAAAGGGCCACTGGGACCAGTAGTTCTGGTACTCTGTGGACCACCATGAGAAATCCCCACATATCTGCCAGAGCATCACAGAGCTACGGAGGCATATCCTTGCAGCACCAACCACTCCTGCAATGGAAAACTCTTCTGACCCTCATACTGAAAAATCTGCCACATCCCAACTAGGCAACATTTTTGTTTCTGTTCTGATTTTTATTGAGAAGGATTGAGATTCAATTTGGATTTGAGGAAAAAATTTCTGTTGAACTATTCTTTGGTTGAGGCTTGACATTACTACTACAAATTCTTTTTAATAAATGTGAAATCAATTTAAAATGGCTGCAACCCAGAGGACTTGCTTTAGACACCAGCCTCAGAGTGTTCATAAGAAAGTGTTCAGAACTTCCTTGGCCCTGAGGAAACAGGGTGGGGTCAATCAACACACTTTTGCTCTGTTATAATGAATATCTGGAACTTAGAACTCTCGTTTTCATAGCTGGTCTGCCACAGACTTGTTTCTGGCAGTACCCATGAGAGGCTGGGCACTATCGAGCAGTAGAAGGTACCTGACCTGCACTGTGGAGCATTTAGGAACAAGCTGAGAGAGCAGGAGACAAGTGCCTCCAGTGCAGTAGTGGGATGTTCTGGCAGACACTTGTTACATCTTTTACATATGCTTCATTGCCCTGTGTTTTGTGAAGAGTCTGTATGGTGTACCTTTAGATAAAAGTAGCTGAAGGGCTCTATAGGAGTTTATTTGACCACTGCCTGGCTATTATTCCCTCCAACCTTCCTATGATAAACTGGTATGTGATCTACACCTGGAAGTAATTTTGTTTAGCAAAGGTCTGACACAAAATGGAAAGCACATATTTAAAGAAGAGATAAAATTATACAGCGCAAACAGTGAAAGGAATCCTGGGTTTCTTTTATTTCTCTGCAAGGATTGAGAAATGAATAACAAGCATAAGTATTTTCAGGTGCTGAATTTGAGTGGAACAATGCAGACACTGCACTGGTAGGTGATAGGTGAGTTATAGTATCCTAAAAAATATTCAACTGAGAAGGGAATGGTAGTTTCAACTATAGAAATAGAAGAAAAGTTATAATGAATTTTTAAATAACGATTAAATCAATTTTCCTAAATAGCCTAAAGTTTACACATCTAAACCATTTCATAATTTTCCATAAGGAAAGCCTATAAATGTTTTGACTCAAAATCTGAATCAACAACAATGAAAAGAAATGAGTAAATTATTATTTTTTTTTTTTTCAATTTTGGAAGGAGGACCTTCCTGTCTTGTCCTGTTTCTAACAGCAGGAGTGCTTCCCATATTACATATATATAAAAAAGACAAAGTAATTGACATTGTCACTGAACTGAAGGCATTAGATCAATATTAGCTTGAGAGGTCCCATAATTCTTGCAGTTTTAACATTTAAATGACATTGCTGAATATAGAGTGTATCAAATGTAGATGATTTGAGTATTAATTCCTCATTATTGTGGAAAGGATGATTAACTTTATTGAATCTTTGACTGAATTTCTTTGGCAGGGCATTAAAATTTGATCTTTATTTTCTTACTTTTCCTTAAAAATCCAGATACGGATCATAAAATGAGCATTCAAACTTAGATTTTTTTACTTATTTATAGAGACAAGAATGCCTACTTTGCAATGATATGAAATAATAAGGAATTTTATGTATTCCAGTTTGAACTGTTGGTATCATTTCTGCTAATAAAGTCTCTTTAGTTCACAGAAGATGGTATGCTATTTCAACGAGACCAGCAAAATATGTAAATGAACATGTGTGAAACAAAAAGGGAAAAATAAATCCTGGTGCTGGCATATTTCCTTCTGAAGATCTGCAACAAATTAGAAATAATTCAAAAGAAAGGGTTATCTTTTACTAGATGACACTTTTATGAAATTGTTTTAGCTTTTCTCTTTAGTGCAGAAAAGAAATCATTACAAATAGGATACAAGTGACCTACAGATGATAAATCTCCTCCTAGCTATTTCTTTGTGTTTGGCTCATTGGGCTTTATATTTGACAAATACATTCATTTTAAATATGTTTACTTATATTTAATTATGAAATAATTACTACAAAAATATGTAAGCCTTGATGTTATTTCCACAATGATTTCACATTCATAATTTATGAAACAGCATATAAGGCATATTAAAGCTTTGATCATCAAAAGACCTAGATATAATCTGGCCTCTTTGTCGTTTTTGGCTGGCGATTGTCTACAGTAATCTGTTTATATTTGATACTATCACAGTGCTCTAAGATACTAACATACAGCAATATTAGAAAAATACAATGACTGTGGGATGGAAATTTCCATTTGTTCCAGAAAATATTCATCAACTCTGCAATGACAAAAACCATAATCACTGTAATTAGGTTGTTCAATATACAATGAATTTTGATTCATCATTCTTAGATGGATTTTCTCCAGTTCCCCCTTTGTCAGAGACTGAAACAGTTAATGATTTACACATCCTAAGATCATCCAAAAGACTTTGGCAAACTGAAAAGAAGTAGCTGCTCACCCACAAAGCCCACCCCCACCCCTGAAGACTGCTAAAAGATCAGATAAGTGGGTGCCATTGTCCAGTTACCCTGGGTGCAGATGCCTGCCTGAGGAAGGGAAGAGACTAAGAAGAGGCAAGTCCTTCAAGGCAGTAAAATTCCTTTCATCATGCCAATGTCCTCCCTTTACATGAACTCTGTGCATCTAGCCTGGGCTATACATCTCAAATGTTGGACCATGAAGGACCATGATTGATGTTGATACAGTAGGCAGCTGCAGCTGTCTTTGGAGATGTCAGAGGCTCTGGCATGGCCTGTGGCACTATCCATTGTAAAAATCCCTGCTCCTGAGAGGTACAAGGCATTCCCACCTGAGCTAGAAGTGTATAATAACTCATAACTTCTTTGAGTTTTGAGGGGGGCTTCCCCCAGCCCCAGTGGACCAATACCACCACTTCAACTAACAAACATGGAAGATGCAACTGCCAAGTTTCATCACTGGATCCCATGGGAGGTGATTATGTATATCTTTCCACCTTTATCCTTTCTTTCCCTTATACATTTCCTTAACTGTTATCTTTATGCTCCTATGATTGCTATCTTGCTAGAAATGATATTGTTATAGGTGCCTTAATATTGCTACCCTTTAATAATAGAGCTATATTGCTATGCTTTAATAGTGTCATATTGCCATGCTCTAATGTTGCTTTATTGCTATGGAATGACAACGCCCAAAATGGCAACATACCAGTTTACCATTTGAAACAAAATAAACTCTACATAATATATGTTTACAAACACTGATTATTCAGTGTCCTTTCAGTCTAATCCACCCTCAGGGATTTATTAATAAGAACACGGGTTACCCTCCTCTTTCTGGGGTGGGTCACATCACCCTACTCTAACACAAGTATATTTCTTTTTTGTCTTTTGCAGAGATCTTTGCTATTTCAATGATTTTGTTAGATGCTTTGGAAAAAACTGTAGTAATACTGAAATAGCTAGACATTTTAAAATCAAAAGTTCACTAATTCCTAATATCATTACACCTACTCCACTTTTGTGACTTGAATATCCATATAGTTTCATAGGTTTGGTCATTTAGAAGATGATTATTCTGGCTGCCTCATATGGCATTCAGAGTTTTCTCTAGAAGAATTTTCATTGATGTTACTAAGCTTTGGATCAGGACTTTTTGGCCATGAGTTGACTATCTTTACAAATATCATGAGGATGTCTGGACTGATTCACTAGTAATGTCTACACTTAGGAAATCTACTTATGGAACAGTAAAAGACAGAAATGGAGAATTTTCTGCAGAGGTTATCTGAAAGAAGTAGTTCTCAAATGCCACAGTCCCACTGTCATGGTAATGGCAGTGGCATGAGAAGTCAGGCAGAGCAGAAATTTCGCAGGACAAGCAGAGACTCTTGTAACGAAGCAAAGAGTGCCCAGATGAGATGACATGCCCTGGGCAGCAGGAGCTCCTGGTTCTGCCATCATCACCTGCACCTGGGCTGGCTGGCACACTTTGAAATGTGTAAAATTAAAACAAACAAACAAACAAACAAACAAAACAAATCATCAATAACCCAACAGAAAAACAATCTCCCTTGGATTTAATGACCCAAAAAACTCAGCATAAATTTTAATCCTCTGTTTCTTCTTCAGCACATTGAAATGCAGTTAACAGTAGTAACTGCTCATATTAGATAAGGGGAGTTTTTGCTACTTATATAATTATGCTGTTTCTCTAGCTGGGTCTGGCAGAGAGACATCGCATCACACTATTAGGACATTTAGTGCCTTTGACAAGAACCCATTTTCCAGTGATCAGAGATGCAGTTTCTATTACTTCTTCTGTGAAAACTCAAACGTCAATGAAACAAACATTTTTCAGAAGACTAGTTGCTTTCAAACCTTTTTTTTGTAATGTTGACGTTTTTAATGTGTTTTTATAAAACTGCAACAAAGACAAGTGTGCAGATCAAGAAGTGTATATAAATAGAATCTTTAATCTGTATCTGTAATAGGAGCTTTCTCACTATTGCAGGGATACACTTTTTAATGACTCAGACAAATCCTTTCCTAAATTTATTCTTTACTTTGGGGTTCTTTTGCTTTTTTCTTAACTAGAATAACACCTTCAGAAATCTTGATTTTTAGACTAATGTTCAGAAGCCGTACGCAGTACATTTGGGATACTCAAGAAAGTGTTGTTTCAAAACTCTGCTCCGGCCACCATGAAAACCCCACTGCTGTGGACTCGTGCATGCCATCTGCTGGCACTTTCTAAACCTCTTACAAGCACATTCCTGTTTCCTGGTCTCTCCCGTGTTCCTCCCAGCGACTCAAAACACTTTCAGTATCTGCTAAGGTCAGTCACAACCACCGCTCACAATCACAGTCCCTAAAAGGCAGCATCTCCCCAGTGGGATGCCCAGATACCGAGCTATCCACATTTACTAAACACTTCCAAAAAGATTTCTTTGCCTGAATTTCTTTCTCTTTAAACCGCGTTTTTTAATGATGTTGGTATAACTATTTATTGTGTAACTGGAAAGTGTTTGAGAAGTACTAGTTAGCATTTACATATTCCTTTATGAAAAATATTTTGTTTCCATGTGATTTCAGTGTTGGACGCACACATCCCTCTGTGTGTGGCTTTGGTATACAGTATATGCATGCTTCATGCCAGTGTCCCTGCTCGTGGTGGGGTGGTTGGAACTAGGTAATATTTAAGGTCTTTTCCTACACAAACCACTTCTATAATTTATAAAATCTTGTGACAGTAAAAAATGTTGAAAAAGGCATGCTAACATAATTTAGAACTGCATTTGCAGACAGTAGTTCCTTTCAAGGCTACATTTTAGGTCTTTTCAATCACTTTATAATATCGCAGATATTTACAACTTTAAATGTATGTACTTGCAGTTAAAAAAAACCTTTTTTTTTTAAGAATATATTAGAAAATACATGTCTATAACGAATACGGAAATGCATGTGTTTATATAAAGATAGATGTAGATGTTTGTACATCCACGTGTTTGTGTAAGTAAATCAGCAATGATTGAAAAATTTTGAGCACTACTGGAATTTCTTTGTATTTAAAGGGATGAGCATACACAGAAATACGCACACACGCTTATAAAATATCCCTCCTTGTGTGTCTCGTAGA
>JAYRBT010000114.1:67171730-67215597 GCA_036023395.1 Myiotriccus ornatus | reverse complement strand
TTGTATTTAAAGGGATGAGCATACACAGAAATACGCACACACGCTTATAAAATATCCCTCCTTGTGTGTCTCGTAGAAGCTGAAGTGCTTGCTGCTGTTTCGCATTTCCTAAACACTGTTCTTCAGGACAAGACTGAAACCCACCTGATGTTCTTGTTCCATAGTGATAGTAATCACTGGTAGGAAAATTATTACATGGCTGAAGTTATAATTTAAGAGAAGCACTGCATAGCAAAGTTTCCTTTGGATGAAGAAAATGTATTGTGATAAGATCAACAAAATAGATGGGGGTCTTCTGTCCTCTTTGCACAAGCTGACTGCTGTGTCCTAGGGATGGAGACAAGGGCTTGTGCTCTCAGCTCCTACACAAATGTGCCAATCTTATATAAACCATTTACCATGCATTAATTTCTGGTTTATTAGAAATGGTGTCAAAACAACAGGGATGCAGATGGGCCTTGGTTCCACCAACAACTTGAAGTCAGTCAAGCAGTAAAATCTCTGCATATCCTCACTGACTCTTCACTGAACTGGCCCTCCTTGGTGTCTGTTTTGTGAACTCTTTGAAGGAGGAAACACGTTTATTGGCTTTTTTTACAAGGGCTTGATGAATTAGCTAGTTCTAAGTAAGGAGAAAGTAAAAAGACATGCCAGGGTAATTCTTTGTAAAGAAAGCATTGCAACATTCATAGCAATACAAAGACATCTAAGTTATATTTCTTGAAACATAAGACATGGCTTCCCTGAGCCACCCAGTCACTCTACCTCTAAGGATGTCAGTCTGTGGAAATTCAAAGCTTAAATGACAAACATTCCAGTTTAGGAAATATAATGGTGGTTAAGCAGCATAAAAAAATAATTCAAAAAATAATCTATTAAAATGGTAGTATATGAGAAATAGCAATCGATAAATTATGTGGCATGCACTGAAGAAAAATGCTGAAAGAATAAATCTTCTAGTCTCTGCCCCTCACTCCTCCTCCTACACTATTGCAACAATGAAAGTCTTACTTTTTGGATTTTCTTGTTTTACTTAGGTTATCTCCAAAGTGGAAAACAGCACACACTGAACTTACATTCATTTCTAAAAAAAAATACATATAATATTTTTTTAAGAATTGGTTTAATAATCTTCTAAAACATTAAAGTTAATTCTCTTATTAGGATCATATTTAGAAAAATGTCACAGTGACATATTTTTGGGATTCATAATTATGAGAAAAGAGACTGAGAGAGAAGACATTATTCTTCACAAAGAAATAGAAGTAAGATAAAATAATTTTTCTGTTACTTATATAAATCATTTGGTGCAATTATAACGGTGTTCAAGGATTAAAATTGGAATGTTAAAATGATAACATTTAAAATAATTGCTTTTGTTCTTTTAATCTGCTAGTTTCATTGTTCTTTCATCTTCTGCTTAAATCCAAATGTCTACATTTGAAAACTTTTAAAAACATTTCACCAGAAAAGCTCATAGAGATATATTATCTCACTTTCATTTCTGTCCTGAGGCTATCGTGTTTGACAGTGACAGAAAGTAGATTCAAGGACAATATAATGACGGAGATGGAATAAATTAAAGGAAACTATAAACTACTTAGTTGCAGAAATAATTTGCTCTTGTTCTAAAACTGAAGTCTGAAATAAATATTTTAGACTAAAAAAAAAGCCTTTAAAGTAGGAGCAGGCTTTTAAAAAACTGCTGCTATTTAATTCATGATATCAATGATTTGAAGGAACATTCCTAACATTATCCAATTACCACTTTCTCTGCAAACTATAAAATTTGAGTGAAAAGCTGATTACATATATATTCTGAAAGTATTTAATCATATCATCAACAATGTCTTGTTAATCAGGCGTAAATCTGAGGGATTAGTTAAAATATGGTGGTTGTTTTCTCAGTGCTGAAATACAGCAGATAATCCTCTAGTCACTACTTCTACAAGGGCTAAAGCTGCTTCCATATGCCAACCGGGAGCTGAGGGCTGCAGACTTTTACCTCGATACCTGCAGGCCTTTTTCACACCCATTTCCTCTCCCTTTCATACCATACACCAAACATTCTCAAGTATCTGTATGGTTTTTATGTGATAGGAACCCCTTCTGTTAGAAGGATGTGTTGCTTGGTCATCTCCGTGCTGACCAGCGTGGCTCCATGGTGAAGCCAGTGCTCTTGCTGGCTCTCTGCTAGGTTGTGCCCTTGCTCCAAATATGCCGGTTAATGCCTCCCTCGTATCCCAAGAGCAATCCAAAGGAAGGTATAACCATCGCTTGGAAATATTCTAGGTGTATGTGGGGTTTGCAAAAGCAGGAGCTTCAGTACCTTGAGGTTTCAGATTCTGACTGAGTTAGGCTGCAAATTCTTCTAAGAGAAGGCTAAGTTCTTGCTTTACCAGTTGAATTTGCTGCCTTGAGCGTTACCCAGCTGTAGCAGCACTGTCATGGGTAAGAACTTGCTTTGGTTAGGAAATTCAGTGCTGTGTCCATAACACAGTCAGAAATACCACATATGATCTAATGTGTAATGAAACAGAGATATCAGTTTTGTGCCTGGAAGTGAGTTGCTTGAGCAAAACAGAAGGAAACACCAAACACATGGGGGTAGGTGCAAAATCCCAGCCCCAGCCCTGGATTAGAGACTTGGCTCATGTGATAAATAGGTACTTCCATGACCCTGGAACTGAGAAACCAAAACTAAGAAAATGATGTAGGATCAATGAGATCCCTACCAATAACCAGTGTGTACCAATTTACTAATAACTTTGAAAGGTGGTGCTTTATTTCAGACCAGGAGGTTGACTTTTCTAATTTTAGTGCTTTAAACAGTCTGCTGACTGGATTGTGGTCTCGGAAAAATAATAATATGGTTTGGTGGTTCCTCTTGATTTAAGAAAATATTTAAATTTCCTAAGGCCAAAGTCCTTTGATGCCTGTGTAGAAACATAAAAAATGGGTAAAGAACTTTAAAATCTGAAATAAACAACAAGCACTGAAAGACTTTCAGCATTTCAGAAGTGGCAACACACGTGTGAACATCCTTTTTGAAAAAAAAGGTTGATGTGGAGGTCCCTATGTCTACTTTCTGGAAATAATTTAAAGTCCTTTATTGTTTCCAGCTTTCATAACAAGGCTGATTTAACTCAGGGTGTCCACTGTGTTTTTTTTTTTTCTTTTGAAAGTCTCTACCATAATTAATATTTTGTATAGTAACAGCAAATGTGACTGTTTATTACTTTAAAAACAAATGTAAGAATTTACAACCTAATATACCAAATTTGATAAATGATGTCAGGTAGTTAAGTTTACACACTTAAAGCAACTTGATATTAAACACTAATTTAATATTTTGTGGTTTTGTTTCTATGCTTATCAAATGGACCACTCAGTGTGAATTACTGACTGCTTTTGAAAGTGTAAACCCATATGTCTTTCAATTTTCTGATTAATATACATAAAGGTAACAGTATGCAATTCTGCTCAGAGTGGCTATGCTTGCAATGCCTAGATTAAATAATTTTGAAAATGATAGGAAGAAAAAAAAAGACAAAAAAAACAAGGCAAAACAAACCTGGAACAGCGTTACAGTGTTTTAGAAATAGTTATTAATTTCTTCTTATGTTTAGACTTGTTCTGGTTTCAATAAAAACATCAAGTAGAAAAGATGAAGGCTTGACTTCATGAAGATGAGGTTATTTTGGGGAATTATGGCATATTTTTTAACTACTGTATGACTACAGTGTCTCTGTAATAATTACATAAATGAATCCTGCTTTATTTCATACTATATTCCCACAATGCCTTGCCTTTTCCTCAGGTGCCATACCCTTTCTATTTTTCTTAATACTTCCTCAGTAGCAGTGCACTAAAAAGCTTTTAAATAACTTATGCAAACCGTTTTTTCTTTTTGTACTTTTTTTTTCAATTAATCACCTATAAAACTGCATATTCTCTAGGCACTATGAGATGAGGATTGCCCCCATTTTGCATAAATTGCTTTTTTTGTTGCTATTATAAGGCTTATAGGCTCAGCTCCTTGTTAACATGGCTCACAATAAAATTGAGTTTGCTCAGGTCACACTAGAGACTAACACTTGCCCAAAGATATTTCTATGCTTATTGCCTCTTATCCCCAAGAAATCCTCCTCGCTGAGCAATAACACTGTTAGATTTGCATCCAGTTCACCTGGGTTTGCAGTCGGGGGCATTTCTAATGTACTGCCTTCTCTTGGTTTCACATGGGCCATAACTTTCACCTTCTAATTTCTTTTGGCTGACTAGCAGATCAGCAGTGGAGAAAAAAAGAGGAAGCCTTTCTCCATTCGTCCCTCCATTCATCCTTCCATCCATCTACATGGGGAATTTTTCATTACCTTCAGACTTTTTTTCTTTTTAAGTCCTTCTGCAATTTTGGTTTTGATTGCCCTTTCTGAGAAATGACAACGGTCTGACCTACATTTACCCCTGGCAGTGGGGTAAATGTAGGTCAGACTGTGCTCAGGGGGGTGCCTGCCTCCTCAGCTGCTTGCTGGAAGGTGGCAGCAGGATCTAAGAGGCTGACATTTCCTTCCCAAGGCTTGAGATATCTCTATGGCTTGCCCACCACTATCAGAAGAAAAAATACAGAAATGTCACATTAAACAAAAAAAAGTATAGACATTCCTCCACATGTGACCTCATACAAAGGTGTGTTTCCTAATTAATTTTTCTGCTTCTATTCAAACAAGAGAGGCTGCAATTCTTGTAGAAATATGGTCTTTTGATTTTACTGACTTGTTACTCTGTTTTCTAATCAGTATCCTGATACATTTCTGATCAGTATCCTTCAATACTGGAACAATTCCAGTCCAGTGATAATTCAGTCATCTTTAACAGAGTGTATGCTTTTCTCCAGCTTTCCCCTTATTTGCAAAATGGAATATAGATAAAAAGATATAAATTCCTGATTTTAATATACATAACACTAAAATTCCCACTTCTCACCATCCTTGATACATGAGGTAAGCTTTAATCTCTTTCTGAACCCGTATGTACTACAAGAAGAAAGCACAGTCAAGTGAGAAAAAAAAAAATCTCATTGCTGAAATAAGCAAGATATGTATATTCATATATTCACAAAGAAATTCAACAATGTTTTTAAAATGAGAGAGTTTTGGAGATTTTCCAGCTTTCTTCTGACACCATCAGTAGGGGATATTTCAAGCTGCTGTTTCCTCATCACAAATGCAGTGTCACTATTAAGCAGCACCCAAGAAGACAACCGAACTGATGGGTCTTGCTTGGTTCACTCTATGATGATCAGATCATAGGAATATAAACAATTCTTACATATAGTGATAATGTAAGGTAAATTTCCAGAAAATAAATCACCCATACACTTTACTACGTTATCACCTTAACTAGTATCAAGAAAACTTGCATTGTGGACTGAAATCAACACTAGATAAAGCTTGCTGGTAACCATATCAGTTTCCTGATCAACACTGCTTTGAGTTGACAGAATAATGCTAACCAATACAGAAAAAAGGGCACACACACAGAAAGGCACTTGCTAGTATTGGAAAGGAAGAACTCTATGCTAGAATGAAGAAAAAAGAAAAGGAAAGAAAAGGAAGACAAGTCTTTTCACTCACACATCGAAAGTGCGAAAAGGATATCCAAGTATGATTTGCCACATGCTCTGAAGAGCAACTTTAAAAAAATTGTCATATTTTTTGTCACATTCAAGAATTTTACAAGTATGAGAGAAAAAGCTGAAATCGGGCAGCGGTACACAACAGATGGGCTGAATTTCACTTTCTACCTCTAATGCGAATGACAGCTTCCTTAAATGAAGACTTTCTGCTATGAAGTTCTTCACAAAACTCAAATTTGGAAAGCCCATGTGAGGTGGGAGTATTGCTATGTCCCCCCACAGGACAGGGAACTGAACTACAAGTGTTCAAGATGAGTGGTCAAATGTAACAACTAACTTGAAAGTCAGTCTGAGGAGCCTGCAACCTGCCCCTTTTCTGCTGGCATCCTCAGAGGAGGATACCCAGGATCTTAAGCTATAATGGAGAGTTGCTCACTGTTTCTGTTAATAGGCCCCAAGTATTTCCTTTGGCTTAGCCAAAGGAAAAGAACTGGGAGTAAAATGCAGTTAGAGGACAACTGTGAAAAAATTTTAGTCGCCTGCCCACCATCACCTGGAAGCCTGTAGCAGAGGCCAGGAGAAATACAAGGTAGAGTTTTTTCTCAAGCTATGTCATTGGGATAGAGTTAAAGCAATTTCAGGAGCTGCCCTTCTCTGCTGTTAGAACATCCACAGCTACCCTGTTTTAATGCCCTCATCAAGAGTTTGAGTCGGCTTCAGCACAAAGCCAGTTTTAAACTGTCAGCAGTGAATGCAACTTAGTTGTAAAGGCAGAAACCTTTAGCTAAAGAACAGTAATGAACATCTGGTAGGTAGTAACTGCTAAAATTGCTATACCCACTCTTGAAGACTCAAGTACTTTAATTTTTTATTTCTGCATTTTTCTGCCTTACTGTCATATAACGTTCTTTTTTACCACATATGAGACAGGCATCCTACAGAGATTAGCAGATTTTTTCTCTGTATTGCTAGTTTGTTCTCAGTGCGTAGTCCCTCCTGTACAGTGAACGAAGCAGACAGAAGTCTAGAAAAAACAGCATGTAATCACGAACTAAATACTATGCTACAATACACACAAACAAGAGAAATAAATTAATGCTGCATTAAGCTACCCTAGTCCCTGGGTGCTTATATTGGCTACATTTCAGGAAAAAACCCTGTCATCTCTCCATCCACCCTCGCTTTTCATGGCAGAAACCTTGGGCCTGTAGGTAAGAAGAGTGCTGTAGTGTTCTTCCTTCTGCATGGGGGTGCCAAGAGGTGCACTGGAGCACACAGCATCATTTCCGGACCACTGCAGACAAGGACTAGTTCCCCACATGGCATTAGTCTTTTCTCCTTGCTCTGTGCACGTAACTGAACCCAGACTGTGCACTACTTTATGAAGGTCCCACCAGGGAAGAAGAAGCAAACACTTCAGAAGGCAGAATGAATGATTCAACTACAAAGAAATGTTGAACTAAAAAATGCCGGGTTTAGTTCTTGCTGGTTGCCCTTCTGCTACTGTCCCCTACACCTGCCTCCAGCAAGCCCTTGCCTCACTCTGCAACAATTCTCATGGGTTTTACTGTTTTTGCAAGTGTTAAAATTTACCCTTTTCACTCTCCCCAGCCCATCATGACCCAGATTTTACTCCCTGCAAAAGCTTGTGTACTCCCCCAACGTTCACCGTGATTCCTCATAGTCGGCAGTAAACAACAGAAGGAGGAATGTCCTGCAAGTAGATGCCCATTGTATTTTTTTAATATAATTTAATCACAGTCCTTTTGTACCTTGAAAAATTCGCATTAATAACACATCTGTAGAGTCACAGAAGTACATTTGAAGTACCAATTCACTTTTATTTGCACACTACACTGGAGAACCAAGAGACTAGATGCAACAGAATGAGGAAGACTGAAACATTGCTTGCAGTTCATTCTGTCTTTGTCTTTCCAAAAGGCTAAAATTATTCTTCTCTCAAACAGTAACCCTATGGATTTGTTTGTGTTTTGAATTGTGAGCTTCCTATTTATGGCTTTTCCCAAGTTTTGTCATTTGTCTTGCTTGCAGTGTCTGACTGTGGAAGCTGCAATATGCTTCCTCTATGGAGCGATTGCAAGAGTTGCTAAATATTATGAATACAATCCTACAACATATCTGGCAGTGTACTACACTACATAAGGTTGTTATCTCCTTGCATGGGTGAAGGTCCTGAGGAAATCATCTTAAAAATGCCAAAGAATATCTACTGATGACGTCTGGAAACACAATATCCTCTAATGAAAGAGGAGAACTGAGAACTGAGAAATACTGAATGGAAGCACGGGTCTTTATGCAATAAGTGATTCCAGCAGCTGAGGTATTAAGAAACCAACCAAATATCATGGGACTGAAGATAACATTGCGGGGATGGCAGGAGTGAGCAATGGAGGGGTGGGAATGACTCATGTTCGCAAGCCCTGTACCCTGCTAGTAGTGTACTTACTCATACAGAGTTTATTTTATGTGTTCCTTGTTACCTTCATTCACTTTAACCTGCAGGCTGTAAACAAGTTTGTTATGAAAGGAATAAACAAAAAAAGAATTCACACAAAGTCTGCGTGAAGCCCCTGTAATCTGACTACTGGACTATTCATCACCTTCCCATTCTCAACATAAAGGCACTGCACTATTTGTTATTAGTAGATAACACAAGAAAGAGAGGAAAACAACCACAACAACATCACCACAGAAAAAGAGAGAGAAAGACAACACAGAATGGAGTTGTGAAAATGAATAAAAGGTAGAAGAGACATGGTGGTGGTGCTGGAGGAAAAACAGAAGAGACAAGATCGTGACGGAACAATGAGACTCAATTCAACAACAGACTCTTTTATAATGGAAGGTACACATGTTTTGCCTCACTACTTTTCTTATTATGATAGGGTGAGGCTTTTGAGTAAGTTTGAGTAGTGTTGTGGCAGTGATTATCAGCACAGTCTCATGTGTACTTTTAGCCAAATGGTCTTCAGAAGTTCCTAAGTCCATTTTTTCAATTCAATGGGAATTTTAATTGACTATTAAAATACAGTATTACACAATAAAGACATTACTGAACTGCTGCAGAAATACCAGCAAATGTGCCATCGACAGAAAAGGGATTATCTTCAGGGGGTTTATCAGAACTGCTACAACAGCATAAATAGCCTGGAGCAGCAGTAATTGAGGACTGAGAAGAGCTTTCCACATATGCTTTTCCCCCAAAGATAAGCAAAGCAAAACAAAAGTCCAATCATTAAAGCATTAATTTTACATGATTGGGCAGTTTCTCCCTTCTCATTACTGCATATGTAATAGGTTGTATTTTACTGTGTGATACAGAACGATGGGTTGCACATAGTGTAGAACAAACAGTAAAAATTACATGACTAAGTGAAATTACCATGATGACACTGCACAGAATCCAGACTCTTTGAGCATATTTGCCATCTTTAAGATTTCCAGAAAAAAAACTTGACAGTAACTGCACTCATTTAAGACCCGAGGATTTTTGTGTCCTCAGCTTCACAAGTTCACAGGGCTGAGTCCAAATTCCACTAGAGCCCTGTCTCAGCCTATAATTCCATCCATAGCAGGTTCCTCTGAACAACACTAAGGTGGAAACATGCTCACCATTCCCCGTAAGC
The DNA here is from genome assembly GCA_036023395.1 of Myiotriccus ornatus. NCBI lineage: Eukaryota > Metazoa > Chordata > Aves > Passeriformes > Tyrannidae > Myiotriccus > Myiotriccus ornatus. Next base: position 67,206,312 of record JAYRBT010000114.1, on the reverse strand, counting down.
TCTCCCACACGCATAGCAAAGGAAGATGTGACAGTGTGCCAGGCATCAATAACAGTGATATTGTGTATCAAAATCAGCTCACGGCTGAGGCCGGTGAAGCTGGCTGTGCTCAGTGAGAGCTGAATGTCACAGTCAGAACCAGTGTAAGTTATAAACAGACAACTTGCATTTTGAAAAAATGCTGTGTTCACAGGAATGTGCATACTACAGAAATCATAAAAAAATCGCCTAAAATTTCATGTTTGGAAATATGAAACTGCATTTCTCCATGCTGTGCTTGTACTGAATCTGTGTAAAGAAGCAAGTGACCTTCCATTTAATCACAAGTTTGCTCATTAGACAGCAAACAACTGAGTAGAAAGTGTGGTAGACTGTCAACGAGCAGCATAAAGACCAAACACACACAAAAAGCAGTATGAATATTATACCACTGCTGGTCTCAAAGGGGTTTATTAAAAACAAAAGCATATAAAGTAGTTCCCGAACAGGGTGATTTTTAATTTAATTGTGTCCTCTTGGGAAAGCTGCACAAGGCAGACTTGCTTGCCTCCCTTGTACTCTAGAGGGACCTGACAAGCTCTCAACAGCTTCCCTTTGGTCTAAAACAAGTTACTGCTGAGTTTCTGCACTCTAGTTAAGTCTCAGTGGTGAATTATGTTTAACTGGTTCTGAAACAAATGAAATTTTATTGACATATTTTTTAGACTAAAAGAAAAAAAATTACCTAAAGAATTCGATGTGACATCTAGTTCTACTTTCTTATTAGCGTAAATCTCTGAGCATACACAAACAGCAGTGTACAACTAATAAACAGTACCCGTTTGAACAATACCTGCAACATACCCGGCTGCCATGGGGTTGGTGACCAGCCTGCAATGCTTTACACTTCCAAAGAAGCCAAGTTACCTGTTTTCTTTGGCCTTTGTACAGTCCAGGGCTTCTTGAGCCAGACCTAAAGCAGACAGCTAGGTACAGCCCTGCAGTGCCACACTTTATAACCCTCCATCATCTACACACTGTGTTGTGTGTGTAACATAGGGAATGCATAAGGAAGGCTGGGAGGGGGAAAATCTGTAATAACTGTGGTAGCTGAACAACATGGGGAGAGAAAAACCCTACACACTGCGGGAGAACCCCTTTGCAGTTAACCAAGCTAACCAATAGGAAGCACCAATGGAAACAATGGGACTTAAATTTTGATCCTGCCTCTGTGTCATTTCAGATTTTTCCTGGGCTAGCAGGGGTGCTTCCTTCCCATTGGGATTTACAGGCTAACATCTGTAGCAAGATCAATTATTTATCACGAAACATAACCAACAGAGAAAGGGCAGAGCCTTCCTGTACCATCCCTGTCTTATTTCGCAGCTTTATATATAGTGCCAGACAGAAAACTTGCACTAGACAGGCACGACTCTTTCTCTGATGATTAGGCACCTACTTGGAAAGAGGCAAACCAGGCTCCAGTGTCTCCTTGGCAGAAGATCGTACAAAACACTCCAACAGGGAGGCCTGGCACTCTTCAGTTTATGTTACCAAAATCTCTGTGCCAAGAGGTCTTTGCATGAGACAGCCTGTAACTGGACAGCTTCTACTGGAATCGGGTCAGCTCCGTTCACGGGCAGCAGCTGAGGATCCGTCCTCCCAATTATTTATGTTTGCTGTGATACGGTAATGATATGGTACATTCCCCGACCGTCCCATTGCCTCACATTGATCTCTCAGATGTTGTGAAAGATGATGAAAGTAGCAAGATGAAAGAAAAAGGAAAAGCGCAAAACAAGCTCACATTAAATATTCATAGCTGGTAGTAATTACAAATAGAAAATAGGAAATAAAGAAGTAGTGATTATGCAGGGCCCAAATCATCTATCTGCAACTGCCTCCAGGAGTTTTTCTCCGTAGATTTCTGTTGCTGGAGTTGGAAAGTGAGCCGGTATTATTGGCCTGTGTCTTTGGTCAGATTTTTCAACTTTGTTTATCTGATACATAAACATAGGCTAGGGTGAGTTGAAAGCAAAAGTAAGTCTCTTATTTTTGATCTCCACCCAAACCTATAATGAACCTCTGTATTCAGTAAAATCAAAATGACGTCTCTGCTGTGCAGAACTTTATATTTCAACGTTGTGTTGAAAAAGGCATTGTGTCTGTCACTTCAGATGTTAAGTATCTTCTTTTGTGGTTTCATAAAAGGAACTGACCCCTAATTTTTTTGAGTTCTTATAGATTAAGGTTTTTAATATGATTTCTGCTTATTTTGATAACTCTGGTGACTCTGACTGGCCATTGATAAGTCCGTTAACCAAAGTCTTTTAAAAAAACCCATGCTTATGTGGTTCCTTTTCAAATGTAAGATAAGACCAACCTAGGAGCTATATCTGAAGGCTTCTCTTTCATGTAAAAAGTGATGAACATGCTGACTTTCTTGGAATTACCATTTTTTTCAACTACCTTAAATCACAAGTTTATTCCCTTCTGTCTATGTTTCTATGGTCTAAAAGCTGGTGCTGCTTAACTGATGTTAAATATCAATACATGTAGAAAAATCATGAAATACATTCCTAGGATGTTCTTACAGGCAGAACTGCTGGATTTGAAACTCATACCAGTGCTAGAAAAGAAGATGTTGTACTAGATCAAGGGTGAAAAAGTTTGTTGAACTGTTGAATTATTTTCCTGAGCTATAATAGTCATCTCAAATGACAGAAAATCACAAATAATTCACCCTGTTACTACTTTACATCATCTTAAGGTTCCCAGGAAGTAGCCCTTCCCTCTGATATGGAGCATCAGTCCATAGAAAAAAGCAATAATTCTACTTCTACAGTGAACTTGTCAGTTTTTGCTATCTGAGCACTCCACTCAGCTTTGGAGACCACAGTAGCCTTGTTAGGTTTCTAAGGCACCCTAATTACATACATCTGAGATTGCAGAATGCTTTAATTTAAGCCAGTACACAATCAAATGCTGTACTTTCACAAATATTCAGAAACATCATCTGCCAGGATCAAGAGTAATTGAACTGATATCTACTGGGTTTTATCTGCAGCTTTGGCGCATAATTTTTCATTTTCTTTAGAAGGCTTTAACACAAAGAGAGAACATGCCTAGAGTCCCACAGAGGTGTTTTGACATTAGGCTTAATAAAGCATGAAGAACTCATTAATAAATAATGTTCTGCTGGTTAACAAGTAAAGCTGAATGCATTCACGAGAGGCAGAAGTAGATCACATCATGCGTGCAGCAAAATAACTTGTTAAAACGATTGCAATGGTCCCATTTCTTCAGCGTGTTTGGCACAGCCCAGCACAACACTGCTCAGACAAAAAACGCTGTAGCATATATGCATGCACCTTCAATTATAACGTTACCTGTCAATTTTTATTTGCACTCAGTGGGATTGAGGGGTTTGTAAACAAGCATTCATGACAGTGACAAAGAGCTATTTATATATTGTTAAGCTTTGCTGAGAGCGAGCACTGCTGTCTGGAGTTTCAAAGGAAAAGACCTCTTGTATTCATCGAGTTATGCATCATCCCATTCCTGTGTCAAAGCTACAATCTTGATACACTTTACTACAGACGCATTTGAATTACAGCTTTCAAGGCTGTGTCAATATTTCCATATGTCCTTATTTTCCAAAGTTAAACGTTCTGACAAGTTTTGAATCAAGGTCTGAGGAGAGCTTCTATTTGCTCAGGGCCAATTACAGAACTCTCATCAACTTCAGCTACTATCAGATTTCATGTGGAATCTGGAGTAGGATTGCGGCAACATCAGGGTCTGGATTTACCCTCCATCATGATGACTTTCTCAGTTAAGTGACTAAGCTGGGAGCTGAAGTCACCTTAAACTCTCCCTATAAGCAGTGCCAGGAGATAAACATTTCCAGAATGTGATTCAGATCTGGGCTTCTTATTACAGAATCAGCTTAAAATGAGCAAGTTCTCAATTTAGAGAGTTCTGCTACATGCTTATGCTTCCAGGCAGGAAAACTCCTCAGTCCCTCCAGTGAGGCCAAGGAACAGATTGTACAATTCAAGTTTGGGCCTGTGAGATCTACGCAATTTGTGAGGGGAAAAAACATAAAGGAAAATGTTTTCTTATCTTATTTTTAGTTTATCTTTGAGATATAGTCATATTCTAAATAAAGCAGTCATGATATTCAGAAACAGGGATAAAGAATCCAAATGCATGTCTCCAAGTCTCTGGCACAGTTTCTGTAAGTACAGAAATGCTCTACGTTAGTTCACTGCCATTTTTAGGTAGTGCAATTATCTTGGAATGAATATTGAAAATAAAATAAAAAAATCATGTCATCTATTAACCGGAAACCTAACTTCCAGCATATTCAGAGGGCTTATAAAAATTAGATTATTTTTCACACCTGACTGAGCTGCCAGGTTTCAAGCGTTACTGAGAATAAGAGGATTGGATGAAGCTATAATGACTTCTGAAAATTACTTAAAAACTCTAATATATTTGATGAAAGGAATAGCTACTTAGGTGGGGCAATCTTTCCAGTTGTTTGGGGATTTTTTAAAGAGAAGATATGAATAAAATAAACTTCAAATCCATGCCATTTTTAGAATATGAAATTGAAAAGTACCAAACCTTTTAATCTGAGTCATAAATGGGGTGATATTCCTCTGACATTTTGAATTTTACAAAATAGGACAAAAGTAGAAAGGCTTTTTTTTCTAAAGATCCACAGATTTAAGCTCTCCAGGGATCTGAAATATTAAAGAAGCATCTGTGATATGGAAAAGTAAGTAGAAGTCGATGCATTTATTTTCCATGGTTTTCTTTCATTTACCATTGAACATCATTTCTATCCATGATAACAAGAATGCAAATGCATGAGCAGAAGTAATCAAAAACTGAAGTATTTTAGTGAGTACACTTTCTGTATATTATCCTATGGCTTCACAGTCTCTGCTGACTTGGTGTTGGAAAGCAGACTTGGTGTCAGTTACCTCTGAAAACGAGATGTAAATTTTAGAATTTGGTCTCCATTCCCTTTTTTTCCTAATTCAAGCCTAAATACTCAAACCAGGAAAAACTTGCTCATATTCTCAGGTGAGAATCTCAAGATTACTGAGAAATTTTTCAGTGTCCAATCAATGCAGAACACAAGTTTTTGGAGGTACCTGTCTTGTGAGATCTGAACTGCCAGCAGAATGAGAGTTAGCTGAATACATAGCACAGCCAACACAGCAATGCTTCTGGGTTGTGTGATCACAGGATTTGAAGTGACGAACTTTCCTGCAAGCTAAGATGGTTGTGAATCCTCAAATGGTAGGTTTCTGTATTCAGATTCTGCTTACACTGTACTTCAGCTATTTACATTCTTCTAGGACCATGCCAATAATCCAGAAATGTATATAGGGACACTGACTTTTGTTCTTAAGGACATAAATTAGGAATAACTTAGTGTTACACAACACTGGGAGTTCTATCCATTGTAGGAATTTGCATAGTTTTAGAATGCTTATATCCACAAGATGTTAAAAAAGCTTTGTCTGTGGTAAGCCTTATGACTGCATGAGGCTGCAGCTGACACTTTCAAACAAGCTGTAACAGATATTCACATAGCAATATGTATATGTTACCATGTGATAGAACCACAAAATACATACAGCTGTAAAACAAAGTGCATTATGGAAACAAAATACTATTGCCACCTCATTTTGATGCACATTAATCTGTAAGGAGAAAAAAAATCAGGGAATAGTATTTGTGCCACAAAATAGAAAAGTTAGCTAGAACACTACATAAAAAATGGTAAGGAAAAGAAAGCAAAGCTGTTAAGGCAGGGATCACTTTGTCAAGGCCACTAAGACAGTAGTTTTCTTGATCTCCATTAAAATACCAATATATTAATAAAGGAGGGAAAATGCCACCCTCTATCAGAACAATAAGGAAGAACACAATAAACTCTAGTATACGCAACTTGCAATTGAGTTTGCAACTCTCTTTTAGGGAAGGAAGGAGGATTTAAGATTCCAAGTAACCATTAAAAATATAGAAAAAAATACCAACTAAATCAACAAGCAGAAATTCCCCAAGGAACACAGTATTTTTAAGGCAGTATTTCCTGTGAGTCTCCTAGTAGATCAAAGCACATCAGCTCTCATTACATCCTCTTGAGAGCAAAATGTTCTGCAGCTTCTGGTTTGCAAAGACTCCAGGAGGCAGAGGCTGATCAGGAAAGTGTTTTGGAGTGTTCATTGCCCCATCTCTTCTTGGATTTCCCAAAGTCACAGGACATTTTTGGGAAGGACAACACCACTAGACCCTGAAGTGGATTGGTTGGCTGTTCATTCCTCAGAGATGCTGGGTTACACAAGTAGTCAACGAAAAGAAATTCCCAGATTTTTAGAGGAGTCCCCTGTGCCCTTTTAGCTGGTCAGACTGCAGCCAGGATTTATGATTATACCTTATGATTCGAGCACTGAAACAGGAGAAATTCTGTATTGTTTTCAGGCCTTCTCTAACAAGCTCTGTATTTTAAGTACCCCTCCAGGACTATACACACAATTTAGAAAAACAAATGCTTTATTCATGATGGCAATAAGTACAGCATGGCTGTACACATACCAGTTAAATAGTAGGTTTGCATTTTTTATTTTATTCTTCCGAATATCTATATGTTCCTACAAGTGCCTCACAAGCTTGAACTGAGTTTTCTACACAGACTTTAATGGAGAACATTTTAAAGAGTTTTCATTAAGTGAATGAAGCTGGGATAAGCAGCACAGCTGGTGAGCCTGAAAGAGACTACAAGGGAGGATTTACCAGGAGGAAAATGTTCTAGGAATATATTTTCCTTATGAGGCCCAAAGATTAACCAATTAAGATTATTACTCCAGTTCATATATGCAAAATGCATACAGAAAATAAACAGGATGACTTGAGTACTGTATGAATACATCCTTGCTTTTGAGACAGGAATTTCTGATAAGTTATCTACCAAAAATCTAAACTATGAAATCACCAGAAGAAAAACAAAAAGCTGAAGAGCTGCATTGTTGTCTTACTCTTGTTACTTAATGTGAACTGGAGGAAACAAAAGAGAAATACTTATTTACTTGGGTCATGTGGTGACCTCAGAAAATCCAGGACAATAAACTGCAGATGATGGCTTACATCCACAAAATCCTCATAAGTGAGGCCCCAAGAAGCCTTTTTTCCTCTTCCCTGTTGAGGAAACTGAGTAAAGCAAAAATAATGCTGCCAGGGAGAAGATTCACGATTTTGACAGTGGATTCCAACAGTTTTACAGTTATTTCTCCTCCATAAAGATGCTTGTAGCTTTTAATTAATGTTTGGAGCCAGGCTCAAAGACCTGTTCCATCTTGAAACTGAACTTTAGCTTCCCCAAGAATACTGTGTGTGGCTTCTCCAACTGTGTGCTTTCATGAAGCATTGTTTGCTTACAGCTTTCATATGTGCTATTACCTGTGCTTTTATAATCTCCCAGAGTTTAAATCACCTGCCTTTAATTTTTCCCCCACCAAGAGGAGAAATATTAATTTTAGCAGACAAGTAGAACTTCTGGAAGTCAAATTCTTCGTTGAAAGGCCTTTTTAGTGTGTACAGACCTTAAAACTCACTGCATAACCAGAAGAGAAACATTGCACCTCTCTCAGGAACCCTCTTTGCTCAGAAGATTTCAGATTGTTTCTTGTAGAATCTGTCCATTTGTAGAAAATTAAAAAGTAATCATGGATATCAAGAGATTCAAAGTGATTGTACCTTTGAGAACAGGATTAGTGCTTTCCATCCTAATGTCTAAGAGAGCCTAAGAGACGCTGCACTGCAGGAAGAGTGTTCTCTTACTGTGAAGGGTGAAACAGCCCTGGATACAGTGAGTTATACCAATCCCTTAAGAAGTAAGCAGAGATCTTTGTGGCTGGGCCTTTTTCCTGGAGGCACGCAATAATTTTCTAGATTTTGTTGGTTTTGCTGCCTTGTTTTCTACGCATTGTGAAGAGCTAGTAAGGACTGACTGAAAAAGAAAAAAAAAGTGTGTTACAGATGCTTTTCATTGGACTGGAAAGAGTTCTTGGTTCATTCTGTGGGGCCACAGCTGAGCAACATGCCTTTCTCCAAGGATGTGAACAGCCTCATTGCAAACTAATGCTTAAGGCACACACCTAGGAATCTCACTCAACTGGCTGTTCGGATAATTTCTTCCTTTCTACCAGTATTGTTTGGATCTCACCCAAATTCAATTGCAGCCAGATGCTCTTCTCCAGGAGCCACTTTCCTCTAGGCAGTGCAACATCTTTGTGATGGCTCTGGTTACATCTGTGGAAAATGAGATATACGCTTGGGTGTCATCTGCAAAGCCTGTAGCAGCTTAGCCCCTCTCTGAAGAGTTTTCTGGAAGTATTGGAAAGGGATGTAGGGAAAGAATTTACAGCCCTATGGTCAGACTGCAGGTGCAGGATATTGGGGGAAAAAAAAAAAGAAGTTACTATTTGTTTTGGGGTTCTATTGAAACCAGGTCTTGTGTCTGCAAGGTATATAAGATTGCGATATATTCACTTAGCATTTAAAGGAGGAAGAAAGATAAGTAATTCCTTGGCCTTGTCTGAAATTAAAAAGTCCTTGCAAATTAATACAGCCACACAAAACTGGATTATGGAAACATAGCAAATGGAAACATGGTGCACAATAAAAAACTCTCTGCATAAAGCAGATAGAATAAAGACTATTGTTTCTTACTGTAAAACATTTTGGCCACTGTGTATTTTACATTTAATTTTATGGTGCAGGAGATATTATTGAAGGAACAGCTTTACTCAATAATTTTCTTGTTTGGTAGAGCTGATATATTAAAAGGTTAATGTACTAAATTTACATTTTTCTGGACTGATTATTTCTTACTCCAATCTCTCCTTTCTCATTCTCAACCTGCTTAAATAGAAATGAAAAAAAAAGGACTTCTTTTTGACAGTTTTAACCAGAAAACCTTACTTTCCCTGCTGATTTTCATGCTCTACAAGCTTTGCCATCATAAACCACTTTGCATGTATTAAGGAGTATTATATTAGATGAGGCAATTTAAGTGTATCCCATTTCACTTGGTGAAACTAAGGAGCTTTGCATTATAACTAAGTTGAGCTCATGAGAATATGTTTAAAGCACGTGTTACCTGAAACTGAAGTTAGCTAGTCATTCAATACTGCAACCTGTGGGTTTGCAAAACGATGGCAGGAGTCCTGCTGTGAGGGAGATAGGAAAATTATTATAATCTGCATTCCTAAACTGAATGAGTATTTTGCTCAGCAGAGGCCTCTTGACTGCAAATAGTCTGAAATTACATCCTGCTGTTTAAAGTGCCTTTTTTTCTGAGTGAGTAAAAATGCCCACATTTTCATAAATCAAATATTTTTAAAATCTTACATGAATTAAATTATCGAGAAATGGAAAGTCATATATCCTTAGCACCTCTTGTATAAGTTGTTTGATACTCATACTTTTCATAGAAGGGACAAAATGCCTAGAATTCATGGGTTTATACTTTTAATTATTTAATTATTTTATTGTTACAGCTTATCATCACATCTCCTTCATCAATTTTTTATCAAAAAATTCCATGTTTTAAAGTTTCTTATTTTGTACGGGAGAAAATTGTAATACAGATATTTTATCGGAATCAGCATAGATGTAGCACTCAACATACTAGTAAGGTAAACTCTTACACAAAGTTTCCAGAAATGACTACACAAATATGAACAAAAGACCATGAACTAGCAAGAAGACACGGGGAACAAACTTCTGCCACAAGAGTAGCATGGTGAACATAACTTCCTTCATGTAAATTATTTATCTCATTAAAGCTAGAAATTATAAAAAAAAAAAAAAAAAAGGCTTGGGGATAAGGATTGGATATCACAGTGTGTTCTAATGTGTAAGAGAAATAAATACTGTAAATAAATTGTGGTTTATTGTGTAAAATCAATAAATACTGCAAATACATTGCATTGCATGCTGTCTAAGAGTCCAAAATGGAAGAGGAGGTGTCGCAGCTTATCTTCCTCAAATTCAGTGAAAAGAATGACAACAAAAGAATATGATGAAACAATTTGCATGGATGTCTGTACTCCACAACTAGAGTCAGTGGAAGCCTCAGCTTTGCAACCCTTGGCTGTGGAAATGTTTCTAAGTTAAACAGACCAAGACTAATTCTCATGCCCAGAGTGTGGGTGGCCCTGCCTCTCCATCCCAAAGCAAGGTGGCCATTTTCTTAATGGCTTCCTGGAAACTGTCCTTTCCCCTTGCTGCTCCCTGAAATCTACCATGCATTGAGTGGGACTGTGGGCCAAAACCATGTTAGGGAACATGTGAATAGATGGGATTGATGAGCAGAAGCCAGGGATCAAACTCATGCCTAAGCCTTGTTTTGCTGCTGTAGATAGATGTATGTAGCTCTAGGTTTTCTGATAAGAAGTAATTATTGAGAGGAAGATGTGGTTACTCTTGTGTGAAAGGTGGTTCTCAGAAGAACCAACAAGCCAGGCAAAGGTGATGACAAGGGCATAGACATATCTTAAACACAACCTGTTCTTCTGGATCTTAAGGGACCTTATGCTTACTTTCAGTCTTGTTGTTATAGATAAAGATTCACAGCTCTGACCTACTTCGGAAACGGTGGACAGATCACTTCTGGTTTTCGTCCTTACAAAATATATTTGACAGAAGACATTTTTCTTTCTGCATATTAAGTAAACCTCCTATGACATGGAAGGGCAGGATTCAGTCTTTCTCATGTTAGGGGACTCTCCTACCAACATCTGGCAGGAAGTTGTAACCTCCAGGATGTAGTCTGTATGCCATAGGTTTAGCACAAAATCTGCAGGATCAGTTTTAAATCTCAGGTTATGCCAAATGTTCCCAGTTCATAAGCCATCATATTATTATTTTTTCTTCTTCATCAAATCCACACTGATATAATATTTTGATTTAATAAGCTAGGTACTCAATTCAGTATAGCCATCATTTATTCATTTACATCAGGGAAATTTCATACGTTTTCTGTCTAAGCTTCTGCAGGTCTTGAGGATAAACCTAGCTGCATGCATTTGATAAAACTCAGCCAGAAACAAAATTAATCATGGAAAATTTGGACAGGTGAAACTCCACTGGTTTTGCAGCTAGTCAGATAATTTACCTTATTCTTTTTGATTTGCACTGTTTAAATGAACATTTCTATTACCAGTCAAAGGTAGTTTTTTTCTCCAATCTATAAATAAAGTTTGTAATTTTTTTTAGCACAGTAAATGTGAAATATCCACAAAACTGAAGAGAAAAGCAATTTTTTTTTTTGCATAATTTTCCATCCAAATTTTTATCTTGGTATTAATGAATGTGTGCTTTAGTAACAATACTTTAAGCAAAATGAAAGATACATAGCATCCTTAGCCTCGTGAAGTTCTACAAGTCCAAGTGCAAGCTGTATCTAGGTCGGGGCAATCCCAGACATGAGTACAGACCGGGAGATGAACTCATTGAAAGCAGCCCTGTGGAGAAAGACTTGGGGGTTCTTATGGATGAAAAGCTGGAAATGAGACAACAGTGTGCACTTGCAGCCCAGAAGGCCAACCATATCCTGGGCTGCATCAAAAGAGGTACTATTATAAAAAAGTCAACACATTAAAGTTACAACATATGCCCAATAAGACTTTTATTTTCTTGGAAAATGTTTAGGCATCACAGTGAGGGCGTCCCACAGAGCTAACAGCTCTCCTTCATACAGAAAACTCTGCACAATCTTGCAACTCCTCTAAGCTTCTGCTTTTGAATGAAGTCTGTATTTTTATATTCATGCTCTTGTTACTACTGAACTCTATTACGGAAATTCTCAGTAACTTCAATAGAACTTGAGTAAACCAAAACTGTATTTTTTTTTCTCCTCTGGAGTAGACATTTGGTACCAATGGGGAAACAACGTCTTTTGATGAGGGATGATATTTTTGTCTTCTAATTATTTTATACAGGGACTAAGCATTTAGAATGCAAACACAAATACTAGCTACAGCAGCAGACAGAAGGAGATTGATTAGAAAGCTATTATTCAGATGATATCACTAGAAGCCCTCCACAAAAATGAGAAAGCAGAATTTAATTCATGTAGTTCAAATTACATCAAGTTTGAGCTCCATCTACTTTATGCAATAAGTTTCCTGAAATTATTTTAATAGGTTGTGGGGATGTTTAATTAAAAAAAAAAAACAAGTAGTATTTGTAAAACTATTTTTTTTAAAGGGCCATATGAAATAAGAACTTTGCCCGAGTAAAATTGAAAAGAACTTTTCTCCCTCTTTCCCCAAACCCAGATGGAGCATTAATCCTGAAGAATATTCTGCAAAAGATGAAAAACAGATGGCAATCATAGAATAAAATCAAGGTTACATGATTGTTCACTTTCTCTACTGCTAACAGCATTATCTACATCATTATAAACATAATTTTTTTTATAATGTTATGATTAGAGCTGAAAATCCTGATGTATCTTTATGATCTTGCTACTTTCCTTGTCAGTTATGTGTCTGAGACATGACTTGATGTGCACATATGCCCACACACATTCCACCACCTTTCTGAGCATGTATCTGTTTTCAGAATTATTTCTTCTACATTTTCGATCATGCCACAGAAAAATTATGTCAGTGAATTATCTTGATCAAGGTTGATTTCCTAAGGTGACAAAGTAGTGTCAGAATAATATCTATAGATTATATAATATTTTAAGAGACATCAAAAGATAGAAAAATAACTTTATTAAAATCTCACAGCTTCCAGAAAGTGAATAGCTGCCACTAAGAAGACATGTTTGTTTTCCTAATATGCTATGTATGTTTTTGCCATTCCCCTCAAGTCCACATGCCATCTAGAACAACTAAACACACAGCTGAGCAAACAGCTACCCCGTCATTCGCAAATAAGAACCATCTTGTGAATAAAGGTAAACCGAATGCTCTTGTCCCCCTTTTACCTGCCAGGTGAGAGTGATTGAAATGCACTAGATCCTAGTTTAGAAGAACTACCACAAAAATGTTTAATGGCAATCAAGCTCAGAACATGGGTAGATCTTTCTCTTGTTGGCCAGAGAGTCATTCAGAGGACTTTAAGTTGTACCAGCTCACTAAGCATGTTTATCACGCGGCAGTTAAAAACATGCTCTCAGCTCTATATGCGATGTCAGTTCAACATTTTATTCACTTGTGTCTCCGTTTAAGCAACAAATTGAAAAATATTCTGCAGTGCTAAAGGTTAAATGAAACAGTCCTGAAACTTCAGGCTTTTAAGGAAGACACTAACCTTTGTGTCCTTAGGCACATCCAGAAAGTCCAGCACATCTACGTTTGATGAAGAACATTCCAGAAGAATTTAACTCATCTATTCCAGTGTTCAGTCTCAGGAAATCTTTAGTGGTTACTGAAAAGACCAGTCAGGGAATAAAACATGTCCGGGTATGCAGATGGAAATATCAGGCATCTCCGCTGAAATGGTGTACAACTTGCTGAGCCTGTACAAAAAGAGAAGATATTTGCTGCATATTTTAAAAAGAACCCAACAAACTAAACAAAACAATTGAAAAAACAAACACTCAGTTTCCCTGTTTAAGAATGAAAATATATTTTTTTTTTAATAGGGGCCCAGAGGTAATACTTGTCAGCTCATGTTTTCGGAAGTACTGTCTCAGCATCTTGTAAACATTGTCAGCCTGGAATCTAGAGCACAGGTTAGGGAGGAAGGAGAAGAGAAAGGAAAATTACAGCAAACATTTCACAATACGAAGCCCCACACAAAAGCCATTTCTGATGAAAGAAAAATGCTAAAAAAACTTATTTTAAGTGGGTTACAGGCAAAAGCATGTTAGATCTTTAGTGGGAAGGGGCAATATATTTCACATGATACTGCCACTCTGCTATATTTTACCTTGATACGGGTCAGAAATGTATTTTACAGCCATTTTGTAAACCACTGGAGAAACGACTTTTGTGTTGAGAATAATGCCAGATCCATCTGCAGAAAATGTTAAAAATATTTAGTGAGATTGTCTAACTGATCTTGCTTTTTCTTTTTTTCTGTTTTTGTTTTTTGGTTTGGTTTTATTTGGTTTAGTTTTGCCTTTTTTTTTTTAATTACCTATGCCTCCATATTGAAGAAATGGGACACAGATACAAACGTGAATATGGTATTTAATTGCAAATTCCCTACTACAATTTCCAGCTTCAGGTATGAACATATCTGCTTTCTTTCAAAGTAAATCAAGCACCAAGGAATCTGCTTGATATAAGCAAATACAGATAAACCCTCAAAATCATCAGTGCCAATGTGACCTGCCAAAACACACTAACTCTGCAATTACTCTGTTAGCTGGGAAAAAAATACTTGTGAGTAGAGGATCAGACTTAAATCAAAAGGTTTCTACACAAATATTACAAAGAATGACCAGTTTGAGCACCTTAGAGTACAGCTGGAGCCTAAAAAGTGCAGATGCCTTTGCACATGTGAAACTAAATTTTGCACCAATAAAAGAACCTAGAAATGTACAAGAATCTTGTAAAAGTCTAGAAAAATAACAGTCACCCGTAGTTTGCAATGAAGTGTTTATTTCACCACATCCTTTCCACCCACATTATATAAACCACTTACTTGGCTCAACAGCAATTTACTTCCGACTGCTGTTGCCTGTATGATACATGATTTACAATGCTGAGTATTTTGTTTTTCCTCCACAAACACTTATTCGTTAATAATTTATCAGATAAATGGTTTCTGATTGAGCAATTTAAAAAATGTAGGCAAATCAATGGCAAAAGACACGGAGCAGCATATTATAATGATACAATAATTTGAGCTCATACATTAGACAGAACTGATAGTGTCCCAAAAGCCCTCTTTGGATAGCTCAGTTTCATAGAGTAAATGTTCAGCTGAAATAACTAATAAAACATTGCAACTACTGCTCTGAGACATCATGCCAGTACCATCAACAGAAACTTTAAGAACTAATAGGTTGGCTACAGAAAGCAAACAAATAAACCAACCCTACAAAACATCTCTGTGAGCCTACAAGCTCTCCCTGGAGGAAGATTATTAGTCACATGAAAAAGACAATGAACTCGTCTATCAGACATGTGAATGGGACTCTGAAAATCATAAGGGTCTGATTCCTTTGATGTCAGTGATACTGAGATGTAGATCGTAGCATTAGATCCAAACAGTGTTTGTTATCACTTGTATGGTGACACAGACCATGAGGGAAGCAAATGTGATAAATCCCTTAAGAAAGAGCTCTCAAGGGGCTCTTGATGTATCACAAATAAGCTCTGCTCTGAGTTACAGGATTTTCAGCTAAGTTGTTCACAAGGAAAATAAAATGTATTCTAAGGGCTTTGCTATGGCAATCATCACCAGCTTTGAGGTTTTAGAGAAAAGAAGGGAGATTTGAAAACACTTTTGAAGAAAAGCTGCATATATACATTTACCCTCTTTCCAATAGGTGGATTACATGAATTAAATAACTTAAAATTTTCCAGGGCAGTACTCAACCTCCCTAAGAATAATGTTGTTAAAAATCCTATAATTTTATAGGCATTCTGGCAGAATGAACTGGTTTACCACCAGGCTGGAGGAGACTAGTCAATAATATGTTGACAGTATGTAGACTTATTTACAAAATAGATTCTGCTCAGTTTAAATGAACAGATATATTCTGCCAAGAATAGATTGTTTTCAAACTTAGATAGAATTTCTCTTCTGTTATTTGATGAAGTCTCATATTGATCATAAACATTAAGTTTCAGGAATGACAGATCTACCAATAAATGCCCCAGTGGAATATATGCAAATATCAATATATTTAATTATATATAATGATCACAAATGTAATCAATTTATTTATTGTAAACAGTTTAAATGAATACGCATGAAGTGAAAAATCAAATAAACTGGAGTAACATAATTTTTTTTCTTATTTGATTTCTAATTTAACTATTTCTACTTGTGGTAATGAGAGCACTAGGGATTTTTATTTAATGACTGCCCATTTCTAATGTGCATTTATCCACTCTAACTAAGACTAGAGTTTTTGTCCAATGTGTCCTTTCAGACTTCATGCTCAGGATCCAAGGAGTTCTCTATGCCCCACAAGAGGGCAAAAGGAGCACTTTTAATTCTTTGTTAGAGTAGGAATCCTTTCAACACACTAATTGCTTTTTCTGTAAGAGTGCTAGTATTAGCATCAACACTATTAACTAGTAAGCTGTGTAAAACTTTTTGTACAAAAAAACTGTCCTGGATGCTTTTGTTTTAGTAAGCTAAATATACTCAGAGAAAACCCCCCAAATTTTTAGGGATCTAAGCAGTTCCTGCATGTGAAGCCTTAGCTACTGTTTCAGTCCACGAATTACCTGAGTCCTGGTCTTCTCAGTGTTCCCACTTGCCTCATGTTTTCACATAATGATAGAATTGCCAAGGTTCTAAAGTTTGACCACCTTTTCAGTGAAGAAATGTTTCCTGATATTCAAACTAAACCTCTCTGGTGCAACTTTAGGCCACTTTGATCCTGGGTTCCCTTTTTAAGTGAGCTAGTTCATTCCTGTCTTGTTCTGGGTATCACTCTGGCCATGGGTCACATAGACCTGCCTACACCTTGCCAGGATTGACACCTTCTTGTCTACACAGTTGTTTGAACATAACCCAGACAGCTGTGGTCCTTATATAGTCCCACATGCCCTTATGAGGAGGGATCTCCTGGCATTCCTCCATTCACTTAGTAAAGAGACAGGAGGAGAGGACTAAGCAATAAGATTGCTTAGTCCCATTGATGTAGCTGTATCATCACTCTCCATTAAGAGAGCAAACTCCTTACTCAGCTGCTTGATGACCTGAAAGCATTTCAAAGTTCACAGAATTCCAAAGCAAAGGATATTGTATCTCATTAGAAACTATTCAAGAGGAGTCACTTGCTCTGCAGAAAGGTTTGAGCTGATTCCCACTCCTGCTAACGGCAACTAAATACTGCATAGCTGTCTCACTGCTCCAGTGTCCAGTATTGTGGACTTGAACAATTAAAAATCATATGTCAAAGCACACCAAAAAATAAGTCTTGAAGGTTATGTTTGTTTCTCTTAAATAATGAACCTGAGTTGTTTTACAGGTTTTCTTCACTGAATCTGTTAAATGTGGAGGTTTTTGTATGGTTCAAGAAAAAAAATATTATAAAAACAGATGAAAAGACAAGAGTGTCCTCATCCTGTAAAGGTAGAATTTAAAAAGAAATTTTCATTTTAAAACATTTTTAATTTATTTTTTTTTAGCTCAGAAAATAGCAAACAACTGGACATTTTAGGAATTGATGTGCTCTTTATTCACAGATGAAAGTTACTCTTCCTCAAATAATACACAAAGTCTGGCCATGTGCACACACTTTGTCCTTTCAAATGAAAAATAAAATGAGTTAGATTAAACCATGACAGATGAATCATACTTAACACTTCTACAGAATGAATCAGTAGGAATTAACTCTCAAAGTGTCAAGGCTACTCTGGAAGGTTCAAGTCACAGTCAGAATTGGTCCCTACAAAAATAATGACTTTGTGTAATGCCATGAAAAGAGATACAGAAAGCCATAATTATGTGACTGGGGACAAAGGAAAAAAAAAATATAAGCAAATCTCACTCACACAGATTTTCATTTCCAGGCTTTCCCTGGCTTTCCTCTGCAAATACCTGCAAAGCTGTCCCAACCTGTACACATTCACCTTTCTGGTATTTTTCTGAACTCCCTCTCACCCTAGTATGTCATTTCCCTATCAGCTTCCCTGCCAGCCCCAAGATTTCTTGATTTTTATTAGGTTTACCATCTTTCTAAATGATGCCATGATCTTTAGCTCATAGGTTGATCCAAATTCTCTG
Organism: Myiotriccus ornatus; assembly: GCA_036023395.1. Taxonomy (NCBI): domain Eukaryota; kingdom Metazoa; phylum Chordata; class Aves; order Passeriformes; family Tyrannidae; genus Myiotriccus; species Myiotriccus ornatus. The sequence continues at coordinate 67,188,375 of JAYRBT010000114.1, read as the reverse complement.
CTCCATAAAAATAGTTTTCAGAATAACCCAAGATTTCTCAGCCTGTGGCATCTCTCCAAACCTGACAATCGGATTGCCTCAATTTCTAATAAGCCAGAGATTCTAGTATTTGTATTTCTGGGGTAAACTTTTCCAACAGATTGCCTTGGGGAAGCAGCACTGGGAAGCCCTCCAGCACAGTCCTGCAGAGCTGACCGCACGTCGTCCATTAACTCTTGATGAAATCTGGGAGGAATTTCTATAGATTGCTTCTTCCAAGTGACAGGCATATATGAAACACAATTCCCTCAGGGAAACAACCCTCCATTGTTACAAATGTTGATATGCAGCATATTACCTATTCAGCTGGTATTCAAAATGTTTGAGGGATGGGTGAAACACGTCATAATGACCACCACATCACGTGTTCATCATCAGCTTTTCAGTTCCAAGTTAAACTTTGGGTGCGTGACAGAATGAATTTCAAACAGCTCAATGATTTGCCACCAAAAACTGAATACTAGCAACCCTCATCTTAAAAAAGATACGTTTTTCCTTTTGAACCATTTCAGTGTGATAAAACATGGCTTGGACTATCTGCATCAAGGCGTAATCGAGGTTGGTAAACACACTGTGTTAATGTATCCACATTTCAAAATAAGCACAAACCTCCTCTTTTTCCTGTTTAGCTGCCAGGCAGAAAGTGAGATCAGCATTCCACAGTGAGTAATTTTTTACTATGGTGTGAACCCAGTGCAATGTGTTTACTCTGAGACATGTATAACAAAACAAAAAGAATGACCAAACTAAAATTACATTAAGAAAAAGATATGAAATGTGCACTAAATCTCTTGAGGCAGTATTCTTAAATAACAAGGTTCTGTTGCAATAAATATATAATAAGAAAAGCAAGAATAAAATAAGCATGAACAACTATTTTCAAAGTACCCTTTAACAGGGGTATGTACAACAAACGAAATATAATTTATATCTGAGTATTGTTCAAAGTACCACAAAAAGAGTATACATATACCTTTAAACCACCATATTTCCTATATATGCCATATAAGTATAAACAATATACAGTTTATGTCTGTTCTTGTGCACCAGTTGTGCAACAGTTATTCAGTAAAAATTGCTACCTGGGAAAAGAATAGCTGCTTTACTGATGTAAATTCAGCACATTAGCACAACTGTACAGCCAGTTACAGCAGCTGAAAGTCATGTTACATGAGCAACAGAAATGGTGCATGAGCTATGAGGAAATCACTAGCTCTTGTAGGAAATAAATAATGAACTTCCTCTTGTGAGGAGACCCCTTTGCAGACACAGGGCCAAAGTGAATTTTCTTAGCAGGAAATGTGTTTTCTATGAGTCAGAAAGAGGAACAGCCAGTGGCCCAGCATCTCTGCCTCAGCGCAGAGAAATGTCTTTTATCACACTTACATGAGACACAGTGCAAAAGGGTGCAAGGATTGGATGGAGCTATGACAGCATCCGTATCACAGCCCTGGCAGTGGGGGTGCACCATGCTCACCGGGAAGGGAAGGCTGTAACACACAGTGACCCTTGGCAGCTTTGTGTGACAGTGAGAAGACGAGGAGCGCCAATGGGCCTCACACATGCTCATCAGCACATTGCAAACTGACAACCTGGTCCGAAGATTTCATGAATGCAGTTAAAGTACCTGTATCTAAAAGGAAGAAATTTGTTAAGAAGATATTTCTCATATATATATATATATAAAATTTTTTTATGTTCAAATATATTTAAATACATGTATTCATAACATTATTTTGGGGCAGAAAGGAAGAGTAAAAAACCAGCATATATTACGATAACTGCTATGGATTTTTTTCCTTCAAAATCTGAGTACATAGTAATATCAGCTGTGTTATCTCTTCACAGATACTTACTACATTTTATCATGTAGTGCCTGATACAATCTGCAAGTGAACAGCTGAAAAACCACCATAAGGGATTCTTCACTCTCACGTCATGGGTATTTTGTCTTTTCTAATCCACAAGCCATAGTTCACATGCAAGCTCTTCTTTATTTTAGTGTTAGGCAGTGTGGAGGTAACCGTATATTTGTTCCTGTCTCTTGCCCTCTTAACTGCAGTTAATTTTAGTTATCTGGATTTTAAGAAAGAGGCAAGAAAAACTACCAGAAGACCCATTACTGCAGCATATGAGATACAAGGAGAGGATGAGAGAACTGGGCTTGGCCAGCATTGAGAAAAGAAGGCTAATGAGAGACCTTGCTGTGCTCTACAGTCACCTAAGAGGATGGTGTGGAGAAGATAAAACAAGACTCTTCTCAGAGGTGTACAGTGAGAAGGTGAGAATCACTGGTCACAACAACACGCAACACAGAAAATTATGGCAGAATAAAAATTAAAAGAATTTGCTGTGAAGGTGGTCAGCTGGAGCAGGTTTCCCAGAGAAGTTGTGGAATAGCTGTCCTTGGACATTATCAAAACTCAACAGGACAAGGTTGAGCTACTTGCAGTGTGACTGGCCTGTTTTCATTAAGAGGTTGGATGAGAGGCACTAAATTCCCTTATCTCTAGGTGACTGCTGAGAAAAACTCTTGGCTTCTCTGATAGATCAAACACTACTAGTAGACCTGTTGCCTACAAATTGCTAGGTATTGCTTGGAGGAAAGAGTTTTGTACCTTTCTGAGTGAAATCTACACAGCAGTTCTCTGAATCCCAAACCAGATTGTATGCAAGAGACCTAAAGGGTTTCAGCGCCGTCAGCTTTCCAGGTGCAGTCCCACACAAAAGTAACTTCACAGACCTGAGCTGACTTACAAAGATGCACAGATTGTAGAGAGCAGTAAATATAATCTGAATGAAAATATCGGGATGGCTTATCTTTTCAGTACTTTTGCTCAGTTAGTAAGTTCTTTTCTCATTTGGACACAAAGTACAGGCCAATTGCAAAATAAGTTTTATGTGTCTTGATCGCCTTCTTTCCCTAAACTGTTGAGCATATAAATTAGATGAATTATTATTTTCCGGTTCTAATTTTTCTGACTGGGCAGCTCATTTATTTCATCTGTGTTTTCAGTAGTTTTGTATCTTCTCAATGTGAAAGGTTTTAGGATGTTTCCAGGCAGGCAGTGAAAAAAAACATAATGCTGCACTGAACCACCTCAAATTTGAAAAACATTTTTCCTTTGCAAAGCAGAGATAGTCAGTCCAGTCTCAGATGACATGGTTGAAGTTTCAGTGTTCTCTTGTCACATGTCAGATTAATTAACTCAGCCCTGACTAATTAAAACTAGAACTTTCTTTTATTCAACCACATAAAATACCAAATTCCAGTGATTTCCTGCAGAGATACACAGGCACAACAACTCCCACTGCAATCATTCATTATTCTTTACAGGGATACAGTGCCATATCTCATATTCCCACTAGAATTTTACTGATGTGGCTATACTGACATTGGTAAAATTATTCTTGATTTACTTTGGCACAAAAGAGGTCAGCATCATGTCTACTGGGATAAGATAGTTCCTCCCCATGGCCATATTTACTTTACTTAAGACTACCAAAAAAAAAAAGTATTGCTCAATATACCATCCTTTCTCATGAAACAAGAAAAATAAAAAACTAAAAAATAATTGCAGTCTGTTCTAAGGTGAACTGCTGCTTTTTGTGGTTACCTGGAAGAATGAGAGCAGTATCAATCCAGCTAAATATCTCTCATGTATACACAATGCTCCTTATTCAGTAGCGCTTCAGAAATAGTTCTGAAAAAAACCAAATCTTTCCTCAAAAATAGAGAGGCAGCTTTCATTAAAAATTGAGAAAGCAATTGAAATGAAAACAGTTTGAGCTGCTCCCACTTCTCATGTTATTTCATGTTGTAAACATTCACATGTGTTTACCAACTTTGGTAAAAACCAGCAGATCCTCTAGAAAGACCACCAAGAATTATTGTCTTTGGTGTGTGGTGTTTCATCAGCTGAAACTGATAAGATGACTGGAGAAAACAACTGAAAAAGAGGCATGTGATAAATGAAGATTGTCAAAGATAGACAACCGAGTGACAGAAACTGATTCACTGAGAAAGGAAGATGAACGCTTCAAAAGACTTTCTTTTCACTTTGTTGAATATCTTTGTCTCCATTTCTGTTTAACATTTTGAAGATCTTTACTATCTGAAAAACTTAATATGAATACTAAGCACAGAGAACTTGCAAATGGGGTGCAAAAAGTTAAGCAGAGGATTTGCTAGCCCCTCATCCTGACATAACAAGCTCAACCTGAAGAACATTTGTTTATCTACAGATGTTTACTACTCAACCCATGAGCTTTAAAGATGTGCAGAACATACATTTTTTTAGGAGTTCTCACAGTGCTGTAGTACAAAAATATGTGCAGCTGAAGAAACCTCCTTTGAATTAAAATACAATAAGAGGATTTCCCCGCCTCTGATAAAAGGGGCATTATTTTCTCTGCCTTTATTGGGACCAAGCATTTCCCATGCAATCAGTGCGTGCTTTTTAGGTTGTACTTTTCCTGTAGCTTGAGGTCTATTTACAAAACCCCCACAAAATATCATTGTGCTTACAAGCAAATCAAGAACACTGTCAACACTGAAAAAAACGCAAAACAAGACACTCATCAGCAAAACACCATCTTTTTGAAGCAAGTGCTTATGGAGAGGGACCTCTCTTGTTGTCTTACAATTCCTCCTTAGTCAGTTTTGCATTACAGCTATGGTTTACTGGCAGATTGGGTTGATTTGGCACAAGGTGTGACCCAAGTCACCATTCTCCAGATCCTAAGGCCCTCTCTGCATACAGCAGCAGAGATTCAAATGGATGTCAGAGGCAGCCGGACGCCAGAAAATGGAAATAGTTGTGTGGGTCTACAAAAATACTAACGTATAATATCTAGTTCTTATGCTTCCTTGCACTCAGGCTAGAGCAACACTAGTGATGTTCATAAATCTTCCACTTCTACCTCTGTTTTTCTTAATGCATCAAGATCAAGGCAACAAAAAAGACACCAGGCAGAGCTGAATTAAACACATCAACATATTTTCAGCTATGTCCTCTACGCCCTGCCCTAAACAGATACGGTTTCAGTACAGGGAAAGACTGAGGCATGTCTGAGAAAGGGATTTAATCTACCCAATTTATTCCATTTAGAAGGACTACTTTCAAGAGTATATAGAAAGAATCATTCTTAAATCAATATATGAGAAGATTTGTGTCTGGTAAATGCCTAGTCCTTTTTTTCGTACTCTTCTGTACAGACCTGTAAGACAGATGGTTCAAAGGGTCTAAGCCTCATTTCTCCAGAATAGAAGGTGGTGCCTTTGGGCTTACTGCAACCACAGCATGCATATAGCCTCTACTCCCATTATTCTGAAGTTCAGCTTGCTCACCAGTTATAAGTCCTGTGGTGACTCATACAGGCAATGATGATTTGCCATCAAATAAGCTTAAAATTAGACTTAGTAAAAAAAAAAAAAAAAAAAAAAGAAGAGGAGAAATTTACCCTGTATTTTTGGTGAATAGAGTAATCTTATTTGCAAATATGTTTATGCAAATGAATCATACCTCTCAAATGAAAACTTGCATGGACAAACTTTCAGGTTCAAGAATCCAGGTGTAGCAGCTGAGGTAACTTAATTTCTACAGACATATTTCTGATGAAATAGATTAATTTTAAAATGTGCAATATGGACTGAGATGCAGCAGTTCACACTACATTCTAAACAATTCCTGCTCAGCATTGGTAATTAGGAAATCCCAGAAGAACAAGAGATATGACACCTTATAATGCTACGAAAAATATGAAAACCAGCAAATTCCAAACACTCCAAAAGGAAAGTCTTAAGAACTCCCAGTGCAACAAGTCTTTTTATATGAAAGCTCTACAGTTCTTGTTCAAAGTGTCAACAAATGCAAATATCATCACTGCATATAGCCTCTGAGCTGATGTAATTTGCCATAGCTCCATGGAAGTCAATGATGATACATTGATCTCCACTAATGAGGGTCTGACCTAAAAAAAGGCCGCATTCATTTACCAAAGAAATGCTTTTTTCCCCCCCACTTTCAAACTTTATTTAGCTTTTCTCCAGGGGAGCAGAAGAGTTGAATTAGCATGTAAGTACATTCAGCATGTACACTCTGAGCCAAGCAGGCTATAAGTGCAAGGAGGGCATAAGAAATTTCCCATTTTGCCTCAATTTAGTATAGATTGAGATAATTACTGTCATAGAGACGAAGAAAGGGCAACAAAGAAGGTGTTCTGGAACAGGTTTCAGTTGCTTAGAAAACCTACAGTGGTAATTGGGAAACTCTGGATAGAAATAAAGTTATCAGCATTTAGGAAGAAAGAATAGTAGGAAAGAGTTTACTTGGCTTATTCCACAAAAAAATTTCCAGAAAAAAATTTCATAGAAACAAGATAGACTGGAATAATAAAAATAATTTAAAACATATCCTGCTGTTTTAGCAGTACTTTTTTAGTCCTGTCAAAGCACTTTTTTTTTCTGATATGCTGTAAGAACGGAAGTATAACTTTTCTTAAGAAGAGTGACGAGTGACCCAATTTTAGAGGTAGCATTCATACTGTTATCCTCTGGGGTTTATATTTAAAAGATTATCTTGACATTAGGAAAGAAGCTTTTCTGTATTTTTCCCAGTTAAATTTTGGACTCTATGCTTACAGGGAATGTTAAGCTGATAAGAGAGATGAAAAAAGGTTTCAAACAAGACTTCAGTTTAAAAAAGAACCATCAAGCCCTTTTAAAGACACAAATTTCTGAAATTTTCTTTTGGGTTCCATTTTCCCCCCCAAAAAAGCACACTGGGTGACTTATTTGATATTGGTCCCCATCTAGAATTCAAAAGTTATGCACAGTGTCTCCTTAGGTTGCGGCAATTTTAAGTAGGACACTTATTCTCCCCACTGAAGAGAGCAAAGCCCCAGGCACCCAGTGTACTTTCCTGCCACTTGTCAGAAGTATTCACTTTGTTTGGTTTAGAAGCTGGGAATCTACCACAGCTGAGAGTCACAACTATGACTACTTAAAGAAAACATTTTATTCTTGCACCTCGAAAGAATTGGAACTCACACCACAGTCAGGTCAACGAGTTTCTTTCATTAAAAAAATTCTTTCACCAGTGTCACAGGAACAAAACTCCTATTATCCAAGACAATAACCTCTAAAATTAATTTATCCAAGAAAAAATAATTAGCCTGTCCAGGCAACAGTTAAAAACATATACATATTTTGCTCACATGCTTTGCTTTCTTGATCAATAACACAAAAAATGTTCTTGTTTGAATTTAGCTGGAGATGAGATTTGAATGAGACGTTGGTTGCCCGGCCAGATAAGCAAATTCAGCCTCATATCCATGTTTCAAACATCCTAATTGTTTTCAAATTTAATACCTTCTATACAATGATGACATACTCCAAAGCTATTTTTCTATTATTCCTCTTAGGTGCCTAAATCATCAACTGTGCTCAGCACGCAGATGCTGGAGAGCTTACTGCAGTGGTTGCAACCTACAGAGATTGACCAGAAATATACCACAAACAGCCTGATTTAAGGCCAGAAGGAAGTTTGCACCCTTCACTTTTATATGAGAGTAACTCAAACATGTAATGTTATTACAATATCTTTGTAGTTTTGAAATGTAAAAAGCCAACCATATAATCACCACTTTCTATTCTACGTAATTATAGTAATTTTGAAACATATCCAGAATGTAAACACAAAAGAAATATAATAGCAGTTTTTTGCAACAGCTAGTAAAACCACTGTTTTAAACTTAAACCCACAAAACCATTGTCACTCCTTAGGTTAGTGGTGCCTGGAACAGCAGAAAACAATCCTAAAGCATTGTTGTTTTAAAAAATATATTGATTAAACACTTGACTGAAGTTAGAAATTTCAAATAGTGGAACATCTCAAGTGATATAAGAAGGGTTTTGCATATTGTCAGTGGAACAAAGGAGCACAGAGCATTTTCACAAAGTGATTTTGATATCAATAGGCTGAATTGTCACAGCTATGAATCATTATAAAAATCTGCTGTAAGAGGTAATACAAGACTTTATAAGACATCCTTTAGTGAATCATAGGTTTATAAACCGCAACAACTAAACTCCAAATAATTTAAATTCTCTTAACTGTTTTTTTCTCCTGTCAGAATAATTTTACACAACACAGAAAGCTAATTTTTACATTTTAGTGCCCTATTGTACGAGTCCTCAAAAGAACAATAATTGCTCTCTTTTCTTTTAGGGCACCAATGAATATATGAGAAAATATCAAGACTAAAAACACTCCATAATTTTTTTCAACACTCTTGATGGACTGATTTGATTGAAATATTAACATCCACTGAATCATTCCTTTTTTTTTTTTTTTTTTTGTGATCCTTTCATCGTATCACTTGCATTTTATCTATCTTTCTGTTATATTCTCTGAAGATGCTTTCATATCTCAAGAAGACAGATAAATACTAGGGAAACAATATTCTAGTTATTTCAGCTTTTCTCATCAAGAGGAAAATGGACACTTCTGTGTGGAATAGGTAGGCTCCAGAAATAACACATATCAACCTTACCATGGTGACATGAAATGAAACTTGTAGAGATAAATCAGACAAATTGTGTGCTGTGTGTGCAATCTTCTGCTTTGCTCACCACCCAAGCTTCACCAAACACAAACCTGATTTATACATATTTTAAAAGAAGAGAAGAGGCTCCAAAGAGGCTGGGTGGCATGAAACAGAACTGCATGGTGGCACGGACATACAGTCGTTGAACCAGGGGAGCATGACTGATTTTCAGCAGGTGCATCTATAATTGCATGCAGGACCCCAAGGATTTCTTCCTCACTGTCCCGAGGGAAACCTTAGTTCCAAGACCAGCTGCTAGAAACACTCAGCTTTGCAAGTTTGGTTTGTCTAATATGACACTTGCATAAGGGACAGAACTGAATGATGAAACTAAGCAACGAAATGTTTTCCATTATTGAATTTTTTATCTTCTAATAAACTGGGATCTATTTTCTCATGAAAAGTGTAAAAGTTTTGCAGAATTAAATACTATGCAAGACAAAATGTATTTCTTATTCATTGGTCTGCTGGGAGTTTTTGCATGATCTCATTTAGCTCTGCAAAGCAAACATTTAAACAGCAAATACAGACTTCACGAGATTAGTTGGCAGTTAGTTCTTTCCTCTGCTCTGGGCCACTTTATCAAAAAATCTTAGAAAGGAATCCATAGCATGATGGCTTGTAAAGACAGAATGTAGCATTACAGGTTTCCAACGCAATCTGAAAACATATTAAGATCAATTCTTCAAAGTATTTCTGTGGATCTTGGAATATGATAAGTGTAATAAACTCAAAATCTATAATGAGAGTTAATAATCTAAAACAAGGGAGTCCATTTCCTAAACAAGGCACATCCCTGAACTGAACTGCCTTATCAAGCTTTAAGTTTAGAGCACTAAAGACTAATTAAAAAAAAAATCTCAGTGAAAGATGATTTTGACATATCTTTAACATCCTTCATGTCTTGTTATGCAATACTTGATAAGTGTTATTGCATATTTAGAAAACAATAAATACAGTATAGAAAGCTAGCTCTGAAGGGCTAGAAGTCACCATCATGGCTAGGCTTCGCGAACAAAGATTTGAGAAGGGCTAGAAGTACACTTTCTGGGTGTCCTGGTTTAGGCCAGGACAGGGTTAATTTATTGTAATACCCAGGAGGGGGATGGCTATGGCCCAGATGTTATTCTAAACAACCTCAAGTAATTGCCTGGGGTGGGGGAAAAGGGACTCACTTTCTCCTCCCAGGAAAAGGGGTTCCTTCTGGTGGAGAAAACAGGGTTGGGGAAGCCATCTGGTGTTTGTTTATTGTCGTGGGCTTTTCTGTGTAAATAATTCCTTTGTCTTACACTTTTTGTTATTAATATTGTTGCTGTTCTTTTTCTCATTGCTGTTTGCAATAAATTGTTTTTATCTAAACCTGTAATCTCTGCCTTTTGTGCCTCCAGCTGGAGGGGGAGGGGGCAACAAGCAGCAGTGTGGTTTTAGTGGGAGCAGTAAATTGGAGAATATCATTCCTAAACCATGACAGCTAGCAATTTTACTCTTTTATACTATGTATATTTGCTCAGTAACAATCTGTTATTAAAAAGTCATAGACTCATAGAATGGTTTGGGTTGGAAGGGACCTTTAAAATTATCTAGTTCCAAGCACCCTTCCGTGGGCAGGGACAAATCCTATTTGACCAGGTTGCTTAATGCCCCGTCCAACCTGGTATTGAACACTGCCAGGGATGAAGCATCCACAACTTCTCTGAGCAACCTGTTCCAGTGCCTCACCACCCTCACAGTAAAGAATTTCTTCTGTATGCCTAACCTAAATTTTCCCTCTTTCAGTTTGAATCCATTACTCCTTGTCTTATCACTACAGTTCCTGACGAAGAGTTAAAAAATATTAATGAATCCCATGCTAGCAAGTCCTGTGCTTTTATACAGTTAGGAACTTGCCAGTTTCCTGTATTTATAACTCAAGGTATTAGACTCTCCAGGAAACTGGAGCTGCTCTTGGTTATACTGCAACAGATATTCCTTTCTAAAGCCAACATAACTTGGGAAACAAAATTATTCCAGGTAAGGGAGAACATCCTATAGCAAAGAATCAGGCTCTTCTGGTGGCTATCCTTTCAGCTCACATGCATTCCTGGAAAAAAGTGATACAGTGCAGTGTCAGCTTGCCACATCTCCAGCTGCCCCACCAAGACTGGTTGACACTGATGTTAACACCTTAAAGTGCTGCTACATACACAACCCTACTTTCTCTGTGGAGCACTGACTGGTACCCACGCAGAAGGTCATTTCCTCCTCCCACAGGACAGATACATTTTTCCTCACACTGCGTAGATCTCTTTGTGTAGCTTTATCGGGAATAGTGTAGACTCAGCAGTTCTACTTGCGGATCTGCTCAAATCACCAAAACTCAAATAAAGGATACATACACTTCAAAATTCTCTAACATACAGTGAAATCTCTTTCTTGATAAACAACACTGGTATCTAGTCTGCACTTTTCTCTGCTGCTGCTCGCATAGACAGTACAGGACAAGCTCTGAGACTGATTGTAATCCCTGACATAAACAGCAGCATTTTTATCTGTCCTTCAACAGCAAGCTGCCAGCAAGAGCCTATTTAAGCCTGTGAAACATGCAAGGTCATTCACTCTCATCAAACTCTTGTTTTCAAATTTCTTTGGGAAAAGAGTTTTCTTAATTTCTATTGTCATCCTCCTAATGTTTTCATTCAGCAATGAAACTTCTCTAGACAAAGGAGAAAATGTGGCAATTTTTATTTTAGTCCCTTTCCTACGTATATTACTTCTAGCTTATTAACAAATATCTATTACTTTGCAAAATCATGCATTAATTTCTATAGCAGCCAACACAGGAGGTTATACAGTCATCTTTAGCACTCCACAGATGCGCATTTTCCATTGTACCACACTCAGAGAGCTTTTCTCCCTGTGGGGGGCTTCTAATGTGATATTTAGTTTGAATCCTAAAGCAGCTAAGCTGCATCAAAACCATGCACATGGACCCAAGGGTAACTGTAAATAATGCAAAAATAGATCAATACTAATCTTGAATTGTTTATGTGTAATTCTCACAGAGCTCTTATGACTCCAGCCGCATCCTGTGCCATAGGTTCTCAGTCGCTGCTCCTTCCCAGCTGTGGCAGGTACCTCAAGAATATGCAACATCAGCATTGCTCTTACATATCATATGCAAAATATAACGGGAATTTACATTCTTTCTCTCTAAATATATATAAGGCTATATACCATATATTCTCTAGAATATATTCTTTTCTATAGATGAAAAAAGTTAAAGATGTAAAATAAAAAGCTATAGTGTTGCTCACTATTGTGGGGCTTTCTAATTCTATTGGTTGATTTTTTTTTTTCATTTATCCAGCCTTTCATGGATAAACAGACTCAGAAAACAACTATGATTTATTCTAAATTTTAAAAGAAATAAAATGTGTTTCTATATTGTACCTGTTATGTCAGTAGACTGTATTTTTGCATGTATATTCTATGCTAGAAGAAAAGTCAATCATTCACAATCATTTATTGAAAAAAAATTTGAATACATTGTTGGACCCCATTCAGGAATAATAAACATTTATTTCTTAGATTATATATTTTTCTTTTAAAGCTACAGTCCCATGAACAAACGTCTTTAATTATTTTCTAAAGGTTTTCTATTTAAAAATCATTCTGAATTATGCAGTTTCCTGAACTGTAAAATACCTTCACTCTTCTCTCTTCTTCCCCCATTTTGTTTATTTGTTGTGATTTTTCTTGTTTTGGTTTTCTCTTCACCAGCTCCTTTTAGGAATACCAACTAAAAAGCTGTTTTTTCGAACACCAAAATAAGTATGATGTTGAGGAAAGCAGCTCCTTACATGGTTCTAGCAGTATATTTTCCTCATTAGAAAGCAGCAGACAGATTGCTGATGAAAATTCTAATCAGTAATATTAAAGCATTAATACCATGAGCTCAGGGTTTTGTACAACACAGCAAACCGTATGCTGCAGAGCTTGGGATCTCGTTCCAGCTGTCAACTGACAGTATCCCTGGGTTCCTGCTAATTGAAGACACACCAAGGCAAACAAGTCAGCTAATTCCAGAGCAGTGAACTGATTAACTTCGGGAGTATATACATATTTATAAAGAGAGTGTTGTTTTTGTCTCAATAATCAGGAATAGGTTTAGTTTTCAATTTTAAAAGTTGTGGACTACAAAAGTATTAATGGCACAAAAAAACCCCAACCCAGGACTAATTCTTTCAACTAAATATGTGAACACTGTATAAATGTCAAAATAGAGAATGTATACATATGCAGAAAACTGTGAAAAATCAGCCATTTTATCATTCCTGATTACTTATAAAAGCATCACAATTAACTTTCTATATATGATAAAGACAAAACAGAGATTTTGTAACAATATAACATTTTCTCTAATCCTGAAAAATTAGATTAAAATAGATTACTTTTCAATTTTTACCTCTAAATTCATATAATTCTATCAGAAAGTCACAAGTTGAAAAAATCTTAATAATATCTTTTTAGATCTATAACATCATAAAGTATTTTCTTTGATATTCTTTAGTGTAAAATGAATGATCAGGTCAGCAGGTGCCACTCACCACTGCTGTGTACACTGGGCAATCTCTTGGTTCCACAGCCAAAACCAACATTTGGATGGTACAAGATCCTATAGAGCAGTCAGGAAAGCAGTTCTGCTTTATGGCCAGAATTTTGTGATTTGGTAAAGAAAGAAAACTAAAGAAATCAAGGATCTTGGAAAGTAAAACAACATTGATAGGCATGCTGCAAGGTGATGGCATTAGAAGCTGAATGGTAAAAACAACCATAAAGCAACTTTTGATTATATTTGTCTCCTATGCATGATCCCCTTACAAACCAGAATGTGCAGCTTTGAGTTGGCCCATGTAAGGGTCATCCTTTTTTATTACCATGCTGAAAGCACCTGTGGTCTATTTTCAATACACTAGAAGCACAAAAAGTTCTGAGAGCAGAGGCTGAAATCCCATATCTGGTTAACAGCAAGTGTCTTATATCTTAAGCCAGAGATAGTTCTCTTGTATTTGTACTTCATCTAGCCCCATCACTTCTGCATTCCTGGTTTCAGTGTGGCCCAATTACAAGAGAGAGCTGGAAGATGCTCCAGAAGTCTGACCTGCTCTTGATGGTCTAGGGAGTTGTGACTTCAAACTCCTGAAGACGGGAATGGCCTAAAGATTTGTCCTCCCACTTCCCAACTCAAATCAACAGAACACATCTATGGTTACAAGTAGGATTGTTGTGCTGATACATGGTTAACTATCATTAGCGTCTGTATTTTTGAGAAAAAAAAATCAGATCCTATTTTCTGCTCGAAGATGCAAAATAGTGTTTAATCCATATTTAGTCCTGTGTTTTATGGTCAGGTTCTCTACATTTATTACTATCAAAGAAAAATCAATCAGTTTGACCACAACTAAGTTCAAATAGTCTAGAAGACTGGGAATATTATGTTTTGCTATTATAGAACTGAAGTCCTTATTCTAGGACTACCTCTCCACCACCTCCTTTTTAATTTAGAGGAACTCCACACTAAAAAATAAACTTTCTGCATTAGTCCTTGCTACTGTGAGTTTCCAAACACCTTTTTTTTTTTTTTAAACAGGTTTTCTTATTATTAAAATGCTATAAAAGACAATTATTTTTAAGTGCTTTGTTTTTCTTCTTTTGCCCCCCAAACTAATCTTAATTTTATATGAACCATTCTCTTCCTGGAGATCATAATGTCCCTTCTGAACACTCTCCACACTCATTAAATCGAGCCATTATATGGCACAGCATGCTGCTATGGCTGCAGGCAGGAGCAGGAATCCTAAAAGATATGTATTCAAATATTAAAAAATTATATGCAATATTTTCTGGTTTCCAAATAAGCAAATCAACAGAGGAAAGGCTTATGCTTATATAAAGTATTTCAGCTTGAGTGTGACAACAGTAATTATCCACTGTAACATGCTGATTTATAATTATGAAATCAGTAATTTAATTGGCATCTAATGCAGTAAAAGCATTCCTGCCAGTGTCATTATCCAAGTGCCAGTGCTTGATGCTTTCAAACTTAGTTAAGCTGTCAAAAAACGTTATTCTGTTAAATGCTTATACCTGCAAAACTGATAATTATTTAACAAAAATGTTTTAAAACCTGCTACTACATGACCAAGGAAGGTACTATTTACATATTCCAGACAAACCAGGCAAGCTTACTGCTGGTCATCAGACACCTCTCACTGTTGATGGAAATAGTATCTATACTCCTTGGGAAGAGAAGCTGCCACTGAATCCCATGATTGCTGCTTGGATTACTGATTATGTCAAACTGACTGTCAGATTTTAATTCCTGGGTGCAACTGTGTGGTGGAATTTGTGTGTTTCTATGTTTGTGATGGGTAGTACAAACTACAGATTAATGCACTCATCAAAAGATGAGAGTAGTCACTTTGAGTGAAGCAGAGACGAGCAGTACAAGAGCTGGGATCAGGTAAGCCAGTTCACTGTACTTGAGGTACTATATGTTAAGGAGCCTGGGGACTAGCTTTATTCCTGCTAGTCCTTTCACTCCTGAACTAGAGATCACAGCTAGAACATCAGGCTGTTTTTCAGCCTTGCAGACTTGGGTGAAGGGCCTGATCTTCAGAGAGGGAGTCACACAAAAGAAATATATCAGAATAACCTTAACAGGATGGTGATCTGCATGAATGATGCTCTGTCAAAGGAAGAATCCAACTTAAGAACTAGATACAGCAGGTGGTAGAAGGCAGAAAAGAGAATAAAAAATCCAATGCTGTAGTCAGTAAATCATCCTACAATGGTTTCTTAGACCTGCTCTACATGACATATTGGGCCAGTGTAACCATTTCTGTGATGGAAGGGATTCCTTCTACTAAAATTGTTTTACATCTCCAGCTGCTAATGGGTCTGAACTACTACCACTCCACGCAGTTCATTAAACCCTATGGGAATAAGCCTGGATAAGCAAGATATAACTGATGACATAACAACATGAGCTGCTGAAATATTTAGCCATAATTTTCAGTTATTGCATACTGGCCTTTTTTGGTTTCCTAGCACAGCTGAAGTGTAGCAACTGCTGAGTGTGAACAAGACCATTTTCTCAGATCATTTTAGAAGAGTGTCAGCTCCTTACAGAATATGTCATTTTGATATAAATAAAAGTATTCTACTAAAAGCTGCTAAGCTAAAGATAGATATAAGTATAACCAAGAAAAGTATAGCATTACCAAGAACACGGCCTATGAGGATTCCTGAAGGCAGATAAATAACTTCACATTAAAAGTATCACGCTGTCAGGTGTGTGTATATGAAGTAAGATTCAACTTGTATCAACAAAAAGTTAAGCAACAAACTTCAGTGGGCATCCCTCTGCAGCCAGTGGAGGCAGGTATCTCCCTGGGGTAGTCCATCTGTTCCCAAGGTGGTGTTGCACAGTGTCTTTGTGTTTTCTATCACAAAAGGCTTTCTACTTGCAGGTCTACAGCCTGTCTTTCACTTACAGCTCAAGTTTCACCCTGAAGTAGCAACAGAAGTGTTTTTCAGAGCCTTATGAATTATTTTCCCATTTTTATTCTCACATTCTTACATCTGAAAGCCTCAAAGTTGTTTTTATGGCTCGTTCTTGTGGGAAATGACCACCACCAGTGTGAAAGTCACCCTTCTTCCATTCTTTCCCTGCACTCTGGTTACCCAGCAGACCAAATAAATAGCATGCACGCAGACAGCTTTACTGGTTGCAGCACCTGCTCCCAAAGTGTGCTTCCACCAGCACCTGCTCCCAAAGTGTGCCTCCACCAGCACCAACAGCATCACGCCCATAAAAACTGACAGTTTGAGCAGGTCTTGAAGACACTGTAGTTTGTGTGCATGTGTGTTGATAAACCACCTGCTGCTGACGGGAGCAGGACCTGAGGGTGCTCAGCTGTGGACCTTGTCACTTCTTTCCCCTGATGGCTACCAG
>JAYRBT010000114.1:67160143-67171630 GCA_036023395.1 Myiotriccus ornatus | reverse complement strand
ACCTGCTGCTGACGGGAGCAGGACCTGAGGGTGCTCAGCTGTGGACCTTGTCACTTCTTTCCCCTGATGGCTACCAGGGATGGTTTTCATTTTCCCTTTTCTCTCTCTCCTCTTCCATTTTTATCTTTCCCCAAAAGCTACTTTGACTGTCAGTGTGTGCCACCAGCTATGGAGTCCACTGATAAATCTCTGTGCATGGGAATTTGTCTCCTTTGTGCCACGATAGGTGACTGATATCTTTCAAACACCTAATTTTCTGACAGTTGGAGTTAGGTCAAACAAATCTCACCCTCAGGCAGTGCTGGGATGAAGGGAGTTGGCAGAAGCCCTTTCCTAACATCTGGCTTTTAAATACTTAGCTTATGTACAGACTCCTGAAGACTGGAAGCAATACACACTAAAAATAGGATTACAGTTTATGCTCGTAGAATAACTAGATTTTCATGCTCAGTCTTTCCAATATTTCCCACAGCTTCCATTCTTTGAAATGAAGCCTCAGCCTCACAAGCACTTTTAAGTATTTGGTAACAATAATAGACCATAATGACAGAAGAAGCGGAACTGTGAGAAATAAACTCTCTAGTTAAGCACTTGTGAATCAAGATTCACAAGATGCTTTGATCACTATCAAAGTAATTAACAGGAACACGAAAGAGAAATAAATAAATACAAAAAAAATTAATGAAAAACTAAGCTATTATTTAGACAACTGAAAAAAACAGGATATGCAAAAAACTGTGGAAAACTTAATTCCATTTCTTTGTATATTTTTATTATTATTGATTGCCATCACTAAGAAGACTCACAATGGGAAACATCATCCCAATTTTTAATCACTTTAAATACAGATTTATGAAGCATCACATAATTACCTTTTATTCTCCCTTTTGTACCATAAGAATAATAAGAAAAGAGCTGTTTTTAAAGTAGCATACTGTGATACATAATGGCCATGTATTTATAAAATAGTAACTGTTAGACTCCTCAGAATAGTGATTTGTTACCCATTTTCTAATGAAAATGGAGCCAATTCAAAGCAGTCACCACTGCAAAAATATACCAGCCTCAGCATGGGGTACAGATTTTAAAGGGAAACATAACATCTTCAAAAGAATAAGAAAGAAATGTAAAATTTTCGGGCTGGCCCGACCCACCAGCCTCCCAAACCAGGAAGACAGTCAGTGAGACATAGCAGAGCGAATTAGCGACACACAGACATAGTTATGTAGTTTCTGGAGCAGAGCTGATTCATATTCAGCCTAAGAGAAGCCTAGGAAAAAAGCTAGCCTGGCAGAAGTAGTCTGTTAAAACATTTGCTTACTCATTTTGCTATTAGATGCAATCCATAATTCAGCATTAAGAAGTTTGTTCGAGACAACTCAATGCTGAGAGCACTCATAACTTTTTGTGAGTCTCCTGATATGCTTTTCTTAAAGAACTACTTCTAGGAATTAGCTTCTAGGAGTTATATTTACTTAATTGTTAGGTTAGAATTGTTAGGCATGTTGTTGGCCTCAACATTTTGAAATTATGATCAGATTTTGAAAATATTATCAGAATATAAAAAAACAGAAGGCACAAAAACCCCACATGCACATGTTGTTTCTTTGTTTTGACTCCTTTTTATATCATGATTGTTGAACAGCAAATCTTAAGAACATGCTTATGTGTTTTGTTAAACCTGAGCTGAAATCTAGTGTAAAGCAGGGGAGATAACTGGAGTAAATAGAAAGCAAGTAGGGCTTCAGAACTGAAAACAAAGGACTTTTAGGAGCTGGGACTTGGTCTGTCTTTTATACAAGCTAATTTAGATTCTATTTATCTAAAACACAACTCAACAACATATTAATTTATTCGAATTGTTCAAAAGTAATTAGTGAATAAGTCAAGAAATAAAATGAATCAATATTACAATATAGCATGTGTCTGAAAAAATAAATAACAAACCACAAAGTACATAAGGAAAATGTAGCTTTCATTTATATTAAAGAAAACTCACTTCACATAAATAGTAAATGTCAGTTAAAGCCAAGAGAAATCTGTACCATGTTCAACAGTATTAAAACTGACATAACATGAATGATTGTCAAAAACTGATGAGATCTGGCAATGTTAAGAAATATTAAATAGGCAAGAGATTTTTTATAACGTTTTACCATTTTGACAGTTTATATACCTAGAAAGAAGGCTCATTAATAGTTATAAAATGCAACCTATTCAGTTTTGTTTCATATTCTCTGAGACACTTGAGCAGCTATGAAAAGATGATTTGGGCTCAAGTAAAGGCTTTTGTAATTGCTGTCAGCTTGGCCAAATACAGTTTTGAGCAATCTAGAGAAGAAGTTTGACAGTATACTTAGTTCAATACAAAATTAATAAAGGCAACTGAAAGCAAAAGCTTTTTCTTAAGCTGGGAGGGAAAAAGAAGAAACCTGCTATTTCCCCACTTTTTGTCTTTCTCTCCTGCTAAGGACTAAACCCCATTCATTTTGATCAACAAGTTTCCTTTGGAAACTTTGGAAAATCCTGCCTTCAGGAATTAGTTTGCATCTGAAATACCAGTTTCTGAAACAAAAAACAAAGTCTTTGACACTGAGTCACTAATTGACTTAGCACTATGTGAACACAGCATTTACAAATTATTTCTCTTCCATGTGCACTTAATAAAATATGGTTGTCACTTCCTGTTTTAGCCAAGTGACACAGTTTTTGTTTTCCAAAAACACTCCTGCTTCTTTATACCACTGTTCCCTGTTTTTCCCTCAATTTCTAATTTCTGTTCTAAAAGGCAAATAGCATTCAGAAGGGAAACAGTATCAGAAAACTGTAATGCTGGGTCTTAAATTAGTTAATATAATTTTTGTTTGACCATTAGGACCAACATTGCCCTAGTATTTATGGAAGATAATGATACATTTATTTGAAAAAAAGAACATGTGACCTACACAGAGAGGATTAGAACCAAAAAGTCTAAAAATCCCACACTTCCCCCCCTCATAGGATATAGAAGTTTTGGAAGACTACAAAAAAATAAAATATGATATTAACCACAGAAGCTTTTAGCAAGACAGAGATGATTAGAAAACATTGCTTTATTGTCTGAAGCTGCATATGAACTCCAAAACACAAATTTTCAAGAATATACACTATAAATACACGCTTGAGCAAGAAAAAGAAATTGAAATCTGTAAGGCCTTGCGGAACAACTGCTCCTGCTGTCAGCATTACTGATTTTTCCTTTCTTCCTTAAGGGCTGATTGCTAACGCTATACACCACCAGAGGTTTCCATCAATGTGATGAAAGAAGAAGCTATTTCAAGACTCAGAACTTACTTTACCCCACTCAGAGCTATGTATTTTATCCACAAGATCACATTCTTGAAATTAAATGTTTTCTGACTACTTTTACAATATAATAATTATTCCAAAACACTATAGTCTGGACACCAATAACCCTTGAAAGGAAAACAAATATCATCACATAATTTTGAAACTGCACAAAAAAACATTCACAAAAGCTCAGCCACTGAAGAGGGAAAGAAAAAAGCAAAGAAAAACCAACAGGAGTTGTAAGAATGTGAACAGATTGTCCCTCATCAAAGGTATGTTTTTGTAGTATTCTTCTGCTCCACTCAGACACCTGAACTAAGAAAGATCTATGCCTCTGGAAGAGAGATGTGGTTGAGCTGGTAAGGCAGGATACAGAGGGCAAGCAGCCCTGAGTCTCCCTGTGCCGTTCACTTCAGGTATACAACCCTGCAGAGAGCTATAGAAACAGACATCGCAGCTCTCCTGGGGTTGATGAATCTCAGCAGGTTTTACACGAAGAGCAGCTCAGTTTGTACTTTGACATGTGGTTTTTTCCTTCCATCTTTGTCTATTTGGAACATTTCATCCAAATCTGCTAGTATTTAAGTCTTTGCTGTCTGGATGACTAAATAAGACTGCTTTAAACCTAGAGTTTTATTTGGACCAACACCTCTCCCATTCTGTAGTGAGGACACACCACTGAAAACAACTTTTGCAAATCTGGTTTCCCTCAACTTCCTTCCACGAGGCCAGAACAAGGAAGTGCTATCACAAGTCACCACAGCAATGTGTATTTACCCCACCACAAGAAGACATAAAATTATTCCTCCAGAAAACATACCATGCAGCAGGAGAGCTGCTAACATTATTTATTTCTGCTCAGCAAAATGACCTCTCTTACCCTAAAGAAAGTACCCTGAAACTGCAGCAAAGTTAAGAAATGGTTCAGGGTCTCCAAACTTAGTGAGTCTTGCCCCAGGTTTAAATAATAAATGCAGTTTACATGGGCAGACAGGGAGAAAAAAGTGCTTTTAACATCCCCTGTCTCAGAGAGAGCGAGAGAATTTTTAGGCAACGTGCTTTAATCGGATCCAGTTGACATGCATCTCTTCAGTTATATAATGATAGCCTGTAGTTATCTGACTCACATCTTACCTCTCAGTGTTAGGTATGAATCAAAGCCATCTCTGGTCAGAACGCATTATCCTTTGTCACTGAAACACCATCTGATGGAACTAGAATTATATAAACTCTCGGAGCTTACATTTTAGGCAGTTACACATTTTCTCTCAGTGGCAAAAAAAAAAAAGTTTTCAAAAGTTGAAAGCAGAATTAATTATGAATTTACTTGTTCATGTAGAATAATCTGTCTTTAAAATAGCTCAGCATTGAAATTGCCTCAAAGGCAGAAACATCTGCTGTAGAGCACAAGCACATACACCCTGGCTAAAAACAGAAACCTGAGATTTCACTGCAGAACAGCTTTGCCATTGCTTGTACTTAACATTGGTGTCCAATTGCATTGTAAACACTATAGAAATTTAGTGATTATTCCGAGTGGCAACTAAAACACAATATTCAGGTAGGATGAGTATGTGGAAGCAGAAACTAATGACAAAATGCATTCACATAATGATACAGTCCTAAGAAACCTGACTCTTCAGCACAAAAACCTCATGCATACACAGATCTCAGAAGGATTGTATTCAAGAAACAGATGGAAGTTTGCATATTTTTCAAAATGAAAAGTGAAGCAATAGGAAATAGCCTGCAGAGAGCCAGACAGTTCAGATCATTCACCAGCAGCTTAACATTAAGGGACTAGGAGGGCAGGGAAGGAAAAGAACTAACAGTGAACAAAATCTGGCCACCAAAATAGACTGTTGTATTTGACACTGAGGTTGCTTATTTTTCTTTACAAGAAAGAAGGAAAGTCCATTGTAATGGGGTGAGAGACACTAGCTGTGCAACTGAATACTGCTCACAGTACCGACTAATCAGCTAAAAGGAATCTGCAGCAGAGAGTGAGTGTGTTATGCAGCCTCTTGCCTTGAAACAGAGGGTGGGCTTATACTGAGACAGTAGAACTTCAGCCGAGCCTTTCATACCAATATGAAAACGCACAGGAACAGGTAAACATACAAATAGGCTGTCTATGGCCATTCCTTGCTACTTGGAGGTCAGTTGGCGACTGACCTGGATCCCCGGGAAGCTTTGAAGCTCTTCCTATGTACTGCTCTGAGCAATAGCTCCTGGCTTTGTTTTCACCATCAGTGGAGCAATGGTGACATGTTCTCCTTGCAGAGATCTCTGTTCTTCTTGATTCCTGACACTTCTCACAGTAACATGGGGTGAAGGCTGCTTCACCAGGCAATAGGTTTTGTGTTGGACAGACTCACTGAAAGTTTACCGCTGTTTACTGTTCTAACCTCCTGCAAGAACATACCTGTTAGAAGCCTATTACAGCTTTCAGTACACATATAGAGATTTGTTATAGTCACCTCCTGATCTTCTGAGATAATGGAGGGGCCCAGAAAATGGAAAAAACATGGAGAACACAAAACATATGTAATTTTAAATATATATAATTAAAAAGTGAGAAAAGAAAACAACACAGTAAACTTAACACAGTAAAGAAAACTTAAAAGCATGGACTGTGGACCACAGATATCCTAAGTTAAAATGTCGACTCACTCTTGAAGCATTACAATACAGAGCATCATATCACATCAGACCATCATGGTACAGTTAACTTGCAAGCCAGATAACTTTCCTATTCAGAAGTAAATTTATTGAGTTTAAATTACTGAAGTACAATCAGTACAATGCCTTTTCTGATAGCTGTAAAGAATTGCAGCTATCCTTCTTCGTCACTGTACATAATGAAGAAAAGAAAAGAAGAGAAAAGAAGAGAAAAAACACTTCTATACCTGAATATCAGAGTCTTATTTTGCCTCTGATAAAAAACAGGAAAATCCATACAAAATTATTCTTTTTGTGATGTGCACCTGAGAAGCAGACAGCAGAATTTTTTAGCATAATAACTCACTGTTAGATTTCCACTTCCCAGGTACCCTTGACAGGCATGA
Source organism: Myiotriccus ornatus (assembly GCA_036023395.1). Classification (NCBI taxonomy): domain Eukaryota; kingdom Metazoa; phylum Chordata; class Aves; order Passeriformes; family Tyrannidae; genus Myiotriccus; species Myiotriccus ornatus. Next base: position 67,165,232 of record JAYRBT010000114.1, on the reverse strand, counting down.
GAAGAAACAAAATCTGTGCTTTCTAAATATCTGCAAACTTAGAAAAACCCTTCTAGAAATGTGGAAAGCCAAGGTCCAAGAAGGACAGGGTAGAAATGAAGCATTTTTAACCACTGGCTCAGTTAACAGCGGACTCCTGTTAAATCAGAAGGAATGACCACCAGTGTGGTCCTACCACATCACTGGTTAAGGATAAAGAGAGGTCCCTGGCTCTTCAGCCTGCATAAGACCTCCACCACCTATAAAAGGGAGTGAATGCAGTACGTGCAAGTGAAAATGGTCATATTTAGCAGTGGACTTACACAATCCACTGCCTGATGAATTGGAAATCAAGTGCTAAGCAAGGGCAACCATTTTGGAATTCAAAAACTAAGTCCTGAGAAAAATCACACATAAAGGATTTAAACAGTAATCAAATCACAGGCTATGGTATGGAGCTCATAATGGAATCTTATTTAATGGGAAAACAAACAACATAGATGAGACATGCTGAAAAGCTACATCAAGTGATGAGATGTAGTCACTGGCTTTTCTTTTTTTTTTTTTTTCTCCTCTCTTTTTCCATTACATCTTCTGGACAAAGAAAGAGGAAAGCCCCAGCCAAGGAGTTCCCCTGTGTCATAGTTAGTTCAAGTGCTTTTTCTCAAATCCCACTGGTGTAAAGGAACATATTGGCAGGGAAGGGACACGGTTATACTGTTCTGGCAACCTCCATCTGGCATATTTGTCCCAGGGGTGCTGCAGACAGCTGGCATTAGTTTCAGTAGTCAGATTCAAACCTTTCTCTGGATCAATGTGTACAAATCAGACCTGTAACTTTGTTCTTGTGCTCCTACACAAGGCAGACTTTGCCACAATTGGAAAACACATAGTTTTATCTTATTTGTTCATTTTTAGACCTAGAATATTATCCACTGAAACACCAGTCACTCAGCATCATCTTCTCATGTTTGTTCTCCTTCTAGCAGAGAAAACTGAGTTTAAAACCCTTTAAAGGGGATCTATCTTATTCTGTATTAATCTGCTGAAAAAACCCAAACCATTATAGCTATAGCTCAGTCCTTACCAACTCATGATATCTGAACTCTCCCAATAAAAAGATCAAGTCTGTTAAACTAAACCTCTTCTTCCACTGGTAGTACCGAATACTAACAAGACTGGAACAAACATCTCTGCAAGATTCTCCATAAACAAAATCATATCCAATGAACTTGTGTGCTACCTTAAAAATTTTAATGAAGAAAAATTTCAAATAAAAGCAAAAACTGCTACTTTCTTCTTTGTCCCAGATATTCTGAATGAATACTTATTAAAATTAATTTAGTTATTTTAATTATTTGATAATTTAAATTCATATCACTATTAAAGCAAAGAGTCCATTAATATATGTGAGAATATCTGTTCATTACAAACTGTATCATTATTCAAGACTGCGATACAATACTACAGAAATATGGACAAAACAAACAACCAAAAATATTATTAATAATAAAAAAGATACCTATTATCTATTCCTGTGAAATTTTACTAGAAGGACGAAGTGTAACAGATGAGATTTCTTTCACAGTCCTATATCAGGGGCTAATAAACTGCCACCCGGTGCTGCCAACATTAGTCCTTGAAAATGGTCCCACTGAAATTAAAAAACCTCAAATGCTCTTTATCCATTATGCCTAAAAAGGTCTTTTTAGAAAAAAACAACTTTGAAATCTTTCCAATATCTAAAGCCATTGTAGAGGACACAATTACTGCTTCCATGTGAGATTCATTCTAACAGAGAACAGAATTCAAAAGCTGTCTTCTGAAGTTTAAAAAATGCCTTCATTTATGTAAAATTTGCTAATAGTATGAATAATGATACAGAACTGGATAGCAAAAATATTTTTTTTAAATAAATGTCAGGTTTCCCTTCGTGCTGTTTCATGTGCCTATCATTCTCTTTACAGTTACACATCAGCAGAGCACCAACTGAGCACAAATTCCAATTCTTTCATGACTCAGCTACTTAATGTGAAATTAGTGTCAAATGTTTATGCTATAGTAACAAATAAGAATTTGCTTGAGCAGCTTCTATGTGGCATCATACCCAAATTTCATGTGGCAGTTCTATTACTTAAAATTTTAAAATATTATGATCAAAAGGGTAACTGGGCTTGAAAAAAACCACCAAAACCTTAAAACACTCCCTCTTCTCTAATCCAGTTCTTCCTTCCCTTATGGCTACCTGGGACACTGGTCAAGCTTGACTCTGATACAACAAAGGAAGGAACAAGACAGGCTTTTATATCTATCTGCTGTAGCAAGACAAGGGAGGTACAAATTTTTCATGGTGTATTTCTTCCATTATCCGTATACAAAATATGCTGGTTTATGTAACAGAATGTTTTCTCCCTCTCTGAGACACTGTTTGCAGTGAGACACTTGAACTGTTTTTCTGATACATCCATTAGAAGTTCATTTGGAAAAAACTGAGCTTTAAGGAGGTGTGTGTAAAACTTAAAACCAGAGGTGAGGGGAGAGAAAAAGAGAGAGATTGCCACAATGTAACCAAAAGTGGAAAACGAGTTATCAATCATAAAAGTTGTGTCCAGAAAGCATCAAACTTGACTAATGACATTTCATTCTTTAGTTTGCAAAAGCATTTAAAGCAATCTTAACATTAGTTTCTTTCATTAATACATATTAAACTTAATATTAAAAATATATTAAATTTCTCTGTATATCTCAGAGCTCCTGAGATTTTTCCCCCCCAGATAAATACAGTCATTTTGACAGAACTGAGGTAAAAATGGTAATGCAAGTAACTTAAATATAATACTTGTGATCAAAAGTCCATTGCCTTTGCTGGGAACATTTTCATTGACCTTGGTGAGCTTTGGCAGAGATCTAAAGGAGATTATTAAAGTATTTTGATTCAAAATCTGACTAAAATGTGGAAAGTTCAGACTTGCAAGAGACAGGTTTGTAGCTGCTGTAAATTTTGATAGCTTTATTGACTTTGAGAATGTTTAAATAATTTATAACAGATGATTTGCCTTTAAAATTCAAAACCAACTTTCATTCCCCTTCTATTTATTTTCCACACTGAACATATCACATTTTGGAGAGTCAATATGAATGTATGGTCAGTACTTTGACTTTTATTTTTTTTATTATCAACTCTTAGAAGATGAATAAGTTGTGTGCACATTGATTTCCTGCTGTTCTGTATGTGGAGTGGATAATAAATCTGTATCACATCAAAAGTGCTTTAGAAAAAGATGCACTCTGGATTTTAAAGCATATAATTAGGTCAAAAAGGCAGCCTGCATAGCTGACTTGTCTGGAATCAAAGAGACTATCTGGAAACAAATTGAATATAACTTGTAGACATTTTCATTGACAAGACAAGATGACTGTGAATTTCAAATTTGTATATAATTTAGTAAATCTATAGGTAAATCCAATATTATTTCTTTGCAATCTTCAATTAAAAGATTACAAGGAAAGTAATTTTTTTTTTTTTTTTTTTTTTGTGAGACAAAATTCAAAACTTTTGATATTGAGTTACTGTGCTAGGAAACAAAGATTTCTTGAAAAGATTACACTCTTCTGTAAATCTACAGAGAAGAAAGATTTGAGGGTAATGGTAGAGAACTATTATAAAGTTGGGAAGCATGCTGTTTTATATCAGAATCGTAAAGCAACTCAGATTTAAAAAGACCTATGAAGGTCACCTGGTTCGACTCCTCGCTCAAAGCAAGGTCACCTTTAGAGTTAGATCTTACTCTGAATTTAGATCATGTTACTGAGGGTAATACGGTGCCAAGTTTTAAATATCACCAAAGAAGAATCATCCCCCAGCTTCCCTGGGTAATCTGTGCAGTACTTGACCATCCTTACTGTGAAAGGAACAAATAAAGTTTTTCCCAGTGTTTAACTATAATATCAATCATTATCACTCATATCCTTTTGTTTTGCTCCTTTCAGAGGAGCCTGGTCCACCTTTCCTGCTATCAGCCTTTACACCTCATGTACTCCATCCCTTTTGTCATTTTGGTGTCCGTCCTCTGGACTTGCTCTACCATGTCAGCACCTTTCCTGTATTGGGGGACCTAAACTGGACACCCTTCTCCCGATGAAGTCTCACAAGCACCAACATTAGGGACATAGTCACTTTACTTGAATGGCTGCAAATAAGTTGACAATGCAGCCTAGTCTGTAGCTAGACTTCATTGCTGCAACAGCACACAGGTGAATCAGGTAGCACATTGCTGACCATGCTCAGATATAACCCAAGTCCAATCTTTTAAGTGTCAGGGACTGAAGTTTAAGTTGCCCCTTGCAGGTTCTTTAATCACGGCCAAGAAAACGCCTTCCCAGGTTCCAAGTCATTCTGTAGTCACACTTTCCACTTGTGGAGGGGCTCTTGCTTTAAGGGAAGGGTGAAAGGACGTCTGTTACTGAGTTTGCTTAGCTGAGGTTTTAGCTTTTTTTGTGAATGTTGAAAAAAAAGGTGGGTGTTGAAATGCTTTTGAGATACAGCTATGTTTTAAAGGATGTGGAAGGTTAAACATTAACCACAGATTATTAATTCTGAATAAATTGCTCTTCTATTCATCATATGAGGCATGAGGTTTCTCAAAGGTATAGGAGAAAGTAAATGTATTGTCTGTAATATGTGCAGGACACTCATGTGGACATTGGAACTTGGATGAGCACTGATAATAATAAAGAAACAAATTTGAAGTACAGATTACACCACACCTGTGCATACCACATAAGGCTAACTAGATTCAAAAAGATTTTTTCATTTCTCTTAAGTGTTCACATAGTATCTAAGTAACAGTAAGTTCTTCCACCTTCATATGGTGAGATAAAAACCCTTTCTTTCAGATGGAAGTGCTGTTTCTGTTTTCTGTGCCATTTTCACCTTGAGACAAGGCTGCCAAAATACAGCCTGTGTGAAATCACATATTTGTGAGATCATTTTGAAGCTAAAGCAAGTTATGAATGCTGTTTCCTGAATATTATGGGGGAGCCCCTGGTGGTCTAGTGGTTAAGGACGCGGCGCTGTCACCGCCGAGGCCCGGGTTCGATTCCTGGTCAG
>JAYRBT010000114.1:67132043-67160043 GCA_036023395.1 Myiotriccus ornatus | reverse complement strand
CAATGCGCAGGCTGGAAGGTGTAAAGACCTTCCCCGGTTCTTCGTTCGCGAAGTCTGGCCATTATTATTATTATTATGGGGAAAATCCTATTGTGAATACACAGATACAACAGTTCAAAAAATACACTGGCTGTTAATTTAGGAGGTGCATTTGAATGTCTTTATTTAGATTCAGGCAAACTGCCTTTTTCTTTATAAGCTGTGAGTAGATCTGGAGCTTTGGTCAGTTTAAACTGAGTTATATCTTAGAAGGGTTTTTATTTAGCACTGCTCAGGTGTTGGACTCAGCTATTTAGGGTTTTTTTACCCCATAAATTATGGGCTTTTTTTTTAAAACACAGAAATATGATCAAACCACAATTTATGGCAGATCTAGAAAATTTTTTAACAAGCCAATCTGTTTGATGTGGAGATGACCTATTCTCTTGCCTTCTCATTTTTCAAATATTTAATTACTTAAAAAAATTATCTTTCTTTATAAACCTTTAAGCATCATTAAATTCTAAATGACAATGAAAGTGAGTTAGTCATGTCAAAAATACCTCTAGTAGTATCACAAATGTTTACAAAAGGCTGGTGAGTAGATCTGGCAGGTAGACCAAATGTTAACTGATAGTGGAAAGCAACAGTGTGAAATTCATAACCTGATCTGAAGCTCACTGAACTTCTTATTTCAAATCTTTGAAGCCATCTAGTTCAAGAGGTTTTAGATTTGCCTTATAAATGAGGTTATTTCAAAAAAACAAACCTTTGCACTGAGATATCTGTAACATGAAATGGCATATTTAAGAAACGCATGGTATGCATCAACTTTTTAATGTGTCTCAGCCATCTGAGCAATGATAAACATCAGCAGAACACTATCTATAGTATTATTATCTTTTCTGAAGTATTTTAATATTACTAGAGTCACTTTGGGTTCTCCATGCGGAAAGGTCACTGTTACAGAAGCCTCATGGAACAAGCACCCCTCCTGAAGCTCCCAGCAGGCAGCTGCTCAAAGGACAGGGAAAAGAATGGAAAGTAGTTTGACTCCAACAGGCTACTCTTTACATTGATATAAATTATTAAAACTGGAGGTGGCCCTTAAGAATTGGAAGAGTATAACTGGGTTTCTGAAAGCTCAAGCTGTTTTACTTCCCAAAGATGAAACAAGAGATACCAATGAATCTCCTTATCATCACCAGTGGAAAGTTTTACTACATTAGTTTTTACCTGGACTGGTGACTTAATAATTTCTAGAAATAAAACCACATTGCAGAAAGTTGTATAAAAATTGGGTGCTGCTGTAGCTAAAAGATAGCTTTGACAAGAAAGCACAAATCTAGCCTATTTTAAAAACTTTCTTCTCTCAAGACAATGTTGCTGTACTATATAACATTTTAAAAAAGAATTACTTACCTTGTAAATCTTTTGTTCCTCATTTTACTGTGTGATCCATCTCTAAATGCAAGTACACAGTAATTAAGCATCAGCACTATCCATTCTGCTTATCTGACAGCACCACACCTGGTCTAAAATCTGTAAACACAGTCACCCACCCCCCCCACTGTCTCGCCTGAGCTGAATCATAAGAATTCAAACTTGTCTTTTTTTTTTTTTTGCATCAGCAGCAGACGGTCTATATCGATGGAAACAAACAGCTGCTGATTTGTCACTGACCCCAGGGAGAATACACAGAAATTTGATTCAGTCTGTAAAGTCTCCTGACTCTGAAACCTTGTTAAAGGTTTTCACAGATGCACATTACATAATCTCTAGGGTAGGGCATGGGTTTGTAAGATCACTTTTGAGATGTTCCAAGCATTGGCCAAAGATTTAATATACCGTGGAGATCTGTTCTTTAACTTGAAATTAGTAATTAGTGTTGTTGTTTATAAACACTACATGCATAGTGTAGCCTGCTAAAACAGCAGAAGGGAAACTAGACTGAACACACTATCTACGGTATTCTAGGCTTTATAATAGTGGGGATCTTTGAGCCCTCACTAAAATGTGTGGATATCAAGATTCTCTAGTGCAAGGTCCAGGATTTTGTTGGGAGGTGTAATTTCAGATGAAATAATGAACTGCTTTCTCCTATTAGGGACTGACACCCAGACCATCATCAGTAATATCTGACCCCTTAGCCAGCATTCTCTGGTTTTAAGCTGTGAGGTTTTCACACATCCAACATATCTCACAACATCTAAAGTTCAATGTACCCAGAAAACAAACATACTAGAAAATATCTCCTTGGAGTGTAGCATTTAACTGAATTTATTTCAAGTGTCACACTCAGATATACCTGAAAACTGCTAATTATTTAATATGGAAAACTTTGAATATTGCTTTTCCTCCTAAATGTGATTAGATAATCTGTCTGTGTTTAAAGGCCAACAGGGTAAAATACTTCTTATGGTTTGGCAATTTCATGAACCATTCAACTGCTTCTAAAGGTTTATCCATGTGCTGGCTGTTCCAAGTATTGTTCTCCACAACTGTTGAATAATGGTCTAGTTCCAGCTATCTATCAAATTCATAGAAACACTCATTCAGAGTTTGAGTGCCTGAATCAAACATTTCCCAGAATTATACTACCTATTAAATTGCTTTAGAATATGAGGCTTCTGCTCCACTCTTTTCTTAGAACGCTTTTTAAGCTTCCCTCTTATTTTCTGTATTGTATTTCCCTTCTGGATGATTCACGTGTATCATAACTTTATGGCTCCTGGTGTGTTAGGATCATAATGAACTTTTCAGTAATTTTCTTATCACAAAAACGTAGTTTAAATATTATGACAACCATCATATCCATGTTCTGAATAGAGATCACTACTGACAGAGAGCACCAACTGCTGTTCATGATCTTAGACATGATCAAGAACTTACGACAGCCCTGCAATGCAATGCACCATTTGCTCTACTCTCTCACTGAAAGAAAAGCGAAATTCTCTTCAGAATTAGTGACTCCTTGTTCATAATTATTTTACTGCTCTATATTAAATATAGAAGTAAAATATGCCCAAATTATTTCTGTAAGTAAACTATAAATCCAGGATACTGACAGTTGCAAAAGAAACTTTGTTTATGTAATTGCAGCTATCCTGTAGAAACTAGATTGTCAAAAAATCAATGAGTGATTTTCCAGATACAGCTAGAAAACTGATATGTATGTTCTGAGTCACAGACTGCATTTTGACAATGCACTGGATTTTTAAAAAAAGATTAAAAGCTTAATCTTTTTTTCTGCATTTTTGTCATAGGAGAATAATGTTATAGAAGAATGGAAGTAGACAGAATTCTTCCCTTAGTCAATATTTGCCAAAAAATTAGATAAAACAGTACTAAGGAGACAGAAAAATATGGTTGAGCCTTTTACAAACTAAAATAAATGCTTATTGCTTTAGATTATTTGTAATATCATTAAATCTCATTTGTATATACCAAATTAAATAAATTCTAACACGATGAACAGGGAAGTCAGATATTTTCTCATGGGATTTAACTTATTTTTCTGCCCCATTTTTCCCTGTTGGTCCTCCAGATATAACCACAACACACAACAATCTATCTTTCACATATCACTGTGAACGTTTTTTTTAACATGACTCACGTTAACGTTTGCTGTAAGTTTGATGAGCAAGTGGTGGTAGAGTGAATACATATTGCTAATGAGTATCCAACTGACAAATACACCAAAAAAAGGCATTCCTGTTTTGTTTTCTTGCTTGTTTTTCCTAGGAACAATGTTCCTAAAGGTAAAGGAAAAAGAAAAAATAAAAAGGAAAATGCAATGAATCATCCTAACCAGGGTTATCTTTCAGATGATGAAAGAAATTTTCTGCTGTGACCAATACTTTGTCTCAATTTATTATTCTGTCTTGTACTTTATGTCATCAAAGATACTAAGATATTAAAGTAATGACTTTAGAGAGCAGACTGAAAAAAAGGAGTGGGTGAATTTGTCAGATTTTGATGTGGCTGTACTTTGACTGCATCAACAACAAATCAATTACATGGTCCAATATGGATCTAAAGTCTGAAAAACCTTGATTTCAATTACTTATATCTCAATTCTCAAGTATGGGATGTGAGTCTGATTCACAAAAAGAACAAACTGAGTGATTTGCCTATGAAACATATTACAGGCCACTGAGTTTGGACCTATATTCTTTTAGACAAGTCCCAAGAGGTATCTTTGATACTAGACAATAAAAGTAATGTTGCAGCTGTTCTGAAGAAAAAAGAATTCAGTATTTGTGATTTCTCTGTCCCATATAGTACTGCTTAGCAAGTACACACAGGCATGAGAAAATTTCATTCCAATACATCCAGTTCAAAGTATGTCTAGCTTGTTTGATGGGATCAGCTTGATCAAATAAAATAGAGGTTTCAAATTCTACTTCAGATGTTGTGGAGAAATACAATTCAGTTATGTATTCACACCCTTCCACGTATGTGTGATAAAACAAAAAGACATTTATTCTATGTCCTCTATTTAAATTGGAAAACCACTGAAATTACACAAATGATAATCAAACTAATTTTATCCAGCAATATTTTTTTTAAATCTGATATGCATCCCTTTCTCATAGGCCCCACTGTTCTGTAAGGACAAAACTAAAGAAAGTGTCTTCAGAAAACTTTATTGATTTCTACTCATCTTTCTGTTACCACACTGGCATTATCTAGTCAGTATATTTGTGCCAATATTACATTTTTTGGCCTTCCAAGAATCATCTACTCGTAGTTTTTTCTAAGTCCAGTTTTTACAAATGTACTTAGTAACTTTTTTTTTTTTGAGAGAGAGAGGCTTTTGTGTCCCTCTTAACTTTATCTATGTTTACAGTATCTCTATGGTTTTTGCTTTGTTCCTACCCTTTATTCATGGTAATCCAACCTGGTTTTCCCTTTTCTTATTTTTTCTGTTTGTCTGACAGTCTATAGTTATCCTTGGATTTAGCCATATTGGTCTCTTTCTGTATTTCCATAAGAATGGAACAATCTGAACCTCTACTTTTAAAATGGCTTTTTCTGTCTGTGCTGCCTAACTCCTTTCCACTCCAGCTTACTTCTTAAATCAGTGTTTTCTGGCTGTCTCCTTATTTTTGGTTTGTTATTCTGCTCTCTGAGCTCTTTTCTGAAAAGCTGTGAACTCTGTCAATTTGCTGTCATTCTCATTCATGTTGTCTTCAGCCCTCATAGTATTAGTGAATATCTTTCTGTTGGCTGGAATCAGTTTAGAAAAACATCTCTCTCTAACATTTTCATGAAGTTTTGTTCTGAAATCTTCTCACAGCCACACTTCTCACAGAAGTGTGACTGGACTGTACTGCAACCACAGCAGCCACAGCTTTACTAATCTTGAGGTTTGCTTGTGAAAAGCCATACAGATAAGACAACATCATTGGCACATGCTTTATTTAGTACTACGAATGAATTACATCTTGATATTGCTTATGATATAAGGGAGTTTAATACCAGCTCTCATCCAAGGGAGGGAGCAAGAGAAGTGAAAAAGAGGGCAAGGAGTAACTGAGGCTGGACAAAAGAGAGGAAAAGCAGTGCATGCAGACAGTTTGGGAAACACACCTTTCACGATATCTATGCAGTTACATAGATATCATGGTTCAGGTCTAGCATTTTCTGCTGTCTTTCACCCATCAAAATATGACCTTCTGACTACTTTCTCTATTTTAAATTCAACTTCTGATCAGGAATCCACTGGGAACAGGGAAGCAAGTAAGGGACTGATCCTGTGATTATGACCTGCAGACTGTGGTTTAACATTAATAATGACATTTTTAGCAGCCTTAGCATGATTCGTCCTCTCTACATTTAGCCATTCATTCTAGTTTCCCCTTGGAGATTTCTCTCAGTTATGCTGATTTAGCTCTTCATATGGCTGACCTCTAAACTGGACTTGTAAAATGAAGCACTTGAAAAAAAATAAGAAAAAAAAGAGTAAAAAGTCTAGTCTTTATATAAAAACATGCCATTTCACCAGTCTGATTTATGGCCAGGGCAAAAAACTGCGGAGTTGGCATAAATAAATGTCAGGGCTCAGAGGGAGGTAGGAATTCATGGCTACTTGTTGGGAGGGAGGGAGACATCTTACATGTGATATGCTCCGGACAGAATAGGAGCAAGAAACTACAGGCTTAATTGAAGCATTAGTTTAGACTTGTGAATGGTGTAGACAGGCAGCAGATTAGACTGCTTAGGGAGGTTGTGAAGCCTTCTTTGGTGAAGTTTTCTAAGAACAGATTAGACATGAGCCTGCCAGGATGTGCACATCTTATCTGAGCTTGGGAATTGGGGTACTATAGCTTTGTTTTCTACCAGTTGGTGAATTGTTCTGAAATATTGTCAATGATTGGTTATATCTGTATTCTCATTATATCATCAAAATTAAAAAAAAATAAAATAACGTAGTTTTGTTTGAAGTAACAAAAATGTGCTAGAATGTTGCATCTTTTTGTGAATCCTGCATCTCCACGAAAATTGCTTTTAGAAAAGGGAAAATAAAGCCATAAAGCAATAGATACTGAACCTTAAAGAAAAAGAATCTAAAACATTTTGAACTTGAATATCCACATTTATGTGAACTTATGTCAATGTCAGTAGTATTACATTGTAGAAACTCATTGTAATTAAGCAGGCAATTTGCTATGTGCTGTCAAGAAGACAGTTTTACAGAGCTGACTACACTGTAATTGTTAGATGTGATACTGGGTGATACTGGGTGCTCCTTTCAGGTGGGCTGGAGCTGAATTACAGGTTTGAAGTGGAGCTAGGCAGTTCTTGAAAAGTCAAGGAGATTTGGAGACTTGTACATATTCATATTTGAAATACTCAAAATGAGCACAACAGAACAGGACAGAGTTAGCCATTTCAGTGTATCACCTAGAGGGGTTTGAGCTAATTTAGATGTACACTCCACCTGTCACAGCTCCCATATAGGAGTTTATGAAGCACAGTTCATGAAGCACAGTTCATGAAGCACAGTTCATGCCTTGTTTGAAAAGCTAATCCTTTTCCAGTTATATTTTTTCCCCTAGAGACAAAATCTTTACTTAATCAATTTTTTTTTTTTAGACAGGACTTATTTAGACATGTGGAAATGGAATGATGGTGCATCGGGATGTTCAGATTGGACACGAGGAAAAGGTTTTTCACTGAGAGGCTGGAACAGGCTCCCAAGGGAAGCCATGGCACAAGCATGTCATGAGTTCAAGGAGCATCTGCATGATGCTCTTACTCATATGGTTTAGTTTTAGGTAGCCCTGGGAGGAGTAGGGAGTTGGACTCCATGATCCTTGTTGGGTCCCTTACAATATGCTGAAATATTCTATGATTCTATGATTATTTTGCAAGTGAAACAGGTCTGGTCACTTGAGGCTGCTTTGAATACTTAAGATACAGTTTCAGGAGTGCTAGATATTTAGGAGTCATATATGAATATCGAATTACCCAACTATTAAGTTTGGACATCCTCTATATAAATAATGTATGTAATGTCATATCTTTTTTGATATTAAGGACATCAACACACAAAAAAGTTGGATATTACTGGTAAATTAGGTAATGAAAAAATAAAGACTCTCTAGATTTTAGAAGTGTGTAAACTTAGTCGTGTTCTGCTTTTCATATTGCTTATATCTTACCTAAAAATACAGACTTTCACTTGTAGTATCATATTCTTGTTTACTGAAACAGTTTGTACTAAGTTAGAGACTGAAGGAATGAAAGCCAAAAGGAAACAGATTCATAAAGACAAAAAGCCAGAGTATGACTCTTCAGGCATTAGATGCCAAGGGGAAAAAAATTTAAAAAAGGAAGACAGGAAGGATGGAAGGAAAGAAGAAGGGAAGGTAAAGAGAGAAAGAAAATAAACAGTACTATACGTGGGGCAGGTTTATTTCCCCAGTCTTCTCTTGTGTACAGCATTTTAAAAAGCAACAGCATATTCTAAATTTGTTCCAAAGCTACTAAGCCACTCAAAAGATTCCATAGAGAGCTGATCAATTCTTTTCATGTCTTCTGCATACTTATTAACTCTACAGCTATTAATTAGGTCATAGTTTGAACTTTGCTTCAGTATCAGAAAATGTAAAGCTGTCTAATACTTTCCATCAAAAAATCTTATTTTGAGTTGTTTGTAACCTCTCCAAATTTGAATAGTGAACTTGAATCATTTATCCTAAGTCTCTGATTCAGACTTCATCATTGTAGTAAATTCAAACCCTTTCAAATAAAGAGACTTGGGAAAATACAATGCTAAAGAAAAACCCTCTAAACAAACAAATAGAAAAAACAAATAAGACCTGTGGGACAACTAATTTTTCAGATTTTAGCATCTCCAGTGGCTTGGGAGAAAGACCCCAATTATTACAAATAGTACATATATGAGCTTTGTGCCAAAGGTATGTCTTTTACTTTTTCTCACACACAAACATATGTTTTCAGGGGAAAAAAACCCAGAAAATCAATACTCATATACTTAGTAGGTTAGATTTTTGTAGCTGGTTTTTTTTTTCCTTGACAGTCTTGTTCTTAGAACCAGCCCTGGACTGTTTTGTGGCTCAGTGTGGCTCACGGACTGTGAGAGCAGGGAGCTGGCATCCCAGTCAGCTAGGTGGTGGAAAGACACCTAGCTCAGGTGGCCAGCAGACAAGAGGTAGGTACACTGTGTGCTTGTGCACATGCTGATGGAGCAGCAGCTGTGAAGCACGAAGAATGTTTGAGTGTTTGAAGGTGAGTAGGGAACGTGCACAAATGATGTGGGCATGGGACACAAGCCTGTCAACAGGAGAGTTCAGCCAGAGGTGTAAGGGATGGGAACAGGATGAGGATGAGGAGGGTTTCAGATGTGGATCCATTAAATGACTAGGATTTACTGGGCATCAATAAGTCTCAGAGGTATATTCAACAAGAATACTTGGAAAACCACATATAAGATGGGGGACCAGGAGTCTAAGAAGTTAAGAGATGGAACAGGATAAAAAAATTTGCACTGGGGTGTCCAAGACAGCCTTAAAGCTGAAGATGCTGAGGGAAAAAGAGAGAAAGGGCAAAATGAGATATGAAAAACTAGGTAGGTGAAGAGGTAGTTAAAAGAAAAGTGATCAGGGAAACCTGCTATTGGAGAGGGTCTGAGAAAGACATTTCACAATATAATAAAACATGGGAATAAATCAAGGTAAGAGAGACTAGCAGGTGGCATTAGGAGAAAGCAACAGAGATGGTCCAAGGAATAACATCCAGCAGTCTGAGAGAATAGCCTGAAATGGCTGTCAAGGTGATCTGTGAAATCACCTGGCAATCTCTGCTTGTTTCACCTGTGATGCTAATCTATGCTGATCATAGCAACTCATTTTCACTGTAAGTTCTGTATGCTACAGTGGTCTCCCTACTTGTATATATAGATCATTTTTTGAAGGATGCAACATACTATCTTCAAATTTTATTTCTGTTTTCTATTTTAATGGGAGCCTTGTCTGGTTTTGTGACAGACCTGCTGTACAAAAGACTTTGGAACATGCAGAGAAGACTAAGAGCTGCAGGAGTTTTGTTTAACCTCCTATGGAAAATGGAAGGTGCTTAGTGATAAGACAAATGATTCCAGAATTGGAACAGAACATTTTAAAATATGGTAAAGGTATTCTGGAGATATGTCACAGAATTTTCTATGTGAATCTCTGTGAGTTGTTTACATCAGATTAATCTCTGCTCATTTGTTCCTTATTATCCTGGTATCAGATTTGCAGACATTTTGACAATTGCAGGTGAAAAAAATGTTGAGTTTTGATTAATCAAATTGCTTTATAATGCTACAAAATACCTAGTTTTTCAAAATCTCAAACAGGACTTCCTAAATCAGTGGACATTTTTAATTTTAATCTCTCTATACATAAATTTTCAATCTGTAAATTTGAACTAATAATTAACATTTTGCAGGATGTTGTGTAAAAGAAATAATAATATTTGTGAATCAGTCAGGCAAAATGGTAATGAGCTGAATAGGGAAAAACACACTATTCAAAATAAAAATAGCACGCAATTCAGGGTAAAGGCATACTGAACCATGAGGACAAAGAATTACAGCACACATCTTCATATGATAGTCTTCTGTGCCCTGGAAAAGTGCATGGAAATCAGGCTGTGACTGTGTGATCCTTGTGTCCTGATGAAAACTCTGGGGAACCGAATGAAGTCATAAACACCATAATTCTGGCATTTCCTAGAATGCCACTCCTTGGAGTAAGGCTGTTTTGTGTATGCATATCTGTATGCTCATGTTTCTGTACAATGTAACTAACTGTTGACGTAAATGTCTGAGTTGTTATGAATATGTAAGTGCAACACCTGAGACGCATAGGCTTCTAGAGGACAAATCGCATATCAGAATGGTATCACAAAAGAAACTGCTGCTATGTCCTGATTAAATCCATCTCCTCCATTCAAAAAACCACATTTCCAATATCCTGTGGTGCCCTTGGACTCCATTATTGATCATCTTCACCCTAAAATCAAGTATTTTCTATCAGAAAAAAAACCCACCTAGCGACCTAGACCTTAATACTGAAGTTATTTTAAGATATGATAACAGGAATGGGGATTTATTGTGTGCAATGGCCACCATGCAAAACTGTACCATCAAAATCTTAACTAGAAATTAAGAGATTGACCCTTACTGTAGAAGAACTCCAGTAATCTTTGACTGGCACACATGAGAAATTCAGCAGCCACCAAATCAAACCAGTTTATTGATGGGAGACTACTGTGTGGCTTTCGAGCAGTTCAAGTGAAGCTGCCCTGTCAAACTCATGGCATGGCAGCAGTAGCACTGCTAGCATGACAAGTTCCTGTTACAGGAATGAACAAGCCAGGCTCGCTCAGGCTCAAAGTACAAGGACATACTTGAACTCATCTACAGGTTAATTCCTTCATACAGCAGAGCAGTAGTACCCATGAGGAAACAGTCTTCTTTAGCCTCTTAAGTATTTGGTTTGTCTCCCAGTGTTTTCCCTGAATTCACCGAACAATGTGAACTTTATAGTAGAATGGGGAGGTAGATTAAAAACTGCCTGCAGCATCAGAAACAATTTACATTGGGTAATTTATTCGAACAATTTGCAGCTCAAAATAATTAGATGTCTATAAAGAGTTTCCTTTAAATTAAGCATACCATAATAATGACTGCAATACGCATATAGGTTTTGCTAAAAATCTATCTGATAACTGATCTCTATGCAATATCTTCAGTTTTGCAATTTACAAAAAAATGTCCTTGTTTTGAACAGGTTGTATTATTACTACGTTTTCACACATTTGTTTTCAGTCTCAGCTGGGAAACATCAACTTAAAAGGACTCCAAATGCTGGTCTTATAGACAGTATGTTCAGATAAAATTAGGGTTTTTCCCAGCTAATGTAGTCTGCCAGAATTCTTTTTATTAGTGTTATCTTGGCTTTTTACAATACTAATACCACAGTGCCCTATAATTAAAGGGCATTTATGTCTCCCCATTGCCATTAGTATAAAATTTACTTGAACAGCCAAAATCATGTTAAGCATTTGGTTGAGCCAAAATAGCTGAGGGAAACTGATACCATTAAGCTCTCTGGACTGTTGAAAACATTCCTAGGAGATTAAGGGTTATGCTTTACCTTTAACTGTGCTCACATGAAGTATGCTGCAGTTAATTCTATGAAACTTGGATGGAAAATGATGCCATTTAATTATCTCGTAAGTTTTAAGTATCCTGTACTTTCTCTCCTTGAACTGAGGGATTCTGGACGGTGTATAAGACTTCTGCAATGTCTTACTGAAAGTATGTTTAACTCGCTTTACCATCACAGCTTCCTCATGTATCATTGATTTCAGGCAATTTAATGCCAGAGAGAACATTTGATCATTGAGTCTGACCTCCTCAATATCACAGCTCGCTAAATGTCATCCACTGGCCAGTTTACAGCATAATATCTGGACTGAATTTTTTTCTTTTTTTTTTTTTTTTTGATCTGCAGGTGATTAACCTGTTGTGGGCAACTGTGACTAGGCTGTCACAGTTCTTTGAAACCACAGCAATAACGAAGAGTTGAGCAAGGGCAGAATTCCCACTTAATTAACATGACCAGTTAATTTCACTACAAAATTCATACCACACAGTGCAAAGAATTCTTATGGTCTCTACTGA
Source organism: Myiotriccus ornatus (assembly GCA_036023395.1). Taxonomy (NCBI): domain Eukaryota; kingdom Metazoa; phylum Chordata; class Aves; order Passeriformes; family Tyrannidae; genus Myiotriccus; species Myiotriccus ornatus. The sequence goes on along the minus strand of JAYRBT010000114.1, from coordinate 67,147,859 downwards.
CCTGTGGTGGGAAAACATTCCTTTGTGGTCTCGTGAACACTGTAGCAGCAGGTACGTGGACAAGGCTGACCACAAAAAACATGCTAACCTGCTAACATGCTAACAGCTAACATGCTATTTCAGTTGCAGCCTACGTCTAAAACCTCAAGATGAGATGACAATTAACTCCAAATACATGGGAAGTTTTGCCTTTTTATTTTAGCAATACAGACTTAAAGTCACTATCTAAAACTATTGAGAATGGCTACAATTAAAGGTCTTGGTTTACACACTGGGACCCCCCCAGCTGGCAAACTTATTACAGCTGTTTCAGGTTAGGATGCAAAGCAACTGGGTGAGATTCTATAAAATCACTGGTCAAAATTTATTTACAAAAAACCAACCAAACAAAAAACCAAAAAAACAAAAACAGAAACCGCACACACAAAAACACCAAAAACAACCAAAAAAAAAACCAAAAACCCCCACAAAACTTTCCATTACAGTGCTTTAAATACAAATGAAAACAGTACTGGTTAAATTTAAGTGAACAGTATTCATTGTTGTCAGTGAACTCATTCTATATTTCTCATGTTCCCTTCCAGGAGAAAAGGTTACCTACTCAACACAAAACTCAACTAGATGTGTAAAAAGTGTTTACTATCTATGAACAGTTCTTAAGAATATCAAAGTAAAAATAGTTCTTGTATATAGAAAAAAATATTAAATTTACTTTTCTTGTAATCCTGTTACCATCATGTGAATGATGCTTATCTGTATTACCAAACATTCAAGCAAAGGTGGCTGCCAAGTACAGCATTTTCATCCACCTGAACTGAACGTAGGAAAAGACCACTACTGATTCCTCCCTGTTTCCAAAAAATACCCCAGCTGTACCTCTAATTTTGTGCAGGTTATTCAAGGGTAAGCATCAAATTTCCAATGGTTTTGTTGGAGTGTAGGTTTTCTGAGATGCAGGATCTAAGTGAAAATATAGTAACTTTTCAATGTTACATAGTTGATTATAGACACATTTCAGGTATGAATTAGCAATGTCAAGATCACAGAATTATTATATCAGATGTTAATTTTCAACATGGTAGAATAACTACAGGGTCCTAAGTATTTGTTCTGTTATAAAGACAGAGGGTGTTTCTCTTTTGAACTTGATAAATGGGAGAACTGAGATAAAGTAGCTTATCTTTCAGAAAAACTGAGTAAAAGTTACTTGGAGTAATAACATTGTTAGCTTAATCTGACACACTTCAGTGCAGGCAAAACCAATGAAGGTCAGGATTCCTGAGAGACATGCTGATGAAAGCAATAGCTGATAAATTCTGGATAGAAATGAGGAAGAAATACACAGTATTGCAAGTTCTTGCTAAAATCCCTAATAAACATGAGTCTGAAGAAACATGTTTCCTTTAAGCATTTTCTTCAATCATTGCAATTGCATTAAGACTGTAAATTTTGCTATTAGAAAAACAAAACCTCAAAAAATCAACTAATACTAGAGTTTTCTCTGTGCCATACCTATATATGTCAATGAAATTTGTCTTGAAGAGAATTGGATATAAAATTGGAGTTCTCAGGACAGAGCATGGTATGACCTCAGGCAAAGGAGGATATAGCAGAGGTGACCAGAAACTCAGGTGTAATCAAAATAAGGTCTTTATGTATTGCAGTAAAACAAACAAGTAAAACCAACCAAACAAAACATAACTAAAAAAAAAACCAAAACCAAAAAAAAACCCAAAAAACAAAACACAAAACCAAACAAAACAACACAACCACCACCACCACCCCAAAAAATGCCAAACCAAGGTAGAAATAGCCTGTATGATATCATAAGTTAACCATAAAGACCAGATCAGAACAGGTAAGTCCTAATTTACAAAAAAAAAAAAAAAATCATCTATAATTTCCAAAGCAAAAATGTTTGAAGTCTAAATATTGGTCTACACAGAATTATTTTTATACAGTTTTACACAGCCACTGCAGTTATTACTTTTAACTTTTTTATTGTAAGGTATATATTGCTATAAGTCCTGATAAGACCACTTACACAGTAAAAAGTTTTCTTAGGTCAGGGCCAATGCAAGAGTTCTTTGTGCTGGAATATGACAAGCAAAATACTTCTTTCAAGAAAGCAACTTAAATCAGGAAAACTGTATTCCAGCCAGTATACTTTAGTCCAGCACACCTTTCCTCTTTCTGTGATAGATAAGTTATCTTGAGAGTCTGGCTGCACTTAACAGGTTTGATGATAAGAGGTACAGTGATAGAATTACACCAGTCACTCCTTTGTAATACAGAAATAGTTTACTTTGATGAAGTGGCTTTCTTTGCAGGTGCAGCTTAAGCCAGCTCCTTGAGCAGAATAACATATACTATCAAAATATTTTTTATGGCTTTTTAACTATCACTTCTGCCTTCATTACTGCTTTGATTAAGGATATTATATCTAGAATGACCAGAAACGTAACGTCTCTGAATGTAGACTACTGTTGACAAAATCTTAAAATTCTTAGTTTAACTGCTTATTCAAATGCTTTTAGGTACTTTCACTCCTATAGTTGTGTCTACCAGAGTGTGCACTGTCAGGTTTTTGGGTAATATAGCTATGCCAGTAAAACCTGTAATGTAAATTTAGCCTTAGATGGGTGTGACTTATTCCCTTTCCAGGTGCGACAGAACTAATATATGACCACTTACTACTGGGTGACTGTTGAAATCAAGGATTGTACCAATATAGATTTTTAGTGAGTACTAATGCACTAATCCTCATGTTCCACTTGCAGCACAGAATTGCACTGATTTAACTTAAATTGGATTTCAATCTGGCATAAATCTTTAACACACAAACGTAGCACTGGGAATCAGCTGCTCCGGTGTTCTTACGCACTATCTCACTCTGCAGCATGCTCCGTACAAGTCAAGAAGCTTACTCTCCTCAAGAAGGGTAACCCGTGTCAAACACCTCCCATTTATCATGAGGAAATGGAGCATGCACAATGCACAGTTATCACGGAGTCACTGAGGCCTGGTAACATATTGTCACCCAGTAACTTGCTAATATGTCAAAGCTGATAGTTATATTGTGATAGACACCTGCACAGACATTAAACCAGAGTATGCCTAAATGCTTCGCACAAGTAGAGTAAATTACCCTGTCCCAAGGTTTATGTTGACATTACCATTACAATTTAGTAGTAGTCTATAAAGTTTAATCCTAGATCTGTGCCTACATGTTACACTGTAATTGTCTCTGTAGCTGGGCTGTGGACTTATCCTCTACTCTTCAAGCATATGAATACATTAATTTCTGACAAAGGATGACATCCTTACCCTGAAGAGCTTCAAATTCTTTAGAGTTATGAAGCAGCTTCCTGAAGAAGTAGGTGCCCACACTGCCCTAAATGAGGGTTAATATGAGATTTTTTTTTTTTCATGAAGTTAAACTGGAGTGGTTTGGTTTATGCCTTGACCTCTGTGTCTGTGTACATATATCCATCACTTAATATCAGTGAAAGGGTGATTTCATTCATAAATCTGGTCCCTGTTGACCCATAAAACACAAATAAAATGAAAACAATGTCCACAGACAGATTTTCACCTATTTAGCAAGGTCATTTTAAATTATCTTTTTTGTTTGTACCTACATAATTGTCCTGTGTGGCCAAGGATAGAGAAGGAAATGCAGGTTGTAGAAATAATTTTTTCCTTTTTTATTGCTGTGTTCTCTTTTTCAAGAGATAAGTGGGAAGAAGAAATTTGCATTTTTATTTAAAGCAACAAAAGTAAATTTGCACTTTACTAAGAACAGCAGTTTCTTTTCTCAATGCCTAATAAAATATTGATATTAAAATAAACAATGAAGGCACTTGAACAAATAAAAAATTTTAATTAGTGCTGCTAAATGATGAATTAAATTTTCTTTTCATATTCAGAACCCTCTCAGATATTGCCCTCTGCTCATTTTGGATTCAGAAAAATGTAGGGTTTTAACGACTGCATCTAAAACAGAGACAGAGCTCAAAGAACTGGAAATTAAAAATAAATAAATTAGCTGCTCGCTGTCATAAGCTAGAGCTTCAAAGGTCACACTTGACCTGCAAAGAGGGACTACAGAGAATGTCAGTGTGGAAAAGAAGGTTCATTGAGGTAAGCAATAGGTATGGATGACTCCAGAAAGGACTCATGAAGCTTTCAGGAGAGGTTCTGACTGACAGGAGGGAAGAAGACAGTATCTTGTTCCTCTTCTCTTTGCCTGAGGTGAAGGTTTGGTCTTGTTTGAAGATGGCTATTTTTTTTCTTGGAATCGCGTTATTGGTTTAATAATGACCAAACAGCTAAATGAAGGCTTTTGCTTCTCCAGTTTTTGTAGACTGACTTCTTCCAACTGTTTCACCGTAATTCCTCTGCTTGTGCTAAAACTTAAATCTCATGTTTCCCTTCTCAGTGCTAAACGGGCTCAGCCATACTTTACACTGAAGAGCAAACAGCAACATACAGTCAACACAGGGAGAAGTGCCTTGATTCTAATAGAGCCTTTTGGATTTGCACTACTGATTCCTCATTTCCAGATCAGTAAGAGCAAAGGGATAACCCTCCTCCAGAAAAAAAAAAAAAAAAAAAAAGAATGCAATAGATGACAGATGGAGAATTAATTCATGGAAGACAACAGAGAGCCCAAAGAAAAAGTAGAGTAGGTTTAAATAATGGAGTATGCAGCAGCTTCTACTGCGATTCCAAAAGGACACTTGCAATGCATGCATGGAAGCACTTTAAATTAATAAATGCCATTATAAAAATAAGGCATTTGCATCAATAAACAAATGAATAAAGCAAGTATTTTAAAGGCATATTGTATGCATTCAATGTCCCCTTGCAACATGGACTATACACTTCTTATGACTCACTTACTGTATGTGTGTAAGAACAAAAACAGCATCAGTATTCGTGTTAGTGATGATCTTCTTTATAAAACTATTCAAGATACTAACACACTTAATATTGCAGGAATGTGTACACTAAGATTTTCAAACCCTAGCAGTTTATGCACCTAAATTTTTCTTTAACCAAACTGGCACCCGCTGAGAAATCAATTTGAAAAGGTGTATATTTAGGACTTCATAAAAATTGGAATTTTAGGCATAATTCAAGTTGGGCATACAGAAGAAATCTGTTATTATTTAGGTGGTGTTTTTTCAGCTGTTGTGAGTAGTTTTGACATTTTCAATGTGAGAAAAAAATATGGATGCTTGACACATTTTTTTGGGACAAATATTGTTTTGAACATCTAGTGGACTTTCAGTTTGTATTACCTATGTCACAGTCTGTGGTCTTCTTTTGTTGTCTATACCCCGGGTTTTTAAAAAGAATGCATGTCAAATTGCTTAAGAGAGACTAAACAATACAAAGAGTGGTGCCTCACTTTTCTATTGCAAACTCTGAGTGCTTAGTAGTAGTTTGCTTATCCAATAAATAATATGTTGACTACCAAGCCTACTGTTTATGATGACCTTATAAGCATAAATATTTTCTCCAATAAAACTAACACATGGCCCCCCTAACAGGCAATCACTTCTTTGTCTCTCTCACTTACCGCCAGATAAGGATACATATATTTCTGAAAAATCACAGGTAAACCTTTTGCTTGTCATACATACCTGTAATGATATACTCACCTAGAAGTAATACCTAGTAATCTTAAAGCTTGATTAAGTTTTGATAGTGCACAGGTACCAAGTTGGACAGACAAATGTGAAAGGATCATGTCATACAGAGTTCCAAAAGTATCCCCAAAAGTTGAGGAGTAGAAAGATTAAAAACAAAAAAGCAAAATAAAAGATGAGTAGTGGAGACAAAAAAACCCAAACAATAACAGAATGAGAGGCTAGGATGAAAAAACTCTTCTTCACCCCTGTAAAAATCAGCTTGAAATAAAAAGCGTATACGTATTAGGTGATTGTTGTCAATGTGAATGATCTTCAGCTTTTGTTTTTTCAGTGCCTCTTTCTATTTTAGCTTTCCCTCTCCTCTTTTGTGTTGCCATTTGTGTGTACCTTACAATTCTTGTAACTTATTTGTGGCCTTGATGACTTCATGCAAGGTTAGCTGTTATCATAACATCCTACCTAATCCTCCCACTCTGTACTTCACCAGACTCTGACGACTGCATAAATGGGACACACTACCTGAATACCTTTGCCAAACAGGGCATTATGCAGGGAGCCAAGTAAGCTGTACACAGCACTGAACTCCGGCAATATGATGAGAGTGGAGGTTCATTACAGTTTTGGATTCAAACTTTCTGTGAACATAGTGTAAGTCAAACACTGAAGAAAAGGACAAATAAAGGAGCTTCACAAATAGATTTTCTAAATTTAAGGTGTGAAAACAGAATGGTAATTAATTAAAAGAACTGAGACAGAAAGGATTTTTTTTTCCTTGTCTTCGTTTTCTGAATTGATGTTGTGGAATAAAGAACACTTCATTGCATGGAATCTTAGTGTAAAGTTAAAGAGGTCTCTCTGGATCGCAGTAGGCATAGTAGAAGATGGTATCTCAACCACAAGCAAGATTATCAGGAATTAAGGGCAGATCAGAGGGCACATGTGACTGACTGTTCATATTATCCTTGTTGTTAAACTGGGAAGCTTTATGTATACACGTACGTATGTACATACGCATTTTTAAGAAGCACCCAGTCTATGGTGCCTCACATCTCTTTGTCTGTTTAGGTGCTGAAACAACCTCAGAATTGAAGGATTTTCACCTCTCTGCATTTGCTAAAACATTTTTGTGGAAAATCACTTCCTATGTACTATTCCCTGAAAATCTCACAAGAGAACTGTCTGGGGAGAAGTATTCCCCTGATCAGTGTAAAAGCTTATGCCTTGAATAGTCATCTCAGCGAAGGGAAAATGTACTAAGCATATAACGTTGCAAGTCAGTCATGACAACCTAAATCCCTCAGATACTAAAGGGAAAAAAATCCCAACCTATAAAAGTAGTCTGATAATTATTTAATTGCTGTTATTTGTTGAGATCTTTATCATACAGGACCCTGCCCCAAATAACACTCATAAATCAACTAATTTTATTAAAACCTGATCATGCACCTGTTAAAATCTTTAACAGTCTGTTGGAAGAGAAGAGGCACTGCTCCAGCCAAGGTAAGAGCTACTGCAGGATTGCTGTGGTCAAGAACTGCTGCTGACCCGGTGTAGCAAATGAGCTTTGAGTTTCAGCTGACAAAGCAAATTTGTGTTTCCTTCCATACAGTTTTCTAATTCCCCTCATCAAGAGACTGTAATGAGGCCTATCAAAATAAAACCAACGTAATCTCATGCTGCAGTAAGGCAGAACTAGTCCCTATATCTTTCATAGTCTTATCTTGAAAGATGTTGAACCCAAATAAGTCCTCTGAGCTTTCAAAGGAACTGCAATCCCTGAAGTCCTCAGTAAAAAGCCTGTGCTTCTCCAGTCAATGCCCTACATAACTATCAGGGGAAAGAGTGAAGCTTTTGACACCTTGAGGAATGCACTTTGACGTTTACAGATAAATGTGCTCTGTGTGGATTATATTATATTATATTATTATTTCTTCTGCAAAGACAAACGTGTTTAAGTGGCATTAGAATCAGAAAAATGAATAAGAATAGAAGATATAATTTCCCCCAAACCCAAGTCATCAATACCCTCTTTTTCTTTAAAACTGTTTAAATGAAGACTCTGGGATGGACAGAAGGAAGAGGAAGATATTGCCTGCAGTTGAAGAGACTTCTTCTAACAACTGTGTTGCTAGAACAGACAAAAACACAACTTCTTCTGGGTCAGCAGGGCACAACAAGCAGGACTACAAAATCTGTTTCTGAAACATTGTTATGTTTGAAGCATGGACTGAAACTTTCAGCTGTAGCTGGTTAGTTCCCACCTATGGGATCGCCTCTCCGGGGTTCCCACTTGTGAAGCAACACATATCCAGTAAAGAAAGGGATCTAGTGAAGCGTATTTTAACACTAAATAGTATATTTATAAGCCCTGTGGCAGAAATCTCTGGAAATTTACTAGAGATTAGTATGAGTTCTTTATCAGTTTGTAAATATCCATTAACTTACGAGGACACTGCTACTAATTTAAAGCCTGAACTTTTCTTTCTTATCCTCTGAAATACGTACTGACGTTAATAGAATTTTTGTGTATGCAACAATGCAGGATTGGGTCCAGAATACTCAGGCAAAATTGAAATATTAGAAGGTTATTCCAGATATGTAGTGTTCTTGACTGCAAAATTGTACAGCTAGAAGTACTTGGAAAGCATTTTGATTGTAGCAAACTTACTACTTGCAGCCAGTGATTTATTTCATGCCCTAATGCACTAAAAGGTCAGTAGCCTAAATTTGTCTCAGTGATTTTCAACAGATTATGGCTTCTACAGTGTGTTCATACATCAGCTACCTTTGGATGCTAATGTTCATCTTAATCTCTAAATTCTTCAAGTTAATGGCAATTCCTTTAGATCTGAACTTTGCCTTTTTTCTTCTTCTATTTTAATTTGTGCATAAAATCACCTTGCAGCAAGACATTATATTCTCACTTTTTGGCTTGTTTTGAGCTGCTACTAGCAGCTTTTAATTTGGAAAGACTATCTCTGAGTTTACTGCGCCTGACTGGTTTCAGCTCAATTGTTTCCCTAGCCAACAGAGCATTTCATTTCTCCTGAAGGTCACTGCAAGCTGCCAAGGCATTGAAACACATCAGCTTTTCATTCATGCTGCAATCTAATGTTACAGTAGCATTAAGATAAATGGAAGTAGGCATGTGTGTATGACTTTTTCTATCAACAATTACCAAATTTATTATAATACAAAAAATTTAGTCCATCAGTGAATGAGCAACCTACCCTCTTTGAGTCCAACACTTTCTTCAAGTCACTAGAAATTAATCCTTTCATTACAATGGTTTGACTCCATGCTGATAATTATTTGTATAAATAACACCATCATATCATCTGCTTGTGAAAGTGGCTCTTCCAACTGCAGCAGAACTAGTTGCAATAAGATGGTTATGCAGTAAGCTGCATAGATTCAAACTATCCCATAAAACAAACACAGCTGCCACCTGTTGGAGGAGGGCAGCCATTAAATGTTTTAAGGGGCTGGACCTGATCCGGTATTGCTCATTCTACCACCAAAATGAAATGAGTATTCTAATCAACAATATGCATTTTAAAACTGTGTCATCGTATGTCTCCAATGCCTGTGTTGTTTTGAATCAATACACATGGTGCTGACTCATGATGCCAAAAGGCAAACTAGTCTGTTCAAGCTGAACTATTTTCAAGTTTGTGTGCTCTCAAGTTCACAGAATTCCTTTAACCTGAGCAATTGTTAAAAATTTTGTTATAACTCAAAATTAAATTACAAAACTGAGACTAGAGAGTCTGCCAAAAAAGGCTTCGTTTCTTAACAGCTCTGCTGGACTTTTCACTGACATTGTAAAATACAGTGGTCAATAATGGCAATAAGAATAAAGAATACATAAGAAGACACAATCACGGAAAAAAAACCAAAACCAAACAAAAACAAACCAACTAACCAAAAACCCCCAAAACAAATACAAAAACAAAACAAAAACAAACAAAACCAACCAACCAACCAAACAAAACCCCCCTACACACAAAACCAGAAAGCAAACATAGAAAAGAGAAAAATACTGTGTTCCGTGCAGTAGTTACTCTAGTTTATTTAAAATTGTTCCTCTATAGTTTATTTAAAAGACAAAACAAGGAAGGAGTTTATTTCCTTGACCTTCCATCTTTGCAGTTGAATATTCTGTTTGAAGTTGGACTTGTGAGTGTATTTGGAGATTTTTAAGAAGTTCCTGGATCTCCTGTTGCAGTGGTGGGAAACGCATTACCCGGATATGAGAATAATATAATGTAGACACAACATAGAAAGTTTCCTCAAAAAAGCCTGCCAAAAGGCATAAAATGGGTCTATAAACACCTTTGTTGTTTTACAAGTGCTACCTTGGGAAATGTTGCAAATTATGCCTTGGTGTCTGATAGGCTTATTGTAGAGAAAAATACTACAATCAAAAGCAATTAAGCTAATTTTATTGATGGTTTCACTAAAAACTAAGTGCAAATCACAAGCAGTGAATAACTAGCAGATTGCATGCAGTCCAAAATCAAAAAATCTTGGCCCATGATTCCTGATAGAAAGTGAAGAAGGGTGGCTTTTTTCACACAAATACTTTTATTGTATTTGTTCTTTATGTTAAACTCTAATTAATTAAATATTAGACAAATATTAGAATAACAAAATATTGTTTGCAACTGAAATTCAGGCACAGAAAGCTTGAGCAAGCTTCCATGTCTGAACACTGGTACTAATGTATTTATAAAGTAAATTTAAGGAAAAAAAAAAGCCTTTTATACAATTTTTATCCATCAAACCAACCATATTACAGATGTATTACTTGCTGTAAATATCTAAATGATAATTCACCAGTGTAACAGGTCTAATCCTTATCTAACAGTATGGCTATTTTTCTCATCTGACTGAAGTTCTGAAATAGAAAAGTAAGTCAGATTGTATCTAATCACTTTGGATCAAAACATTCTCAAGGCATGAAGAAAACTTGCTCAAGTACACCAATCCCAGAAGGACAATTACATATAATTCTTTTAGCTTTTTTTCACAGAGAACATATTTTTTTGGTTAAGCACATAGAGGGAATGATAACATTTTTTCTCTCCAGAGTACTGAGCTAAGCCTGAAGTTCTTGAACTTGCAGAAGACCTGAATGGTTTCTGGTTCTCCAAGAGGGAAACTTCTTGGACATTGGCAATGAAATCCTATTTTAAAGATGAAAGTCATACAAAGACAGATTTTGAAGTAATGCTGCCTCAGGTATAGAGGTTTTCGGCAGAGTTGAGTTGCAGGTGTGTACTGGAGAAAAAAATTATCCAAACAGCACTGTTTTACCTAACTTACATGGCTAGGATGTACATAATGGATGTGTACATAAGGCAGCTAAAGTACCTGTAGGTTTTTCGACTCACTCTTGGGCTCACTTTGATGTCCCTACTCTGTATTCCACTCAATTATTTGTGCTCGGACAGTGGTTGAAAAATATATCGTTACAAGCTGTTTTGCTCTTATTTTTAGTAACTTGAACTGCTGTCCAAATAAGAAGTGAATTCGGAGCAGGAAAAAAATGTGCATCTTCTTTACAAAAACTTCACTGTTTTATGAAAAGAGGTGAAAAGAGTGGAAAAGAAAAACACCATTCTCACCAACTATTTTATTTCTCTGTGTGCAATAGCTGCAAGGAACAATAATTCAGTGGTAAATTTGGGTCTTTTCAGAAAAGAAGTGAGTCAATTGTAAGTAACTTAATAGTGGGCATGTTAAAGTCAGTGGGAACATCTGATTGCCGTCAAATAGAAGGAGAGCAATTATGGCAGACAGAACAAACTCAGAACCGACATAGTTCTAAATCCAGTTTAACCAGTGTCTGATTTGTACTGCTAAGATATTTCAGCCCCACTCCTTCGATTATCTTCTCCCTCAAAAAAGAGCAGTATGAATGAGTGTTTGATTCACTGGGATTTCTAGGTAGGTGATTGCCTACCTTGGTGACTCAGATTAGAAATCTAATTTAGAGAAGCTGTGGAATATTACTCTCGTTCTTCCACTGACTGTGGATCAGCTTGCTCATGTCTTAAATTAGCCTTTGTTTAATACCTCCCAAAGTGACTGGCTGCATGTGGTATTGACTCTTGTTTTACATACATTTTGGATCTGTCCTTATTCCTAAGCGTTAGCCAAAGGATACAGAAGTAGTCTACAACTTAGTCTTGAACCACACTTGGAGGAAAAGTTACCTGATGGGCTCTGTAGAGCCACCCAAATGTCCTGTTTCTTTTTGCTTATTTTTCAGCTTCGGCCAAACACTGAAAAGTCTGCTCCCCTTCAGAGCCAGCAGCACAGTTCATACAACTGCTTCCTAATTCAGTGGCAATAAAATCAGCTTAGTTCAGAATAGCAGTTTAAACTGTTTAAATAGCCTGATTCACTCTGTGCTGGAAACTGGTGGGGGACTTCTCACACACACACACACCCCCCACTCAGTGAAGCAGTGACAAAGTGTGGAACAGTCAGGCCTCCGAAGTGTTCACTCCTGCACTAGGAAGAACCCAGCTAAATTCTCACTTCCTTCCAGCCTCAAGGCTTCAGCACCACAGAGACAGCAGAAAAAGAAACAAAAAATTCTTCCTATTATTATGCAAAAAATCCTAAGCTCCTATCTGAACTTTTACTTCATTTAATTTTTTATCCTATCTTTGCTCAGAAAGAAGCAAGAAAAATAAGAAAACTCTCCTCTCTAGTGATTTTTCTTAGTAGATCCAGGTGCCAGACAGAACCTTGTTTACAGTAGGTTACCTTGTTTTGGTCAGTTCCTCAGCTCTCCTAGCCAACAGCAATGCAGCAGATACTTCTTTCTACTGCTGTACTACAGTATAACAAAATTAGAGGCAATTAAACCTTCTATTTGAATCAGCATAAGTGGAAAGGCGTATTTCTAGTTCCTGCCACTTTCATTGCCTAAAGAAACCTTCAATATGTGCAGTAACTTGTTCTTTCTTTAGATCATAGTTTGTAACAGTAACAGTGTGGATTACACTGTTTGACCTAAACGACACAGCAGCTGACAGGTATCAACAACCTAACACAATAAGAGTGTAGTAAATTTGTTTCTCCTCATATACTGTTATCTGTTGAAAGAGTTAACTCTGAGATAATACATGAGGTAAAATAACAGGGGTGGCAAGTTATGAGAAATCTCCAGGATAATGTATGTGATGTTATGCTGGTTATGTATTAGAAATCCCCAAAAGGAATTTTGCAATATTTAGTAGTAAGAGAAAACACCATTAAGGACTTGGCAGAAGATGAGATCTTGCAAAAATATCTATTAGACACAACTGAATGAGATCCTATTTGTTTTTTACTAGGTTATACTCTCGTCACACTGAGTTTGTGCTGTGCTGTGGTCCATCACAAGCTCAGTAATTTCAAACCAAAATCCATGAATCCTAGGGAAATCTCAGTTCAGCTGGAATAACATCACGTTTCTGTCACACAAAACTACACCTCTTGCTCTGACTTTAGCCTGGATCATTTTTATAGATGTACAGAGCAGTAAAGTGGTCATGCTGAAGTAATTGAGGAGACAGTGTAATCTGGTGGAAGACAGTGTCCAAGCAGCTGGAAGCAGGCTTTCTGTTTTTCACAGGCAGCAAATAAATAAGTTAGAAGAAGGGCGATTGTTTTACTGGCGGACATATTTGTTGGACAGAGTAAAGGCAGTCACAGAGACAATTTCACGCACAGGAAACTCTGGTATAACATCTCCAGTTGGGCATTATGCTAACACAGGGTACAAATCAGATCCTCCCAAGCAAAGCAGCAGAGCTTCGACATACACAGAAGAGCAGGGATGGCTTGGTAAGCTATAAAATATTCCTTGTCTCAAGGTGCTTTTCTAGACACAGATGTTTTTCCTTACGACATACAAGTATTAGAGGTATAACTCCTCATATGAATGCTCTCATTAAGAACGGTTCTGGTTTTTTTTACTTGTAGTTTCATATTTCCTGTTTAAATTGAACAGTAACAAAAAGAAAAGAAACTCAAAAAACTTACCCCAATTTAAAATTATTAAAATGAGATAATTTACAAATTGAATGTAGACCTGTAGACTTAGACAATTTAAAACCTTGTCCTTGGTTACACTAGTTTACCTTCCCTAAGTTGACAAGTTCATAATGTTCAACAATCCAACTGTGCTCTGACTGCAGTGAAAGGTGATGTATTCAAAATGATGTGAGAAATGTGCTGCTGCGAGGAAAGCTGACCTACCTCTTTTCCAGTGCACAGAGCAGCATACACCTTCCTCTCTCAATGCTATGAAGAATTTCTGTGAGCTTTACAGAAGATTATGGAACCAGGTATTGCACAGATAGCATAAAAAGAATATCTTGAATATGCAAATTCTACTATATTCAGGAACTAAATACCCTCAAAAATTAAACATAACAATTTCTTGATAAGTAATTGACTTTCTCCCACCCACTGAAGAGGAAGAGATAAAGGCTCTGTATAACATATGTCTGGATACATTCAGGTCATACATAGTGACAAAACACAATATGCCAGAGATTATTAAATAGCTTCATACTGTTTGGCAGAAATGAAGAGGGGACATCATAACATTTTGGCACACATTCAGCTAGACAGCAGATCTTTTTTGAACAAATATATGTATCTATAAGTGACCACTCAAGAGGCCAGTATAAATTGGCTGTAAAGCAGAAAAAGTCCTCAACAAAAGGTCAAATGAACTTGTTCCAGATATGACATAGGGATATTTTAATGTGGTCACTTAAGAAAAAGATTTTTCACTGGAGGTGAATGATAAGGTCATCAAAAGCGAGAATATAAGGGTTGATTTTTCTGAAAGGCAGAAGGCATTCTTTGGGTTTACAAGGGTTTGCTGAAAAAAAAATTATACTACATTTAGATTGGTAAATCCTGATCATGGAGACAGAGTAAGAGCAAATGAGTTTCATTCCAGGCATAGAAAAAGCTGTACTTGCAAACTGCCCTTTTTTCGCTGTTTTGGAAGCATTTCTATATGCAGGGAGTTGCGATCATACTTATGTCAGTCAGATTGGTGAAAACATCTCACTCCTCCCCAACCCAGCTATATCAGCAAATTGTTTCAGGGGCAAGCATGGTCTAAGTAAAGAAACCATCATAGACCCTTTTTTTTTTAAAGTTTTGCTTGTTTTATTAAGACATAATGGAAATTATTTTGGATTTACTGTATTAGATTTTATTTACAAGATATCATTATGAATAATACTTTGGATTTTTAAGGATTCTTACTACTGTCCTTCTGCTTTATCCTGTCATTCTTTTTCTACCATTTTACCACCCCTTCAGTAATAATGTCCTACCACTGAAAGCAGAGATCATTTGTAGGAAAACACACAAAGAATAATGTTCAACATTGTACAAGAAAGCCAACTGCTTGCTGGTCTGCACAAGAAGTAGTGTAACTACCAGGTCAAGGGAGCTGATTCTCCCCCTCTAATCTGCTCTCTTGAGACCCCACCTGGAATACTGCATCCAGTTCTTGAGCCCCCAACACAGGAGGATGCAAACCTGCTGGAGCAAGTCCAGAGGAGGGCCACAAAGATGATCAGAGGACTGGAGCACCATTCCCAGGAAGATAAAAGTGGGAGAGTTGGAGTTCTTCAGCCTGAAACAGAAAAAGCTTCAGGAATACCTCATTGTGACCTTTCAATATTTAAAGGTGGCTTATAAGAAAGAAAGAAAAAAAACTTTTAACCAAGGCCTGTAGTGACAGGACACAATGATTTTAAATTGAAAGAGTGTAGACTTATATTGGTCGTAAGGAAGAAATTTCTTTATAATGAGGATGATGAGACATTCAAACAGGTTGTTCAGAGAAAGTGTGGATGTCCCATCCCTGAAAGTGTTCAAGGTCAGATTGGATGAGGATATGAGCAATCTAATCTAGTGAAAGAAATCCCTGCCCATGGCAGGGGTGTTGGACTAAGTATTTTAAAGGTTCCTTCCAGTCAAAGCAAAGTGAAAAAAAAATATTCTCAAGTTAAATAAACAATAATGGCCAGTCTTCGCGAACGAAGAAACGGGGAAGGTTTTTACACCTTCCAGCCTGCGCATTGGATTTTTTAGGTGAGTTACAGTGTGCGCGGAACTGAGCCCA
>JAYRBT010000114.1:67095884-67131564 GCA_036023395.1 Myiotriccus ornatus | reverse complement strand
ATCTGCCCGGGGAGTGGCCCTGACCAGGAATCGAACCCGGGTCTCGGTGGTGACAGCGCCGCGTCTTAACCACTAGATGATAGACATTACTTGTATCTCAGCTCTATACAGAAATCGATTTCATTGAAATACTGCACATGTTGAGAGTTAGGTAAAATGAACTTCAATCTTACTATACACAACCATGACAAGATAAAAGACAACAACAAATGGAAAGAGAGACTTATTCATGGAAAGTGAGAAGGTAATCTGAGCAAGCTTCATAAATTCATCTGTGAAAACTAAGCCTCACCTTATTAGTGAATGCAGGAAGGCAAACAGAATTATTTATCTTTGCTTACTGACCAACCACGTTTATAAGACTTTTGGTTGGGCTTGATACATTTCTTTGTACATAACACTTTTGCATATAACATGATCCACGTTCCAAATTCCAGAATCAATGGGCAGAAATGTATTGATTTCTCAGAGGAAAAAAAAACGGAAATCATGAAACAAACAAACAAACAAAACCGCACAATAAATCTTTGCCATCTATTTACCTTAGCAGCTAGAAGCACCTTTCCAGTTATCTGCAGCGCAAAGAATAGAGCTGATAACATAAATTAATACCTTGCATCAAAACTGCTCCCACCTTGGCTCTAACCATCTTCCCAATAGATTTTTGTAGACTGATGTTATAAATGATACATCTCTCAGAGGCAAAAATAAGACTAAAAAAAAAAGAGGAAGGACGGACTAGAAGTTGCCAGAGCCATAGGGGAGAGGATAACTTTTAGCCACAGTTAGAAATTGCAACTTCCATGAAACTGAGAAAAACAGTAGACTCATTGTGGCTGGCTATGGGAATACAAAGCTCTAGGTAGATGAGAAGAGGTATGACAAATCTTGATGTGAGGATAACAGAACAGAAAAGAAAGGGGAATATCAGCCTTGGAAAAGAAGGTTTGGGAAGATAAGGGGGGGGACAGAATGTACAGGGAATCACATGATGAAAAGAGGAGACCTGGGATGAGAAGCAATGAAAAACAAAGTGCATACATGTCTACAGGGAAACAAAGCAAACATAAAGTGATGAGTGGACTTCAAGAGTCCCTGAAATAGAAAGGAAATGTTGGCCAGCACACAGGACTCACATTGGTTATGGACAAAATATGAAGGAGTCAATAGACTAAGTGCTTTACAAACCAATAGAGTTTGAGGAGGCCACATATTTTTCTGCCTTTTCTGAGTTTCCATATGACACATCTACTGTAAAATCTTTAGAGGAATATCAAGAGGTTAGCATATTTATCTTTACAAATCTTAATGACACTGTCCAGTTAAACAATATATTTCTTCAAAGACTAGTGACAGAGCAAGCTGTTAGGCATTTTGTTTTCAGGCCACTTGACCAACTTTTTGTTTGTATTTTTTAAGAGGATTTGTGAGGGTCTAATAATATCACACTTATCACCGTCAGCTGCAGTGTCCTCTCAGTAGCTAAGGAGTTTATTTAAGTGCACAGAAAATATGCTGGTCCAATGTCAGTAGAGTAGAACTTCAGCTTTAGTTTAAGGATTGTTAATTTTCTTAGGACAGTTAATTCATCTTTTGTTAGAGAAAAGCCTGTCCCAAATCATTCATTGTTGATCTAAGTCTCAGACTTTACCACTGAGTTCAGTCAGGAACAACAGAATACTTGGAGCCTTTGGTTTTATTTAATATGATCTATCTCTTTACAACCATAGACTTTCTTAGCTTAAGGCATGTGATTAAATATTTTAGAATCAATTCACAACAAAAACTCTGCAACATCTACAAGTTAAACTGGGTTTACATTCTAAAATGGATTGATTCTATTTTATTGTTTTCCAGGGATTTGCACATCATCTGTGACCAGTTTACAAAGGCTTTTCATGTTGTTATTCGTAAGCACCAACCAAACATACCCCAGCTTCTGAAAGCCAAACTGTGCTCTTTCCTTTTCACACATCATCACCAGTAATAAAGATTCCGAAGGAAAAATTAAACCCTAAGATAATGCTGGGCCACCCCACTGTCTTTAGATTAAGCCTGCAATGAAATTACATAGATGTAATTGACTGGAATTTAAGTAAATAATTCTGTTAGGGAAGAAAAGGGAGATCAGCTCACTCCATATTCCCCAAAGTGGTCCACAGTACCACCAGAATTAAGAGAAGTCTGGATTTCAATTTGTAATTTTTTTCTTTAATTATTAAGGCTTCTTTATTGGATTACCACTGATAAACGTCATTTTATACAACCACATTGAAATAATTTCTGTAAGAATTTAATTTTCCAGAAGTAACAAATGCATCCATTTTTTGTCTTTGATCTATAATGAGACTGAAAATTCATTGTGAAATTTCCATTCTTTTCAGTAATTATTGCAATAATGAGAAATTAGCATCAATTTTAAACAAGTTTAAATGAGGCTAAATTATTAATTCTTGCAGAAGTGCCATCAAATAAACCAATAAAAGAAAAGAAAAAAATACCTTTCCCAACAAGTAAGTGGTAGAAAAAATGTTGTTAATTTGGCATTTTGTTTTTCACATAGGAACATAAGAAAAAACCACTGCTTCCTGGAACTCTACAAAAAAAATGGCACTACATGGGATAAAACTATTGAAAACTCACTGCTGAACAGAACAAGCTACAGTTTACGCTCCAGTCGCTCTTCCTCTCCCCGAAAAGATGTATATGCTTCTGTCTAAATGTAGCTGTATAATCAACACCATAAAGTGTGTGTGAAGAATTCAGCCCAAGACAATGGATGGACTTCAAATTTCAAGATAAGAAAGGATGGAAGACACAGCGCATTAGGAGACAGGAAACTATAATCTCTTTGACACATGTGGCCTTCTGTTTGGCACTGGGGATGAGAGCCTGAACAAAAGCAAGGATCCCTGCAGAGTGTATATAACCTTATTCGCAAAGTCACCGAATCTGTACATCTCCCATTCATCTTAATGGAGCAATGCTACTGCAAGCAAAGCCACAGGTCCAGAATGTCTCCCAGTTCCTTGCTTTCAAAAACTGTCCACAGCACAGTTCTCCTGTCCCTCTCTCTATGTATGTCTAGGCCATTTTCAACAAAGTTAGCAGCTTTCTGGCCTTTAGGAAATCCAAAACCACAGTGATGCTGAAGGGTAATTTAAACAAGAAAAAAGTTTCAAGCTGTTGCTAAGACAGTTGTGCACTTCTGTGTACAATATTTTCTAGTTGAAGATTTCAGTAGATAAACAGCTGTACTAGTTAAAGAAGACAGAGAAAAGAAGGAGGAGTCCTTAACTTAGGATAAGCACTACTGAAGAACAACAACCAAAACATCAGTGTGTTATCAACATTATTCTTACACTGAATCCAACACACAGCACTGTACCAACTACTAAGAAGAAAATTAACTATCCCAGCCAAAATCAGGACATCCTCTTAATAAAGTATTATGTTTCTGGGCTCTTCAAAGTCATTAGGAAAAAAATCAATGATCATATTACAGTGTCCACTTTATAGAATGAACCACTGAGCCACATACAATTTATTCTATAATGGCAGAGGAAAATATTTATCTAATCCTTTAATAACCTTTTGATAACTATGACTGCTAAAACAAAGTGCAAACATAACTATCTTTTTTTAATAATAGTCACTAAAAATAAAGCTCCAAGGGTTAACAATCAGAGAAATCTGAAAAATTAGGTGAAAATGCAGATGTGAAGACATGTTTGGACATAACACTTCAAGTAATATTTGTGTCAGCATTAAGTAGTAGTCATATATGTGCGGTCACTGCCTCCAGGCACACAAGGCAGAAATTGAAGAGACACATCAAAAGATATTGAAAGCTTTGTATTTATTAATTAATTCCTTTTTTTTTATTATTTTGTGGACAAACTTCAGACTTCCTTAGTTCAATTATGAACATAATCACTTTTGACTTTTGGACTGAGACTTTATGACAACCCACCCCTCTGGGCCTCTACACACCTTAGTCACAAAAATGTCCTTAGTATTTTGGTTATCTGTTGACAGATTTACGTTGAAGTGTCAAAAAACTACTTAATGCATTCATAAAAAACAGAAAACACTCTCTCCACTCAAAAAATCCATGTTTGAGTGGAGATATCCATGTTTAGAAGTTTGTTTCCTATTTCTTTTGAGGTTTGTTGAGATGATACCTGCTATTGGGTGGGGTAAAGAATAGAAAAAAGGAAATTGAAGGGTGATATTCCTTTGGGGAGGGGGTTGGATGTTAGTGAGTTCCGACAGGCATACAAGCTGTTGCCTCACAGCAGAGTGACCTGAGAGAGGCAGCAGCTCCCAGCCCCTGCTGAGTTCTGCTGGAGCAGGCAGCCCCACACTGTGACAAATTATCACTCTATGAATAACATCATTAAGCAAACTCAGAGGGAAAAAATAAATTGCCATTCAGAAAATAGCTATATGCTAAAAGAAGCTGTAGCTTGGTGTACCACCTCATGGCAGTTCCAGCATTCTCTGGGAAAAGTTTTCTTAGAAAGAACCCAATACTTTTCCTTAAAAAAAAAAAAAAATCAAAAAAAAACCCAAACCAAAACAAAACAAAACAAAAAAAAACCCCACAGCTGCTTAAAATTAGGATGAACTAAGGCAATATATTCAATTTTGTCTAACATTTTAAAATGCTCTGTAAGATACTCTGTCATAGCTAAATCTAAAAGAGTAGATAATAAAAGCATATACAATCGTGTTTGCTTCAGATTAAGTACTTTCATAATGCATTTGTGGACTGCGTAAATGTCTCTTCCAGCTTTCTGTTATTCAGAATAATACACAATATTCTGCTACAGTTTCTGAATACATAATGTAATACAACAATCACAGTTATCATTAAAATAACTTGCAAAATTCTTACAGCGTTAGAATCATATAAAAAAGAATGTGAATTACTTTACGAAACTTTCAAAATTGTAAACACATTTTATTAATTTTTTTCTACATTTTTATAAGATATTAGCCTGTAGTGCTTTCTCTATGATAACAAAGTGGTTTTATGTAGGGATTTATGGTATGAAAATCTCGTGTTTCTCCACTTTTAAGATCATTTGCCTTATTGTCAGTGAACACATTTGTTTTTTTCCTAATGAACAGTCACATACCTATGTGGATTTTAGAAACTGGGGCAATGGTAATGGATGTCACAGGAGCGAAGTTAGCCCATAAAAGTTTTAGCAAGTGATACTCTTTGTCAGTGTTTATTTAAAAACATTTCTGTTACTGTAAACTTAAAAAAGGCTATTTGAAATGAATTCATGTTACAGTTTTTTAAATTAATAGTTATGCCATATAAAAATATTTACTATCTGTCGTTTCCTGTTCTGGCCTGAAAAAGACAGCCTGACCAGTAGTGCTACCATTCACCTACCATAACCTCTATATCAAGAGAAGATTTAAAAAGGAAAGAAAAAGTGTCCCAAACCCTAAATAGGGTCAGGTACTGGTATATAACACCAAAAATCTAACCACCACAGCATATTTCTTGTACATGATAGCAACGTATTACCCAGATAATTACACTCTCTTCCAAACAGAAGGGAGAGAAATGAGGAGTGTCAGAGCACTGGAACCCATCCTTTTGAACCTTACACCTTTTGACAGGCATCCTTAAGTTGTGCAGCTGTCTTCAGACCCACCAAGGACTTCAGCAGAGTCAGATTCCAGTGGCCAAGTCCTGCTCTGGTAGATTATTTCTGGTGTCAGTAACACAGGCTCTGTAACCCAAAAGAGTTGGCCTCCGTGCAGCCATCAAAATGCTGAGCATCCAAGCTTCCCTGTGCACCACCTTCTGCAGCAGGGCAGATATCTACACTGGAAGAATATATTGCTCCCTCTGTTGCTATCCTGACAGAGTGAGGGTAGAGAAGGACACAGATTTGTGACACTTGCACTGAATTAATAACCCTTCCAAAGGATAACATGCCGTAGTAAATACTCAGGGTTTTTTGGCTTTTCTGAGTCTGACTATTGCTTTGGTCACTTTCAGTCAACAGTTATGACCAATGGGTAATGATTACTTGTAATGCATCTGCGTATCTCAAAATCCTGGTATTAAAAACATCACAGTATCATCATGGATCATGATGCTATTTAAACTTTTAGACAAGTGTCATTAGAGTTTGGGGAGATCATGTGTGGGAGCAGTGGTCTTTCCTTGCCTAACTAATCCTCCTGATAAACCTGCCTTGCTGCAGGCTAGGACTGGAGCCAGCTGCAGTATGATATGGCATTAGGACCTCTATTTTTTCTCCAACCACCAGGTTTTTACACCTGCTTCACTTTTGGCCAAAAAAATACTACCAGACTAGGCAAGCGCTATTTTACCTGAGTGGTTTTATTTTCTGCTTGATTTCATTCTCCAAAGAGAGAAGCAATTAGCTTGTGGCGAGCTGTGCTGCCTTGACATATAATGGCCTCCTGCCTTTCTTTAAGTACCTTTTTTGTTACAACAAGGCTCTGTCTTCAGACTCTCTCCCAGTGAGATTCTGTCCTCAAATCAGTGCCTCCTCAGAGTGTTCTTTAAAGTGGAGGTGACAAAAAAGGGCCAAGCCATGTAGTTGTGCTAAAGCAGGTGAGGCATTGAGATTCCCCAGGATTATGCAATGCTGATTTAAGACTGACCCTTACCATTTGGAGACTGACTCTGATAAAATGAGTGTATCAAAAGCCCTAAATGTTCAGGTGTCAATGGGCTGGCAGCCCAAGTTGCTGGGAACATTTTTTACATTTTTCAGGGGTAATTGATCCTTCTGGCTCCAGTATAACAAGGAATGCTACAGTAACCCCATCTAAAGCATGGCAACACAGCAAGGTGGAGGAACCAGATCTCCTAGAGAGACTGTCTGAAAACTGCCAGACAAAGCCCACTCAGAATTCAGAAGAAGCTAGCACCTCAGCATCTATCTCCAGGTTGACCCTACTCATCTTACTATGTAATTCAGAAATACATGGTGTGTCCACAGGTTGGCTTGGTTAGCATTTTACAGTTAGCATTTACAGTTCTGAGATATATGAGAAGCACCTTCTCTCAAAATCACATCACAAGACCCAAACCAGTGTGAATCCATCAATCCTCTGGCTAAAGACCCTTGGGTCCTTCCTCCTTTACACTACTCATACCACTGGAAAAGACTCAACAATTTTAATATAGATATTAATCTTCAGCATCTCTTTCAGTGGGATTACTGAGTATTTAGAGTTGCAAGATAAAAGAGAGTGGGAGAGAGAGAGAACCAGTTCATTAAGGGCATACTCATCCTTTGTTGTCTCCTAAAACACAAGATGAAACACAGCTGCATTATGTATTTTTAGTTCCAGCCCTTTTCATACAATTATACGGGTGGATTTTTAAACTGTAAATTTGCTGTCTGGGAATGCATCACATAGTTTCTGTATTTCACTGAGGTCATTCTCTGTTATATTAACCAAGTGGCAGGTGTGGGAATCAAGCAGAATGCAGAGCTTGTGGTAAGGGGACTGTAGCAGCAGCGTTTCAGAGGGAGCACCAGATGCTCTGATCTTCACAGGCCAGCTGTGACATTCAATAGACAGGAAAGCGTGTGTATCACCCCATTTCCCCCCAAGTCGAGAGCACCACTTAACAACCTTGGGCACATCTGTGCCCAAGGACTCTGATTACTCCTGTCCTCTGGAGGGTCAGTAAGGTCACAGGAATCTTCAAATCCATTTTGCTTCATCTTTATGCGATAACATTGTCATGTTACTGTGCCATATGTACTACCTATGACACATTTAAAGCTTGTTTTTTTACATGAATTAGAATTTACAGTGAAATATCTGATATCCTGCAGCAGGTAAGCACTGCTCTGAATTACTAAACTTAGTTTCTTGGAACATAGTAACATTTCTAAAGTTATTCTTCCTCAGAGTTGATGAGGAAAATCGAACTACATAAGAAATACATAACTACATAAAATTAAACTACAATAAGAAACGCAGTCTTTTCCAGAGGGCAATGTACATATGATTCTTTATTAGCTACAAATCTAAATAAAAAACAATCTTTTAATCTGAAATTTTAGAGAAACTATGCAGAATATTAATTAATCAACCTGGAACAAAGCCAAGGCATCAGAGTTTAGTGTTCTGATTATTGTAAAAAGTAGCAAAGCATATTTTTCTTATGACACTAGAAGCTGAGGACATTGCAGAAGAATGCCCATATGAATGCAAAACAAAGCGCCATACTAGGGCATTTTTTCATTTGTTCCTTTGCCATAAGGGGAAACAAAACCAAACAAAACCAAACAAAAAAGATGTGCTATTAGAAATAATTGCTTCAAAGATCATGTTTTTTTTTTTAAATTCTTTAATTGAATCAAAATTGAGGAATAATTGGAATTTGATAATGTAATTAATAAAACAAAAAGCTCCTTTCAAACAAGGAACTTCTGGCAGGACAAAAGGTCCATACAGTAGCTATTTCTAATATGAGGTATCTGGGAACAAGGGAATAAAAATAATTATTGAAAACATGTATTATATTCATCCAGTATATTGATGAAATACACTTTTCAAATACAGAAGAAAAAAAAAGCCTAGCATTTAAATTCCAAGCATTTTGAAATTATAACAGATCCCACTTTAGTACTGTAACATATTGCCCAACCATGGTCCTATCTACTCTCATATATTTTCTGTGCTTGTTAACACACACATACACACCAGAATTCCTCATTTCACAAAGTAGGGTCCTTTTTTTTTTGGTTGATTGGTTTTGTTGGCTATTTTATAAAGAAAATCAGTCCTTTGGTATTGGTTTTAAAAGTGAGAAATTTCCGTGAATGAGTCATATTCTGAAAATGAACATTTGAAGACCTAGTATGTTCCTTCAGGAGAATTTTTTTTTTTTTTAATGTGAAAGAAACCAGTTATCTTCTCCACCTCCTCCTTTCTTTTTCCCTTTGAGGTTTTCATTCCTGCATTGTAGAATTTCAAGCTGAACAGCAAAATTGAGGTCATGTCTCAATATTTAGTTAAGCTCCAGTTCTGAAATGCAAAGATGGACTAACAATAATGTTTCCTCATCAAGTTTTATGAAAATTATTAATTACAATTTTGCAATTGACTTTTGCAAATCACAACAATGCACACTGGAAAAAGCCAGTGAGAAAGTCAGTATTTCTATCTTCAAAATAAGGCCTTGACAAAATGAAGGGAATGAGGCATGGGTTAATTGAGTAAATAATAATAAGAAAAAAGATTTGAAACGTTGCTCATTAGAGAGCCCGTTCTAATCATCATACACAGTGAGTCAAGTTTCCTTCAGAAAAAAGTACTGCACACTCATGATACGGAAGTCTGAATCATAATGCATCCTTATAAGGAGGCTGAAAACAAAGTGCCCTGGTTGTAACGTTTCTAACACTTGAGCTCTTGATTTCAAAACCTTCCTATTATTTTTAAGCGCTTGCCATTTTTTTATATGACTGCTTACTTGCTTACAGCTTGGTTAAAAGGCAAGTTACTGGTTTGACATCATGATCCCTGATTTTCATTTCTTCTGGTTTTGGATAACTAAAGTTTTCTCAAACTGCACAACTGAAAGCAGTGGCTATTTTTAAAATTGTTCTCCTTTTTTTATAGACACGCTGTTACCGCAACCAACAATTATATACATTCCCCATCATTGTAAGATTGTGTAAGATTACACAATACAAAAAGGATTATTAAGAGAGACAAAATTAGTATACTAATGACTCAATTTGACAGTTTCATTGTGTATAATGTGGATAAAACTGATGGAAAAGTCCTTTTAAATTACTCCTGCCATGTTCTGAGCAAGACCACTACATCAACCTAGAATAAACTAGCTTATGTTCTTTTGTAATAAATTTATCATAATGGTGCATATGTACACAGCCATATATTTTTCTTTTAATACCAAATGTTCAGGACAGTATTTTGATCTAATTATATTTCATCTAATTATAGTTCATCATGGTTAAAATATCAAATTTAATGGTATGTCATGGATTAACAGAATAATTTGATTTCTACACTGTTAATTAGAAGTTACATTTACATGATTATGGAAAGTTATATATGAATTACAAAATTAATACTTAATGTTTAAAAAAACCCTTCTGCCTGCTTCTAAGAGGATGTGTAGATGAGTTAAATTTTTAAAAAAATATATTTAGGCATTTAAGGTCAACTAATGGGTTTCTTGGGGAACTATGCCCTACTATAGACATTATAAAAGTAAAAAACAAGTTAATAAGAAATTAGCCATTCATGAATAACAAGCTCAAACATAAACTTGGAACATCCTAGCGATTCTCCAGCTAATTAGTTCCTTTGTCTTTCTCTTCCAGTACACATCCACTGGCACTGAGACAGGAATCTCCCCTGTCCCCCAGGTGCACCTACACTGCAGTCTGGACAGAAGCAGGAGTGTCTGGATGTGTGCTGGATAGACCTGCTTCCAGGCTGCTGTGGTGCAAAACCATGCATATCCCATCCCACCATCATCTTAGAGGCAAGAAGGATTCTACACCTAAAGAAGAAAGATGATGTATTTGGGATTTCCTAGGACGGACAAGCAAACACAGCCATTCCAACCCAGAAAGAAAAAGATGCTGGTAACTTTATGAAAATAGACTATTCTGGCCTGCTGCAGACCCACAGCAGATGAGTTTCTTGTGTCTAGTCAGCTGAAAACATGCCTATCCTGGTTGGAGAGATAAGTTATTCCATGGTGTAGGGCTATCTGACATGTGCTGCTCTGCAGTTATGTCTACCCTCAATATTTGGCTAGGAGAAGTTTTTTCATCACTAGCATCTGAGCTGGAAAAATTATCAGCTCCCCTAGCTTAAATGCAGCTAGTATACACTTTCCATGCCAGAAAGAGTGAGCATGTCAACAACAAAATGCTGACAGTCACTTTGCAGGCTGCAGTCAGTCGTGGGGGCAGAGGCATATGACACCATGTACTCTGCAGAAACATGCAAAATGCCGAAGAGATCCAGCATTCATCTGTAGGGACAAGCAGGGATTTAATTCCTTTCCAGTGACATAATCATCAGCCCTGTTTGCAGTCAGTACAGGAAGCAAAAAAGTCCAGCAATTATTACAGTGGGTGCAGAAAGCCAGAAAAGGAAAGAAAGTATATTTTATGCATTTTTATTTCTTAATGCATGGAAGGTTAAGCTTCTGTGGTATGTGATAGCCCACTGTCATGTGACAGTGACACACTATGTAGCTGACTGTAAGAAAACACCTCATTGTGGGGATGGTTTGGTTTTGGATTATTTTAGAATACTTTTACACATCACAAAAGCAGTTTTTTCTCTTTTTCTGCTTCCATCAAGATTTTGCAGAAATATCAGTTACTTGTGCAAAAAAGCAGAAGGGTTATAGATATGCAAAGGAAATTTAAGTACAAAGTTCTGCAAATCAAGGAAGGACACAACTGGACCACTGGCCATCACGACCTTCTTCTAAGACCTCAGATTAACAACCTAGTACAAATGACATCAAAAGAATAAGAAATACATTAAGTTTCCTAGTCTTTTTATTTCCTTATTTCCCTTTTTCTTTTTCTTTTTTTTTTTTTTTTTAACAAAGAAAGAAAAAATACAGAATATTTCATGTTTGTATTCAAGGTCAATAGAAAGAGAAAACTCACTTCCATCACGATGATGTGCTTTTAGTTCTTTTCCTATTGCACTGGACTTCTCTGAATTCCTCCCCAGAAAGAAAACTCAAGAACAAGCAAGATGAAAATGTAATACAGTTAAAAAATTAAAAATTAGGAGTCATCTGGTTTGGGTCTTAATAGTATAAAATTGGAGTCCTTCAAATAGTACTGATTCAAACACACTATCACTGTGGGAAGGTTTGGCACTATATTACACTTTCAGAAATCTTACGATGATAGAAAAACAGGCAACAGGTGGAAAATATGTAAATAAGACTTTTCATCATGTAGTGACTGAACCAAATATCAAAGCCTGGATAGGGCTAATTAGCTGCTAAGGCAGCTGTTGAAAATTTGTCCTACCTGAGAATCTCAAAGGGATGCCTGCACTGCAGTCATGCTGGGAGACCAGCTCATATCACACACCAGATCACATACAGGAGAGCCGCCACCGCAGAGAGCCTGCTGTCTTCCCATGTTTTCACCAGAGGTGGGACCTATCTCAGATCACAGACACCATGTGCAATGGTCAGAGAGAGGTCCATCATCACAGTTTAGTTACTGGTATAGGGGATATTACAGTCTCAGACTGGGTTTACTCGCTGGTTGTACGTTAAAACTCCCTCTTATGCCACAGGTTCGCTGAGAAAGTAGCAAAAATTATGCAGCCATCACTAGCAGATTTCAAATCTGATTTCTTTTCCTCTGCCTCTCTTTCAATCCAGCCTCAGACTCTGCTTGCTAGATTATATTTAGGCATTTGGCACCTAGAGGTCCACCTAGCCATACAAGCTATTTTGAACCAAAAGAATCACTGCCTTTTCCTTTGAGATGACACCCTGCCCTTTTTCTGGCATCCTCAAAGCCTTTCAACTCTTTTCCATAACTACGCGTGTTCAGGTTTATGCCACAGAGGAGGGTGTCCACCCCAGGTCTTCCCCACATGACCACAAACGTTTCTGTGCAGATGAAGGACACCCTCCTCCCCTACCTGTGGTGGTCATCCTGCTGCTCTGCAAGGCTGGGCAGAGGGGATGGGAGCACACTTTGGGCACCCGAGGGTTTAGATGATGTGCAAACACATATGAACTAGCAGGTTTGAGAAGAAAGAAACAAACAGGAAATGATTCATACAGTGTGTTGTTGGAAAATGTCTGTCTTCATATGGATACCTTTTTTTGCCGTAATCCTTAATAAGGACAGTGAGCACAGGCACGGCTTACTGCTCAGAATGTACTCTGTCCCACTCACCATTCATAAGTGAGACAACAGGCATGAAGGTACCTCAGGACACACCTCTGAATTATGAATATAAACATTATTGTAGTTATACTCACAAACAAACACATCACTTTTTCAATGTAGTCAAACTTAATACAGGATCAGATTCTCCCAAAAACTTATAAAGAAGCCTATACATCTTGCCCCAGATTTTGCTTATACATAGAGTTACTGCCATTGGTGCTGCAGAAGCTGTGATTAACTGTTCATATGATAGACTAAATCTTTAGATTTCAAGGTCTTCCAAAAGCAAGGCAGAGGTTTTATGTTTAGTGAGAGCAATGTTCTGATGATGGGACCATGCTCCTCTTATCACACTGGGAAGCGGAACTGCAGCATTATCCTGTTTAACCCCACTGTAACAAGACAATTCTGTGGAGTGACTAACTCTGTTAGAAAAGGTAAACAGACAGTTCTCTTATTTTAGATGTAGGAAATACTTGAAGAGTCCTTAAAGTGGATATGGTAAATTTTGGGCAGGGGGTTCCCATGCTTTTCTTTAAAATCTTTTTGAAAGCTTGTATTCTTTATTCCAGAAATCGTTATAACTTGGTTTAATTATGACATGATTTCCAGTAAAATTAATTTGTTCCAGTTACTGGCCACATGTTCAACTGGGAGTGCAAAAGCTAATAGATGAAAGAGTTTATGAAATACTGTCTGTCCTATTAGAGAGAAGTCTGTAGTTTCAGTCATATTAAAAAAATGACAGGAGCTGTTGGCCATTTCTGGTACAGAAATCTCCCTCCTACTAGTGGAGTAGTGTCCTTTTTCACTGAGTATTTGGACACTTTCCGTCCCATTAGTTATCTTATGTTTCCTTATAAATAGCTGTGAATACCATATTTTGAAAAACAAAAATACACAGATATATAGAAGGAAGGCAAATAAGTTCAGTAACTCAGCTAGGTGAAAACCTAATTTGCTCCAATGTGCATTCTACATGAATGTCCTGAGTAATGAGTTTTAATGATAGAAAAGTCTAAAAATTTGTATTCTAATTTATACACTGGAAATACTTTAAAATAAATATATTTCTTAAATTAGTATTAAAAAGTGGAGTACCAATAATTCAACATCTTTCCAAAATTCTGTGTCTGTTGGATATAATATATGCCTGTACAAAAATTGGTTTTTATATGTAAAAAAAAAGAAAAGACTGAAATATGAGACCAAACATTTAACCTCATCTAAGGGCGTTCACACTGGCAGAGCCAATGGACATGCTCCTATGAAAATCTAAGATGTGATAATGTTCTGAATACATGATTAAAAAAAAAAAAAAGAACAACTATTTTTATAAGTTAAGAAAGGTTCATCCTTCCCCCTGTTCATATACTACAGTTAACATTGTAAATGGATTTGGTAATCAGTGGAATAATTAAACTAAAATATAAAGCTTACAAAAAAAAAAGAGGTTCTGGAATAGGGCAGCGAAATCAACTGTAATAGTTTCTGCAACATTTTTTATATATTTCATTATTAATAACATACTGATTTCTCTGAAAAAATAATAATTTCTTAGGTCATATACTGTTTAAACATAGATCTAGTTTTGGAAAATTGAGTATATTAGAGAAATATCCTGGATGTGAAAGAAATTCAGAGATGATACTGCAAGTAATGCCATGATTTTATGAATTTCTATCACCGGGAAAATTATTTAAATGATAGGATACTGATTATTTTTTGGAATCTCTCATTATATAAATTATTTTCAAGGTATATTTCTTCAGAAAGTCTGCTATAGCAGAGAAGCTTTTTTCTCAGTTAACTGGAAATAAATAAGATGGCTTAGTTTTGTAGCAGGGTTCAGGCAGTAAGAAATGGAGCCAGAATTCTTGCACATCGTAAAGGTGATTTCAGGCTCAGTGTAGATACAAAGAGCTTTGCAAAATGACTATTCACAGCTAAAATTAGACTATGTCAAGTAGTAAAATTCAAGTACCGATCACTTTCTCAAAAAAAAAAAAAAAAAAAAAAAGATAGACAAAATCTAAACTTTGTTTCGTTTGTCATGGTCACTGCTAGAGATTTGTTTTCCCCTTCCACCTTTATCCCCTCAACCACACGCATACCCCACTATCCTACCCCCCCACACCCGATTTTCTACTTTTATTTAAAAATAAAAGACAGAGCCTTCAGAAAACCACCAGAGAAATGCCAGTGCCAAGTTCCAATAAAAAGTAAAACGTGCTGACACAGATTTTAAGGTCAGGAAGAAAAATATGATAATTTAGTCTGACCTTTTTCAAAACGCGGAGCACAGAAAATTTGGAGGTAATACTTGCAATAAGTTATTTTTACTAAGTTTACATTTTTTGCTCAATGACAGCTTAAGTTTTCTTCACTAGTTGTACTTTTGGTAGGATTTTTCCAAGGTTATCTGGTGATGTTTTAAAGAAAACATGAAGGTAACAAGAGAAAAAAGGATTTCTTAGTTTCAAATATGCTGGCTGTGTCCTACACAAGGTCATTTGACTGCCTATCTCAGATACAGACTCTCCCATTTCCTGTAAGCAATCCACAGGACAGCATTTTGTTCAATGAAAAGGTGAAAATGTGCATTAGGGCACCCTTCATGCCAAATACAGAGGACAAGAGATCTCTTTCATTCCTTTGAATGCTCAGTATACTCCAAATAATTGCAAAAATATAGAGAGAGCTACATTTATTTATAAACTTAGAAAAAAACCCTTTCAATATATACTTTTTGAAAAGCTGGAGCTCAGTCAAATGTCACAGGCATGACCAAATATATTTTAAGAAAAATATATTTGGGTGATGGGTTTGGATTTAACTTTTTTAGTTATTCAGCTCTGGAAGTTTCAGTTTTCACAGGCATTAAAAGTATTCAAGTATTTTGCTTTTGATTAACACGATTGTGGAGATTTTCTTCAAAATTAAAAAGTGTAAACCATTTTCCTTGAACTTTCCATGTACCTACAGCAACAGGCTGATCCTGGAAATTTCAGTTCAGGGACATTTCCAGAAATTTATAAGCCCTTCAAAACCTCATGTTGACTCCTCACAGTTATTAAACATAACTAAGGTAGTTAGAAGTGCCCCAGTGATGATATTTGTATGGCAGGTGTCACCAAGTGGTGCTATCGCATAGAGTGTTCCAGTTTTCTGTGTACATACAAATGTTTATCTTCGGCTATGCCAGGCCCTATGCAAAAGGATTTATCTTGTTCTAGCAGCTTTTCACAAGGAACTAAGGAGTTTGTTAATTACAGGGTCACTTTTTCTTGCAAAGCTGACACATAAGAATGAGGTTGGAGCTTTGGACTGTGTCTCCCAGAGACAGTGCTGGATGTTTTTTGCGCACGAGAGATATATATTCATTCAGGAACAAGTTACACCCAGGATAGATCTCGATTATCTGTCAGTTGTTTTCAGCTAGGGCTGCAAGTGCAAGGCTCCAAATAGTTGTAACTCTTCATAAGCAACAGTTGCATCAGTGTGCATTCTCCCTGTCTGTTTACATGTGCAAGAGCTGCATGCTTTATGCCCATGACATATGATATAAAGTTTGAGAGGACTTGAGTTAATTAAAAAATGTAGTCATAATCTGTTAGGTATATTATGAAATCTTTAGAGTGACAATGCAAAATCATTCTGCAGAAATCCCAAGACCTCCACACAAATGAACTCAGTTGATAATATCTATTGACAGAACAGTGGTATAATCTCATTAATATTTGCAAATTTCAATTACAGGGAGGGCATGAGACTGTTAAGTAGTCACAGTTTTCCATTATGATTGGAACAAACACCAGTTTATTAATTCGTCATCTAATTTTGAAAAGGTGAAAGTGTGATGCTGCTAAGAATGATATATGATGAAGTAGATTATTTTTGCATAGATGTGGTGACATTGAAGTTCTGGGTTGAATTCTGGGAGAAAGAAAAGAGTAAGAAAGCATAGGTCAT
Source organism: Myiotriccus ornatus (assembly GCA_036023395.1). Taxonomy (NCBI): domain Eukaryota; kingdom Metazoa; phylum Chordata; class Aves; order Passeriformes; family Tyrannidae; genus Myiotriccus; species Myiotriccus ornatus. The sequence continues at coordinate 67,114,642 of JAYRBT010000114.1, read as the reverse complement.
TCTTCATATAAATGAAAAATTGAGGTGGATCTCTGTAGCATTATGAAAGCAAGTAATACAGTATTCTGTTACTCAAGACTTGAATCAGTTGGATAACAATCACAATTGCAGTTCACAAAAAGATGGATAACTTGATGTGCATTTCCCAAGAGGAAGCAAAAGGTAATGAAATTACAATTTGATTCTTTTTTTTTTCCCTTTTACAGCAAAGATATCTCCAAATGAGAAAATGGGCTACTAATCAAGCAGAATAGTTTGACAGCAGGACTATCCTCATAAGGAGCCCAATCAAAACTTTCAAAAGAGGAGTCTGACCATCAAAAGACACAGGGATTTTTGTGATATATCTTTACATCTTCTATACAACTGTAAGCTTATAGACATTAACAATTTGTTTACTAAATTACTTTTTTTTGGTAGATTATTTCCTTCTGGTTTGTTTTGTAAATTATATAAAGCCTTATCATTACTTTCTTATTTGCATTATTTGAAACATATTTTTACCAAAAGGCTCCTGTGGAGAATCAGAACCATTGTCTACATCAACTAACAACCAGAAAGTCACCCAGTTCATATGGAGGCAATGATTTTAGACTAGGACAAGGATAAAATAAACCCTCTGAAGCAAACCCTGCCCTCCTTCTACTCAAAGAGCAGAACTGGTGTGTTATGCATCACACATCTAACACAAAAGCAGCTATTCAGCCCCAGAAAGAATAGCCTGCAGATGTCACTTCCAGGCACAGTTTGCTGTCAATCTAAAAATAAGATACACGATCTTAAAAGGTGCCAAAGAAGGATTCTAGAAACTTTTTGCTAACTAGAAAAGGACTGGACACTTGGCAGAGTTAATAAACCTTTTCTAACACAGGGTAGATGAGAAGTTGCTAAATCTTCTTGCTAGAGCCTGTTGGAGCATTCAGAAAAGACTGTGACTTATCTGGGTAGCCAAAGAATCTGTTTTTCTCACAGTCCAGATACAGGGCATGCTGTAAGATTTCAGTTTAGCTGCCATCCTAGGCTTTTTACTTCTTTCTGCTCCTGGAAGTGAAACACATCTGTTTTGGCATTCTTCATTAGATGTGACAAAAAAAAAAAAAAAAAAGGTTGGAACCACAGCCTCATCACCTATCATGGAAGATGACACTCTGTCTCATCAGGGTGCACAGTCTGAATGGATCTGGACTCACAGTTCCTCGAAGGGAAGATGAATATATTTGATGGCAGCTGGTAGAACAAGGAATATATTGAGCTCATACTTCCTTTCCCTCTGGCTCAGAAAGACCTCCTCCCAAAGGAGAACAGCTCCAGTCAAGCTGAGTAAGAAGACGTGCTGTGAACTGGGAACTGTTTTCAGCTTTTCAAAATCTGATTTCAATACAGAGAACACAGAATACTTATCATGCCCCTAAAGCTGAAAGCAAGAGGTGGTTCAGATAAATTGGAAAAGGTACACTTGCTCAAGGCCTTGTTAAAAACTACCTCTGGGTAGCCTTTATCCCTAACGATCAGGCAGAACAGATGGCTAACAGGTTTCAGTCCCTGCCTGGAAGCAGTGGGGTTTATTTTGTGCCCAAAATCTGGTCCCATTCCATGGCTGGATGCCCACTGCAATCTGCAATTTGGAAAGAGTCTGAGGGTAGGGTCAGATCGGAGGAGGTAGGTGGTGGAGGACCAGAGGAAAAGCCCAATGAGTTGAGCTGGACAAGCAAGTATCATCAGATTCAATTTTGCAATAGGAGAGGCCGCAGCAGAAGAAGCAGCTGTGAAACACAGGCTGGGGGGCATGAAGATCACTACGTGATGAGAATCAGTACAAGTAGATCATTGGGAGAAGTAACAGTAATAAGCTAAATATGAAATACTTACACAAATCTTTCTAAAGGCAAAGAGGTGGTAATCTTATTTTTTCTTTATATGAAAGTAAGAGAATGGATTAAGGAATGCCATTGGTTGGAAAGACAGAGGTCTTTCACGTTACCTACTTCCAGATTATAAAAGGATCATTTCCTATATTGGTTTCAAAATAATCCCACATATTTGAATAGGCAGTCAACTACAAAACCAACAATGCAGAACAGTTAATTCAGATGCAAATATTAACAATTACAGTAACACAGAAATCATATAGTTAGCACTGTAGGACCAGATACTCAGATAATTAAAACTAAAAGAAGTGCTGGTATCTATAAATTCAGAGATTCTTACCCTGCATTTTTATAAATTTCAGCCTGCATATCAGTGTGGTATTAACCAAACTGAGCTTAAAATTCTGTGTGCAGTCTTTAAGATAATTTTTGAAAAGGGTAGCCTTCTGAGGATAGTTATTTAAAATTCAGAGGGCTGCCCAGAATATCAGAGTAAGTTCAGCATTAGTGTAATTTTTCAACCTGACCCCAGAGGCCTATGAACTCAAATGCCAGCAGATTAAAATCCTTTTTAAGAACCATACTGCACTAAGTGTATGTATGACAGAGTTATACTTTGAGTTATAAGCAGACAGTATCACATTGGAGGTGGCAGCTGAAACAGTCAGGCTAGGACAATTTTGAAGCATGTGTCAAACAGTTGCAGGACCAGGCTAATTGAGAGGTCTCCATCATGGTAAGAGCAGCTTCAAGGTAAGCCTGGGGAGTGAGGTCAGTCAGACCTGCCCCCTGCTGAAACAAGTCAAGAGGAAGGTACGATTTTGTCCAGAGTAACATCTGTTTTTCCATAGTTTATAGGAAGGTATTGGCAGCAATACCACATTGTCATCAAATGTGTCATGATCTTTCTCCCTGAATGTCTCAGCCTAACATCTGTTCAAAGTACCTTTATAAAATAGACTGAAATATTTAATAGGCAATTTATCACCATAAATTATGATGTTTTGATACTGAGGCAGCCTGCAAAATGATTTGCAAAGCTAGATCATAATTGTGGAGCTTTTTCCAAGAAACAGGTTGGATGAAAAAGCCTCAGCTTCAAAATAAAGAAATCTCAAACTTGTGGTACGTTCTGTGACTGACACAGATTTGAGACTGGCTACTAGTTCACTATCCCTTAGCAACTGCATGGTATGAATTCCTCTCCTTCTGGATTGCATGACTTGTATTCATCAGCTGAGAGCTACCATCCCTGCAGACCAAACTGAACATAAAGGCAGAGGCACTAGAAGAGTTACAGCAGGATGCCAGGAGCAGGATGCTCTTTAGATCATGAATTACGGTTGTAGATAGTAGACATGCTTCAGACACACCAAAGAAGCTGCAGGCCAGCTTTAGATCTACTTGCTTAACTATTCCCTTTTAAGTATCACTGATAAATAAGTTAAACTTTTTAGAACACACTCAGGTCTCCTTAATCATTACATGCTATATCGACTGAAAAAATGTAAGTAAGTAAGTATTTAGGTAAGAGTATGTACAACATATATTTAAGAATAAATTAGAAATCAATATGCAGACATATATCATGAATAATCATGTAGTATCATAATCATATAGTATCTTTCTCAAATTTTTACCAGGAATCTTTCAATATATATTACTACCCTATTGTTTCTAAATATATTTGTGGAGTTACATGCTAGATGCAATTTTCCAAGTATGAAGAATTTTAGGGAACTCAGTGATTTCACTAAAGCAAAGTAAGTGACTTATATATATCACCTCAACTTCCAAACCAAAGCTAAGCTAAAACTCCTGATACGCTTCATTAAGTTTCAATTTTCTAAAAAAAATCTTCACTTTCTTGGTTAAGCCAAATAGCTTCTACTAAATGATAAAACTGATATTTGACCATTGCTGATTTATCAGATTCAGATCCTGATTTTTTTAGGTTGGGTTCAAGTTCATTATATATGTGCTTACACTATAGTTAAATCAGACTCCTTGAAACTCCCTTGAGAGATATCATAAAGTCATCACTTGGAGAAAGAAATGGCTAAAAAATTTAGATTTGTTATTTCTCCCAATTTGAAGCCTCAGTAATAAATAAATGCAGCTTGCTGGAGCCCAAACTGAAAGTAATGTCAAGAGAAGGCACTGGGACCTCATGACTTTCCCCCTGAGATTCAGTCTTACCACACACTTGGGGTCACAGCATTTGCAGGCAATTATTTTACGATTGGTGAAAAATTATTAGCTCTCTGCTAGTTATCTTTCCCCCAAGAGCACTGTAATTTACGTATGCAACCCATGAACCACAAAAATGGTATTGAAGGATTAAGATGAGAAGTAGAATCTCTTCTAGGCAACATTTCAATTTACCCACAACCAGATTAATAGTCACTATTTTTGAAGTTGTGCTATCTTGCATCAGTGAAAGAATAGAAGATGAATAGATGTTGCAAAAGATACACAGTGATGCTAAATACCAAGAAACAAAAGCTTAAGAATCACTATAAATTAAATGTATTTTTCCTCCACAACTAAGTTAAATACTATTTTTCTTATGCAATTAGTTCATGATCATACAATTGCTTATTAGAACTGTATCCAGCTATCCTGTGTAAACATAATTTTCAGTTGGCTAAGAAGTCTATATTTTAAAGCAGAAAGAAGCTTGATTTCTGAGACCACACCTTAAAATGTTTGTCTTTTTTTTTTTTTTTTCCCTGACACACGGCATAGTCAATATTCTAGTAAAGATTCTTGTCTCCATTTGCATTCTCGGCAAAAATTAGTAATGTGTCTTTGAAAAGAAGTGCTTGTATCCTCACTTCTTTATACCTCTGAAAAAAACAGATTTTTCAATACTTTATAAATTTCTGTTAACAAATGCACTGTAAATAGATAATAATTTTCCTATAACAATAATTTCGGTCTAAGCTGAAACCCAGCACTATGAGAAACGTAACTATAAGTAATGCAGAACACCATTTCCTAAAACATTTTACCACATTCAAATATTCCACTGCTTTCAGAATATTATTGCATATACCACAGTTAATGACTGTTACAAACAAACATTAAGCCCCTTGTTCACTATTTGCAAAAATGTCATGCTGGGCTATAATAGCACCACTTAAATGAGTTAAGTTCATTCCTAGCAAGAAAAGCAAATAACTATGTCTATGTGTTTGGAGCCAAACTGACCTAAATAATACTAGGACTACATCTATGGAAATGAGTTAAATAGCGGTAGGGCATGGATTCATGCCCTGGAACTATTTTTTTTCTAAAACATAAAATCTCAGGGCAGTCTCTGACACTTTTTTGATCTTGGATACTTGACTAGCTGTCTCCCTAGGGTTTCCTGAGTACAACTAGGGCACTAGCCCAGCCTGGGGATTGTTCCCAAGGGGTAGACTGGATGCAGCCTGTGCTTCAGAGGCTAAGGGAGCTTAACCATATGGAAGTGGCCAAGCTTAGCTGGCCTTCAGGCTAGAGGGAGGCCTTGCATTGATCAATTTACTTATAAAAATTATAGGCAAGAAGCAGAAATACAGCTGTAATAGAAAAAAAACCCCAAACATGTAAGCAACAAACATTCCCAAATACTCTCCCAAAAGTAAACATTCCCAATTAATCCCTCATTATTACTGGAATAAAAGAGACAAACCCTGACAAATCTGTTCTCTTGTGTCCCTGGGGGATACACAGACGTGAGTGGCCAGCTTCTGTCTACCACCATGCTGGGGATTTACACTGTATCTCCGTGCTGTGCTTTCCATATTGACCCAGTGCACTGGTGCTGATACACAGCCGAGTCTAGAGGCAAGCTGTCTCGTCCATAAGCACTACTTACTGATCCATGTCAAGTCATATAAACAACACATATTCAACTTAAGGTGGTAAAAACCAGGACTAAGAAAATTAGATTTTTTTTTTTCCCAGCTGCACACTAAGTCTTTACCTATATTTTAATTCTACTTTCTGAGCCTCTATATTTTTCAGTCAGAAGGAATTTTCCTGTTAAAGTTGTTAAAAAGACACACCTAATTTCTCACTCACTACTTTCTTTAGCTATGGCAAAGAGACACTTCCTTTCCTCTTTCTTTCCCTTCTCACCTAATGTCTTCCTCAATGTATTTAGGAATAAAATAATCAACCTTCCACTAAGCAAATACCTTTCCAAGAAAGCACCTGGAATACTTCCAATACTTCCACTTCATCCATTAGACTAAAACCATGATCTACCCAATGTTGTGTCTGCTCTGAAATGGGGCAAGAAGTATTCTCCTCATCAGGAAAAACGTTTGGAGCTTTTGAAATTCTTTTTTGGAAGTTGCAAATGGAAGTTTAAAATCTTCAAAGTTTAGGAAGAAAAAAATTTTAATTTGGGACGAATCAAGAGTCTTATGTCAATATTCTGGGGACTTCTTTCAGTTTCTTATTTTCTATTTTTACCAAAAAATCACCTTATAGATTAAGAAAAAATGGAAAATATCTTTTAATTAATATACGATCACAGTGAACAAAAATATATGAAAATATGTCTTTTCTACAGACAGTTCTGTTTTCAATAAACTTATATGTCTGAAAAATCTAAATTTTAAAGAAATTTCAACCAGTTACGAGTTTTTTCCTGAGAGCTGACTGAAATATCTCCAAAAAAAAGATTTTCACAATAAAAAGTTTTGGTTCATTCTGAAGTGACATAAGAAAAATTGATTTTTTAAATTTAATACAGAATATTTTCAAGGTGATGAATAATAAAGAGACATTAATCAGGTATATTTACTTTTTGTAAAAGAGAAAATTGTTTGAAAATTTAGAAACTATTTTTATCCCCTTTTCTTATTTCTTCTCTTTTCCTCATTGAAATTCTTTCCTACTTCTAAAAAAAAAAAAAAAAGAATAGCAGAAAAGAAAATAAAAATTACACACATCAGAAAAAAAATTTATATGCTATTTGGTTCTGAAACAAACAAACAAAAAATGTTTAGTTTGTTTTGTTACAGAAGAAGAAAAATGACAAATCTAAATGACAGATCTTTTCAATACATTTTGTTAAAGAAAATGATTTCTGTTCAAGGATAATTCTCATAAGTAAAGCTTCTGCCATGAAATTTATACTTGTTGTTTCTTGCTATGAAGTTGTGTAAGGTGGACACTGTAGGTCCAATATATTTGGGAGGAAAAATTGTTTGATTCATGTTCTGCCTCCCTAGCAGCCAGAGAACAGTCCTGAAGGAACTGTTCGGAAAGCAACCACAGAAATTACACGTTTTTAGGCACATCAGAATGAAGGTCTGAGCTTCCATTATCTGCAGTTGCACAGTTCAGCTTTTTGAAGCCCATGTTTTTGGCTATACCTGAAGGAAGTGAATTTCATTCTTAGTTCAGACGACTGAATACCGTATACTGAAGGAGTAGCAGTCAGCTGTAACCAGCTTTTTTTCATATGCAAACTGAGAACTTCTAATCCTAGGACAAATTTTTCACTAATTCTCCTCAAATCTTCTTTTCCTCTGAGTGAAAACTCTGTGGTTGGTAAAAAGCTTATCAGTCATATTTTCTTTTGCAGAATTATTTGCCAAAAAGATTATAATAGATTATTTTATACAGATTGTGCACCACCACTCAGGAATGCAATTTTCCACCAAAAGACAAATAAAGACATGTTGTTTGACTGTACTGATAGATTCTCCACTGAGAGACTTTTTTCCTACTGAAAATCTGGTTTACTTTACATTTGAGATTAATCCTTTTACAAGAGGAAGGAATGTGAAATTATAAAGAGGAAGGATTTGCTGCCACCTCTGACATTATTTATACTTATATAGCACTTACAAAGGTGAGAACATACAGCAGCAAGTTGTCTAACATATTTTCTCCCAAATCTTACTTCTGACATCATGCCAAAGTTAGCTTCACTCAGTCCAGTCAACTGTCTTTTCAGCCTCCAAAGTTGTTATGAAAAAATGGTATATCTATTTATTGTATTTTAAAAAATGCTCTAATAAATTCTCCACTCTTCTCCTGTCATTTTCCATTTTCCTAAAAGCTTTGCATTACATTCACTGATAACCTTTCCTGTTTCTCCAAAGTAAGACTAGTTGCTTTTTCAAGTCTTAACAGGAAAATCTTAACTGTGATTGTACATGACACTAGACTATAGCTGGCAAAATATCTTTCAGATTCATGCTTTTCAGGACATAGTGTATGGCTTCAGACACCAAAGTGCAGGTTCATTTCATTTTCTTCAAGATTTGGCTACTATTTTTTTTTTTTTTTTTTACTTTGACAGCACTGGCTATTATTTATAGCCTTGGGTTTAAAACATTCTACAGGAGAACCATTAGACCCTGCTGTTTTACCTTCAGGAAACAGTTTAACCACTCTCAGCTATTTATTGTGCTTTCATATCTTCCTCTGTAGCTTGTCATACAGGACCATCCAGCTAATCCCTGCTGGGATGAGGAAATCAGGCAGTAAAAAAGTAGAGCTTTATACAGATTTTGATATTAAAAGAAAAAAATTATAGATGTATGCACATGTATACACACAGATAAATGTGTATACAAATGCACACAAAATCTGTTAGGGCCATCTGGATTTCCAGCATAAGAAATGGTTATTTTCTGGCTTTAGTCTTCGTTTGAGGTTCCCGTTCTATTGGTATGTCAGCTTTAGTTACTTCTCCCGTGGCCAGAACATGTCAGGTAACTCAAATTTCATAATTTTATTTTTAACCTCAGTTGCCCTTATTTTATGTTTTTCTTTTGTTTCAAGCATCTTTCATAAGAGTCCATTTTTTCCTCCCTTGAAAAAAAAACAATTAAACACATTCTAATATATTTTTTACTTCATTTTGCTATATTTCTACCATTTCCAACTTTGTTTCTGGGTTCATTCTGGGTTTTGCCAAACTCCGCTGTGTCTGTATACCTGGAAAAAATCATACCTTCTATAATAGTACGAGGAAAAATAGAAACAAACCTGTCTGCACAGAATTCAGGATGCAGTGTAAATCCATTTCCATTGATGTAAACTGACTTGTCTCCCATGAGATGCCAGTTTTCTAATGCTGTCATCATAGTAGCAATGTCAGGTTGTAGATGAAGGTTTTGATGTAGGTTGAAAGTCCATCAGCTAGTGCAGAAAGTTTACATGCTGCTGAGCAAGCTTAAGTACCTGTTGTAGAGGACAAATCCCTTATTTGTTGTTTCACTTTCCACTTAATTCTACATAGGATTAATTCATAAATATTAATATTATATTTGCATAATTCCAAAGAAAAAGTGTGCATATATATGTATTATAAATTGGTTTATTAAGTACTTTTACCAATAATTTTTGGTATTCACAGATATTTTTTATTAATTTGTGCTGTTATGTAAAATCCTGTCATCCTTTGATAGACTTTGAATATGTGTCTGATATAATACAGTCTAAAAATTTTATTTATGACAGTTCTTTGGAGACTCCAGAAACTATGTGCAGTCAAGATTGTTCAAGCCATTATAATGCAAGACTGTATTACAGTGATTTGAATGGATAAAAGTTCTTTAATTTCGAAAAAGAAATTAATTGATAGACACTGTTCTTAATGTATTAGGACAAATGTGTTACTTTAATCCTGCAGACAGAGAGCTGTATTTTAAGCAACACTGTTGCAAAAATATACAATCCGTAAGGACTATGAGACTTAGTGTACAAAAAGTACAAAAATTACAAGAATTACCTCTTTGTTTGTTTATTTATTTATTATTGCAAAACATTCTCTATCAACTCAGCTACCTTAAAAAGCTTTAAACGTATTTGGAGATATGTAACAGTTTAAACATGTGGGAATGTCTTCAATTTGACTTCTTGAAAAATGTCTGAATCTTACAGAGTTGGTTATTAAAGTCTACCTTGTGCACTGTTAGTTCCTGGTATTATATATAAAGTTCATTTTGTAGTAGTCCTTCATTATAAACTTCAACGTTTACATCTTATCTTAGTTCTTTTCAACTAGAAATATGAAAGAGTACAGCTGTGCAACTCTTTTTAAAACAGTAAATAGCTTGCAGTACTTCTAAAGTATACAAAACATTAGGAAAAAAAAAAGGCAGAAGTATTTAAAGCTTTTCCCTTGGATGTTAAATGTAAAGTTGTCTACCACTGAAAACATTTTATAACCACGGATTTACACACTTGAATAAACTTGGGAAAATTATTACTTTTCATGGTCATTGATCACGAAAGCATCTTTGTTCAACAAAATGTGATTAGGTGCCTTTGAGGTCAACACATGCTTAAGGACTAATATTTATTTAAGGGTTTTGCTGATGTGAATCTTTCTGCAATTACCATTGCATCTGATTGTGTTAACAATGCACAGTAATGCTTGTTTGTTCAGGAAGAAATTTTGTGCTTACAGACTTGTAATACTTAAGAGAGACAGCAAGAGAGAGATTGTGGAGTTAACACAGTATTTATGCAACTGGACAGAAGTACTGTTAAGTGCTATTGCTGAGTTGGGCAAACCAAGAGCATAAATAACATAAAAAAACACAGTCTTGGTAATAAAGGTGTCTGGCCATTTTCCTTAAAATATTTTCCTTAAAAGATTGAAAGCTCTTTTCTTATTATTTTTGTTTAATTTACATGCATTTGTGTTCTGACCCCAAACTGAACTAAACTAGTTTTTCTTGCATATCCACCTTTTTTTCATTTAACCAGTAGCATATCGTTTCAATGTACATGCTTTTCTAAGGAAGATCATATTATCAAGGAATTCTCCTGACTGCAGCAAGAGAAAATTGAATACACACACAAACACACACATACACACACAAAAACAAAGCACAGTTGAGACTAGACATAGTCCAGTGATTGATATTTTAAGTTACACGTGACGCTCTTTTCTTGTTCTGTTGCACTGCATTTAGATATTGTATGGCTCTCCAGACATGCTATGCATAATTTTACATACCATCTGCTTTACATGCCATGTTCCATATGTACAATGTATAACCTAAACCCAATATTTTGATTGATTTGAGCGACAGTGGAGGCTTTTGTTCTTAAATTGTTGAATAAAAGAATATAGTTCTAAATAAATTATCTGATGAATGTGTTCGAGGATTAACATACAATAAAATTTATGTTGAAAATGTTTTTAAAAATGTAATAATGTCAAAATTCAGGTGACTTTTGAGAATCCCACTAATATTGCTTCCTAGATTCAAATACCAAGAGACATGTAAATACTGGCTATCATTCTCTTAACAGCCATAGCAATACAAGGGCATAAATATGTTTCAGAGTCAGACAAGGGACAGCAAAAATATTCTTGAAATAGTAATCCGAATAAAGATAACAGCACTTATTCCTCAAAACAGGATGACATTTATAAAGATGCTAAAAGTGAGTAACGGTTATCCAGAATTATGTCCTGGAGTTTCCCGGTACTTCATTACCTGGCTTCATTTAACCCAGCTTTAAATACTAAAATCTTATATACCCTTCAGTTACAGGTGAGCCTTAAAAACCTAAATTTCTATTTTGAAGATGATGTCCACAAGAACATTCTTTACATGAAGAATAAGTATTGAAACACCAAAATGAAAAAAATACAGAATTTCAAACAATGGCTCTCAGGCAAACCCAAAGATTTACTCAAATATATATCTTCAATTTTAGAACTGCCGACTTCCTTCATCCAAGAAAGCAAAGAGCATTACGTGTTGCTTTGGACACTAAAAAAAGAACTATCACTCCTCTCTCCTCCCTCCCCCCACCACAAAAAAAATGTCCACAATTCATAATATCGAAAATATTGCCATATTTTTCACAATTGAGTTCAAATGGAAGTATTATCAACCAAAACAGGTTGTGGCAAAATAGGTTTGTGTTAGCAAGATAGGTCTGTGTTAGCAAACAGTAGATAGAGTGTAAAATACAGGAAGCAACAAAGTAGCATGAACAAAATTTTTCTCCATGCAATGTCTCATAAAATATCTACCCTTCACTTCCATATATGGCACCTGATAAAAGAAACATTTAAATTCATAGGAAAATTGGAAATAAACCTGTAATATGACATATAAAGAATGAAGTGTTTGCCTTGCCTTTGTACTTGCAAGGAGAGAAGAGATAATCAGTGAAGCCTTTGTCCATTTTGTAGGGGTTTTTCTCCCACTGTAACATGAACAACTTAATCTGTTCACAGTTAACTATTAGTGTCACATTCAGTTCACTTAAATGACAATTCTACCAGATGCCTACTAATAAAGCTGAACAAGAGGTGTAGCACCTCAAAACTTTTTTTATACTTGCCTATTAACACAAACTTGTGCTTAAAAGGGAAATATTATTATTGAACCATTACTGAGAAGGGTCATATTTCTTCTTGTATTGGGTTTTGGTAGTGGCAGGGGACACAGGGGTGCTTTCTGTGAGAAGCTGCCAGAAGCTTCCTCTGTGTCCAACAGGGCCAATTGCAGCCAGCTCCAAGACCTGCTGCTGGCCAAGGCAGGTGGACCACCAGCAATGGTGGTAGCACCTCTGGGATAACAGATTTAAGAAGGGAGAAAAAAAGCCCTGAGCAATAGAAACTGCAGTCAAAGAGAAGAGTGAGAATATGTGAGAGCAACAGCTCTGCAGACACCAAGGTCAGTGAAGAAGGAGGGGGAGGAGGTGCTCCAGGTGCCAGAGCAGAGATTGCCCTGCAGCCCATGGTGCAGATCATGGTGAGGCAGCTGTGCCCCTGCAGCCTGTGGAGGTCCATGGTGGAGCACAGATCCACCTGTAGTCCATGGAGGACACCATGCCAGAGCAGGTAGATGCTCAAAGGAGGCTGTAACCCCATAAGAAGCCAATGCTGGAGCAAGCTCTTGGCAGGACCTGTGGTCCTGTGGAGAGAGGAGGAGTAGCATCCGCCTGTGGGGGACCCACACTGAAACAGTGTGTACCTGAAGGAGCACACCTTGTGTATGGGACCCACACTGAAGCAACTCATGAAGAACTGCAGGCCGTGGGAAAGACTCATTGGAGAAATTCATGATGGACTATTTCCCATGGGATGAACACCTCACTGAAGCAGTGGAAGAGTGTGAGGAGTCCTACTCCTGAGACAGGAGTGGCAGAGACAGTATATGATAAATTGACCACAATCTTTATTCCCTGTCTCCCCTGATCCAATGGAGGAGAGGAGGTAGAGAATTAGAGTGTGAAGTTAAGCCTGGGAAGAAGGGGAGTGGAGTGAGGTTGAGGGGGGGTTGGGTAGGGGAAAAGTGGCTGTTTATCTTTTATTTCTTGTTATTCTACTCTGCTAATGAATTAAACAAATTTTACTAAGTTGAGTCTGCTTTGCATGTAAAATAACCCCTGAATGATCCCCCTGTCCTTGTCTCAAACCATGAGCTTTTTGATACATTTTCTTTCCCCTGTTCACCTGAGGAGGAGAATGATAGCATGGCTTTGGTGAGTTCCTGGCAACCAGCCAGTATCACCCCAACACACCTATAATGTAATAATCACATTCTTTAGGTAGCATATTCCTGATACTTGACAAGTTTTTTTTTTATCACATTCAGCACTTTGGGGATTCTTTCAACACTTAGATTCGAAAAAAATTAAGAATCACATTTTCTTTTTTAAGGCATTCCAAGCAATTGACAGTGGTTAGTCAGGTTACAGGAATAAGACTAGCTTTTGCCATTTGAATATCAATACTTTTATTTGGTGCTTTATTATATATCTGACTACTCTCAATCTAAGTACTGCACTGAACAGAGGATGTTCTGTGAACTAGAACTTCCATTTGCTAATGGATTTTTCTTTTTTGCACAAAATCTTCTTTGTAGTCCATATGAGTATGGGTATTTTAATTATTAATCAGAAGCATTCTTTCTTATTTGTATCTGTGCTGTGAAAGAGTTCTTAAAAATGGGGTAAAAAATTAATGTACATTTAGATTTTTCTTCTCTCTAGAGGGAGGGTGTTCATGAGTTAAATGCTTATGCAACACCTTTCCTTACAAACTGTACTACATTTCTCTTGTTACTTCTCTATTGAGCCCTTCTGGGCCTGATTGCAGGCCACTAAAGTAAATGGGAGCCCATCTAATTGTCTCAGTGGTCTCCCTCTGCTTTCAACTTTTTAGTGAGAACAAAGATACACAGCATTGGAAAAGTATAAGGTACTAAGTACTACTTTATAATTTGTCTGTGGGTAAAGCAATGGGCTTCAGTCCATCTTGATATCACACACATTAAGAAATCATTCCAGTATTTCACCAGTGCAAAGTGGAAATGAAAATCAAAAAGATATTTCTGACACAATCCTGCTAAAGCTCTTCAGTTAAAAACCCTGCTTTTAAAAATGAAGTTTCTTTTATACATCTTTCTCCACCATCTTTTATACATCTGTCTCACTTCACCATCCATATGCCTTCTGCTCATTCCCTTTCACTCCGTACTGACCAGAACCGTATTCGTCTGAAGTCAGCTGGGAGTTTTACCATTGACTTCAGCGGGGGAGTTACCATACGCAGGATGAAAAACACACGGAGAAGAGATCACTGTCAAAGTACACACAGTAAAAGTAAGAAAAAAAAAATTTCAATGATTTACCGAGGTCCACTTAAAAATCTCCAGCAATTGTGAGCTTTTATACGTGTTTCCCACAAATCGCAGCAAGCAGTCTAGGAGAACAAAAAGCCCCTTGCCCAGTGTCCCTGGCATTTGGTACCCGGAGCTGAGCTCCTGCCTGAGCGGAGTTAGCCGTGCGCAAACCCGAGCCGAGCACAGCCACCAGCTAATTGACAGCAAACATTTTGCAAACATTACGCGTCCCTGAGGGACAAGCGTTTTCCCACCGGAGCCCACTGCAGAGCAGCAGGAGGGAGCATCCAGGACGAGGAGAGTGCAGGGAAGCCGCGGGCACCCTTTCGTACCAGCCAGGGCTCCGCTCTCCTCCCCACGCCCCGGCGCGCAGCACCTGGGTGCTCCTCTCCGCAGGTGAAGCGCCCGGCGGAGCTCCCTCTCTGTCCGATCGGTGACACCGCGCCTCCCGAAACACCGGACCGCGCTGGCAGTCCCTAGGGACGTGACCAAAACCGAGGTGGGGAGCAGCAGAGGACAGTCCCCGGGGCGCACCGGAGGCACCGTTCCCTCCGTGCCCCAGTCCCAGCACGGCGCGGAGCGGAGCCTCCAAGGAGGGAGCCTCAAGCACGGCAGGGCACCCTCCGCACCTTACGGTCCCCCGGGGGACCCCGGCGAGACGCGGAGCCCCGTACTCACCGCGGTGCTGCAGGCAGCAACCCGCAGCACAGGCGAAGGGTCCCCGCCCCGGCCGGTGCCCGCTGCCGTGCACAGACCCCGTCCCTCGGTGCCCACATTCAAGCCCCGGCCGCGCAGCTAAAAGTCCTTCTGAGGAGCACCCAGCGAGCCACGCCGCCTCCTGCCTCGGATCACTGTCACCTCCCCTCCGCTCGCCCCGCGCCCCCCCCGGCGGGCGGCAGCAGTATAAAGCAGTCCCTAACCCCTCAGATCACGCATCGGCAGAGGTGCCGGTCCTCGCCGCTACTTACCGGGCATCCTTCAGAGCGGCAGGCGGGAGCGAGGGAGGAGGAGGAGTAGAGAGAGAGAGGGAGGGATGGAGGGAGGGAGGGGGCTCCAGGCGGGCTGCGCGGCGCTGCGCTGCGCCGGGCTGCTCGGCAGCCTGGGCAGCTCGGCAGAGTGCTGCGAGTCACTGAGTGAGTGCCTCCGTGCGTGACGGCGTGTGCGTGTGTGCGCGACGCTGGACACCAGCGAGCGGAGACTCGGGCACCGAGGGGCGGCGGGGAGCGGCGCGGGAGATCAGGGGGCTCAGCCCGCGCATCGCGGTGCGACCAGGTGCGGCCCGGCGCGCCCCCGGCCCCGCGGCCCCCAGCGCCCCGCCGCCGCGGCGGGAGCTGCCGGGGAACGGGCTGGGGGAGGCGCGCATCCTCCTCGCTGGCACACGCACCGCCGGGGGAAGGGGGAGAGCGGGGAGGGGAGAGGGGAGGGATTAAAAATAACGATAAGTAAAAAAAGCCCAATCACTAGGAAAGAAAAGGGGGAAAAAAAAAAAAAAGAAAAAAAACCAAAACCCGCAAAACTCTGTCTCTACTTTGCAGCCGAGGTTTGAGCCCCCCGCCCTAGAGCCGCGGTATCGCCGCAGCGGCGCTCCCGCCGCGCCGGGAGCCGTCAGGGCCCGCGGTGCAGCGCGGCAGCAGCTGCCGCTGCCCGTAGCGCCCAGCTGAGGAGCCGGAGCCTCTCCCCGCGTATGGAGGAGCCTCCCTCTTTCCCTCCCTCCCTCCTTCCCTCCCTTTTCCCCTCCTTCTCTCCCTCTCTCCCAGTCCGCTAAGGCGGGCGACGCAGCCAGGTGGTGCCGGCTCGCCCTGCGGCCGAGGGAAGGGCAGGGCAGGGCCCTCCGCCGGCGCAGGCTCCGCCGCGGGCAGCGGGCGGGCTCCTCCAGGCACTCGGGCGGCGCTGGGAGGCTGCAGCTGCCCGGACGCGGCTGGAGGGGGAGAAGCGAGGGGCGGAGATGGGGAGCCGGCTGCCCCCAGGAGCTGCCGGCAGGGCCCAGCAGCAGCGGCGGAGGAATGAGGCGGCAGCCGGGAGGGCCCGCCTGAGCCGCACAGCGGTGCGGGGCCGCGCCGCACTCCTACAAGCACCGCTCCCCCCCTCGGGGGCTCACCTCCTGCCCTAGCGGAGTGACCCGCTGGAGAGGACCGAGGACGGTGCATCCTTACTGACGGGTGTTTTGGGAGAGGTGGAGGGAGCAAGCGGAGAAAGGAGGGAGGGCATGATTGTAAAGTCAAACGCAAAGCGGGGCGGGGGAGACTGGGGGGGGGGGGGGTGGGTAAGCAACGTGCACACCAAAAAAAGCCCAACCTGGGGAAAGATAAAAAATAGCCACAACAGCACTGAAAGTTGCTCGCTTTGTGATTTGCATTATAACGCTGCCGCTGCTGCCTGGCTTCTCCGACAGTGTGCCCAAGGAATATGCAAGATGGGAGAGGAGGAGCTGTATACTTTTTGTGTGCTTTCCCTTCCTGGCGACAATTCACTCTTTCAATCTCTCTTTCTTTAAAACAAACAAACAAAAAACAAAAAACAAAACAAAAAACAACCCCCCAACGGATCACACCCCACACACCCCACTCCTTTGAGGGAGAGGTGGCTCCAGGTAGTGGTTTCGGAGTTGCAAGTGGAGTTTCCTTGGGAAAGAGGTGTGTGTAGAGCACCCTTGAGATTGCTCCTCTCGGGCTTTGGGCCCTCGAGTTTGGCAGCCCGGGAAGAGGAAGGAGCAGACGCCGATGCGTTCCCGGAGGAATATCAGGTAGTGCCCGGCGGCCACGAACGGCGGCAGCGCCCCAACCCGGGGAGCCAGTGTTGCCTTGCTCCTCCCTCTGTGCCAGTCGAAATCAATGATTAGTGGTTCTGTTTAAGGGGAGGAAGGGGGGGGGGGGGAAGAAGGATGGATAAAATCTAACTTTTATTTACCAACAATTCGTGCCCTGATTAAAAAAAATAGCACCAAACCTTAACCCAGATTACTCAGTTAAACATATCTAGTTGGAGATAGCATGGCTGTTTGCCAGACCTATGATCCATTAACCTCTTTAGCTCATTGTTGGCAGACAACAATAGCACACGATTAAATTCTTACGTTTTACAGACAAGCCATTTTCTTTCCATAGTAAGCTCCCCCCTCCTACGTTGCAATTAAAAATAAGGTACCTTCAACAATTAAAATAAGGAAGAAATACTGTAAGGTTTTAGCTACTTTGAGTTCATTTTATGGGTAAAAACCTATGCTTCAGGTAATACACGTCAAAAACTGGATGGCAGCATATTAAAAATTCTTATAACAAGGATTTTGGATAATTTTACCATCACAAACGAATATATACTATTTAGACTGTGTACCACTCAAAGTTTTAGTTGCAGTTTTTTTTACAGAGAGAATCCAAGAAAAACCCAACATAATCAAAATAGAAGTATGAAAATAGGATATATAGAGCCCTTTTTAATTCTATGTGTTATAAATGTATATACACATATATGCCCTTTGATCAAAAAATTCCTGTCTGAAGTTATATATTCATACATAAATGTTTGTGCATGTGTATATATTATATATGTATATATATATACACCAATGATATCAATATTTCAAAATATTTTTAAAAATTCAGAATAGAAAAGAAAGTAGGATAGAAATATAGCTCTAAACCACCTGCCAAGCTAGCCCTTGGAGAAGAAGTCCTAGAATCATTGCTAGTCATAGAATCACTGATACAGAAAGAATATGAAAGTTATACATTGCACCTTATTCTTTACACAAACAACTTAGATAGTAGAAATATATCCATGGAGAAAAGGAAGTCCAATGTTTTCTGGTTTCTTTATTTTTTTTTTGGTATAGGACATTAGTCTGTGGTCCTAATTGCCAAAATACTTGTTTTTTAAAGTCTGCATTCAGAGAAGCTGAATCTGTCACTGCTGTCTCTCTGGGAGCGGAAGATAAATAGCATGTGCAAAACAGGATGACTGATCCCATGAGGATCTGGGGAAAAGGTGATGGGAATGGGGAGTAGGCCTATCCAGATGACAACAGTGAATAAAGGAAGCTGGTATGTCACAGGGGAAGCTGGGCCTGTAAACAAGTGCCATCTCATGTGGAGAAGGCAGCCTGAAAGAAGACCTTCATTCCTTTTGTCGTGGTCAAGCTGTGTTGTAAAACACGGTCTACTGCTCATTAGAGATTTAATTTATTAGATTGTAAGATAATTGGGAGCCCCTGGTGGTCTAGTGGTTAAGGACGCGGCGCTGTCACCGCCGAGGCCCGGGTTCGATTCCTGGTCAG
>JAYRBT010000114.1:67070956-67095707 GCA_036023395.1 Myiotriccus ornatus | reverse complement strand
AATCCAATGCGCAGGCTGGAAGGTGTAAAGACCTTCCCCGGTTCTTCGTTCGCGAAGACTGGCCATTATTATTTATTTATTATTATTATTGTAAGATAATGCCAACATCTTCTCAAAACCTCCACACATTGTCTCTAAATCTCCTGTGATTTAGGAAGAGTCCTTTCAAAAACATCAAACATGAGACTCTGAGAAATGCTGGAAGATCTAAGTTCATAGGACTCATCTTCTTGAGGAAGATTTTAGGAATGTATTTTTTGTCACCCTAACAAACTCCTCAGACGTAGCTGGCACTGTGTTGTCCTACCCCAAATACAAAAAGGCCTGAGACTCTTGATTGGCTATTTTATTGTTTTAATCTGAGAAAATTGATTCCATTTTCACTAAGATCAGTAATAAGAAGTGACTGTTATATTAGCAGAATGTTTTGGGTGTGTGAGACTGCCTGGCTTCAAGAGCAGACACTAGGGATGGGAAAGACATGTAAATCTACACTGTATAGTGTTAAATTTAGGCTATATTTCCACCTGTTGTAGCAAAAGTGGTCATTAATAGCTCTAAAAATCTTACTGCTTTGGTAGATAAGTTAAATATTGAAAGCAGGTATATTTTAGCTGGTTGCTTTTTCTCTCTGTTTTCTTCACTAAGTCTGAAGAGTTTTCTCCTTAAGAGCTGTCTACTGTAGTAGGGGAGAGGTATAAGGTATCACACACACTGTTACATCTTTGCATATGCTGTATAGGATAATCACACTGATATTAGCTGATGCAAAACTATGAAGTTCCTGACTACCCAAAATTTCCAACTTCCATGTGGTACAAAGGTAACAGATATTTGACAGCCATAATTTTAAGGAAATACAAAGTTGAGCCCTCTGTTCTTTAATAAAGTTCTGTTTGTTTCCTTTTTTATCTTTTTCTACTACAAAGGGTATTATCGAGTAACTTTATTGTATTCATTTTTAGTATTGTAATTTGAAGAAGTGCAGACCATTTATTACAAACAGGCTTTGATGAGAAATAACAAACAAGAAAGAACGGCAAGATCGAAATGCCAGCCTTTATTATATTTGCTGTATGGCTACATTGGTTTGCAATCTCATTAACCCCTTTAAACCAGGTGGGTTTTTGACACTCAAGAGGGTTGTCCAAGAGAGTCAAAATGCCACGGATTGGTATAGGATGACTACTCTTCTTTATATAACAGTACAGAACCAAGATGGTAACATTTTTTAATGTAAAATTAATGTTTCACTAATAATTCTGAAAATTAGGGTGTTGCTTTATTTGTTAAACATCTGGTCTGTCATAAATACATGTTTTATATAATTATGTTCCAGTTTTTCAAACTTGCATTCTGTTCCATGTGAAGTGTCTCATCTGCCAACTTTTTTTTAACTTATGGCAGGTTGACTTATTTTTTGGAAAAAAATTGTGCTTTTCAAGAACTTCTTAAAAAGTTAATGTGTTTAAGGATCTTGTAAGATTATGTAAATTCATGTATTACAATAATAGACATAATTTTAAAGAAATCTAACAAATTCTGTTAAATTCTATCAGTTCTGTTAGATTGTAACTTGCCTTCATAACCCACTAAAAACATGCTTCACTGAATCAGTAAATACTATATGTTTGAGCTGTCTGCATGTTATTGACTTTTCTGGTTTCTGCAAAGCATTACATCAGAAGTCCCTTCCCCCCATTGTTGTCATACCAGAAAAATCAATTCAAATCTTAGATATACAAAGCAACAAAGGTAATCTAACCTTGATATATTTCAGAATTTATAAAATCTCCTTGTTTGTTTTGTTGAAGCTCTGCTTTGCAGGCTTATCTTCATCACCTGAGAGTTTTACAACTCTTTCTGAATATATAGGAAAACATACTAAACAATAATAGGTTGAGAGGCAGCTTATTTAAAATCATAGGAGAATGTGACTAGCATGTTAAAGAGAGACTTTCATTTTGGGAAAAAAAATTTCAAAGGTACTAGGCTTAGAATCAAATTCTGCCTTCAAATGTCCATGCATGATTCCCTTTAGGAAGAAAAAAGATTGTATGTAAAGACGTAACATTAATTTTAATGGAAGATCAATGGAGTTATTTGAAGAGTTATTTGGTCATAGGGCACCAACACTAGTCATCCTTTTCAGAGTTTTATGATGGTTTTGCTACTCTTTTCAGTTCCAAACTAACAAACAAGGCCTACTGACTGTTGTTTTTCAGTAAGATAAGTATTGATAAAATAACTGAGGTTTGCATATCTGAGGAACAACTCTCAGCTATTTTACTGTCCATTCCACATTTCTTCCTGACACTGCCATTGTCTTATTCTGCTTTTAACTTCTTATAAGTTTACTAAACTTCAGTATGCTGAAGTTCTGTCTCAGGCTGTACATCTTTAGCATACCCAACCTAATGGCTCTGCTATACCTAGGAATGAGATTGAGGGACATTGTTTTGTTTCATTTCTTGCTAATGTGTTTCTTGTAAGGTTTATTTTTTTTAAGAACTCTACACCCTCAGGTAATGGGAAAGAGACTTTTAAGTTGTCAGGGTTATAAGTATTGTTTAAGTTCATGAACATTGGGAAGTTCAGTTCACACATGCTAAATAGCAGTTTGTTAGAGTTATGTGATTAAATGCATATATTTAGCTGTTCTCCATCCAGGTAGATTCAGAAGTGGCCTGGATTTGTCTCTCCCAGTGCTGCTGCTCTTAAGCAAGAGGGTCTGTTTCTCCTCTGCTCTCCATTTTTTTTAGAGCCAAAGGTGCACTGAGAAGTAGTTCAGCTGAGTGCTGAAATGCCAGAAGTCTTCTCTGGATTTCTTGGGACTGGGGAGCTGGCAAGGATGAAGTGACAGGGATTTCAGTGGTAAAAAATATGGGAGAAACTGGTAGGAACTGGTAAGAAAGAGACTGAATTCAGATGACTAACTGCTAGGTGCAGAAAAGGAGCATTGGACCAGACAAAGGATCTATCTGTGTGGCAGTTAGATGGGGAAACTATGTGAGAAGTTTATAATTTTGGATATGCTGATAAGGAAAAAGAAGATATCAAAATACAGAAGACCGTAGCTGGCTAAGTGAAAAGTCAGGTGGAAACAACCCAGTGAAGATGTGAACATGAGAATGAAGTCCCAGAAGTGGGGGAGAGAGCGAGAGAACTGGAACAAGACATAAAAGCAGAAAAGTCTGTAATAAAAATGTCAGAAAAGAAACACAAAAGTCTGTAATACTAGAGCATACTGCCATGCAGATCTTGGAAATGAACCAACCATCCCAAACCTCAGCATTTCGCTGTTATCAATAAATATCTGTGAAACCAGTTGGCAAAGTGTGCTCCTCAGTCTCCTCTGGTGCTGCTCTATACAAGGGGTGCCCATCTGCTACCATTGTCAAACCTCACAGTAGCTCTACTGGCAGAAACATACCCTGCAGGTCTAACTTCCTGATCTCAGTAATGAATCTTGGGTATCAGGGCACTTTAGGAAATACTTGTGTTCATTCTTTAAAGAATAGTAAAGACATGGAAAATGAAAAGGAAGAGAAAAAGAAAGAAGAAGGAAAAGGAAAGAAGGGGGACCTTTAATTCTGATTACAATAAGGTGTAGCTGTCATATATTAGGGAATATTAGAACTCAGGTTGATTTTACTCACTCTACTCAACTTCTTCCCTATTTGTGAATATACGTTATAACACACTTTAAAAGTTCAAAACCATGTACTATTTTTTCTTCCATCAGCACAGGAGATTATCACTGCAGAAGATGAGTCCTGGTTAATGACTAAGCAGGCTTATAATGTTTCGTTTTATTTTCAGTGGCCTTTGGCCAGGTTAGACACTTTTTACCAATTTATTCAAACTCTGCTGAGAAAAAATGTTAATTGAATTTTTAGAGGTTTTTTTCTGAAACCAGTCAATATGGTATCTGCATGCCTTGCAAATAATTATTAATTTGCTTTCACAGTGCTTCCATCATAGCCATTGTAGAGATGAGAACTGAGACATAACTAATTAAAGCATGAGTATCCACCACCTTTTAGTGTAAATGTAAATTATCTAGGAATTTTCATTTTACTTTTTGAAGGGCTATTGTGTGCTCACTTCAGCTGAAAGGTGAGCACTTCTACAAATGAGACCCAGGCTTTTAAGTAGGCCATCCAAAACCAAAATACTAATAGCTTGTAGGAAGTATGTGATTGGTTAACTTTTGGTGGGTTTTCTAGCTTACCATTAGAATTTCCAAGCAATTCAAGGGGGTAATATCCTGCTCTTCATGTCACTGTTCTAACAGTTTAAGGATGAAACATTAATTGAAATGCATACTGAAACCTCTTTCACTGCATATGCTCTAAAAATAATAATAGGGCAGCAAGAACAAAGATGTTGGCATTGTTATAAAGCTCATCCCACTTTTATTTCCAGAGGTGATGATCAGAGGTCCTGCAGAAAAGAAAGATATTTTGACAATATATGTGCAAGCTACACTGGAACCCACGCATAATTTAGACTAGGTTATAACTGAGAGTTGTTTCTTCAAGCATAGTGAAACTCTAAATCCTAGAATAATCTGCTTCTTAAAAGTTTGCTGAACATTTATTTTTGAGCCAAACTAGAATAGTTTGTCTAATGTCAGAAGCACCTGCAAAATTTCCAGCTTTGAAATTAACAGCCCACTTCACTTTTGGTGCTGTCATCTCATTTCTTTGAGCACTTAAGATATTGCACTTATAGGAGCAGAAAGGATCCAAGCTGAGCTAGAGGAGAGGGAAATTGCTTGGAACTGTGGGGATTGGAAACCTTTGCTTCTCCCTCCACATTTTCTAAAAAAAGCAATGCCAGGATAACTTTTCCTGTTTTCTGGTTTGGAACTACCCTTTCTTCCTTTACTGTCCACAACAAGAAACTTTTGCTAAATTTTCTCTTCTGGGAATTTCAAGGGGACATAAAACTTTACTGTTATTTTCATATTAATTTTCAAAGGCACCTGTAAACCAAATCTTTTTAGCTTAAGGACTGATTGCTATACAATAGGGAAGCTCCTTTTTCTTTGCTAAAAACCACCGGGGGGGACATTTCTATTTGTGTGAGGTTTTGTAAAAATCACCAAGTGACTATTTTCTCTGAATTGATATCTTGTTGGTTAAGATCTTTTTAGCCAGGACTTGCTTTGCTGGACCAAGATAAACAAGCACCTGATCTGTAATCCAAAACCAGGTTAGTTAAAGTCAGGCTTGTGAAGAATAAAGCTAAGAACCCTGGGGTTTTTTTCACTGTGTCTGTAACCACTAGCGGTTTTCTAAGATACCAGTTCTGTTGAAGCTACACTGCAGACTGCTACTCTGAACTTTGAGTGAACCAGGTGCCTACTTGAATCCACAGATCTCGTTCACACTGGAGAGATGCTGCAGAGATGGGGCCTTTGCTCTTCTCTACAGAATTTAGAAAATTCATCATGCATATCTTGGCACTGTCTCCTTGCTGACTTGTTTTCTTCCTTGAACTGTCAATACACAAGCAGCTCTGGACAATGGAAGAGGCTGAATTTCTTTAGCTCAGACTCTAGGTTTTTGGAAAAATAACAGTAAATAGTACAAGCCTGTGTTCAATAATGTATTTCAAGGGCTACCAGAGAGCATGACTGTTTACATTTACCTACATATTTAACAGATTTTTTTTTTTTTTTTAACAAAGCCAAACACTCATAGTCACATGCCTAGTAAATTTATATTTTATGATACATGTAGCTGGCAGAACTAAGGAGAAATAAGTGGTACCTATATTGCAGGTGACATCCCATAAAGTGTACAAAGTGCTTCTAGATGCCATATTTAGAAGATGGTGTACAAATTAGGTTTAACCTTTTGGGTTTATCTTTGGAAATCTCATCTTTTGTTCAATTTTTCCTTAAGAGGCACACATTACTTAATATATGAGTTCGGTCTCTATACATTTAGGTGTTACAGAAAGAACCGTATACTACCCTTCGAGAATCACTTAGAAGCACTGATGCCCCTGGAATCTTCCTGGTGAGAATGAAAGTGACACGTCATGTATCTCATTTCCACCCTGGCTCAGGCATACACCAAATAATCCCATTCATCATGGGATTAGATCTACCAATATCTCTTTAAAAAGCTTTCTTCCTAAGTAATATAACTGGAAAAACACTGTCAAGTTTGCCTGCTGTAATGGCTAGAAGCCTTGTTAATTTCCACTTCGGTACCTTTATGTCCATCTAGAATATTCTCTGTTTCCGTATTATGATTTAATGAGTTCTTCTTACTTTTATTTATCCACTGACATATTTGTGGAGCTAAATCACCACCCTCTCTGCTTAATTTGTTTATATATTTTCCTACCAGAAAAACAGTTTCAGGGACATCCTTAAAATTGGTCCTTTTCTTCTGTTTTCTTCTATAACCTTCTCTCTACCTGTTCTCTTTCAAGGTTTCCATTCCTGACCAGAAATCTCAATGCTGTATTGCAGCAGAGGTTTAACCAGGGCCTACTACAATGATACCAGTGCTTGCCTTTCTCTGACAGATTCACCTTTTGCAATACATTTTCAGTGTCTGTATGCAATTTTTGTGCTGCATCATACTGTCAGTTCATTCATTCGGAGACTGACTATCACGTCCCATTTCTGCAAAACATTTCCATCTGATAAGCCTCAAGCACACCAGAGAACTTTTTGTTATTAGCTCCATGTGCATGACCTTGTATTTCAATCTATTCCTATTTCTGTTCATCTGCATCTTTTGGTATTAATTTCTGATCTCCTCTCTCCTACCTGCCATAGGCATAGTATCAGCAAACTTTATCATTATGGATCTGAAGTTGTGCCTGATTGAAAGCAATAAACCAGATGAGTTCCAAGATCGTATTCTGAGGAACTTGACTAGGAATCACCTTAATATTACTGCCTGAAACATTTGTGTGCTGCTATCCATAAAAATGCATCATTGCCAATTTTACAATTTCTACATTAATTGTAATCCTTTACCAAGATATATTAGTAGTATATCAAGTGCTACTATATCAAATATATCTAACCAGTGACTTAATAGGAAAATCCACTACTTTGTCTAGGGAAAAATGTTACACTGTCAAAGAAATACATGGATAAGGAAAAATCTCAAATAGTTCTCCAGGAGAGAAGAAATGGTTGTCACGTTGTTTTTATTGCAATGAGAATGTTTTTTCAGCTGTTTGAAAAAAAACCAAAAAACAATAAACCACCAAATCTATTTGTGGCTGCTTAAATATTCAGACAAAACAAAACTTATTGTTTTGATGCTGGAATAGGTAAATATTAAATGATACATGAGGATTCTATGAAATCAAGGTGATCCTTTCTACTTTTCTGTCTGCGGATGACTGTAACTTTCTCAGAAACTTACCTTTTGAACTGAACTTTTCAGAGTTAGGTGAATCCAGGTTCTTTCACTAAAATCCCAGGGTAATTCTTTCACTGAGAAGATCAATTAACAGTAATAAGTAAGGGACTTTTTGAAAAAGTGACCAAATCAAAACATGTCTCACACTGTAAAAGAGAATAGTCAGGGAAATTAATTTCCCCAGGTATTTAACAGAAAGACCAGTTGACTTTTGTTTTGTTTTGAAGAGCTCTAAAGCAATGCTGACACAAAGAATAATAATTAAAAAAAAAAAAGACATAGAATTAGATCCAAGAATTAGTCTACAATACACAGTCATATAATAAATATTCTCTGAAGTCCTGTAAACAGGATTACTGTGGTAAGCAGTGATTATGCAATCACAGAATATGTTGAGTTGGAAGGGACCGACAAGAATCTTTTAGTCCAGCTCCTGGCTGTGCAAAGGGCCATCCCCAAGAATCACACCATGTGCCCAAGAGTACTGTCCAAAACCTTCTTGAACTCATTATCATAAAATCTTTTTGCCAATTAATTATGCATCTCACAATCACTTTTCATATAATAAAAGGTATATGTTGATTCATACCCATTTCCATTGAGTGTTGTGGCAACGTAATTCATATATCTGTATTTCTTTTCTGCCTGTTCATATATATAGCATAGACTTTGAAATGGATTATTAAAATATTATGCTTTGTATAATTTCTTTTGTATGCAGCTGTGTGAACTGTCAACACTACCAAATATTTTTGGAAGTGTTTTTTTTCCCACAGCCCCAGCTCTCTTTTGTAGCTTTATATATATATTTCCCACAGAGAAACAAATGTTCTCATACTCAGCTTAAATAAGCCTTCTAGCAGGCATAAGTTTTGCTTATTCTTGTCAGAGCAAAATTAGATATTAATCCAATGCCAAACAGAGTTTACAAGAAAGTAATTCAGACACCAGATTGCAAAGTGCTTTTAAGTACTGCTATACTATTTCCATATAGAGATTGGTCTCTTAACATTCTGAAGGAGAAGAGCTATAGAAGGTAGAGTGGAAGTGTGGAGACTATTTCTTCTCTGTTAATTTATTATGGTGAATTGGCATAAAGAAGGTCTTTTTTTTTTCATCCACACAATGCTTCCCATTAAAATGTGAATATTTTCTGTATGAGCATCAAGAGTAACACATTTAATTATACAAAACCCATATGTCATATGTTAAAAATGCAATAAGGAGGGCAAAAGAAAATGTAATGCTCATTACTGAATAAAGTGTTAAGGGGGCCTACACTTTAAAAGGAAGCCTCTGTGGTGTTTGAACTTACTGAATAAGAGAATATTTTTTCTTCTAAAAGGTGGAAAAGTTACATAAAAACTTTCTCTTGAGCTTTTCTTCTATCACGTAGGATTGAATTTATTGCCGTCACTACAAATTAGAGATTGGTATGCTGAAATATCCATACCTAATATTTAAAAATAATGTGGTCTGTGTAAAATAATAGTATATAATGATACTTTATTGATTATATATATAGACTGCTCATTGTTGATTGTGTATACAGACTGTTCATTGTTCTCAATATGCGTATAAAATATTCACACATATTAATAAGCACATAGTAAAATATATGAATTGAAACCTTCACTGAATTTGATGAAAAAAAATTGATATAAATTTAACCTTGTTTATTTCAATGCCTTATCTAGAAGCTTGTTATGAAACTTCATAATTTACCATCTCACTTGTAAAGAAAAGTGGTAGACATTAGATCATTTGGTAAAAAAACCTCTATAAACACTTTTGTGTTCACAAATTATAGTAAAAAACCCACATTTTTTCATGCTTTATGTAGTTAAAGATATTTGATATCTTTATTTGATATCTATCTTTTATCAGGGAGACTAATAGAAATAGAGTCAAAATATAGGGAAGATTTCAGTAGGTAAAGCATGGTTAATACTGTTAAATATAGAATTTTCTTTTTTGATTTCATTAAGTATGACACTACTTCCAGTAGGAATTGAAAATTCCTATACATAATGCAACCAAACTAAATATCTATGAACTTTAAAATAAATGTAGTATTGAAAAAAAAACAAACAAATAAATTAAATGTGCTCATCTGCAGTTTGTGTACTTTTGCGTGATAGCATTTCCATATATTTCAATTTTTTTGCTTGCTTTTCTTTATATGTCAAAGAATAAGGAAACATAATTGTTTACTTGCTGGGTTAGCTGGCTTTCTTCTTTACCTAAGCAGAGGTTTTTGTAAAGGGTACTGAGACTTCAAAAACATACCTACTTGTAGGTTAGTGAGCTCTCTGAAGAGCCACTGAAGAGACCATCTTAGACCATTTCTTTTGTAATGAGAAATTTTGGTAGGATGCATGAAGCATTACTGATCTTTTGCTTTTACTGGAGAATTTTTGTCCCAGATTCATGAGTTTTTACTCTTTCAGCTTATTTCTAGATATTTCTTATGTTTTGCTTCACTGGCAAGGGAGAAGCAGCTATATTGCAGTGAGAACATCACAAACATAGGAGCACAACTTTCATTGCTGCCTTAATCTAAACAGATGTGTTCACAGGTCTTGCTAACAGCCCAATTTGTATCTGAAAGCATTCTTCTTTTCCATCATGATCCTTTGCTCTGCTTTGACTTTTTTAGATTAAAGAATCTTATAGCTATAATGTTCATAGGGCACTACTACTTCATTAACTAGTTACATTAAATGAAACCAAAGCTAACAAGACAGCTCTAGCAAAGCGTCATTTAAAAACTTTTTTTTCACTCCTTGCATGCAAAAAATTACACATAATTTAAAGAACCTGTCTTGCAAGTACACAAGCACCTGAAATGTTTTATTTTATAGAATAAAATTATATTTTCTCAAAGAATCAAGCTGTTAGAAAGCTTTGCCATCCATCAAAATCCATTGTCACAGTAGTTTATTAGAGTGGAAGATTTGGCATAACAAAAATAAGCTAACTTAATAGGTCTAAAGCCCTGGTTTTCTTTTAGCAGTTATTTCACCTTCTTTGCAGAAAACAACCTTTTGCTATTTTACTGTTCAAGGTCTTATATTTAAAGTGCTTTGTCATGTGTGTCTGCTGTAAGAGCCCTGTTTTGAGTGCTGACCCTTTGTAGTTCATAAATCTTTTGGATTTATGCTATAATTTTATTTGAAGTCATCACACAAATTGATATATTTTGGCTTAATGCAATTTAATAATACCAATGCTTTAGATCACTAGTTCTTATTCACTTCTTTTGTGTGTCCACATCATCTTTTAGTGCCTACATTTAATGATTTTCACTGGATCTAAGTATATTAAGTGAATGTACTACTACATACCAGCAGGAGTCTATCTGAATGCTTTAGCAATCTCTCTTTAAAAAGCAGGGATCAGATTCATGTCATGAAACCATAGACAGCATTTGAGGTCAAGCCAGTGTTTGAAGGTCAGAAAAATGGGTGTTAGAAACCCAAGGGGAATGGGGTAACCCAGCCCACCTATCCATGTGGAGCCACACAGACAGGAAGGTGTGAGTGCCAAGGGAAATAGTCAGGTATGAATGACTGTGAATGAAGTTTGCTCATTTGAAAGAACTGCTGATGACACCACATGAGTAGGGTGTTCTTCATTGAATGGGATAATCCTGTTGTTATGAGAGGGTTGTGTGTGTTGTCCAGTGCCTGTGAGGCTGAGGGGAAACCCTGCCAGCAGGTTGAGGGGCTTGAGTGGGTGAGCTGAAACACTTGAACAGCCAGACATGAGGATGGTTTTACTGCCTAACAAGGCACTGTTCAGCTGAGAGAGGCCATCAGAGAGCATCTGACAGAGAAATTCTGCATTTATGATCCATACAACAGGAGGGTGGTTTTATCCCCACCATTTCTTGACAAGTTAACAACTAATATTGAATGGTTTCATTCTGTGTAATTAGCATAAAGAATGAAGTGTAATAATTCAGTGGTGTGTACTGCTACAATGAGATATATTAGGCTTAGGCAGAAATGGCATTGTGGAAAGTCACCAATACCCTTGAATACACAACGGCTACCTACCCCCACATATTGATAAGCCCATGTAGCTGCTGCTAGATCAAACAAATCAGAAAATTTCCTTTTGCAGCCTGAATAGAGTTGCAATGTTCTCTGAAAAATTTTAGGAGTGCTTACTTTTATTCTAAATAATAATATTTCTTCCTGACTGTTAAAAATGCTTAACCTATAATGTTTATTTTGTGTCATATAATGCCCTTTTACATGTCTCTTACTTCGTATCTGTTAATTCCTGTAAGATTTAGTACCATCATAGGAAAGTATCTGTTCATTCCTTTAATATTTAGTACCATCATATGAAAGTATGATAGTAACACAACAATCAAGGCATGAAGCAAGCTTTTGAAACATAGTGACAGGCACAATAAATACTTATTTTTCATATTATGGTATGTGTGTCGTCTTGAAATAATTATATACAGTTTACACCAAAGATATGCTGCTGAAATAAGTCCTATAAGGCATATTGTAAATGGTATTTTGTGGCTTGCTTCCTTATGCTTTTGTCATTTTATCCTTGATTTATAAAGAGGTTCATGGAAAATCATAATTATTTTAAGAAGGCAGCAGGGAAAGTGTTCTTTCAACATGTCTATAAATCTACACTTATGTTCTACAGAGAACTCTGCTCTCTATGTCTGCTTAACAGTGTAAGAGGAGTGTATCATAATGCCTTGAGTTGTCAGAGTTTCCGAAATCTTTATAATATGAGATGAAAAGTGGAGACAATTTCATTGTAATAGTCCTGGCAACGAAGAAAAAAAAGATACCAATTCAGCTGGCACACTGACATGATAGCAAGTATATGTTCTTTCGTAGAGTTAAAATATGTGTTGGATTGGAATGTATGTGTGTGTGTATGTATGCGTAGACACATATATACACACATATGTATGTATAGCTAGGAAGCTAGTAAATCTGAGATGTAGAAAAGGATATAACTACTACTATGGACAAATTTAGTGATAACATTTTAAGGGAAAGCAGAATATAAAAATTCCCCCTCTCTTTATGGTAAATAGCTGCCTTTCAGAAGAAAACACTGTTGCTCCTGATGAAATCCACAGCAGATAGCACTTGGGCTATTGCTTTTCATTCTCCTAAGCAAACGTTTACAAAAGACAATTTTCCTTTTCTTTTTCTCTTCTGTAACGAACTATAGTAGTTCTGGCGGTTACACGTGGACCCAGATTTCTTGTGAAGATTAGGGAATCTTTTTAATGCAAATTTGGAGAGTTGTGTAGAGAAATATTTGTTGGGAATTTTTTAGATGCAGCTAGTTCTGCTTTGGGTAGCAGTTAAGCTAAATGATTTTTTTATGGTCCTTCCCCTTTTTTTATAAAAACTCCCTATGAGATCATGCTGGTAAGCAAACACACCTGAAAGCTATTAATCAGAACTACTTTGTTTTAAGAGCAACACAATATTTAATGCCTCTGTTTGTGTAAAGTCACCTTAGGGTAATTTGTAAAGAATTAGTTGTTTGTCACAGGAGAGTGGAAGGCTTAGAAAAAGTTTTAAAAAACAAAGCCTTATTGGTGAGTCTGGAGGCGCAGAAAGGACTCCCTTGGCTTCTAAACTCCTCAGGGAAGGGTTTAGGTGCGACTGAATCCTGTCTTAACCTTGGACTGTATTAACAGCTTGAATTTAAAGGAATTATAAATGCATAGACATATAATGTACTGCAGGTTTTAATGACTGCAAAACAGATATATTTATATAAATGAATTATTTATTACGAAAAATTAACAAACAGGTGAACAGATGAAAGATCTTAATCAGAATTATTTACTACACAGTGTAAAAACTAAAAAATCAACTAGTAGAATATTATATTACAAGATAATATAGTTCACTGTAACAAAACAATCATATTAAAGCAGTGGTATTGAAGCTAGCAAAAGAAATAATTATTAAGTAGAGATTGATTTGACTCACCATATGAGACAGTGGACAGACCGCTCTTTCTCTAAACCCCCGGGGAATGACCATGAAGAGTCATCCCTGCTTCATGGGAGAAGCTCCACGCTCCAAGGAAGTATGCGGAAGAATCTACCGTATGGAAGTTGGACTGGGCTTTTCTAGT
The DNA here is from genome assembly GCA_036023395.1 of Myiotriccus ornatus. Lineage (NCBI taxonomy): Eukaryota > Metazoa > Chordata > Aves > Passeriformes > Tyrannidae > Myiotriccus > Myiotriccus ornatus. Next base: position 67,082,160 of record JAYRBT010000114.1, on the reverse strand, counting down.
TATGAAGTGATGGACTGGTAGTCACAGATCTACAGGCTCACAGACTAGCTTATCTGTCACATCTTCTTTCAAAAGAACGATGTATATTCAAAGTCTGGTGAACCAGGATGGTCTTAGCATAATTTAACATCAAGACAGCACCCTCGTGCCAGCTGCTGAACTTGCATGATGGCTTGCAAGGTATGCATTACTGGATTTTAGGTCTGTTCAGGGTGGACTATCCTGCCATATTGTTCAAGAATGGAGCTCTCTATAGTTTTAGTGGCTGCTCTGTAAGACAGGCGTGTTGGACAGTAAGTACTGTATTCTGAACGCATATAATAGAATCAGAGAATGGTTTGGGTTGGAAGGGACCTTAAAGATCATCTAGTTACAACCCCATGGACATGTCAGGGTCACCTTCCACTAGAAGAGGTTTCTCAAAGCCCCATCCAACCTGGCAGTGAACACTTCAAGGGATGAGGCATCCACAGTTTCTCTGGGCAATGTGTTCCAGTGCCTCACTACCCTCACAGGAAATAATTTTTTTCCTAACACCTCGTCTAAAACTGCCCTCTTTCAGTTTAAAACTGTTGCCCCTTGTTCTGTCACCGTGTAAAATGTCCATCTCCCTCCTTTTCATAAGTTCTCTTAAGGCACTGGAAGGCCACTATGATGTCTCCCTAGAACCTTCTCTTCTCTAGGCTGAGCAACCCAGTCTTCACAGGAGAGGTGCTCCAGCTCTCTAATCATCTTTGTGGCCCTCCTCTGGACCCCCTGTAACAGGTCCATGTCCCTTTTGTGCTGGGGACTCCAGAGCTGGATGCAGTACTTCAGGTGGGGTCTCGTGAAGGCAGAGAGAAGGATAATCACCTCCCTCAGCCTGCTGTGTTGCTTGTTGATGCAACACGGGATGCAGCTGGCCTTCTGGGCTGCAAGAACACACTGTTGGCCAGCACCCAGATTTTTATCCACGGGAACCCCTGCCATATTAATGATATGAGAATGAAATAAAAAGAACCTGAAATATTTTATGTGTTGGATTCTGCCACACAGACGTTTCATTTTGATACTTTACTTTTAAAAAAACAGATCTAAAGAATAAAAAAATATCTAAAGAAAGCTGAGAAAGATAAAAATTAGGACAGTCAGAAAAAAAATAGCTGGACTGCCAAATATATTTTTGAAGAGTTCCAGTCTAAAATTTTCAGACATGGAAAAAAATTTATATATATCTTAGTGGTTATGTAAAGAAAGCTTATATGTTGTAGCATATAATCAATGTATAGCTCTTTCTCTTTATTTATTTTCCTTTTTTTCTCATTAGCAGTATGACTATGAAAAACTAAGTTCTGTCACACTCTAGCCTCATCTTTTTTTTAATTTATTTTTTAAGTATGAAAAACATGTAGCATATGTATGTATCCTTCCTGAGTGAAAAATTTGCAATAAAATCTATTTTATTTACACTGGGGTAAAATCTAGGAGTGTTCTTTAATGTCAGTTTTTCATGGTGCTGCAACCGAAAAAACCCACCAGATTACATATAGGAGATTTATTCTGCAGATTAAATCCCTTACTATTTTTGTTACCTCAATAAAATATAAACAAGTAATAATTTTGCTGAAGCATGACATACTTAACCTGATGGTTAAAGAAAATTTGTCATCTTCTGGTTATTGAAATACAATGTATTTAAAATATTCAGTATCACAGCATGAAAATTTGCTCTTTGTAAACTGAATAAGAGCCTTTCTTTACAAAAGGTCCACACTCCAAAATTTATTTTTATAGTAAATTTTTAACAAAAAAGTATCAATAATGATTTCCTGGTACCATGTATACATATGCTGTATATAGTTTATCTATAATTAAGAAAATACTATTATGACTATCAAAAAACCTAAATATATATCTAAAGTCATTGAGTAAAAGAATTACTTTTTACTTTTCCTCTTATAATTTTCAAAAACTTTATGAAATCTCAGTAGAAAAAGAAACACATGTTACAATTCTTCTTCATGACTGTGCAACTTTGACGCACCGAAACACAAATGAGTTCTATCATATAAAGTACCTTTGTCAAATTAATACCTAACCCAGCTACTGCCCAGGCAGGGAATTTGTCTCCAAAGGCACTGTCTGACTGACAGAAAAAGAAGAGAAAGAAAGAAGCACTTGACATCAGAGCAGAGAAGAAACTTGTTTAGTGAGGCCCCTTTATTTTTAATTAATAGGGATTGGTTAAGTGATATTATTAACAGTTTTTGTTTCTGGCAGTGTGAAAGTAGAGATATTGGTGCCACTGACTAGAGGGACTAGAATTTCTAAGATGTAGGCAAACACATGATTGCCATTAACCTGGGAGAACATGATTTTGTAAAACCGTTTCTTCTTCTTACTAGCCTAATTTGTATTCCTGGTCCTGTAATACCCCTCCTATTGTCAATGAATTAGTCAGACGTGGTTACTTTTGAGATTGTGAAATTGTCCTGAAGTGTTAAGCAATGATTGGTGGCATTAGAAATATTCTACACGAATCTGGTTATTTTTCAGTGTTCCTTAAAGAAAGATCATCACATGTCTCATTGTCTCATTCAAAATTTCTCTTATATCAAACTTAAGTACATTCCAACATAAAGTTTTTTGTTTTCTCTGGATGCCAGCCTGGATTTCAGTCTATGTATTGGTCCCAAATCTTAAAAATCAAATAACAGCTTATTTTAGTCTTAGCCCTGCTGAAGACAACAGGTAGAACACCTGAGGATTATGATGTAGCTGCCATTCACTTTAGGACACAGCCCTTCTCATATTCCAGATAGAAGTGGCAAAGAAGTATTTGTTCGTTACGGTCCAAAATCGTTACTGAAACAGATCACTCACCAAAGTTAGTGGGAATTGCATTTTTCTGCAGACTATATACATGACACATGTGCTGAACTAAGATATTTCCATCTGCTCTCAATTCTAAGTACTCAATTTCAAAAAAAAAAATAAAATCAAAGTTTGCAATATATTTTCCTTTATTTCTATCTAAGTGATGTTTTTCTTAATTAAAAAAATACAACCTGATTATATTTTGTATATGTGGGTAGTTGAATATATAAACAGAAGATAAAAGCCTTCAATTCAACCATAACAGGCTTTCAAAGTAAATTCAAAGAAACAAATATCATATGTTATGATGTTTTGTTAGTTTTTTTTTTAAAGTGACATGTCAAGCTGTTCAAGTTTGGCTTTTCATTCCTCTGGTGGTAAGATAGGTGCTACATTCTCCAGCTCTCCCCTGTAAGTGATTTAGGCAAGATTATAGTGCAGTGCATTCAAAATGGAATTGACAACCAGTTCAGAGAGAGGAAGAGTGGGGTTTTAATATGAAAAATTGTCTGCTTCCTTGAATTTTACCAGTCATGTCATGTTAGATTAGACAGAGTAATAGAACATTAGCTGTGTAATGAGACATGACTGCTAAAATGTAAAGGAGAACACACTTTCAGATTAGCTAGTCCTATTGAAAGTGATAGCTTGCATCTAATCTGCAACTCTTGTAGATATTATGCAAACCAGCTGTTTGTGAATTCCAGTTCATTTGAAAATTGGAAGAAGTGTCAGATACATTATCAGCTGCTCAAAATATTTCTCTATCTTACTTTTTTTACTAGGTAAAAAGAGGTTTTTGAGAAACACAATTAAAAGTAATTTTCATTTAATGCTTGACATTTTTTGTTAGATTTTTTGGGCCAGAACTTTAGTTGAATTATAAGGGGTTTTGTTTTAGTGAAGTCAGCAGAGCTTCAGACATTTGAACAATTTTAAAACTACTCTGTCTTAGAGGTGCAATGACATAAAGTTTCACGGTATTTAACAGTGTATCAGTTAACCATGTTGGTCCAAAATTATTTTTACCTTGTTATGAGATGATGTTTCACTGCAACTGAAATATTCCATAAAAAGTCTTCTGAGAAATTTTATCAGGACAGAAGAAGGTAGAGCTTTTAATTTCAGATTATTTTGAGTAAATAACCAAGTAAAGATCTGACCCTTGAACTTCAAGGTGTGAGGCATCACATATTCTAAGGCAAGTTAAATATTCTCCTCCATACCACGACAGATAACAAAAGGTTTTCTTTCTTCTCCTCTCTCAACTACTTGCAAACAAGAACAAATTTCAGACCCCTGATGTTTTTTGTGTGCTATAACTCTGAGTTTCAACCATATCATGCAGCAAATCAAACCAACTGTTTCAAAATCTGAACATTTCTAATAATCTGTCTCTGCAGTACTGCTGCTTGTCACAGCAATGCTCTGTATCATGTGTGAAACCCTTCACACTTGATCATATCCATAAGTTACATTTTGTGTCTCGAAAAGGAGAACAAAATGGTTGGCATGTTGTAATGGACCCTTAAGAAGTTGGGGCTAGATATATGTTTTGACTGTGTTGATTAGCACTGACAAGATAAATGATGAAAATAACCCTAGCAGTGGGAATATGGGATTCATTTGCTCAGAAGAAAGAACATTAAAAACCGGAAAGATTGCATATATGGAAATGTACATCTAGAGAAAGTTAAAAGATGCAAGCTTCTAATGCTATCAAATCAAACTGTTCATTATTTCCCTTACATTTAATATTTAGAAAAGTGATTCTACTTTGCAGTGCTCCAGTTTATTCAGAACACTACCATTTTATTAAGATATGCATGCTAGGCTAACCTAACTTCCTCTGAAATCACTAGGAATAGTCAATCTCATAAACAGCAACTCTTAGAACAGAAAAAATAAAAACAAGAAAAAAGAGATTGATTTTTGCAATGCTGATTGAAAATGTACATTTAGAAGGAAAATGGAACAGATTGAGTCTATGAACTGTTATGTATGTAGTTTTTGTGAAAGTTTCTCATTTATTATTACTGTGCAATTACAGTCTTAGATATCTATACCAACCATAATTCAGCATCAGTGTAGATGAATTACCAATACTTGGCTTCCTCTGAGCAGAAAATGCCATATTGCTGAACTGAATTATATTATCAAGCAATGTAAAATTTTTAGCTGTTCTGTCTTTATTTGCATCTCAGGAATCACATTGCTAAATCTTCACATAGTATCTCGAAAAGCACCCCTTTACAACTATATTTTTCCTGCATATACTTTTTATTTAAATTGAAGTTGTATCAACTTACATTTTTAATAGCATCAAAATCCTTTGGGTTCTTATTAGATGGAATCCAAGCACAAAATTCTCTCATCTGCTCTGCTGTACAGATCTTTGAAGTGGAAAGAAATCTCTTCTATGTTTGCAGTTGTGGTTACAGACTGATATGCTTATGTCTTTACATTGCCAAAATGACAAAGTTTTATATAAGCAGTTGCAGTCACACTCAAATGAGAGGAAAAAAAAAAAACGAGAAGAGAAATTAACATATGATTTCTTCAGATCCTGGTTTACAATTCTGCAAATACAGACCTCTTAGAATTTATATTAATAGAATGGATTTTTCTTCAAGTTCTGATAGGTGTTTTTTTGTTTGTGGTTTTTTTTGTTTGCAGGTTTTTTTGGGGTTTGTTTGTTTGTTTGTGGGTTTGGGTTTTTTTTTGGGGGGGAAAGGGGTTTGAGCGTTTTGCACTGATTTTAGTAGAAGCTTTACATTGGAAACAGATCCAGAAGTAAGACTAATGATTGGACCGTGTTTAGGACATAGGTGAGGTAGTTAAAAAGATAACTTTGCTATAAAAATATGGCTCCAAAAGATTGCATGCTTGGCCTTAGTACCAGCAAGACAATTTGTTTACAGCTTCTCAATGTAGATTTTGTCCTGGATGACATTTAAATATACTGAAGCAGAATTTTGGAATTGTATTGACAAGACAGCTTATCAAAGCCAAGAGGGAAACCCATTATAGAACCTATATGACTTATGCTGACCAAAAATTGGCTAAATATAGTGTCTAAACTAAGTGACAGTTAGAGACAGATGTCATTTATAAAGAAGAAAGAAGAAAAAAGAAGTCATTTGGGGAAAAAGGAGTAAGAATCTTGAAGTTATTAAGCTATGTAATTACAGTATCTCTTTTCCATCTAAAATTTCGTTATAATGATGGTGATGATGATGATGACTATTGTTATTATTATTTCCACAGGTAGATGTGCACACATTTCAATTTCAGGGGACTCTATTGTAAGATTACTAATGAAGTATGCAGTGACTTCTGTGGGAGTGTAATATCATACAAACCACCATGCAATACAGACATACAGAGTCTTTCTCACTGCAGGCAACAAAATAAAACAAAAACAAAATAAAACAAAAACAAAAATCTGGGCTACGTAATTGAAGTTCCTCTTCATTATTCTGACATTAGCTAGCCTCAGGCTTTAGAATCTGCTCAATTGTAATGAATCGTTAAGGTTTCAGACGAAGGAGAAGATAATACCTCATTGTACTTTGTTGTTTGCAAGATTTTAACAAAATAACATCTGCTATCTTAGACTGTGGATGACTTAATTTTTAAACACTTGTTCCCAACCTTTAATTTTCTGCAAAACAACCACATAAATTATTAATTCATTTATATTTCCTCAAGGCGAGCTAGACTTCATAAATATTTAAGAATTCTATTGCAAAATAAACAAAAACTTCCGCTTAACTTTTAATTGCAAGTGCCCTGAACCAGCAACAGCATCATCAGTAACAGTAAAGACCAAAGTTTCAGGTAGAAGCACTTTCTTATGAAAAGATTCAATCCTTTTAACTTACGGAAATTCAATATGCTTTTGAACCAAGTTTGCAAAATGTATTCCATTAGCAACGAACATCAGGAAAAAAAAGGTCTCCTGTTTGAGTATAACCCAGTCTTCACTTGAAAATCTCCCCAGTGGTTTCCAGGAACATGAAGTGCAACACACATGTACACTTGTGTATATGCATTCTCCAGGAATACATTTGTTGGTATTGATATGATGTGCTATCCAGGCCCAAATCTGAGTTGCTATTTAATTCTGGCTCTGGATCTGAGAAGTGAAGGTGGTCTCAAGTTTCAGGGTTAGTCTAATGTAATTTCAGCTACCAGCTCCTCCCCTTTACCCAAAGGAATTGCACTAATAATTATGGATCACTGCATTTTCTGTTTCTCACCCCCTCACCAGAAGAGTCCTCATCTCCTAGAAAAAAACAGCTCTCTGAACCCTTTGGAGTATTGCAGAGATCACAGCTAAATTGTGCTCTGAGTCCTGTGAATGCAACAAATTTAGTTATTGATATATATATATGCATATACTATTTCCTTTATGTAAAAAGTGTGCTTTTCCATAAATTCTGTAGGTATTTTTCCCCATATCATACATGAGAAAAATCCTATACAACCACATTTCAGTGTTTTCATGTTTCAGTACTGTTTGAGATAAATCTAATATTTTGAAAATATTTATTAGTTGAAGTTATGTATTTAGGCATAAACATTATCTTTAGAGACTTTTTTTTTCAGCTCCTGAGATAAAATCAGTGAATGACCTAGTCAGATGTTATCTCACTTCATTTAAAAAATAACTTCATGGAGAGAGTAACTATGTAAAAGTTTAAGTCATTATTCCAAAGGAAAGAAAAGAAAAAAGTTATGCCATAAAATGGAAAAATATAGGGTCAGCATTTTCATGTTTCCTCTAGAAATCTAATATTCCTCTAAAAGGTAAAATGTGATGAAAAATCCAAATATGTGTGTAAAAGTTGAGAGTTCTAAATACTTTATACAACATGGAAGAGCTTCAGCTGTAACCATTTTTTCTGTTTGCTTTCTCTTCAAGTCTCACGCAGAGCATTTTGGCTGTTGTTGCCCACAGATACGGATTCATGAGTTCTGACTGCGCTCTCATCATTTCCAGCACTGTCCAGAACTAATTCCAAGGAATCATGCAAAATACAGAGATGTGAGAGTGGAGTAAGGGAGATTTAAAAGAGGCTCGTGAAAGTATTCCTCCTGCCTTGCCATATGGATATTGATTTCTCTCCCTCAGGCTGAATATAATTACCTACTCTAATTTAGCATTGATCTACCCACCCAAGTTTCTTAAAGCACTGCACAGGCATCAATTAAATTGTTCCTAATACCACCTTTGTGAAGTAGGATAGCTATAATTATTCACACTTAGAAGATGTTGAGGGGTGAAAAGTGATTCGTCCTGAGCTAGGCAGTGAAACAAGCCAGGATTAAAGCGTGAGACAATTATACCCTGCCATGTGCCTGTTATCAGATCATTCAGACTTCTTCTGAAGGCAAAATATTTGCTCATCTAATGGCTTGGGGTTCCAGTGAAACATACCTGGTTAGATAATGAGCGTACTATGACTGGCGCTGATCATATCAGATGTGCCTATTGCCTTGACTTCTCTCCTTTGGGGAATTTTTTCAGTCTTATTTTTTGTCTTTTTTCTTCTATCCACCCTGCTTATAATGTAATAGGCTTTTATTTCCTATGGTTTGACTGTTGGCACTTGACTGCTGTTTTTTTTCCTGATAAGGACCTTTATGCATTATTACATGCAAGAAATAACACCTCTTGCTGCTGAGGATAACAAGCATGGTTTTGCTGCTCTGCTTTTTAGTGTCACTTTATTTAGTAGTTCAAGAGAAATCAGCTAGGGTGCTGATGAGGAGTACAAAGTACAAAGTATTTCATATACACATCCAAGAGTTCAGGAAAATTTAAATTTCTAGCATATTCATTATGAAAGTCCAATACTAAAGCAACACTTGGATTAGAAAATTCTTTGAATCAGATAGCAGCAATAAACCAAAGTAAGACGGGATATCAGATTTAATTTAGATAGCTTTTCGATGCAATATATGAGTTGTAGTCAACAAAGAGAAAAACACAAACAAAAAAATCCCCCACCTAGCACGCTTTTGCAAGGCTTGTAACCTGTAAAAGGGCAAACATTTACAGATATGTTCAAATGTAAGGTGGCCATGACCTTTAGCCTTCTGATTCAAGCTTTATCTGAGAGAAAATCATACTGATATTGGAAAGCTGTACAATATGTACAAACTTTAATTATCAGCTAGGCTATGCTACCCAATGCTTCCAAAGAGAAACCACAGGAATGTCAATAACTCAGTACTTATTATTTGACCTCATTTTCCTACACTGCTTGTCTTGAACAATGTTAAGTCTTTGCATTTTTGGCCAAGAATTTCCTACTTCAAAGAATCCCCTCTGGGAGGCACTTAGGGCCGTAGGTTATCTTTAAACATGCTCACAATATGATCCAAGTTGCTTTAGGCTTCACTGTTAGGAAGTTCTAGAAAATTAGGGACAGAGAATACAAACTCCTTAGGCTGTTTTGAAATATACATTTTTCAGCATAGAAGATGGAAGAGGTGGTAATAAATTCACTCTTACTTCCTGATGAAGCAAAGTGATGGAAATTAGGCAGTATTTCCTTGCTCTGTTCCTTAAAAATATGCAATGTATGTCCCACCTAAACCTCCCTTGATGTGTACAGCCTGTCAAAACTGCATTGTGAAGGAAATATTGTTGTTTTTTTTTATGCTCACCCATCTTACAACACAGGGAATCATGTCTGACACAAACCAGAGAAAATATAAGATTGTCACAATCTGTCAGTATTTAGTGCATTTTAAGATCTCCTGGAAATGCATCTGAGTCCCGAGTCACACAATTACCATAAAGCTCCGGCATGAAGCACTTAGTGAAGCAATTTCTAGGCACAAGTACTGTTTCTTCATGTCTCCAGAATGAGCCAAAAGGAGAAGAAGAATGCTTTTCTATTACATGCTGTGTTTACACTGCCTTTTCCATTCTCTAGGCATGTAGATTTAATAGTGCCCTTACACAGATTTTGCTGTGATGCCTTTCTTAGGAAACTCTACGGAGTAGGTAACCCCTAAAGTAACTGGAGTAGAAGAGTCAATATTGCACATGAATTTGTCATATGGAAATATTGCTTCTGCTGCTGCTTTCCCCCTCAAATAACAGTAAGGTTTGGGAATATATATTATAAATGCTAAAATAGCACATTTTGTTTATATGTTATTTACAAAGGGATCTGTGCCTGCAGGTGCAAGAAATGGAGATAATTATCTATTGTTAATTTTCCATTTGCAGAATGAAATGGGGAGCATTATATATATACCTATGTCCACCCCTACACACGAAGAAGAATGAGTAACTAAAATCTATCAAGTACTTGGTAAAAAAGCAGCAGAGAATCTTTGGCTTTATGGTGTTGTCGGGGAGGTAAGGCAGATAATAGCTTTCTCTGATAAAAGTTTCCCAGTCAAAGAAAAGCATTTAACATCAGCAATACCTCAAGCCCATACTGTGCAACTTTAAGCATCACCTCAGTGGCAGAACAGCTGGACATGTTCATAGGGGCTTTTTGATAACCCCAGGACATAATGTGTGCTCTGATCATTTACAAGAAATAGGAATGCTTTTCATATGCATGACCTACCATGCATTTTAACTGGGAAAGGAAAGGTACTTATCAAGATAACACTGACAGGTGGCAGAGCAACTTGAACAGTACAAGATAGAAATTCTCAGCCAGAGGGTGGCAAGAGAAAATGAAATAATGCTGACTGGTATAAGCTGATAGGTCTCCAGTTACAGCATCCTGCTTGTGTGAAATAGGACATTTGGAGGGATTTGGATTGATAATGCTGATAATTCTTATTCCAACCCCCCCGTTGGAGTTACTTTATTTTCCTTACAGTATTCTTTCACACTGAATACAATCATTCTTTGTGCAGGAACATTCAGGATAACTTTAAGATGAAAAAATTTAGAATAACAAACTTTTTCCTTTTCTGCTGGCAAAAGAACAATCATTAGATTATGAATCATGTGGCCCCAGTGAATCTGTTTAAATGGAGACAGGTATTTTTCAGGCATCCTGAGTCATGGTTCCCTTTATATGACTTTCTCTTTGTCACAGTTTGTTTTACCTTCTCCATGACCTGAATAAGCTAAACATAACTCAAATGTGGTGCGTTATCCTTAGTTTACTAGCTATTAAGTTTAAAATAAATTATTAGTCTTATACTTTTGCACCACCAAACAAAATAGAAACCCCAGTAAGAGTCACAGAATCACAGAATATGCTGAGTTGGAAGGGACTCACAAGGATAGAATCATAGAATAGATTAGGTTGGAAAAGACCTCCAAGATCATCAAGTCCAACCCCTGATCCAACTCCAATTAC
>JAYRBT010000114.1:67038252-67063022 GCA_036023395.1 Myiotriccus ornatus | reverse complement strand
ATGCAGCCAGCGCCGGCCGGGTTTGCAGGCTTGCTTCGGTCCTCGCTCACAAAACTCTTTCCTTCTCCCTTAAAGCTTAAGTGTTTCTTCCATTCTTCCTGGATTTAGACAAATACATATAAAGGAAGGGCAAAGATGACCTGTGGGACTTTCATTTACTGAAAAGCATGTTGACTGCAAGAATCAGAAGAACAAGGCTACAACCCTGATTCTTACTATGAATTCACAGAATTTAATGGTAATTCAGCAGTTGTGCTTCCCTTAACATAGTAAACTTGTGGAACGCTGAAGCAAGTGAAGACAAATGTTTTATTATATGAATAATGCTGTGATTTCATTTCTCAAATAAATGTTTAGCAAAGCAGCATTATGAAATTCCTCCCACAATCTGCAATAGCTGCAGTTATCTGCTATAGATAGCAACATATTCTTTATTTATACTGACCCATGAGCAACCTGAATCAAGACATAAAAGTCTTTTTCCTGTTACTGATCTTGATGGTATCAAGATGGAAGATATTTTCCCTGTAGAAAAAAAACCTATAAACTTCTCTTATACTATCACCCTAATTATCCTATTTACTAATGAAGATAGGATATGAGGACTGAAATCAGAGCAGGTATGTGTACATGGAACAGTCACACCCTTGGATCCTGTCTAGATCTACGTACAAGCAAGGAATGAAAGCCCTGTTAAGCTCAGGTTAGTTCCTGACCAAGGGACATTCCCAGCAGCTGCCTCCTAGCAAATAAATGGATCTTGAGCACAGAATATCTACTGTGATTTGCATACATAGCAGGACTGATTTACTATGATGTTATTTCTGTTTTATGGTGATACAAAATGAGTGAATTGTTTCATCTATCTCAGCAGTTCTCTCCTTTATAGTTTATTTAAAAGCATTTAAAATGTATTTCAAAACTGGTTGAACCAGGTGCTCAAGACTTCCAGGTTAGTGAAAGGTCAATACAAAAAAGAAACTGCTGTGCTTGACCCAATAGCTGTGTCGTTCTTTCTAATTTTCTGTGTTAGGTTGTACAGTTTCTTAAGAATGTGCAGTTATAGTATATATGTTGCTCAAAACTACCACCAAACAGGATGCAGTGCATGTATGCAGAGGGGTTAGGCTGATCTTGTCACCTCCTTTTTCCCCAACAAGTTCTTGAGCCATAGGGGCAGATCATAATGAAGATTTATTGAGACAGCTATAGTTTATTAAGTTTTTGTTATTAAAAGGCCTTAGCTGTTATTATCAATACCATATATCTGTTCACACAGTACAGCTTTTGTCACACAGTTCACTTTCAATTACCCAGTGGGAGCTACAATGAGGAGGTCAACTGAGAAATCCACTCAGAAGTGGAAGGCTTCAGATACACTAGGGGTCTCTTGGGGTAAGATCAGAAAGTCTCTGAAGAGGTAGTAAACATGTAACCCTCTTGTCTTTGCCCATAGCAACCATCACATTCTTTCATGTGGTCTGTCATCACACAACCTGTTGTTCATATGTGTGTTGGCCTTGCACAAATTTGGCTAACTCTTGGTGTCCTGAGTTTATCAGAATCACTAGACTCCAGAGTTTATCCTCTGATAAGCTCTTTCATGTCCTCTGAAACATCTCCTGTCTGTTCCTTCTCTCCCTGCCCTGATGTCCTTTTATCTTTACATTACTAGGAAATAAAAGTGAAGTCATATCATTGTGGGATTTTTTTCCTCCTTGCAGAAAATTTCCCTTCTGCTAGGAGTTATCTCTATTATGTCACTTCAAAATTTGTTACTTTTAAGAAATTCCAACATAGCGGATGTATACAGAGTTAATATAATATAATCTGGTAATGTGCATTTATTGGTTTGTCACTATTAAAAATTGTCAAATAGTTCCTCAGTATTTTCTGCCCTCAGGAATTATGGCAAAGTTTTTCCAACTAGGGAGCTCTGAATATCTCCTGCTTCCCTAGTCCGCAAATTACTGAACACCACTTTTCTGTTTATAAATGTGAGAGAAAACAGAAACAGCCAAAAAAATTACACAACTGAAAAAAGGCCCATTGTTCTGAATCGTAAAACTGCCAAAAAGGTAAATTGCAGGTCTAAAAATGAATTTATTAAAAGAAGATGGAAGACCTGTTTTTTTCAAACCTTCCAATAGAGGCACTAAATCAAATCCCAAATCTTCAGTAGCAGATATTAGACGTCAAGCTTACAGCTCCCACATTTATCTCCCCATGCTCTGGGCGTAGTTTGGTTCAGTGCTGAAATGAATAGGGCTGCTATAATTAAGATGCAAAGACACTGCCTCTGTGCTCTTCCTCATGCTATCCATATCGTTAGTCCTTGAAACCTAGGCATCTGAGACTGAAAATAAACTTTATGTGAGGAAAAATAACATTAATGAAGGCAAAGCCTCTAGAAAAAAATTACAACTTATTCAGGAAATCAGAACATTATTCTTTCACCATTTCTCAAAAAAATCTTTATAAAGTTATTCTTCTCAGTATAATAATTTTAAGTGATTCATCATTTCTTCTACTGGCTCTTATAGCATCTTTCTGAAAATGTTCTCTTAAGATTCAAACACAAAGCTCACTTCTTTTTTTGTTAGATACTGCTGTGGATATTTCTGAAGAGTGATTTATAGGCTGTAGATTCTCTTACAAGTAAAAAGATTCAAAACATAAAAAGATCACAGCAAATAGCGAAGCTGACCTAGAAAGGTACAGTTCAGGCTTAAAACTTTGATTTGGTAGGTTGCCCCTCATGCAGCTTATAAACTGTTAAAACACAATCTGGTTTCTCTTCAAAGTGAAAGAAATACTCTCAATGGAAAAGTCTTGAGACAGAATGGGACTAGTAGTTTACTGGGATGAGGCAGCAAAAATTAAAGTTCCACCTATGGTATTCTGGCAAAACCAAGCAAACAAGCCAAGAAGTGTCACAGCAATGACAGCCTTATAAATTCATGCAAATGACATTGACTCTAATATCAAATGGTTACATCTATATAAAAAGAGTCAAAGCTTTACAGAATGACCATTGTAATAATGTAAAGGAGCCATTTGGTAAAAGAATCAGAAAATTTTGAGTAACCTAAATACTTCTGCAGAATAAATAAATATTTTATAAATATGTTTGCATTTGAAAGTGCAACAGGTTTGTGAAAATCCTCAGTGTTTGTTCTGGGTATATGCTATGAGAATAAAGGATGGATGACTCTTAGTTTTGTCTTACTAGTGTCTCCTGACTTTACCTCCCAAATCGTGCATTTGAATTTATCTAATATTTAGGTAGCAGACCTGAGGAGTTCCTCACCAAAAGATGTTATGGATGCATGGAAGGGAGACTAGACAAACTGGAAGGAATACCTATGGGAAGCTACTAAACAGATAAACTCTCTCTGGTTCAGGAAATGGCCTGAGATGAAAACAGTTGAAGTCTAAGGGTTTAGCTGGGGGAAACAATGTTTACTAGCTCTTAGTTCTCCTCTGCCCTCGGTTGCTGGAGACAGCCTACTGGATTGGTGTTGCCAATGCAAGACATTCTCCAGAATATACTTTTACTTCAACAAACAGTCATGTTTGATTTTGAGTCTCCTCAACTGTTGTTTCTAGATATATCAACTACTTGTAGCGATTGTTATATATTTCTTTTCTGAGTCTTCGTTGTTATTGAGAAAAGTACCTTTCAAAGTAATTTTGATAGAAATTACTGGATGGCATTTATAAATTAATATCATTCTCCTAGCAAAATTTAGTACCCTTTGACTTGTGCCCTTAATTTTCTTTTTCTTCTATTTTTCTATATATACACACACAGAGGAATACATATTGAAACAGATTGAAGGAATTACTCCTTTAGGAGCCTAAGTTGATGCACACATTGTGTTTTAATGAACAGCTGTGCTCTTCCATCTCAATTAGTGTCCACAGCACAAGTGGAACTGAAAACAGGAGAGAAGACAGAGAGCTACATCAGCGGTATCAGGAAGTTTCTATATTTAAGTCAAAGAAAAGGGTCAATTTATCATTTTTGTCAACTTCTGTGAGGAATAAGGGGGGTAGGACGACTGAGTGAAGTATGAGAAAAATAATTAATAAAACAAGGGCCAAAAAGTATCAGCTTGAACACCGATTTCAAAGAATATGAGAAGCTTAGTTAATAGTTATAGAGAAATGGTGACTAGTGAAAGCTCAGGGCACTGGTAGAAGGATTGTACAGGTCAGCATTGTCAAGACTTCTGCTCAGAATGCAAAAGAGAAGGTCTGTGTTTTATAACAATCATCAAAAGTATTTATAGTTTTTCATCTTACAAAATAATTTTCTGTTATGTGCTATGGACCTAGCTAAAACATTTTTTGAATCGATGTTTTAGATGCAGTTCTATTTTTTTTACTGAATTCCCCTCTCTGTTTTTTCTTTATGACCTTAGCTTGTAATTTTTCTTATTCCACTGTGCTGGAAATGATGCACCATTGTCCAGTCAGTAATTACTCTTCCAATATGGACTCGTTGAGTCTTATAGGATTTACCTGACAACGCAGGCTGGGACAGCTACAGTACCCATGGGCTCAGGCTAGTCATCACAGAGAGAGTTTTTTGTGCACAGCTGCCCAAGAAGATAGAGCTGGACTATTGTCAGGGTAAGAGGGCACTGTAAGCAGCTGCAGATGTACTCAGCTGTACTAATGCTGAGGTGGTATCTAGGATGGCATTGTTGTGACCTAAAGGTCAGAAGGTACAACAAGGACATCTGCATCAACTCTGGGAGAGTACAGCACAGTGGAGAGAGAGAGGCATTTTTATTGCATGATTCATATGACCAAACATAGATGTTTAGCTCAAAATTTTCAGCATAGAAATGCCTACTTCTCTGTGGGGACTAAAAGCCTTTTTGTTCAGATGAATCCCATGCAGAGTTCCTGCTATGGCAGAGCAGTGAAGGTCATCTTCTCCCTGATTTGCTTCAGAACTTCCTCTGAACAGTGGCTGATGCTTGGATTTTCTACAGAAGAAAGAAATAATCTCCAAAGGTTTCACTTCCTGATTTTTTTTCCCCTAATATTCATTAGTTTTTCTTTTGTATTCCTGCTGTGAATGTATATTGTGTGTCAGCCATCCTGACACAGTCATAGCTTAACTATGAAGACATTTTAGCAAACATTCATTATTTTTTACCCCTCAAAAACTTCTATAAAGCAAGCTACTCTATTTCATTAATGCAAGCAAATTTGTGTTTTGTTTGTTTGGGGATTTTTTTCTGTGTTTTGAAGCCAGTGAGGAGCTGTAAAGATACGTATATCTGACCAAATATGTTTGGTGATGGAAAGTTCCTTATATACGTTACTACACTGAAAATGGAGCAACCTCTGGAGAGTTTGATTTTTTTTTCAAATACAGGCAAAGTGTTAAACATATAATACTACTCTCGTGTGATTAATTATATGCCAAGTTGCATGAGACAGGCACTCTGAACTTGCAAAAGCATGAAAACCAGCACCTAGAGTGAATACACTCAGAAATATGTATGAAAAATAAATAGACATCTCTTGAAATTCCTTAAGTTGGAGAGAGAAATGGAACAGTAAAAATGTACTTCCAAGAAGTAATATCACATTTGAAAAAAATAAGATAGATGGAAACAATGTCTCCTTTTTCCCTCTTGCATTTTATATGAGATGCTGCCTCACTGTGTGACCTGAAGGACTTGTTGCAGTATAGACAGAACACCAATACAGCAAACTATTCCTCTTTTCTTATGTAGACACATAACAATCTTTAAATGTTAATGTGCATGCTTATTGACATTACTATATTCTACAGTTCCCCCCTCCCCAGTCTCTAATTTCTTCATGTCACTAAGCATGACAGACCGGGTTCTAGCAGAAAAATAGAAGACTATTTGACATGTTAGAATAATGGAAAATATTACTGCAAAGGGAGAACCGAAATATACCTTTGCTTCAAATAACCCTACACTCATTGCCGTTAAATAGCCAAGAGTTTTTAAAAACCAAGCATTCATTGTTTCATGCTTTTAATATATGGAAAATCTGATATTTTGGATGATTATACTGGTGTCAGCAGAGAATTAATTCTTTCAAAGTACCTGCAGAAAAGTCTAGGGAGAGGATGCCTCTCTGCCATTTCCCTATGATTTCACAATTCTTGCCTAGTCAAGAAAATCTGCTCCCTAATTTAAGGTTATTTAAGATTGTACGCACTTCTCACAGCCAAGGATCCAGAGGGGTACTGCACATGCTATTTTACCTTTTCCCATCCCCATTTTGCTCCTATGCTTCTTCCCTCAAGAACATTTTTGAGAAAGGCTGAGGACTGGGAACTGAAGCAAGTGGGTTAGCTTTGTGCCACATCAGCAACATAAAGACTCTGGAACCAAAGCCAAGAGTTCTGCCCCAACTATCTAACACTGACCATGGCATTCTCTATCAGGAAGATACTCATAATTTCAGGTAATTAAATGACTAGGAAGCTCATTTTGTGGTTGGCAGGCAAAATTAAACATGTCAAATGAACAAAACCTGCTTAAATGAGTGAAATACTGAGGCTGATATTGATTGCAATTGGTTAATTAGTTTTAGAGAATATTTTGATCAACGTTTTTGACTGCTAAAAATGATGCAAATGAAAAGCCAACATTTTCTCATTTTTTCTTGTGCTAGGATTGTTGGGACTGAAGGAAAGGTTAGCTTGTATTTTTCTACTTCAAGAACAAAGCTACTGCATATTGAGTTTGGTTATTTATGCTTGTGATAAAATATCTATGACAAATTTTGAAAACAATTAGAAAAATAGAATAATTGTTTGGTAAACAATTCTCAGAAAATGTGTACATTCTTCAGTTAACCTACTACTTCAAAATGCATATATATATATATTTTAGCAATTCTTGGAACAAAATTTAGACATCTATATCCGACTTAGCATGCTCTCTGGACTACTGCATTATTCAATGGAAGAAAAGATTTCTCTATTCTGTAAAAAGATTCTTCTATTCTGTAAGTTCATGAAATAAAGCTTTCCAGAAACTCAGTATGTGCTGTTACCAGATCTGTTTTTACAGTGGTAAATGCTACATTTAAAAGAAATGTTATAGACTCCGGTATGTTTAAACACACATTTTGATAGATATTCCTTTTACTGCATAGTGAAACAGATCTTTTAAGAGGCTTTTGAACATTAATATACATATAATGGCATACATACATATACATATTAATATGCCTATATGCAATAATATATATCGGTCAGAAAGAAATTAATTCATATTTAGAACAGTACTCATGATCTTGGCTGTTTTATTTCTCAGAAAATCAAAAATATTTGGATTTTAAGCACCCACTAAGTTTTCATTATAAAACTGTGCTGGCAGTAAACACACACAAAATAGATTGCCAGAACTAATTTTCATTCTTTGCATTTTTATTATTTGAAGTCATCTTATAAGTAGAACTTAACAATAAAGGAAACTGAGACTAGGAATTGCTACAGCTATTGCTATTATAACTTCAAATAGAGCAGCGCATTGCAGAAAAACACAGAGTCTGGTTTTAAAGTATTTCTCAGTGCCTAGTCTGCTGGGAATTTTTGAAGACTTGGTCCCTAAAGGTGCAGTGGAATGATGAGCAAAGAAAGTGAAGACAGTCTCTGTTTATTTTGAGTGGTACATCTGTTCCCCCAAACCTTTCATGTCAGTTGGCCCTTGATTATGATCCAGCAAGTCTGATGACTGTGGCTTGTGTTTCAAACTTTATTTCTCTGAAGTTATAGAGATGAGTTCTACATTGAACATGTAAGTAGAAAACTTCTTGTGTCCAGCTATTCCCCACAGCTGCAGAAGAGGCTAGGGAAATCTTGATCTGTAGTGTTTACATCCTCTGAACTGGTAGGCCCTTGAGTGTATGTAACAAATAAAGTTGTTTGTACTGCACCCAGTGAGTTACAAGCACATGTAAGAGCTTGAGGGGTTTGGAGCAGAGGGCTTTTAAATACACTTGCCATCTGATTTCACACGTTTGCAAATGTGCTTTGCTGAAAGCATGATGAAGTTCAAATGAATCCCTTTGACACAATGATGGAGAAAAGTTGAGATTCACCCTGATATGGATGTGCAGAGGCAAGAGATTTTTTAAATCAACTCAGCTAAATGAATATACAGTGTGTCCCCTGCAGAGCTGCCAAGGTCAGTGAGAGTGCTGGTAATTTGCTGTATAAATGCCAGATGCACAAGGTATGGTGCCTCCAGGCATTTTTAGTTCACATTGTTTATAATGGAAGTCAAACGCCAAGGTTCATTACAGTAAAAAACTTAGTGTTTCTTCCTGTCTTGCTTTGACATAAATCCAAGTACAAATAAATAAATAATGGTCTAAAGGTTTAAGTAGGATCCTTTTACTGGCACAAATTGTCAGTAAACTTTAAAGGCATGTAGGAACTTTAGATATTTTTTTTAACCGATTAGGCTACAGGATTTGCCCTTCTACACGGTCTCTCTAATTAAGAGGGAGTTTGAAAAACAGTTTTGCAGTTAGGCATCTTTACCTTTTTACAAAACATTTGTTTTATATTGAAGTCCTCCACCACTTAGTTTGAGCTATTAACTAGCAAAGACAGATATCCAATATTTTTCCTTTCATGGCATGACATTTCATGTGCAGAGGGTTTTCTTTATTTAGTAAGAAAGGAATGGGCATCTAACCTAGTATGGAAGCTCTTGGATCCTTGGGTCCAAATCTCAGGTTCTGCAAGCAGTCATTCTTCATAATCCCTTTCTTAAACTTATGTAGTGGTGGAGGCAAAAAGTCTACTGGAGAGATATTACACAGAATATCTTTCTCCTAATGATGAGAAACCTTCTCCTGATTTCCCTGCTAGAATTATTCGCAGACAGTTCCTATCCATTTGATATTTTGCCAGTGCTCTCTTTTAGTTTAAACAGATCCTCTCTTGCCCTGGTGTTTCCCTGTCTGTGTTTTTATACTTAGTAATTCAATATAATTTAGCCTTATAATTTAATCTGTTTTATTAGATTACCCGAAACAACTCCAGTTTTACTCTTCTTCCAGGACTCTGATACTCCAAGAGCCTTTTTCTTCATGTGTTCTCCACTGAATTGTCTTAAATACTGCACAGTTCTCCAAAAACAGCCAGAAGTACCTTGTGTAAAGCCACTCAATGGCCATGGCTCCTTCTGGAATTACCTCACCTGGTACAAGTATGAATTACCTTTGTCTTTTTACATATATCACTGTGGTTCGTAGGCATCACTGGTAAACACAGATCCTCTCCTTTTCTAATATTATGAGCTTATAACATAAGTTCTTAATATGAGCCCATAAGTGTATGACATGGCCCTTTGCTCATTTGGATTTTTATCTCATTACTATTATGCAAATTCCTAAGGTAATCAGATCTTCCAAACCTCTCCTGCACTGGGGGTGTTTCCCAGTGTCATGACAAGAGTAAATTCCATTAAAACAAGCTATCTTTTCACACTGAGGTCACTGAAAAAAATATTAGATAGTTCCAGAATTGATTTGTTACTTGCAAACTTCCTTCAGCATCTTCAGCTATTTTCTCCCTTTCCTCTAGTATTCATCTAACTTCCATATTAGTCTTAAACTTTTCCATGTTAACCAATTTGTTGTCCCAAAGCACCTATGAAATGCTTAAAAGAACATCTCAGAGAAATTTCTTGTATTTTTAAAGCAAATTGCTAGATCAATTTAGCATAATCTATAAGTTTCTGCCATGTTTTGTTTTGTGACATTTTATGACTTTAATTCTTTTTCACCCCCACTTTGAATTATTTAAAAACCTTTAATTTCATTTTGAGTGTTTGCATAACATTGAGATCTGATGAGTAGGTCATTATTTGCCTGAAAAAAATCTCCTCTCCACTAAACTTCTTGATTTTATCATTACTCCATGCCCTGAAATGACAAATAAGTGAAACAGAACGTTTCGGAACATGCATCTAGATTTAAGTTCCCAGTTCGTAGTTTAGTGCTGCTGTCATAAGAAAAGAATAACTAGAACTTTTCCTTTTTAGAGAGAAAGTTTGATCTTGTTGCAGTTTTGGAAATCTGGAGCATACTGTATACATGTTGTGTACTCTTGCATCTTGCCATTGGTTTACGTGGCACATTTGAAAAACAGGAAAATCCAACACAAACCAATTTCCTTATACCATTTCAGTAAGATTATATGCATGGCCTCTTTCTACCATGACCAGGAGGGGGATGCAATGCCATAGTTTACAGGGGAAAACTTAAATAATTTAAATAAGGGAGTGAACGAACAAAATATGATGACTTATTGAAGGGAAATATCAGAGACTAGTAGGCCAGAGGAAAAAAAATACTGCAAAGACACTAAGGTGTTTAGACCTAATGTTTCCATTTTGCAGTAATTCAGACATAGACTTTGATTGCCATCTTAACACTGTGAGCCTTAGTCTTGGAGTTTATAAATTTTTCAATTATTTAATCACCCAACATACATAATTTTGTATGATCTATAAATGAGCTGTACTTGATAGTCTCACAGCTGAAGAATTTCTGAGACATTTAAGATTTGCAACAGTTCCTTGTAAAATACCATGATTTCTTTGGTTCAAGAGTTTCCTTCCTCATACTGTGAGATGGAAAAACACAAACCACTTCACTATAGTATTTTCTCCATGGCTGATTTACAACTCTTATGTTTACCAGGTGTTGAATGGTCTTGTGGCAAAACATAAAGTGGGAGGAAGTTTGTACTCTAATCCTGGCTGTGCCTCAGGCTTTTGTATGAATTCATGGACGAGTAGTCTAACCTCTTCAATCCTCAATTTATTTTACAGCAAACTGGGGGGAAAATGATACAGTCTGTCTTGCAAAGGTGTCAGGAGGGTACCTTCTGGCACTTTTAGATGGAATTGGGTGCTCCAGAAAAGCAAATCTTATTAACTTTTAACCTTCTTCTGTCTATAAACCATCAGTGGAGATGGGATCAGAGACCTTATCATTTGCCAAAGGAAGTGTATGCAAAACTAAGTTTGAAGACCTACCTAAAAATTCAATATTAACTATTAAAGCCCTCATTAATGAATTCTAAATAGACAAAGACTCCTTTAGTGCATAATTCACTTGTAAATTTAATCATGATAGCTGTGATCACTCAAAATAAATTTCAAATGAGAGGTTAATTACTGATGCTAAGCATCTCCTCTCTCTGACAATTGTCATTTGGAATATATTTTCTAAGCATAATCCACACATCAAATCAGTTTAAATTCATAAGTAATGCCAATAGTGGAAAGATAAGCTTGGCATCTGGTCATTTGAAGCTACCAGGTGTATCATATATATGACCACAGCTGTTCACTGTGGTAACTGAAGGGAAAAAAAATGAGAAAAATAGAGATAGACATTGTGAACTATCAAGAGGCAGTGCTATGTTATTATTTTAGTTACAAGGGGATGCTGATTTGCTTTGTAATTTCAACGTGAAGTTGTTATTAAATGTCCAATATATGCCTGGAATTCTGTTTTCATACAAGTTTTCGATAAAAATAGAGGCTAGTATCAAAAGGGCTGTTTAAACAGTAATCAGAAAAGGAGAAAAGTGGAATGATGACTTTTTACCATAATTTTGGAAGACCCAGATCCAACTCTATGTGAAGGAAGCCATAAGAATAATACAACACAGGAAAAGGAGAAGAAATCTGTAAAATCACTATTATAGTCTATGACATAGCAGAAATGTATCACAAATCCTTGCCAAAAAAAAAAAAAAAAAAAAAAAAAGCGTTAATTTAGGGTATTTTAAGGGCAATTATTTTGATTTTGGAGCGTTTTTTCCCAGCATGTTGTACAGCAGTACCCCATGCTTTATATGTATGCATTGGCCCAGCTTAACACCCTTGCCCCTCAAAAAAAAGAAAAAAGAATTTCCAATTCCCAATCAGTCCCCCAGGTAAGTTGTGCCTCTGGGAGCTGGATAAGAAGCTCTTGGATCTGGCTGAGCAGCAGACGAGGTCATCCCACAAGTGTGGCCCTGTAGTGAGTACACCAAATGTGCTCTTATCCAACACTTCCTTTTTCAGATTCAGGTAGAGATGCGACTTCAGAGAACTATGGAAATGCAGAAGTGAAAGAATATGGGTAAATTTTGAATGATCACGTGTTTGCAGAAGAGGACTTGTACTACTGAGGTTAAGAAGGACGGTCTTATGACCAGAATTTCAAAGATACATATTCAAGTCCTAGGCCTGTGACTTCACATCTTTACATATATCCTTGAGCAAGTCATCTGATTTCAACGATTTAGATCATCAGTTGTTTTCTTTGTTCTTTCTCACAGTATCTTTTCTGATATTTATCTCTATGTGTTTGCACAGTGCTTATCATACAGGTCTCCCAGTCTTTCAACAGGTTAATGAGCTCTAAGTTATAGTTTGAAATTATGATATCAGCTACTCTGTAAAATAACTGCCTGTACTTATGCCAGGGTAAATGTAGGTAGTTTTCTTCTTCAGTGAGGGATAAGCTGTCTCACTTTTACTGTAGAGTGAGAGCAAGCACTCAGACTGTTGTTAGAGAGTAGCAAAAATATTATAATTCTATACTCCAGATTACTCTGTGATAGTTTATATATGTAGCTGTCTTTCAGTACAGGGATTTTTTGAACTCAGCTATAATCAGCACATGTAGATAAATCAACAAACCACTGAAATTATCAAATTTTTAACAACAGGCTTTAAAACATAAAATATAAAAGATCAAGGATTTTTTTGAGAAATGAAATATCTTAAGCTTCTCTTCCTATCTGCCCAGGAAATTTCTAACTGGGTTTTCTCTTTGATTGCTCTCAGAAGGCTTGTAATCATTTTTCTTCATTGTCATCCTTATCATCATCCTCCAAACTTCTGAATGGTAAGCACACCTCAAGGTGAAGATTGTAGGTAACTTGTGTTTGCTCATCAGTGAATGTTACGCTATTGATGGTAGATACAAGTAGTTAAATCCTTCAATAATTAATAGTCAACAACACTTAAAAATAACCGAGGGTGAACTTCTAAGAGGTTTCATTGTAAGTATGTTCAGAATTGCATGTATTCCTTTTTTGGTCTTTCTACTATAGCTTTTGTCCCACATAAATCAACGTTTCTTCCTGGTAAATAGAAGTTTTTTTATGTAATTACTAGAAGTGGTGGAACACTTAGTGGCATAGTTGTGCTTTCTGCCAGGAAACGGTGGTGTGAAGACACAAAATTTATTCATAGAGCATACGGATTTTTGACCTGTTTAATATCAATATTTGTCATTTCAACAAAGTCAACTTTGTTGTGACATGTAAAATGCATCGTATTGAGTTAATCATTACAATCAACATTTATTAATTTAATATTTTCAGAATGCATTATTTAATGTAAAATTTAAGGACTTTCTAGACTGATTGTCAAAGACAGAGATCAAATGTTCCTGCTGTTTGTCTAACCAGCTAAGTTATCCACTGAATTCTGAGCCACATGATAATATCCCTGTAAGTTTGTGTTACATCTTCTTTTCCACTCCCCAGACCTGATATGCATACAGGTTGAACCAGGGATCCATAGGAATATTACCTTTTTCTACAGAAATTTCTATCCTTTAATTCTCTTTAACCTTTCAGTCTTCCTCTTCAGCTCTGCTCAGTTCAAGAATTAGTGTTGGTCCTTAGGCTGAGTTAAAAAATAATCCTCCTTCGCATCATAATCATATAGAATGATGAAAAAAGATTTACTGTCCTTGTATCATGTCTGTATAGTAGGCAATATCCTTATTCAGTTTTCATCACACACTTCCTTTCAATTCAAGCTAATTCATCCCTGGGTTTTGCCAACTTTTTTTTTAATTTTTTTTATTTATTTTTTAAAATAATTTAAAATCCAGAATAAATAAACACTGGCTGCTATTACCATCTCAGTGCCCTTCTGCTGTGTCTGACTCGTCACTTTCATGATGGGGCTATTTCTTTTAAATCTCCATATTGACTGCTAGTATGCTTTGTCACCCTTTCCATTCCTTTTGTCTCTGAATCTGTAATTGAAATATAGTTTCGTCAGCTTGCATTTCTTTGCAATTTTACCTAAGAGATTTCACCTTGATTGCTGTGTTGGACAAAGTTCCCAAGATGGTCTTACTTCTTGTGCAATCTCTGATTCCCTTTTAAAAGATAAGGAAAACTGAAGAACTGACCTATGAAAACTGCTGCACTAAAGCTCATACCATTTTTTTCAGTTAGGATCATTATTAAGATTTTTCCCCCTCAGTGCTCATTGCCCTTTAATGTTTCCTGTTATCACAAATTAAAAGACTAAGGAAAATATGCTCCAAATATGTTAGAATTTAGAAAATCATGAAAAGCTTTGAACAGTTCAAAGTCAATTTCCATGTAATTTTTAAATATTGCAAACATGTAACATACAGTGTCTTCCGAAGGTCATTCGATTGAGTCTTTGTGAACAAGGTGTTGTAGAACCCATTTCACTGCTGGCTAGGATTTGATTCAACATTATCCCACAGCAGTGGAAGCTGCTGAAGCTAATCAGGGGTGTTATCAGCTCTGACTTTTATTGCTTCTGCATAGCAAAGTAGGCAATAACAAAACTGTAAATGCAGGATTTATTCTTTGCAGGGGTATACCTCATGCTTGGAAGATTAATGAAGAATTCCTGATTCACTGTTTACTAAAGATACATCTGTGCTATAGTATTTTAATTGTAAATCCCTTATTTGACATACTAACTAATGGTTCCTGCTGAATTAATAAAAGCGACATATTAACTTTAAATCCTCGATAAAGTAAAGATTGCTGTTTTAATATCCCATCCATATCCTTTATCTTTCTACAGGGGCTTTCAGGCCAGTAGTTTTAATAACATGCATGAATGAAGATGCTCTTTTTTAACACAAATGGTGGCAAAGAGTTTTTCCTTTATATTAGCAGGCAATCAATTCCAATAGCTTTTTAATGCTTTTTTAAAGAATCAATTTTAAAGCAGAAGCTCTTCAGGGGACCCTCTTAAACTTCTTCACAGCCAGTCTCCTAATTTTCTATTACAATGCAATCTAAAGCAGCTAAAAAAATAATGCAGATAATGTTTGCTGGGTAATGATTTCCAATTTCCCCATTTCATGTACCCTGTTATTAGGAGGATCATCTTTGCTGTGTAAATTAATTTTCAATTCACTTCAGGGGAACATTACAATGATTTATTCAGCACTGGTGTTGAAGAAAGTGTGGGGAGGATTTAGCAATCTGAGAAACAAAATCAATTTGTTCTGATTATCACCATATAAAAAAAAAGTTAAGACAAAGGGTTCACAGTAATATCTTGGAAGTTAATATATACCTTACAGAAGCAATCAAGTGTGATCGTAGGTGTAGTTACCTGACCAAAAAGGGCAAGGAAAATGTCTGAGACTTGCTGGTTTCTCCCCATTCTTCAACATTACAGAAGGACTGAGAATATTCTGGGGTTCTTTAGGTATTATAGAAAACAAAACAACATATCAACGTTTCAGTCAGTAAAACTGTCTCTGATCAGTGAAGAACATGCTTGCTGTAAGTTAGACAAGGAGTAGATTGTTTCAAAGTTGACTGTATTATTGGTAATGACACCCAGGATTTGGAAGAGTTCCAGACTAGGAAAAAGGACAGGAAGAATTTCCACTTTTACAAATAAAGTATTTGTTGTATGGCAAGTATCTGGTAATTAGTACTCAGAAGACTTACACCAAAGTGCTCACAGCACTATAGTGCTCATACCCGATAAAATAGCACCTGTAAGTACACATAGCCAATGTGATCTGAATGTTTGGTTGTTTTGATTTAGCTGTTGCATTTTTAAAAGTGAGATTTGTGTCACCGGACTTTCAATGACCACAGAGAGAAAATCTGATCTAGGTGAGAGTGTCTGCAGAAAAGAGAGAGAAGTAGAGAAACTTTGCAGTCCTTGACTCTGACTTAGATGTTGGTGAGCCAACCTCTGTCATGCCTATTTTCCTTGAGTCACAGTAAAGAGAACTGGAGTGATTATTTCAGACCAAACTATAGATTTTGATATGGAAGAAAGTGGCGTTTTGTGTAGCATGTTTTTAAAATTAAATCAAGCTTGTTAAAAAAGGCAAGCTACATCCACATAAAATCAAAGCTTGTGAAATTGGTTGAAGGTTTTAGGGATGACCACATTCAATTACAGAAGGAAAATAACCAATATGTTCTGAATTGCCAAACTGAAAATTGCCACTTTTTGTGGTTACAGTGGTAGGAAGAATAACCCAAACATAATAAATAGCATAAAATCAATTGGTCATAGCCCCAAAGGAAGTTTTGAAAGATAATTGTGATTTGTCACTATTGTTAGTGTTTCCACATATCATGCAATATAAAAAATATTTATTATTGAGCTACTGATGCATAATTGGAAGTTGAAGGAAGCTTGATTTCACTGAGACCTGTGAAAGATTAAGACAAAATTTGTGCAATTTCCTTGCAGTAATGTCTTCCAGGATTTTTCTTCCACACTGATAGGATATTGGAAATCTAAGAAAGAATTGCCTTTTGTCTTGGAACCATAATCAGGCATTAAGTATACCAGAGTTATCA
Source organism: Myiotriccus ornatus (assembly GCA_036023395.1). Classification (NCBI taxonomy): domain Eukaryota; kingdom Metazoa; phylum Chordata; class Aves; order Passeriformes; family Tyrannidae; genus Myiotriccus; species Myiotriccus ornatus. Next base: position 67,046,371 of record JAYRBT010000114.1, on the reverse strand, counting down.
TGCTTCCAGCATGCTAGTAGCATAGCTGTCAAATTGAGTTTTTTGCAGCACGTTGGCAGGGAGCTGAACTAACATGATTTATTAAAAACAAAACAATAAGGAAGAATAACACTCATGACAAAACAGCAAGTGAAGGTACTGTCATATAGGGTGTATATCTAGGTTGCCTGATTTGAAAGAAACTGAAGACTTTTCTGAGTATATGATTTTGAAAAGAAGCAAAATTAAAGAGAAAACTATATTATTTTTCACTGTGAGACATAGTCAATTGCTAAGTTTTTAATTATAACATACACAGAATCTTATAGACTGTACAGTTGAGGACCTAGAATTCTCTATGGATACTTGTCGCTGGTCTGTAGAGATTCTTTGGAAAGTGCACACGAATAGAAAAATCATACTGTGATATTTTTCTGAAATATCATGAAAGCTTTTGACAATGAGCCATTCAGGGACTTTTTGTTGAAGAGACTATATATGATATACTTTGATACATCTGAATACTGGTACTGGTCATTTTAATCTCCTATAATATGTAAGCTATTCCAAATATATAATCGTCCCTACTTCTTTTTCTGATATAATTTCTGCTAAAAACTTAATGTTAAGTAAAGGGAAGCTAAGAGAAAGAGAAATAAAACAACTTACTTTAGTCGTCATGAATCCCACATTGCACAAACTTCTGTTATACAATTATTCTCATTGTACTTTATTTGTCTTTTTAATAGACAAAGTTCTATAGTACATGTTCTCACCTTTAACAGTAGTATCGGGGAGAACATTTCCGCAACGCCAGTAAATTAAAGTAATATATGGATTTTATTTCATTACCCTGACTTTACTTGTAAGTGTCAATAATGTGAGAAAATCAGATGGAAATCCATTTTACCCAAATCTGTCTAGGTATCCAGTGCCTCTCTCTCATCAGTGCTAGTTGTTTACTGCCTGCTTTACAATAAGTATGGAGAAATAGGGGCATCTCTGGAGAGCTATTCATCCCATTTTAAGAGAGATGTTTCTGTTATGTGGTCTGAATTGGTCTCTAGAGGATGGGAATAATTGCTCTATGGAGGTCTCTCTCTTCTATACCTCTAGGCTCTCTCAGTCATCGATAGAAAGCAATAGCTTTGATTAAAATGTGAACTTTCAGACAACTAATTAGTGAAATTATTCCTATTCTCAGTGTCTAGGTTTGTAGGGGAAAGACAGTAAAAGAAATATTTGGTGTTTTCATGGATAGCAAGATGTAGTTAAAGTAAAGGTGTACCAGGGAGAGTCCCCTTGTCTCTCAGTTCCCACACCCTCCTCAGAGGATAAGGGGAGCCTTTCCTCTCTGTGTAATGTGCATCTCTTACAGTGAGCATCAATCTTTCCAGGCTGATTTAGCTACATTTAGTAACACATCCAGATCAGACTGCTCCGCACTTCCTTCCAGGACACATATTACAATGGCAAAGGAGATGCTCTTAAATTGGTAAAGAGGTTATTAAAACATGTCCTCCCTCAACAAACTCCACCACTCCTTCCCCAGACTCTTTCAATTTCTTCTCTTTTCCTTTCATGTCAACAAAACAAAGAAATCATTTTTAGCTAGGCTGAACCACAAGTTGGCAAGGATAACATTCTTAAATATCACTGTGCTATCATGACAAGCACAACATATTCGAGGTAGAAAAACTGCAGATTATGGCAACCTTCAGTAAGTATGGATAATATTAAAAATTAGATTTTTTTTTTTTTAAACACCCAAAAAGCATTAGGAAGCCTGTTAAGGGGGAAAAAAAAAAAAAGAAGAAGGAGAACCTACAAGGATTTCAAATAAAAAACAAAAAAAATGAAAAAAAAGGTATGAATATTGGTTTCCCAGATCCTTAGGCATCTTAACCAGGAAATTACATATACTGACTTCAGAAATACAGATACCATATTTAAACATCTGAGCTACATTAAAAATACCAGAAATATATATTTTTACATACTCTTCCAGTTTTATTTGAGACTATGAAGGTGTAAAAAGAAAAATATGTACTAAAAGTCTATGTCATGGTCTGTTTCTCTTTCAGAAAAAGAAATATGACCTCTTCACTAATCCAGCAAAATCCAAACTTGTCATAAGTGAAAAACATTCATTCCATACTCAATGCAAATAAAGAGATGTTTATAAAACAGTCTAGCATAATATTTATCAAAGGATATTGAGAAAGAAGAACTGCCACTGTGTTCTTCCATGATTGCCCCAAAAAAGAGCAGGTTAAGCAAAGAATCATTAACTGAAGATTACTCAGTAATGAAAGCCGAGCAAATAATGGTAATGAATAATATATTTATGTCTTTATACTAGCTTTTAAGTTAGTAGATACTGAAACCTTTATCAGGTGTTGACTATGTCATCTTGGTATACAAGAGAATGCCAAATGAATCAGGACTGGCTCCTTCTGTATAATTCCCCTCACATACTCATTCAAGATTTCCCTGGAGCTCAAGGGTCTGCAAGACCCAATTCACAGGATGAACATTTGGATGAACTCTAGAAAACTATCAAGTCTCATCCTCTGCTCAGTACAGGACCAGCTTTGAAATTGCATGAGGTTGTTCTGGATCTGGTCCAAGACTTTTAGATATTTCCAAGGATGGAGATTCCACTGCCTTCCTTCACAGTCTCTCCAGACTTTGATCACTATGACTGTGAAGAACTTTTTACTGGAATGTAGTAAATCTGAGCTCAGTTAAATGCTGATTATCTCAAAAGCCATCTTGGCTGTGTGATACTACGGGATCTACAGGCCAAGACCTTCAACAAGAACCAGAACGGCCTTGTTTTTCCTTTGCTGGTTACATGGCATTGAGCCATCAGCCCAGGATCAAAATGCCAAAGGTCGTTGAAAAGCAATGTTTAAGTGAAGCACAAATTCCAGACTAGTTCCACGTTCTTGTCTGCCCTCATAGCAAAACATGGCTTGTCTTCCAGAAGACGCTAGACCAGATGGACATTTTCACAAAGGATTGATAGTGGATTCCTCTGCTTCCACTTTTCTAATGATTTCTAAAGATGTTTCTGAAAACCTCCACTTCTGAAAATTATTTGAGGGACCTTGTTGAAGAGAAACTCATCCACCTGGGTAATATAACGAATATTAAAATTGTAAAATAGGATTCCTGTGGTGTGACAATGTGTTAAGACTTTAGATAAATATGTTTCCTGGCCAATTCTAGAGGAACAAAGGGAAATGCCATCAACCTAAAATATCATGCTGATTTAATGATTCATTCTATTTTATTTCTATATATCTTTCCATTCAAGAAATTATATTCAAATAATGAAAAATAGTCTAGATATAAAGACAACTCAAAATCTATGAATAACCAATGATACAAATAACACTTATGTTGTTTTTTGGTCACAAACCAGTCCAGTGGGGTCTGCCTTCAGAAGACACAATCCTGCACTATGAGGCAAAATGACATCTCTTAATCAAGCAAAGAATGTCAGGTTTTCCCCAAAGCAAGGTACCTTTCAGTCAGAAGAAGAAAAGAACATAGGAAAAATGAAACACAAAACTAAACGCTGTCTCTAAAAATAGATTTTCTTTTATGCCTGACTGGTGGGGCAATCTGCTGTTGAATTGGATTTAGTCTTTCTTTTGTGTTTATTTTGTCACCCAGAACTTTTACCTATTTTGATAACACTTCTTTTTTTTTTTTTTTACAATACAGTTATATAGACAACATAAGATATGTTTTATCTTTGTAACAAAACAACTCACAACGAAATAGAATCTATTTTAACAATGCTGCAACATTTTTAATTCTTTCACACAACATTTTTAATTCTTTCACTCAAATTTTAACTCAATAAAATAAAGCCTTATAAAGTTTTCCTTGTTATAAAAGTTGTAACTGAACCTGCATAATTTCAGAAGAGTAAAAAAGAATCCAAAATAAATATGAACTATTTAAACTACAAGTCTCAGCAAAATACAACTTCTTACTATATCCTCATTAGCATTTTACTAAATTAAAAGGATAGTCTGCAAGTATGTTTGTTTTTTTTTCCCCCAATAAAAATAAGTGGGTTTTAGTTCTGTATTGAAAAAGATCAACACAACTATTTATAAGCACAGCTCAGAATGGCACCATTTTCCTTAAGGCTCCCTTAAATATATTTAATTTTCTTTAAGAGAATCAGTTTGTCACAGATACTTTGGAAAAGGTCTGGCATTCTAATTCAAAAAGATAGATAGACTGACTTTATTTTCCTATTTTTTGTGTAGTCTGACAGCACAACATGCCACACTGAAGATGATGGCCATGAATTCCTGTTCAAGAAAATGTCAAAGGAGCAGTAGCAGTGATGCCCTCTACACTGGCCTTTTTATTTGCAATGAAATGTTTTCAGTCAAGGGCTTTCTCCAGTCCAATGTGTGAATTAATTATTTCTTCTTGTATCAGAATCTGTTGCAAATAATTCTGGGCCTGTGTTTTTGTGATGCTCAGTGAACTAAGGGAAGTGCAACTGCTGTGCAAATAGATTAGATTTAATAATAAAAGCATATGTCCAGGGTCTTCTAGCAGTTTTCTCCAGTTTGATGAGATCAAAATATTAGACATAATCATGTTTTTGTGTAAGCTTTACACAACAGAAGCATTTTGTCATTAAAATTACAGTTTGTTTTTGGCTCAAATTACTGCAATATCACAGCTGTGTTTTATGAGAACATGCATAAATTCTTTGCAGCCATTTTGGGCTGGATTGACAAATGTCATAATTTCCATTTCTCTTTAGAATGATGCCATTACAGTTGATTGCTAATTTTAAATTGTGATATGTATGAGGTTAAAAAAAAAAAAAAAGGAAAAAGCCACTCAATATTAAATTGAAGCACTGTGTAGAACAGTTTTGGTTTATTACTCTTGGGTTGTATAGCTTTTGTTTTCCGTGGACCTTATTCAGTTATGTTCTCTTTCTGAAAGTCATTTCAGATACTGAGAAGATGGAAGCTATTCTGTAACACAAAGACCATTCATTTAGTATATGTGCATTGTAAATATACTGTGTTGTTTTTCATCTGTTTATTACTATTGCTACTATGTTTTTAGAAAAAAAACCAAACAAACCAAAGCCCAAACCCCACTCAAGAGTCTGTGTGTTCTCACAATTTTTTTACCACAGAGTTTGTGATAATGTTTAGTGGCTACAATATGGCACACTGAGAATAGTAATGGTGAATTACGATGACCTTTAAAATGTTCCTAATTTTGGTTGGCTATTCATTCAACTCATCAATATTTACAGCCATGCTCATTTCTGGGGAAGGCAGAGCTAGGTACTAAAACAGAAAATGTCAAATGCTCCCGTACTCCAAGGACATGCTAGACATTCAAATTCTCATACTTTATTATCATAGCAAAAGACTGCAACAAGAGGGGGAAATAACCTTACATTACTCTACACACATGACAGACAGTAACAAAGAGGAAAAATGGCACAAGCCATTCTGTTACGACTCTAAGATGTTCACTTTGTGGTTACCTTCAGATGTTGTTCATGCTTCCTCAGATGAGTCATAAACAATGGATTCACGGAATGTGATTGCTGGTGTGTACCTGCTCTGCTGGTTCCCCTCCACTCAAACCTGGAAGCCACAGCACAGTCTCCTAGAGAGGCTATACCTGCTGCATGGTGGTTACTCTGGCACTTCTGGGTCTGCTTGTGATTACACTCCATTTCAAATGCGCTTTCCTGTTCACTTGTCTTTCCAATTCTCAGTTTGTAACTTATTTTCTTACCTTCAGGTCTATCTATTTTTAAAAGCTTTTTTCCTCCTCTCCACATTTATTTGCTCTAAAATGCACTAAAATTCTAGAAAAAATAAAATAGCTTCAGTGATGTTATGAGTGTATCACAAGTTAGAGGGCAAAATGTGACATAGGAATAAATAGTGGCAGAAAATTTTATGCTAAAAAATTTGAATTATGTATTTTATTTTAATTCACTAATTAGCTATAAATTTGGTATGTAACTTTTCTGCAAATTAACTACTAAGTTGCTAAATACCAGAATAATATCTATGAAAGTGATGTTAAAAGTGACGAATATTTAATTTTTCTAAATGTTATTTACTAGGCTCCTGCAGCCTGACCATTTCAGTTTACATTCCTAGCAACTTAAAAAAAACCAAAAAACAAAAACAAAAAAAAACAAAGTTAAATTGATTCGTTGTTTTCCTATAGAAAACCTAGGAAGCTATTTTATTTAAGCATAGGACCTGATTTAAATAAAGTTTGTCAAGCAGTATCTTAGATAATATGTTTCTCTTGAGTAAATGTTCACTTTTTTTTTTTTCCAAATAATTCTTTCCTTGAGCATCAGTTTTACCATCTAGATAACCACTCATTCAATAAAACAACATTTGCATAAAAGCAAGAGTAAGAACTGAAAAATCACAATTTATCTGAAGTTCTGCTAGAGAAACTTTTTCTTGTTATATGGAGGTCACTTACATTTAAAGAAATAGTTCTGCCTCCGCTGAACAAGCAATAAAAATATTCACAACAGTACAACATTAGACAAATTGTTTTAACTCTGATAAGTGTTTAGGTTTTCTTTCATTCTGAATATAGTGTTAATCTTAATTTCTTCTCTGAAAAAATTGTGTGCATCATCTGTATTCTACTGAATAACTGCTGTATTCCACCCCAGGAGGTGAAGTGATTCTTGACAAATCCCAAGGGGTGAAGGGTGTTAGGATGTACAAAATTTATATGTCTTGTTCTTATCTAAGATTGGCTCAGTGGATATTCTGTTTTGTGGTTTGTGTGTAGAATGTGGTAAGCTGCTACGTTCAGGTTTTCTCATTTAAACACAGGTCATATCTGCATTATATTATGCCTGTAACTGGTTCCATAATGTAATGAGAAAATCACTGGTAGAGAAAATCTTAAGGGACCCAATACACTTTTATAGCCGTGTCTTTTCTGAAAATCAGCATTAACATTTATTATTGAACAAAAAGTTTCTCTTCAGGTGGCAGAGATGCAGGTAGTGAAATATATTTCACGTTTACCCTCAACTTTTCTAAATAATAAAGTAAGTGACTTTTAAACTTCTATCCTTGGTTTAATATTGAAGGAATGAACATAGGTTTAAAATGAGTTTTGACATGGAAAGCAAAATAGACACCTATCATATCGCCTACAACATAAAAACTATCAGATAGCCATTTCAGGAAGAGTGAATAGTCTTGTGAAACTGTCAGAGAGTAAGGCTGGGTCCCATGTGAAATCACGGCTCTAACTACAAAGATTAGATATTGTTGAAATACCTACCATGTCACACTTGTTGTAATACCTCCTCCTTCCAGAATTTCCCACAGAGGGAATAAAGTCTAATTTACTTCCTCAATAATTATCTATAAGGATAATAATTTGAAAGAGTTGGTTAGTAGCTACAATATTAATTTGACAAACTATCTTTTGTTAGAAGTATTCTTCTAATGATGAAAAACTCTAGCCCTCTAAAACTTGCAGTTCTATCAAAAAAATTTTCTCCCTTGCATTCTGGAGAAAGACATTAATTGAGAGTCTTTTTGTAAGCTTAGTTTCTCTTAGTTTTCTTATTTCCACATCCCTAGAAGAAGAAGATAGGTATTGCAGGACAAGTGAAAAATCAAGATCTCCAGTGGTAAAAGAAGGTGTTCAGTAGATGGTATGGGGGAAGACACGGTGCTTGTTTGGCTGGGTTTTCTTGTTTTTTCAAAATGTACTAGTGAGTCACTCACAGTCTGTGACAAGGGCAATCCAAGGATGATTTTCAGTTACAAATCTTAATCTCCCAAACCCTTATCTCCTTACCTTTTTGAATGCATCTTCCTACAGTTTTGTCTTTTTGACTCACAATCAAACATCCATTCTCTCTGCTTCTTTCCATCGTTTTCCACAAAAATCAGGACTTCAACCCTTAAGCTACACACTCAGCTGCCACAGATTCCCTTGAGGCTCCTATTGACAAGTTCCTAACCTGACCTTATGTCGTGGTTTTGCTTTGGGTCAATTTGCTTTTACACCCCACACACAATTACTATTAGTTGAGAGAAGGTTTATGCAGACAAAAGAGACTGGA
>JAYRBT010000114.1:67011738-67034105 GCA_036023395.1 Myiotriccus ornatus | reverse complement strand
TTAACCAGTGAACGGAGAACAGTTTGACAGTCTGGGTTAGCTTGTTCTATGGCTAGTCGGATAAACAGAGCATCTTGAGCCTCTAAAGGTTTTACCTGCCGAGCTATCGCTTCCCTCAGCCGGGTAGCAAAGTCATAAAATGGTTCTTTAAGGCCTTGCTGTATGTGTGCAAATGAGGGAGCAGTGGTTGTTGCTTCTGCCACTGCTTTGATGGCTTCTAAAGCCAGGCTTTTCGTTTTATCTAGTCTGCTGAAGGGTATTCGTGTCTGCATCCTGTTGGAGGAGTATGGACCCTCCCCATATAATTCATCAATTATCATCCGACAACCATTTCCCTGGGGAGACTGTTCTAGCGCCCAATCACCCTCTGTGTAAAACACCTTTTCCTAATATCCAACCTAAACCTCTTCTGACACAACTTCAGGCCATTCCCTTGAGTACTGTTTCTGGTCACCACAGAGAAGAGGTCAGTGTCTGCCCCTCCTCTTGCCCTCACAAGGAAGTTGTAACTGCAATGAGGTCTCCCCTCAGTCTCCTCTTCTCCAGGCTGAACAGGCCAAGAGACCTTGACCGCTCCTCATATGGCTTCCCCTCAAAGTCCTTCACAATCTTCATTGCCCACCTTTGCACACCCTCTAGTAGCTGTATATCTTTCATGTATTGCAGTGCCCAAAACTGCAAACAATATTCAAGGTGAGGCAGCACTGTCCCAGAGCAGAGCAGGACAATCACTTCCCTTGACTGGCTGGCGATGTTTCAAAACCAAACCAAACAAAAACCCCATTTTGTTCTCCTTAGGCAGTGAAGGGAGAAACTGGAAAAGTCTCTAGGGTCAGTTGATATCACAAAATAACATCATCAGCAACAAAAATCTTGACATTGAATAGGAAAGTTTCCATCTCAAAGATGGATATTAGAGATTGTGTACCTCAAATAAAATCAATGGCACCCAAGGTGCAAATCTCCTTCTAGGACTGAAAATCTAGAAAGGTAGAAGCAATTGATAGACTAACTGAAGCTGGAAACAAGTTAAAGAAAGTCTCAGATGCACTAAGACAGTGATACTCCCCTCTCTTGTACTGGCCACGTGGGTCCAGGGTCTGCTTCTAGGAGCTGTGGAGAAAGTGAGAAAGGAAAACAAATGTATATAAACCACAGACTAATCTGAAAAACCTCTAAAAGACCCACAGCTCCTTTAGAACCAAAGAAAAAAAGATCTCTAATCCAAAGGTGGAAGTCACCCACATTAAGCAAATAGACCAGATTCGTAAAATCCAATTTAAGGGTTTTTTTTAAAAGGGAATCCCAGTTAAAATAAATAAGGAATTCTTAGAAAGTGATATTTGAGATAAAACCGAAACCTGAAACACACTGTAACAAAGGAGAAAGAAATAATTTTTAATGTAAAATCACCTAACATTTCTTTAAAGGAGAGTATTACCTGTCTCCACTGCTATGAAAACATGGATAATTGCTTAATGAGTCATTAGGATATAACATGATGTATTGGAAGTGCAAGGACCAATTATTTTTCAAGATTTTTCCTCTATCATATTAGAAAACAGTCAGTGAATTACTCAGTTAACTTAATAAAATCCATTGCTGGTGGTTCCCTGCAGGTGATATTAGAAAACCTATAGCCTTGTGATAAAACTAAAATTGTAACACACAACTTTGCTCATGGATAAAAATTCTTGAAAGCTTGAAATTATACTTTGAGCTAAAAGATCCTAAAGAGGTAAACAAACCCAGGATAAGATCTCTCCTGACTTGGGAATAGGTCATGTCTCAGAATCCTCGCAACCAGAAAACATTAAAAGGCAATTTCTACAAGGAGTAAAAGGCACAGGAAACAATGAGAACTACCAACCATGTAGAAAGGACAGAAGATAATTAAGCGGGAACATTAAAGGTCTTATGGGATACTTAGAATTCTAAAACATTTCTTTTAAAATACCCAGTATTTTTATATCAAGTGTCAGTACCTGAGTCTACAATAACAGTTTTATGTAGAGAAGGTAAAAAAAAAAACAGTGTAAGGATTTATCACATCAGACAATAAGGTAAATTCAGACCTAAGAGGTAACTGAGGGTAGTGTTACTTATAACAGGAAGGGATGTACCAGGATAGCTTTTCTTATCCTTATTCCTTAACCAACCATGTATTTCTCCTGCTAATCTAAGGCTGAATACATAAGGGAGAAACTGATTCCTATTACAGAGTGGTGTTTAAACAGCTTGTGAATAAAAATATTTATTTGCCATCTTTATTATGGTGCAAAAAGAACCTACCAGCTTTTTTCAAGGATGTTGATTCTATTTAAAAAAGCAAATGTTTTCAAATGTAACATTTAAAGTTGCTAATTAAAAAAAGATCTTGGGGAAAATTAAAGTTCTGTGAGGAGTGACTGGTAGAAAAGGATGGCAAGTTTTCGATCTGACACTAATTTTTCTCTGAAGAAAGAATAGGCTAAGAAAATGAAATGAAAAGGGGGTGCTCAGCTAGCATACAATCACTAAAAATATGGCTGAATGTGAGAATGCTATAATTGGATTAGCACTAAAGGGAAAAAAAACCAGTGAATACAAAATCTTTGTGTTTGATAAGGGGGCATTATGGCATCTGAACAAAAGAAGACTCAGACAAATGACAGCCTATACTCCTGTATTTCAGTGTATCAGTTCAAACAACAAGGTCTCATTTTAAGAAAAAAAAATTAAAAATCATTTTAAAATAAAAACATTTAAACAAAAACATTTAAACATAACAAAATAAAACATGTATTAGATGATGGTTGGCATAAGAAGAAACTTTGTGTGTCATAAACAAAAAAACCCCAACTATATAAAAAGTCAATTATACTGTTTTCTATATAGTTTCTGCTTGGAAAAAACCAACCTCACACTCTTGAGAGAAAATGATAAAATTTATACAGATGAGTGCAAAAGTAATAAAAAAGAACCATTATCTTGGGAGAAATGTATAGATTTGCATTTGGAGACACAATTTCTACTGATGAGCAAAATAATTAGACTAATAAAATAGGCTTATACACTCAGATGACAGTAGAAAATAGCATAAAATTTAGGATCAAAAATTCTGCATCCTGTGGAAAAAATTAATCTTATTTTAAAAGATTTCTCCTTATTCTCCTACCCTGTGGTAAAAAAAAGAAAAAAGCACAACACATACAATCTCATGGCCACGAAATTGTTAACAGTCACAGAAGAGAAAATTAACGTTCTTCTAAATGATACACTACCAAAAGTATTGAATAATAATAGAATATAATAAAATATAATTGATGAATAAATAAGGTAATAGAGTCACATATTCATAGTGCTTGAAAGACTTTCTAGCACAGATTTATATGCTTAAATGTTTCGTGCTTTGTTTCAGTGCATTTTGGGAGTTTTGTTTTGAGGAGTTTTTTCTCTAGAATTTTTCTGATTTCAAAATCCAGCTGATGCAAAAATGTAATCTGCACATTGTTAGTAAAACTGCAAATGCATCCCACACAAAACTCAGAGAATGTACCTTGGGTAAATTAATGATATAAATCTATGAAATTTTTCAAATAATTCCATATATTTCAGAGACATAGGGTAAAATAACTCAATCTCTAAAACACAGAAAGAAAAGTTTATTTTAAAACTGATTTGATTTCTGGAATTCTAATGCACCAGGTAAGTCACCAAGCAATATTAGGATAGCAAAATTTAAAAATAATAGTATATTAATGGGGAGAAAAATTATGACCAGACAAAAACTGTACACGAAATGTTTCCATGTTTATTTTTATTTTCATTCGTACCTAAAGGAGAAATTGTGTAAAGAACACAATATACTATGGGCTAGTAAGTAATGAGGTGGAAGATCATGTGCACCAAGTGAGGCAGAAAAGGTCCTTTCTGTAAATGATGTGACATCTATTGTGTAGGCTGTCATATGTGTTATAAAATGGTTCCCAAAATTGCCCATTTTTTTAATAGCTTCCTAGAATCCTCTCAAATTCCAAAATCAATGAACAATTCACTGAAGTTAAAATCCAGCAAAGACAAAATTGAGTGCACCTCTCATGCATCTGTGTCTGGAATAAATACTAATGGTCAGCTATTTGCCAAAGACTTGCTAATAGCTTCAACTCTCAGTTACAGCAATTAATTGAGACCCAAGTAGTTTATTCCAGGAAATCCTGAGTGAAGGATAATAACAAAATCATACAGAGATAGAGATACTGTCAGGGAAAATTTGACAACTTCAATGGTCCATCTATATGCCTTTTTAATAAGCCATCTTAAGGACAAAAATTCTAGTTGGACATGCAGCAGGAAGATATTGGTTGTCAAGAGTTGATATCAGATACTCTCTAAATGTGGAAATGAGTTTGATCCCTCCAGCACAAGCAGTAGCTTGGTAAAAATCCCTTCTTCTGCTGAGTAACCACAAGGGCACATAATGAATTCTGGAGATAATTAGACAGCAAAAAATATGTAACTCAGAACATTACAAAAAACTTTAAATGTAGTTATTGTTCCAATATGATATATGCTTATTTAAAGGTGATAAAACTAGTGTATATTAGGGAATGGAAGAATGTAGGAAGTCAACCATAGATTAAAAAAAAAAAAAAAAGATTTCTCATCATATTTTGCTAGTTCTATTTAATGTAAAATTTACATTCATTTTTTTATGTTCCACTTCAAAATAAGTTTGGATATATGCAAATTAGGAGAGGATAACAGCCTCACTCAGGACATAATAGGTGAACTGTAAAGATTTATAGAAGCATAATTATGACATTGCACCAGCCAAGACAATGGCTGTCAAAAACACTTAAATAGAAAGTTTCTTAATCAATCTTTTGAGATAATGAAAAAGAGGGCAATTGCCTGCCCTCCTGAAAAACGGGAGGAAAAGAACATCTTCTCTACTTTGCTAAATGCATTAGGCTCCTGCTATTCTTCTTCTGAAAGCATATATTTTGTTTCTAGAATGACATATGTCTTTATTGCATTTGTCCCTGCAAAAATTATTATTAATAATGACAAAACCAATAATAATAATACAATCGTAGACTGGTGTGGGATGGAAGGGACCTTAAAGATCATCTGCTTCGGATCTTCTGTCCATGGCAGAGACTCCTTTCATTAGATCAGGTTGCTCAAAGCACAGTCCAATCTGGTGTTGAACAATGCCAGGGATGAGACATCTACAACTCCTCTTGAGAACATGTTCTTATGCTTCATCACCGTCCCAGTAAAGAATTTCTTCCTAATATCTAATCTAAACCTACCATCTTTCAATTTGAAGCCACTCCCCCTTGTCTTGTCACTACGGTTCCTATTGAAGAGTCTCTCTCCAGCTTCCTTGTACTCCCCCTTCAGATGTTAGAAGGTTGCTATGAGGTCTCCATGTATCCTTCTTTTCTCCAGGCTGAATAGCCCCAACTTTCTCAACCTGTCAATATAATAACAATAATAATAAAGTAGTAGTAATAATAATATTGATTTTTCTGTGTTAGAAGTCTTTTAAGTCGACTCACATGTGTTTATTTTTAGAGCCTGAATTCAGTATCCTTACCGGGCTACCTCTACTTTCAGATCCTCTCTGGTCCCAAAAAAATCTGTCAGAAGCTCTATCAGTGATTTATTTTGCATTGTCTGATTTTACATTCTTCCACTTGACCTCATAAAAGTCTACCTTCCCATGAACTCCATCAAAGGTCAGACACAAAGTACTATGGTGTATTTGTGTTAACTCATTTAACATCCACTATTGGGCTCTTCTGAAAGCCTAATCAAAAGCAGATAAATATTGTAATAAAAGCACTTGGGTACCCTAAACTAATTGTTGTAATAGGTGATGAGGAAATAACTGTAAATATCTTCAGATGGTAAATGCGAATTGGGTCATTTCAGCTTTTTGTCATCAGATTCTTTTAGTATTACTATTTCTATTGGTACCCTTATGTTCTGTTAAGTGTAAACTTTACTATGTCTAAGAAAAATTATGAATATAAGTCCATTTACCACAAAAATCCCCTATATTAACTATAAAAGTGAAAATGAAACGCTTTCAAATTGTACTGCTTCTGAGCCACAAGTCTAAAACAATTCCATGTGTTTAAGTAGGTCTAGAACACTATTGCGAATGCAACCAAAATCTAGTTCCTGACGATTGCATTTAGTCAGTTCAAAACATAATATTGATTGCAGGAGAGAGATCTCAACTTGATTCTACTATACCATAAAAATGTTAGAGCAGATTTCATTGTAAGTATCATGCTTTGGAGAAATGGTCCTTAGGTTCCTGATGTAGTGTCAATTGCCATTTTCATGCCAAGAAGTTTGTGTAAAACAAACAAACAAACAAAAATGGAAGAACCACCCCTCCACCCCCACCCACACCCTGATTACAGTTCGAGTCCTTTTCCCTTTGTTTGGTTACGATAACAATCATTCTTATCTATCGTTTATCTCCTCACAGTTGACAGATGCTGTAGATGCTTGCAAGGTCTGGGAAGAAGATGAATTTTCCAACTGTGTCAAAAAGAACTTAATGCAAACATCAAGCAATGAAGCATTTGGTAGATGTTAAACCAAAGGTTATAAACGATTGATATTCATGGAGATATTTACTGTTTGAAGGCTAGGTGGCATAGCAAGCTGAACACACTGCTCACATGTGAACGCCCAGGTTCAGGTTGCACCGTTCTTGCCTGATGTGAAGATGAAAATGCTGACAAGACAGTGCCTACTAACTCAGAATTTACATACAAAAGATGTAACAGGACTCAGCTAACCAACTGTGCCTGTCATAACAACAGAAAAGGAACATATACGTGCTGTTTGAGTGCCTCAGCTGACAAACATAAATCTGCTGTAGGAGGTATTTTCATTAAACAAACTAACTCACTCATTTCAGAACACATAAGCATACCCTTAGAAACAAGTAGAGACAATTTGACAAACTAAGAGTTGCCTAAGCTCTGATACTCGATGTGACAAGTAGATGAGCAGACTGACTGAGAGTTTGGAGTTAGAGAATTCAAGCACCTATGTAAGGACAATTAAAAAGGGAAGGATGGGAAGGGACAAGATATGCACTGCAGTGTTTATTCTGAAAAGTGATGCTCCCCCTTCCACAGTCCTAAAAATTTCAAATCAAAATAACTAAGAAAAATTCTATAGCTTACACAAGTATTGCTATCTTAAAACAGAAAAATTCCTAGGTTTACTGTAGGCTACTATAGTAAACTATAGGCTGTCTATTCTAAAGCAACCTGTATCTAAGCAGGCAGAGGACTCAACACAGACATGACAAAAGTTGAAAAAAAAAATTAAAATGTTATTTTAGAAAAAATTACGTTACGTAATGAGGAAAAAAACAGACTTGAAAACATTTTATGACTTGATGAACCCCAGTGAGTACTAAAAAATTCAACTGCTAAACATAGATTGGCTTTTGAAAAGATCAAATGGGGTTGATAGATCAAGATTTTGAGAACATTTCCATAAAACAGCCTGTTGTTTACTGTTGCAGTTTATTATTTAGAAACCACTTATATTTGCTGCTAAAGTATTACAAATTCAGAAAGCAATAAACAAATCAACAAAATTTATTTGCAGGGAAGAAGACAAGGCATCTGAGAATGCTTAGTCCTAATATCCAGTGAAAGATAATTCCCCACATATCAGTCTAGCTTCCTATTTTGAGATATAGTACTAGTTTAAAACTAATTTTTAGACATTTCTGTGTTCTCCGGGATCACCTCCAAAATTTAGGCAGCCTGGAAAGGAAGGATCAAAAATAAAAAAACAGGAAAGAAGGGAAACATGGAACAATAGCTTCTCTCTAGTGAAGCTATAAATAGAATGAGTATTTATTACTTCTTCCTCTTTCTACAACTGATCGTAATTCAGCAGGCATTCTAGAGAGTACTAATGCAAACAAAGGTATGGCCAGTTACCAAATGAAGAATCACAGAATTCTGGGGTTTGGAAGGGACATGTGGATTATCAGTTAGTCCAACCTCCTGCAAGTTCATCGAGATCAGGTTACACAGGATTGCATTCAGGTGGATTTTCAATATCTCCAGAGAAGAAGACTCCATAACTCTCTAGGCAGCCTCTTCCAGTGCTCTTTCACCCACAAAGCAAAGAAAGTTTTCCTCATATTCAGATGGAACTTCCTGTGTTTCATTTTGTGTCCATTGCCCTTTTTCCTGTTGCTAAGCATGACAGAAGAGTCAGGCCCCATACTCTTGACACTAGCCCTTGACATATTTGTGAGCATTGATAAGGTCCCCTCTCAGTCTTCTTTTCTCCAGGCTAAACAGGGCCAGCCTCAGCCTTTCCTCTTAAGAGAGATGCTCCAGTTCCCTACTCATCTCTATCATCCTCCGCTGTACTTGCTCCAGGAGCATCATGTCTCTCTTGTACTGAGGAGCCCAGGACTGGAGACAGCACTCCAGATGCAGCCTCACCAGGGCTGAGTAGAGGGGCAGGATAACTTCTTTCAACTTGCTGGCAGTGTCTTTCATAATGCACCCCAGGATACCACTGTCTTTAGCCATGAGGACATGTTGTTGGCTCATAGCACCACTTGCTTGCCTGTAATGACTAATTGTAATTTAAACTAGGCCTCAATGTGTTTTCAATAAAATGGCTAGTAAAAAATATGTTCGATCTTCCCTTACATTCACTTTTCCTTGTGAATCATGCTAAACTGTTTAAAGTGGTTTTTCTGTCTTGTATTTTTACACAGATGAGATCATGTTAATCGATCATTTCTATTATTACCCCATAGCCATTAGGTTTAACTCTCTTTCAGTGATGTTTAGAAAGACGCATTTTCTTCATTCTCGCTTTTTAACCAGATACAGAAAACTAAAACCAACCTGTAAGGAATTTTTAGATCAGTTCATATTACCCTTAAGCTCTGCAGTGATCATGCACAGTGGCTTGCAGAACTGGGTCTTCGATTTTGATGCAGTTCATCATTGTCCCATTTGTAGAAAAGCTGACAAAATCACAAACAAATAATTTTTTTGAAGTCCATATCAGCACATGATGCCTTTAATGAAGGGAGCACAGCCATCCTTGTTTTCGTGTATTCATTAGACTGATAATTTCCACAAGTAACTTCATGAAAATCCTGATTTAAAAAGTTGAACTTTTAACTCACAGAGCACATTAATCTCATTAATGTTGTTGCAGTCTATTGACTTCCGCTCTAGGTACAAATCTGGCTGCTTTGTAAATAAATTTAATCTGGAAAGCTGATAAGGAAAAAAACAAAAAAGAAAAAAACAAGAAAATAGTATCCAGTGTAAAATAGCTGCAAACAATCACAGACAAAAATATGTTTTGTACAACAGCTTAGGCAATGACCAATTCCTTGGAGCCTGTCTGTGCTTGCTTGCTACTAATCACCATCAGTTTATGCTTGTTCTCTTCCCCTTCAAAAATAATGAAGTGCAGCAAATTATTTTCATATTATAAGTCTACTTAGGCATCATATCTTTTTCCCCTAAGCTGAGTTAGACAATGTTTTTCTTTGACTCTCGAATAAAGTGTTGCAAGTTCATTATTTGTATAGAAAGCTTTACAGAAATCCAAGTTTTTACTATGCGTTTTTTGCTTGTCCATTTTTTTATCATTATCAAAGCAATGGTGCTATGGATTAGCACATCATCACAAAGCCAATCACTGATATGTGCTCTGGTCTTTGAAAATCCAAGTCTTTGGGCATTCCTTTTTGCTAGTAAATTGATAAAAATATGGCCACTTATAAACAAAATATTCTGTTTGTGGGGCTTTACTGGTGATCTTGCTATGGAATAGAAATCAGAGGCTGGACTTAGGTATTTGTCCATCATGGTAAGTATATTTGCAAGGACTAAACAACAGTCCTGTGGTTCCTGGCACATAGTCAGACTCAACAATTCCAGGTATCCATCTTCTTCATGCAAACTTGCTCTCCAAACTCTGGCAAACTACTTCAGGTGTATCTAACTCTTCTTTCTTTGTGAAACCCCTGCCTGTGGGATTTTTCATTTCCTTTTCTTTCTTATTTCCACACAAAAGTCCTATTTCCTGGTGCTTGAAGTCAAGCACAAGAGAAAGCCTAGTCAACTGCGTGGCTCAGATTCTTCTCCACCTTGCAATGATTCTAGTTATCCTAGCAACCAGCTGTATGGAGAAATGTAACTGCTCTTTTTATGCTGATCCTGCAAAAAGATGTGTCCCTTGGGGAGTGTTAAAGTGGGAACAACAAGAGACAAAAAGATTATGCTCCTCGCTTTCAACTAGTAGTGCAGCAGAAAATAAAATGCTGACGGAACTAACTCACTTCCAGGGCAAATATTGAAGATGGTAAATGCTCTTTAACCTGTCTTCAACTTCGGTTTGCTGTGACGTCAACAGTTTTCATTCAGAATTGCACACAACAACAAACAAAGTACTCCTGCTTTTTAATATTCTACTACGTAGCCCAAACCTATGTTTGTAACTAGTTAGCTCTACAAATCTACATGAAAGCACGTACCCACATAAGTAAGCCCTGAAATGCACTGAAAGAATGAAATTTTTTTGAAAAAGTTTTTTCTAAAAAAAGAAGTTACAAAGTTGTTCGTAACATCTCAGTTGTATGGAAACCACACACAAGGCTTAATGCATATGACTGTAAAAATGTCCTTACTTAGAGAAATTACTATATTGTGAATGTACCTCTGTTCATCCAAGGTGCATTAAAAAAAGATAACCTAACTGAATCACAGCTCCACAGTTTTGTCACTGATTTAAAAGCACTGAGATTTCATCCATTTTCAGTGATTTTGAACTGGAATTGACCACAGAAAAGAAATTATCTCTATTTTCACCAGCTCTTTCAGAAACAAAAAAGTTACGCTCCTTAAAACTACACAAGTTTTACTATCACAATACAGTACCTTAGAATATAAAAACCTAATTCAGAAATTTATTTTTTTCGTACATTCATTTATTCATTCTTTCTTTGATTTATTCAGTTGTTCTCATACACTTATTTATAGTTTGATTTTATTTTTTTTTACATTTAATTACACAATCCCTTAAGGAGATGTCAAAAAAAAGTCAAGTTAATATGTTCCATCTCAGCACTTGCTTTTCCCCAAAAGGTGTTATTGTAACTTAAAAACCAAAATCATATTGTGCTTTAATTAACAATTAAGATTAAATAAAACTACAAATCTGATATATCTTTAACATGTAAAAGATTGACTACGTCTCTTATGCAAAAGACACAATGATAGGATATAAATATTCTCATCATATCATCTCTGGACTGGGATTTTAACTGGGAAGTGCTGGTGTTGCAAAACCAAAATGTGAGTTTCAAGTTGAACTCAGCATCTCACTGAATACTTGGGTGACATTTTGTTTAGAAATCAGTCTCAGACTTCAAAAAGTTTTACAAATGGGGCCAGTTAGATGATGGCTAAAGCAGTAAAAGTTAGGTGTAGCTGCCTTTGTAAGATACCTTTTTCTCTGTTTTGGCAACAATAATGCTTTTGTTTTTTAGGTGGTTGGTTGGTTTGAGTGGGTGTTTTGTTTGCTTGATTTAGTTTGTTTGTTGGGATTTTTTTGAGGGGTGGTGTTGATTGCACTGAGTTACAGAATCAAAGTAAATCCCGTGGTATACACGTATACTACTAATACCAAGCACTTTCTCACAAATGCAGGTCTTGAGAAAATCCCTTCAGAGGCTTTTCAATAAGAATTTCTGTAAGATCTGTAATTCCATATAAACTTTTCATGTACTTAATGACACAGTTCTGTGGCTCTTCCCTGGCAAGTAAACCAACCTCCCAGGTAAAGATCATCAGATGCCAAACACGCATGCATTACTGTACCGTACACTCACTCATTTTGTGATTACTGTTGCAGGGAATCGTAAATGCCAGGACTGCGGAAAACTGAATTTAATGTACTAATACAGTCAGAAAAAAAAAACACAAAAAAAACCCAAAAAAACAAACCACTTGTCCAGAACCTCCTCCTCTTTCCGCTGTACTGATATTTAACAATATCTAGCAAATCAATTTCTATTTGTAATGAAATTAAAACCCAAGGAGAAGAAAAAAAAAAAAGTCGAAGCAGTCTGTCTCAGACAAATTTCACATTGTGTCAGTAAAATTCATGAATATGTACACAAAAGAAAGAAGGAATTCAGAGAAATAATGAATAGTCTCTCAGAAAAAACTTCCCAAGGTTTAATCAAAATTCAGTATACACTAAGATTCCCTCAGCGATAATACACTTTATAAAACATCTGTGGAAACGATCTCTTGCTTGACTCATTTTGTGAAAAGAAATAATGACTTTCAGCATTTTTTTCTACGCAGGTATAATGATTGTGAAAACCTTCCCAGCAATTCTGTGTAGCATCTGTAATGATGGAATGACCTTTAAAGGTCCCTTCCAACCTAAAGTATTCTATGGTTCTATGAAAAAACATAGAGTCAAACATTGATGTTTCATAATTTCTGCTGGGTTTTGCCTTCCTTTACATCATGAAACCAAAGTTAAATAGTAGAGAAAATGTGCACTCAGCATACATTTGCAATAGTAACCACATCCTGACTCAGCACTGTTGCAGAATATAAAACTCTGAAGTGAGATTTGGCTGTAGCACTGTTATTTGTGCAGACACGGCGCAAGGTCATGAGTCGAGCAAAACGGCTGTCATCGTTATTCCCACCAAGAAAATTAATTATTCAAGCTGTGATGGCTGCAGAAGAGCTGTGCTTCTGTATGGTCAGGCTTTTCATGGCAAGGAGTAAGGAAATTTTCTTCTTTATAGCGTGCACAAAAGGGTCAGGAACAGTTCTAGGTCCCAATGTAAGAAGAGGGGAAAAGATGTCATAGAGGAAATTTTATGACTACATGGTTACATTGGCTAGTAAGGCATTTAGTTGCCTATCCAACCTAAACTGTAGAATAAAATGAGACTGAGATAACAAGTGAATGAGCAATAATAGAGGAAGTAATAATTTAATAAGTTTACATTATGAAGAAATATCATTATTTTATTTGGTGTTCATTTAGAACTGACAAATACAACAACAAAACCTTTTGCGAAAACTTAATCTTGTACACCTAATGGTGTTTCATCAGTACTTTCTATGAAAGAGAAAATTTGACCTTTTTCCTAGTGTCATTCTTTATTAACAGTTTCAAAATTATATTTTTTAATGAGAAATCATTTTTTCTTACAAATCTTATTGGAAATAATCATCATTATGTCAAGTAGAGCTATAGAGCAGGATCTCTATTTTCAAAACTGGAACTTAAAATTAATTGTTAAAATGTAAAAGCGAGATACGATTTTTTAAAAAACGCTGTATGAGTGTCTTAGTTCCGTGTCAGTAGGCACAGAATGTCAGCTGCTTTCTTGCAGTATTTACATCACCTGCAAAATCATGGTCCAGCTGCTAGAGCGTGGGCTGAACATGACCTATTGGTCAGAGATGGCTCTGCCTTTGCCTATGCGTCCTAAACTAGTGTGCTGCCACCCACACAAGAGGTTCTAAGTGTACAGCCAACACGAAACTCTCTGCCAGTGTGTCAAGTGAGAGGATTTCCACAGCTGGGATCTGATCTTGCCGACAAGACCATGGTGACTAAAACACAGCATCTGCTCACTCGTTTTGAAGTTTTAACACACTGGCTCTACATTAACATTTAATTAGAGCTTGATTATATTTACTAGACTTTAAGGTAAAGCTTTCAAGCAATGAAAAGCTGATGTTTAATAATAGGTGTGTCGAAAAATGAACTTGTTTCTTTAATACAATTTCGTCTTTTTGTTTCATTGTTATTTTCCCAGAAATGTGATTTTTCCCCAAAGAGGAGTTATTATAAGGTTACATCACCTTCATTCTTCCATTTCTAAAAACACATTCAGTTACTTTTTTATTCAGACGTATATTCTGACAGAATATAAACTGGCTGTATTTGGATGCTGGCATGCAGCCACAAGACTTAGCAGGTACTTCACTGTCTATCACACTAGGAGGAGCATCAGGGGATGTGCTGCTACTGCAGCTCCCTGGTTAGGAGCTCTGAGTTCCATGCTCATTAGTAGGAAATGCGACAGGCAGCTTCCCAAAGCGGTAGTACTGTTTGGCAGGTACAGAGGATAAACATGATTTACCCTCTGCTTTTAGCTACTGGAAGGAGGCAGAAATGACAATAACTCAAGTAGCACAATGTTTGTGTCTGGAGTACCTGGGCAAATGTGTTATTTAATGCTTTAGATGTGGCCAAAGAGGGTTCTATACAATTCATCTGTGGGTCAGTACAGCTCTGCTGCCCTGTAGACTTGTTAAGGATTCAAATTGTACTATGTGTTACAGCTTTTATCTATGTGACAGATTTCAGTTCCTGATTATCCTCCACAAGCAAGCCCAACAAAAACTGTGGGATTCCTTGTGGGGCAGTCCAAGAACGGCTGCAGAACATGTCTGCCTCTGTGACTCCTATTGTCTTTTTTTTTGCACCCCCATCCCCCCTTACGTCTGACTCCCACTGAGGCACTACTCAGCCCTACCTCTTCATCCTGGACATTCGTCTGAAAGCAGGCAACAAAGATGATCAACTAAGAAATGATGTAGAAGTTTGTATTCCCAACAGAAAGAGAAGTTGTCTCATTAATCATAAGAACAAGGAGCCGTGTGAAAGTGCTAGCAGTGTGAAAACGGCAATCATATGGACAATGTAACCAGGTAGATGGTGCAAGAAAGGGCACTTCCTATTGACTGTGATGTCTGGTTTGCACTCAAACTGATCCCTAAAACTGAACATCCTACAGGTAGAGTGATGACACCCATTAACCTTCACATTATTGTGAGGTAATGAACCACTTTTGGATTTCATCGTCTCCTATGGAAACACTCAAGTTACTGCAGATTAAATCTGAGTGCAGGAGTGTGCAATATCTCATTCTGTATTCCACAGCCTGGAGAGACTGAGTAAGATACCACAAGAAGACTGTCACTAATTTATATAAATATAATGCATGCTTCTCTATTTGTCTGATAAAAATCTGTTTTATTATTGATACTCTGGATGGGGAAAAATCGTATTTCTTCTACCTGAAGCAAGTTATTGTTTCATATCACAGTAATACTAAATTTTCAAGAAAACATTTTTCAGACCTCTATAAGGTTTAGTGAAATTTGTATATATATTTTTCTTTTTTTATTCCACCTGAATATAGTGTAAAAAAGAACTACTGCAAACCTAGAATTTATTTTTTTTCCCCAGTACAAAGAAATCCACTTTTATAAAAAATAAAAATTATACTTTTTTTATTAAGATAACGTGTTGAAATCTCAGCCAGTAATCAGGACTCCACAATACATACTTGTAGATACACACTGTAAGTACCTCTTGGGGTTTACATATACAGATGAGTGGTATTAACAACTGCATTAAGAATTAGTGCAGCCTAGTTTATATGGCAAGAAATCTGTGAACACCTGTTTGCTATTCAGCCTCCTTTCTGAATTACACTCTTTCTTTGATGATATCCTCTCTCTCATTTCTCAAAACTTAAAAAAACTTAAAAAAAACCCCTCAAACTACTCAACTGTGATATTTTGCAGCTAATGCCTGTAAATATTAAGATATTATCTACATAGATTTGACTGTAAAAATAAGATCAAATGGGATATATGAATAAGATTTCTATTGATCTTCTTAAGTTCCGGGACATATGGAAACTCAGTGAATCTCTGCTCATGAGGTTAGTAAAAAATGCCCTGTCTTCACTTCTACCAATCTGATGTCTGAAAGCTTACTAAACTTTGCATCTTCTGCATCTCTGTGTGATAAAGAGGTGAGCTGCTGAACAGATGGTGAATAAATGACTCTCACTTTTGCTACTTTCACACTTCCCAGAAGCAAAGCTGACAAATTGTATTTGGAGCCTGGAATGTGATTTCTTTATTTAAACTATATGCTTAGCACTAACAAGGGAGCACTCAGGAACATTAATTCAAACATGTAGAGTGTCTCACTCTGGGAACTGTGTTCAGCCTTTTTGAGAATTTCTTATTTCCAGAAAATAATCTTCATTGTATTTTTCTGCTAAAAACATAGTCACCATCTCTTCATTCCAGTGTCAAAAATTACTAAAGTCACTGTTTGTATCTACATATATGTGCATAAATAAATAAATGTATCTATGCATTCTGTATGTAGCAGATAACTCTTGAGACAAATGATATTTCTGTATTTGAAAATGTAGTCCAAGAGCTGCAACACATTCATCCAAATAAAATACCTAATTCTTCACGGAAATGCATTCCAACTTTTTCCTTTGTCTTTATCATAATGTTCTGTTTCATATAATGCATATTTGTATTGCCTCCATCCACAGTGAATTCAGTATTCTAACCCTTCAAACCATTAGCTTAATAATGTTATGTTCTGCTTCACTTGTCTTTGCAGTGCTGCCGGTTTTACATTGTTTCATTCCTCTTTGCTCCCCAATCACATCCCTCAAAGCACATTGCCCTGTCACCAAACCCTTCTGCATCCGTCACCTGTCTGTTTTATATTTCCTATCTGCTACAGACAACACTTTCCTCACCTTTTCTACATTTGTTACCAGATGAGCTAATTTAGATTTCAAAAGTGCTTGGCATCATGTAAGGCAAAGGGATGAATTAGGAACAGAACTTCTGCCACACTTCTCTTTGTGGTACAACTCTCGGCACTGAATTATTCCTGCTAGAAAGGTATTGGGGCACATGGAAAAGAAGCAAAACAAAATGAAAGAAAGCTTGTGTTGTGGATGTTTAATGGACTTACCAGTTTTCTCAGAAGGTAGGCATTGTAAAGTCTGGTTGTAATCTATTCTCCTCCATTCTTTTCAAACCCAGATACTCCTGGATACAAGTTCAGAAATACGTGTATAGCAATTCACTGCTAGAACATCTCGCTGCCATCAAGGCATGAGTTCATAACAGAGCTGCAAAAGTAGAACAACACAAGTAGGATTAATAATTAATCAAAACAATCTCTGTGACCATGACTGTTTTATTCAGAAAGGGAACAATATATTACTTCACAAATGACAGTTCCTTGTTCACTTTTTTACACCACCACCACATAAACAGATTGAACTTCAGACACCTCAAAACAGATTATATTCATTTTTTTTGGTGATAGACATAATTCAAAGTAAGCCTGTTTTCTGGTTTTGATATATTGTCTTTATTCTGTCCTGGTTTACTTAACCATTTTAAAATTCTACTGTAGTAAATACTACTACTACTGTAGTAGTTTGAAAGCTAGCCACTAGAAGCATATAATCTGTACATATTTAAAGGCAGAGACATTACAGCAAGGGTTATAACAAAGTTTATCTTCTTAGCTACTTAAGCAGCTAAGAAGATTCTGTTGCTCAGTATGTATAATTCAAAAAAGTGAAGCAGAACTTCACTCAGTACATGTAGAGCAGGTTGCTCCCTTAGCATATGTTTCCTGCATTAAATGCACAGGTTTACAAATATGCCTTGGATAATGCATATGAAAATAATGCTGCATAGAAGAGCTCAATACCACTAGAAACATGTAAGAACATAATAACATTTGATGAATTTGGTAGGTGGTAAATTAGAATTGATTTTCAAGTGTAATATGGTGAAAATGCCTGTGATTTTGTATGCAAGGCAGAGTTCTTTCACAACCAGAATGGCCAAGAAAAATGATCACTCTGGTATAACTTGGCTAATTCAGCACGCATCTGAGAAGTACACATAAAAGAGGAAAAAGACTGTGCAAGTTGCTGCAAAGTATATTATTATAGGAACAAAATTAAATAAAGCACAGTAAAATGTGAGCTACACTATAATGTAGATCTGGTATGTCTAAGGATATAATGGAAACAAACAGTAACAGATTTGCTGAATAATTTAGGGTTGGACTGGACATCACACTTAAAAACATATATATCATAGACAATCTTGCTTTGGCAGAGGACTGTACAAATGACTTAGTAGGTCTCCTCCATCACTAATTCTTTTCATTCAGTGCTCTTTGTAGACCAATGTTAAGTACCTCTAAAAGGCACTAGAAAGATTAGACCTCCATTTACTTCTTGTCCTAAAAGCTAATCTTCGATCACAGCACAGTGAGATACCATGTCTATTAGCTGATGTTGTTTACCCTGGAATGAAAGAATATTTAAAGACAATGGATAAAATAAGAGTTTGTAATCAATCAATGTGAATTACTCCAGGAGTTTATGCCAACACACTAACACTCCGTCACTGAAGATGACTAATGTTTTAGAAGCAGTTATGGTTGACGAGTTATCATTTCATTAAGAACTATCAAACAAAAAATGAATCATCTATTCTGGCTTCAGAAAGAGTTAAAAAAGCAATATTTGGGGTTATTCCTTCAGCAAAATTATAGCCATCTCAAGATAACTATAAATATATTTTTATACTTTATACACTTTATATACTGCTCTTTCAGGCAGTATGCAAAATCACATGAGGAAAACTCCAAAAAGTGTGTACTTAGAACATTTCACAGGGTTTCTTCCAGGAAATTGGGTACCTCTGACATCCTAAAATTCAGGTTAGGAGAACATATTTCCCCCTGTTTTACAATCTCTTAAAATTTATTCACGTAAAATTCATAAACTTAGTAAAGTTTTGCATTTATTTTGCTGAAGTGTTGTAATGTATAAACAATTTCAAGAGATTCATAGTTAATTCAGTGTTTAGAAAACATTCAGGCATATGTAAATGTTTTAACTGCAAGGGATTATTTTCCTAGTTAAATTTTTAATTAATGAGCTAAATGCTTTGTTTATGATGTATTTATTTCCTTCTTTAAACATAGAAATTTGAAAACACTGTGGGTTTTGTATGCAATTTTAAATATATACTCCTGTTTGTCTTCCTAATGAAGCCTTAGTTTTGAGTGTGAAGAGAAATGTAATAGATATTTTAACTTTTTTTTTTTTTTTAATTAATGAGAAATAGTTATACCTTTACTCCCCGAGGCAGGAGTTAAGTTTGGTAGAAGCTTTATAAATGCAGTGAAGGAGAAGGTACCTTCTCTGACCAAGTACCACCCCAAAATTTAAAAGAGATCATCACAATTTCTTTCCTTTTGTTTTGGAAAAGAAAAAAGTAAATTCCACACTTGATGCAATGTGTGTTCACTTGTCCCAGGACCAGACGTTTAAATTAAATAGACAAATTATGTTCTTCTGCCCTGCAATCTGCAGCTGAAATACACATTTTTTTCTTCACTGTAGAGGAAGAACCCCCTGTTTCAGGATTCCTTCCAACGCTAAGGTTTGCCTTTCTATGTGCCTTACAACACCTTACTCCTCGAGGTAGGTGAAAAGGATCTTAAGGACCTTTCTGTCAAGAAGCTGTTATAGCATCTGGGGGGATTTTTCCATTTACTGTACTTATTGAGACAAGATTCAAGGAACAGTATGGCAGAGAAAATTTAACGCTTAGTAGTTATGCTAAAAAGTATGTAAGTTTGGAATAGAATTTTGCTCTTTGAGCTAAAGAAATCAAGAGCCTGAGACTGGAAGTATTTTATTTACATGGAGGTCACATAATGTAGAGGGTCAATTAATGACAAGTTATATGACAGCTGGCTGGATTTTTCTCTCTGCTCTGCAGGACATAGTATAAACTGAAAAATATAAAAATAATAAAAACAAGAAAAAAATTCCTGTTTTTATTTCAGGGTAGTTATGCTTCCGTAACATTTTATTAGTCTAATTTTATATACCAAATTTTCTAATGTGTTACTTAATCGACACAAATGTAATTTCTTTTTTGTCCATAATAGAGTCTCTCTGAAAGCCATCTAAAATCATGTCATGGTCTTTATTTTTCAAGGAATCACAATTTCAGAGACTGAATTAAACACATGAATAAGACAAATTAGTGAACAGCAGCTACAGGACTTCTTCTGGCATGGTATGACCTAGTAAGATATCAGACCATATATATAGGCACATATATATAGGCACATATATATAGGCACATATATATAGGCACATATATAGAGACACTAATTTGACTAGAAGAATATTTAAAAAAAAAAAAAAAAAAAAGGAAAGCTTTGGCCTCTTTCCTTTGGAAAGCAAGAGTAAAAAGTAGTTTCTTTTCATATTTGGTCACTATTACTGAATGAGGAAGTCTATTATCTGCAGTCACTGCTGAAAAAAATTGCAAGAACTTGACAACTAACTGTTGCTTATAGAGTGAATTTAGACCTAAAGAAGCACAATCATTACTCACAAAACAGAATTTTGGCCATTTTCAGGAAAGAAAAGGTTTACTCTTCTAAGAAATTATAAAAAGACCACAGATCCTTCAAAAAGAGAAGCAACTCCAGGGAAGAATGTAAACTTTTTAAGATTTATGAGCCAATCAATGATGGTCCTTGAGGGATGAGAACAAAAATAGTAGGCATTGCCAAAGGGTTTAAATTATATCTTTTAAACTTGCTAAAGAATATAAAGGAAAGAAATCTTTGAAATCTGAAGAATTCTTTCTGGCACAATTCAGGATTGAACTGGGCTATAAAAGTAGAATAAAACTTTGGGCCATTAGGCTTTAGAGAAAGTCAAGAGAAGAACCATCACACTTTCTGTGATGTTCTGTGCTCTGGCCATTTGGAAAATATTTTCCATGCTTCCTCAACTCTGCCACAATAGTATTTCAGGTATTTTGGATGTGTTTTTTTCTCCTTTCTGCATTCCATATACCTGTAGATGCTAGCAGGACCCTTACCCTTGGTGAATTAAATATCGCTGGTATTTAAGCTAAGACTTGGCTCAGCTGCCAGCTGCTGTAAAAAAAACATACTTCAATGAAATTTGATCATATGGTATTTACTAATGTATTATTAATGGGCAGCTGAATGGCTTCAATAATAATTCTTAGTATTTTTTATTCAGTACAAGGGTAAAATAGACAGAGTCCCATTAATCTGGGTTATTTTAAATGAGCTACACAAAGTGCTAAGTGGGCCCCTTATTTCCCTCACATCAACCCACAACAAGAAAATATGATGTGCCAGGGATTTGTCTTGACTTATATCATATGAAGAATAGGCCCAAAGTAGACATAAAACTGCCTTTCTTTATTGTCTTCTGATTGTTTCACTGAATATATATGGCTTTGGTGCATTAATAATCAGTCTTTGAGAATTTCCTGATATATCAGCTAGTTATCTCCGAGAGACTTCTGCATATTAACCTTCTAAGTATGTTAGCCTGTAGTAATGTTCATGTGCTTGGATTAGAAAACTAGTTCTATTTTTTGATGTATTTACTAGCTGTATGTCTAGACCATATCCTAATGCTCAATATAAACTAAATTGAGTATTGTTATTTTTATTACTACATGATGTGAAGAGGGTAGAATATTCAGGCTTTCTAAAATGACTAAAACTTGGGACATCTGAGAGAAAAAGTCTGTCAGTTAGCTGATCAACAAGACTTTTGTTCCTTTATGATAGCTTTTCAGTGTATTTGTTTATGCCATAGATCCACTCATCACTTTTTAAGCTAACACAAATAATGGCATAAACTACAGGAACTTCTTAGACCAGATTTTGTTCTTCATAATGAATAGAAGCTCCATTAGAATCTGCTCTAAATGCCAGAATCTCACAGTGTGAGGTCCTCTGCCCACTGAATTTTGTTGATGCTACAATTGCACGTTCATGTGGATTTCTAGGACTACTGGAATGATTTAGGATACCTGCTCACAGCCAGTATACTGATGGGTCACTGTGCATCTGCATAGGTTTTCAAATCCCAGTTCAGGCCATCTCTGGCTTTACCTACACTTCAGTTTTTGATGATACAGCTACCAATTAAGAACGAGTAAAAAGAAATTTCTGCTGATCTCTGGGAAAAGATTTTGCTCTTGAAACTTCACAGGCTTAAGGGAAGATTTCCAAATATGTTTAATGTCTTTGAAGATCCATCCTTAATGTAAAAAAAGCAGACTGGAAACTCAAGTGCAAAGCACAAAGAGAAGAGACACACTTGGAGAATAACAAAGAAAAGTCAGAACTCACTTCTGAGTCCTAAGATGTTAAGGACAAGGCAGGTTGCTCTGCCCCATGCACACACTTTCCAGCTCAATGATATTAATAAAAGTGTAGAATGTACTCATATGGTGTAAGAAGAGTGGAACTCATTATATATCATGGTGGTATTCTGTAAGCTACAGCTAGCTGCAGACTACAAAGTATTGTAGAGACAAAACAGGATAAAGTATGGAATTGCGTTATTTAATACCCAGAAAGAGGTT
>JAYRBT010000114.1:66999758-67011638 GCA_036023395.1 Myiotriccus ornatus | reverse complement strand
CTGCAGACTACAAAGTATTGTAGAGACAAAACAGGATAAAGTATGGAATTGCGTTATTTAATACCCAGAAAGAGGTTTTCCATGGATTTCTAAAGTCAGTCCAGATCCATCAATATTTCTCTGCATAACCATTACATTTTTCTGACTGATCCTGTGAAGGACTCTTCATTCCTGGTGAGTCTGACCCACAGAGTTACAAGATCCATGGCAACAGGATCTTCATTGCAGGGACCCTGAGAGTGTCTTAAGGCCCGTTCTGTGATTTGCCATGACTGATACTGACTGAAAAACTCGCAGCATGCCAGCGTGTTGGAGGACACTGGACTGAGAACTTCTGCTTGCTGAGAATTTAAATACTATTTTATTAAAGAAAACACGCTTCCTGCAAGATAGTAAGCTTGCTCTTTGCACCACTCTAGTTACTAAATATACAAGATTCCAAAATTCAATAAAATCTCATTTTGAAGAAAAGACAATGTGCTGGATGGAAGGATCTACAATGAACAGTAAATGAATCTCTAAGCATATATTTTGGGCCTGAAAATAAATAAATAAACAAACACATAAATGAAATAAGGAGACTTACCAGTTTTGTTAGCAAAAGGTCGAAGTCTTCCAAATGAAAAGCACTGATGCATCAAGGACAAACAAACAGACTGCCTTGCAAACTATGTGGATTTCTATGGGAGTTTATTTGTGTATATCCTGGGGGATCTACAACACATTAAAAGAATGCATTTGAGCCTTGTATCCTAAATAGATGCTTCTGTTGCTAGGTGATGTAATATCCTTGTAACCCTAAGAACTCCAAGGACAATTGCATTCAGTGACATTTCTGTTGCCAGCAGCAAGGTACTGGAAAAGTGGAATTGAAAAATTTTTTTAGCTGATGTTTGTTCTTGAAAACTTTTCTGTTCAATACTTTTGAACTAATGCAGTAAATTTTTAATATTATTTTTCTTCTAAAAGCACAGCTATGCTGTTTTCACTCTTGAACTATTAGTCTTATCAAACGGCCTTTGGGAAGATTCAGCATTTAGTTTTAAACCAAGCTCTCAATTTAATCCCATATTGGAGGGAAAACAGGCTCTTGAGTTACAGAAATTACATTGGGAGGAGTTATTCAACACTGGACTGTGCAGTGAGCCATCCACTGCAGTGCTTCAAAGGTCCTGATTATTTTCCAATGTGTGTGCTGGGAGGGAAAGAAAACAGAAGGAAGAAGATGATGATAGAGATGGAATGATAATAGCAGAAAATGACTGTTGGTAAGAGAGTCAAATTTAGTTTAAACTTCTCTAAAAATGGAATTAAAAAAATATACTGATTGGTTTTGAACTTAACATTTCACAGGAAGAAATACCAAATATTTGCAAATCTACAGTATGCTGTTGAAGCTATCAAGACCAACATCCATATCATAATAGCAAAAATGGGAAAAGTGCTGAATGAAAAACATGAAAATGAGACTGGTAAGTGAATCATGGCTCATACAGGACGTCACAGGCGAAAAAGAATCTATAAACTAATTGAAAAAATTGTGATCAAGCAACAGCTCACCAGTGTTCCTGCCAATCTACCAGAGTTCCATTGATGTAATAGCACCTATGGAATAGAAGTTAGAGAATAAGTTCTTTATTATCTCAGTTGTCTGCTACAGAGTTCTTGTGTGTGTGACAAATTCAGTGAAAAGTGTGACTAACAAAGTACTTATCTCTGCTGTGCTCTTAACTGGTTACAGGAATGTAGTGTCTTTAAAGATTTATGTTACAAAGACCTGAACTAAAAGGTCCCGTTAGGAACATGAAAGGAAAATGTAATAGTGTTAATGATTGGATAGAACTTATTTTCTCTTTTTAGTGTTATTATTAAAAACAAAGGGAGGAATTCAATTTTTAGGATGCTTACTTAAAATTTATCTTCATTTTGGTGGTTAAAAACTTCAAAATCCCTTGATAGCAGTCTCTGACATTTTTGCTTGTTTTTCTGAGTCTGAGCTGGATCGAAGTAAAGAACAGAATGAAAATAAAAATAAAAGTAAGGGAGGAAGATTTTTTTTCTAAATATTTAGAAAATTTCTGTCAGTTTTGATCAATCTTTCAAGACTTTTCTATTTTGCTAAGTGAGTAGATTGACCTTACTGAAGAAAAAATCTGATTGAGACATTGTCTTCCATGCCCTCAAGTTTTTCAAGTAAATGGTTCATTCAGGATCAAATTATCTGATCTACAGAAGATTATAGAGATCAATGAGAAAATATCAATAAGACTAAGAATATTCTTCAGTTACAGTTTTTTCCTGGTGCAAGTGGCATTCAAAGTTCTGTTGTCAGGGCTGCTGACTCAATTTTTATAATGCTACCGTAACGTATAGATTATTTAAAAGTTTATGACTACTAGCAATAGCTGCTTACTTTGTAATATTCATAAACTTTTTTCCTCTTTATTGCAAAGCTCTTTTAACAGTGTATTGAAATGGTTTGCCTCTTTGGTTCAATAAAAATTTGTTCATAACAAATTAAAAAACGTAAAAACTTTAAGTTTTCTTAGAAAAGTATGGGTTCAGCTATCTGTCCTGCTTTTTTTATTTGATAATTGCGGCATAAATCCTTAGTTTTCTTTCTGTATTGCTTCTGAAATACTTGTTATCATATACTTCAGTAGATGGCTGGGTGTGAAGGACTGTACTCAAGACTGTTCACAAGGGAAAAGTACAGTTCAGAAAAAGTCCAGATTTCTTGCAGATTTTAAAACATGACATGAAACATGAGCATGATGCCCACCTGTCTGATCTTGCTATTTGGCATGGCAAACCCTGAAGTTTCGGATCCATGACTCTTTGGTAAAATGGTCACAGAAAACCAAAGTAGCAATGCTTATGCTCAGTACAATATGAAATATTTGTGTAAAATTAAGCTCTGTAAGGCTTTTCAGTATACTTGAAGCCAGCCTGTGGTAGAGAACATGATTATGTACTGGATTTGTTTACAGTTTATTGGGGCTTCCTGAGCTCCATTGCCAACTGTATTCTGGTGCAATTACATCCCCTTGGGATAATTGCTTGCTCTCTAAGAGCTGCTCCACCATTTTGGTCTGGGTTTCAGGAAGGCAGGTAGAGCAAGATTGACATGGAAAGCAGAAAAAATGCAGTATTGGAAATACAGGTGTGGTGGGAGGCAGAATGGCTCAAGAGACTATCTCTACAGCAGTCTTAAAAGGCAGTGGAAAGAATGAGACTTTCCTAGGAGATCAGCACAGCCTTTCTTCAGGGCACAGTGTAAAGCTTAATTCAGGTACAACTGAGTACTGCTTGACTGAAAAGTCTGGAGAACATAAATGTCTCTCTAGAGGAATCTAACTGTGGTTAGGAAGGGAAAATTTTCCTTTTTTTGTGGTTTTTTTTTTTTGGTTGGTTGGTTGGTTGTTTTTTTTTTTTTTAATTAATATGCATCATATCTTGTTGTTTACTAACGTTTCTAGATTAAAAGTTTGCTTAACAATAAACCCTAATTTTAGAGGCTTCTAGACAGAGTACACCAGAAAACTCTAGAAAATGCCTGAACAAATTGTACCTTATATCTGTCACACAGTCCAATGACCTACCACACCACGAAATTAGCCCAATGACGTAACTCACCAGATTTTGGACTCTGCTAATAACTTCCAGGTAGAGCAAAACACATTGCTTTTCTTAACTTTTTGTCACATGAAGATCCATGTTTATCTATCCCTCTTATGAGGTGAATCTTATGGTAGAAGAAATCTGCTGGATAATAGAAAACAATCTCGCATATTTACACAGCACACAGGTAGCACTCTTACCTGCTCTAGTATCAACTGTGCCACATCTACATCTCAGATAATCACTGCACTTGTGCAATACTGCCTTCAGCAGTACTTTTCTTCTGTGCCAAGTTATTTCTTAGCACTTTTGACATGGATCCACTTATCCTGCTTCAGGTAGTGTTGCATAATCTTTGCACACAGGCACAGGGGCTTTGCTGTCTGGGTTCAGCAGTTTTCAGGTAACAGTTGCTCTCACTGGCAGGGAAACTGCAGAGGCAGATGTGCTGGTGCCTGTATAACATAGCTTACAGAGAAGGTTGTGCACACCAACGGGACGCCTTCAAGGGGGCTGGATGCAGATGTGTAGATGGACATAGAAATATGCTCTTGGCAGAACAGATGGATTCAGGAATATTAATTACTCAGTTGCAGTGTATAGCTATGTTGGCATGTGTATCAGATAATGAAAAAAACCCTCAGTTTTCTTCTAGCTGATAAGTTTGTATTTCTATTGTCAAATACTCTCACAATGGGTGTTCTGGGTACAGCAGAGTAAGCTATGAAGGAAGCAACAGTGAGCAAAACTAAACTGACATAATATGAAGAAGCATTTTCTACCTTTCACTTTATTTATTTACTTTGCAAATATGCAAGGGCAAATTCTTATTTAATCATCATTATACTGGTAATTCCAGTTTCCATTTATTCCACCTCTTGTTCCTTTAAAGTTTTAGACTGGAGTTTGCAGAAGAGTGGTGACATTGACATTGTTTCCTTAATATTATAAATTTTGAACTACTATAATTTAGTTAAAAGAAATGATTGCCTGAAATGGAATTTGGGACATTATTACAATCCAAAATTTAGGATTTTGAGATCTGCAGAAAAGCAAGTTTATAAAATCTTTGAGACAGCTGCTTTCTAAGTGTCATTTAATAACCAGTAATAATTCTCAGTTTATTTAGTTCTTGTGAATCAGGTTTATCCTTAGTGAAATCATTATATTAAGAGCAACCTGAATTGTCATGTTCTAAGAATTTTCTGAAAGAACTTCTTTCTTACTAAAAAAGTGTTGCCAGCTTGTTAGAGGGGAAACACCAGTGCCTTCTTGTGTGTCAAGATTGTACATGGCATTTATGGCCACACACAAATTTGGGAATTTTAATTCTACTTGTTGGTGAACACTGCTCATCTTTGCTGCCAAAGCAAAGTAGGATCCTCTCTGTTTTCACTGATTCTTCCTCACTTTCCAGTGGGAAGTCTTTCAGAATTCTTGAAAACATAGCAATTGACTTTTTTTTTTGTGGTTTATCCTGTTTGAGGCAGAAGCACAGAAAACCTTCCTAGCTCAAATTTCCTTCTTCTGACCGGTATCTGAATTCTCTGATTTCAGACAGTGCTATGTTTTACTTGAAGTTTAGGGTAATAACCAAGTTTATCAGTCCTTGATCTTGGCTTCCACATACAAGTTATTGTGCAGTAGTATTATAATTGCGTACTTCTGATATAACTTGTCTCATACTGTATTTCATTTTCCCTACCAGAGAATCATAGGATGGTAGCTTTCCAAATAAGTACCTTAAATATTTTCAAAATGAGTTGAAATACCTTGTATATTTTCTGGAAAATAATGCAGACACAATGATATTTTTACCTGCTGCCCTCCTTATCTCTACAATCTAAGTTTACATTAAAAAAAAGAAAAGTATATTGTGTTATACACACAGTGAAAGTGCTTGACACAGTTCAACCTTTTTAGCATGTTTTTTAGCATGTTTAGCTATTCAGTTAGTTAAAAGTGGCTCTTTAAGTTTCTACTCATGAGTTTCTGAATAAAACAAACATTGAAACGTCATCACTGTTTTGGCTTCACAGCTTTGTATTTTGAACATTCAGCAAGTTCAAAGTCATTGATTACAAATGGAGTACAATGTAATTCACCTTGCGTATCAGACCACCATGCACATCTTCAACTCTCTATTTTGAAAGAAAAGTCCAGGCTTCCTGTTTATTATCTTTATCAATGGTTTAGTTGATATTGTGCTGATCAATCAAAGGCTGGACTTGATGATCTAGGAGGTCTTTTCCAATCTATAATGATTTTATAATTCAAAGTCCAGAAAGCCTAGATGAATTCTACAGGGCAACCAAATGCCAAAGTCTAAGAGATGAAGGAAAAAATTCCAACTCTGCTGACTGTAAAAACCCAGTTGAGTACCTCAAGGATTATGTTTTGATTTTTTTCACAAGTATTCAATGTATAGTTTCCTAAAAGCTGTATAGGGGAGCATTATTGCCTTTCATTTTCTGTAGGGTTCTTTCTAGAGTATTTGCACTCTTTAACTTGAAATAGAACTTAATAGATGACTGATTAAACACATATTCCAAGAGTTGTACAAATCTTTTTTAGATAGGAAATGCAGTGCAATACTATTACCTTATGTGTAAATGACACCTGCACTTATCACAAATTTCCTGTGAACTTTCAAAGCATTGATCACGTATCGCTAAGAAATAAATGATCTAAACAAACATCTAGTCTTTCTCAAGTCATCCCTTAATGAAGTAATAGCAAGTCAATATTAGTTATTTTCTAATTTCTTAGATTTCTACTGGCTGAGTTCCATGCTTTTCTAGGACAGTAATGGACCATTATCTGTCATCAGTCTTTAATGCCAGAAATTACTGTTTATGGCATGGAATGCTAGAAGGGGAAGATGTTCCAGTTATTTTTCCATTTTTTAACAGCTAATGTTCTGAGTAAATTAATTCAGGTCAGTCCTCATGAAGTGATTTTGTTCAAGAGAATCTACAGTCTTTGGCAGCAGGAAGCACTTGGATAGACTATAGAGAAAAATGAGTGTCCCCTCCACTAAAAACATGGGACAAAGGCCAAACTCCCCTTGAGTGGAAATTCCCCAGGTGCTTGGGATTTTATCCTAGTACAAAACTCTGTCTTTTTGGCTTACTAAGCCCAAGTAGGTTACAGGCATCACCTCTAATTTAGGGTGTATTATCAAGGTTGGAAAGGGAGCTTGACTTCACAGCACAGCTATCTCTGGCTGAAACAAATTCCATCAACCCTCAGTTCTCAAGTGTTTGGGAGTTTTTTGGTTCTTTGTTTTGGGTTTGTTTTTTTTTTTGGTTGTTGTTTTTTTGGTGTTTTTTTTTTTTAAACCATGAAAAATACAGTACCTTTTCACAGATTCAATACTACAGGTATTTTGGTGGTCAATCCTTCAGATACCTGTGATAGATTTTCTACAGCATTTTTTACACAGTTATAGCCTATTTAGCATACCAGCACAAATAGCAAAAAACTGTTTCTGTGGAAGGCACTGCCTTGGAGATCAATATCAAACGGGTTGGTTTATTTGGTTTTGTGAAAGGGAGTTTGTACATGTTTCCTTTCAGCCTTTGGGGACTACTTTGGAATTTCAGTAGTTTCAGGCTCATCTTCTTAACCATCAGCCAGCATCCCATATCCCCCAGTCCTTTTTGTCTGACTTTTGTGACAGTCCCAAAAGTTTCCTTTCATTGTCTTTTTGGTTCTCTTGTCCTCCTCTTGAAGTACATGAATATTTCTCCAGCCTTAAGAATGGGAACCAGCAGTTTTCATGTGGAAGCTCCTGTTACTGTCACCTGCAGGAAGAAGAAACACGTCCCCAGTATTTCAGCCACTCTGTTCCCCTAAGGCACTTTCATATGAAAGGCAGGCATTTATTCTGATGCCTTCAGAAACTCCTTTGTCCCCAAGAAACATAGCACCAGCCATGCTGACTGACAGCTGACTCTGTGTGCTCTGAGACATTAGGTGGCCTCACAAAAAAACAACTGCAATTCAAAATCTGTTTGCATGCAGCTACATGTCCTCAAGTTGCTATGCCACACAAAACCTTCACGATGCATGTCAAGCTGCAGCATAATTCTGGAAACTTCCCAGATCATGTCTAGTGAAAACAAATTAAAAGAAATGCCTTCCCCTTTTTTATCCAAAACAACGTGCCCTTCTGTTTCAAGTTCACCTTGAAGAATGATTACCAGAGCTCAGACATTGCCAATGTCTGAGTTGGGACTTTGACTTTCTGATACTTCCTCCTGTAGTTCAACATAAATATAGAGAATGCTTATTCTCCAGGGGCTTGGAAAATAAAACAATATCATATTTGATCTCTGGGGGGACTTATTAGGTTTATTAGGTTTTATTTATTTATCATATTGTTGTTTTCTTAGGAGTATACATCCTTCAGTGTCTCTTCACAGCAGCTAGAATCATTGGACTATCTTTCAAATCTCGTAGGGGTTCAAGTTTCATTCTCATTTGCATGTTCCGGCCCTCATGCCCATCACTGTATTTTTTTATAAATTTCTCTGAAGCTCTATTTTTTCAAGAGATTCAGCTTTTACCCTTTCAACAGTTAAGGCTCCCTTCTTCCTTTTTTTTTTAAACAACAGTTGCAATGGAGACTGAATGTATTATGACTTGTAAAAATATTTTGTCCTTGTTCTTCACTAAGACAAGTACTGTTTCCTTTTTTCCATACGATGAGATTGATTATTTTTGGTTTTCCTTGGGTCATTAAAAATGTAATTATGAAATATGCTATGTGGAAAACAATAAATACAAGAGTAATACTCAGTTGAAAAAAACCAGACTTAACCCTAGGCTACTCAGTGTATATCGGCTGTGTTGTGAGCAGAAGCACAAAAGGTGTGCTTTGGTGCATAACATATCACCTCTTTCCTTCCTAATGTGCTCTACAGTTCTGGTGTTGACAGAAAGAGAATATGTAGTCTTTGATGCTGCTGAGCCAGCTGGCTGCCAGGCTTTTCCATCTTTTTTCTCATGATGTTTGTATTAGGTCTGTGTTGCTGGACCAAAGAGAGTTTTAAATACCCTCGCCTGCCCAAGTTTTATTAGATGTATCATACAACATTTGCATCTGGAGCTGAGATCTAAAATGATCTTATACAGCTGAAATATTGAACTTTCAAAACAGATTACAAATGCTTACTGAAATAGTAATGTGGTGATATACTTCAAGAAATATCATTCTAAAAAGAGGATAGAACACATGATCAAAAGCAATTTTTCAAATATTCAATACCATATTTCAGTAATTTCTAAATTGAAACATCCCAAAGCCACATTTCATGTTACAATATGACAGTTATTCCTTGGGCCTAAGTGTGAAGATCTTCACTTCAAATTAATAAAAATTTTAAAAAAAAAAGGATAAGGAGAGAGAAAAGCAACAAAGAAAAAAATTTTATATATTTTAGATGCTCAGTAAAAGCCTACTAATCAGAAACTGAGTTTGCATATCAGCTGATTGCTTCTTCCATGAGGAGGGGAAGGCAATCTATTTTATGAGTATCAAGCTACACTAGACACTCTTGAAAATATAGATTGACCAGGAATGCTGATAGTCATTTTGCCTGAGGACAGCCAAGTTCTGTTACTTAACATCACTAAAGGCATCATTTAAAGTACATTATGAAAGGGAACCAAGAGACTGCTAAATGGTGTTGTATCCTGAGCAAATCACCATTTTAATTATGTTATCTATTAAAATAGCCTTAATTCCTTACTAGTTACTGTAAAAGTAACTAGTTGTTTTTAGAACGGAGACTGCAAGTTCTTTTGCTCAGCCACACAAGGACTAAAACAAGCCACATACTTCCCTCCATTTAGCTTTATTCTATTGTTCAGAGAAAACCCTGGGTTACCATTTGTGCTTGACATCTTGTGGAGGCCATACAGCAGAAAACTGCTCCAAGACCATTTGTTCTTAATGAAAGCAATTTGTTACTAGCTAAAGCAAAGTGTTCTTTGTCTTTCTGCCAAAAATGCCTTGTCTATCGTCTGTGTTTGCTGAGCTCACACACCATAATGGAAACACTATGAGATATGCTTAAAACAACAACATTACAAGCAGGACACACTTCATTGTTCTGAAACAATAGGCATGAGTGTGTTCTTTGTCACACTTTTATCTACCATAGAAGCTCACTGACATGGTGGAGATTCAGCATTTCTTAATTGCCTTTTTAATTTAGTCCACTCTTTTCCCTGGGGCTGATGCACTGATTCCCCTCATTCCTCCTTCACCCCCTTCTCAGTAGACCCGCTTTATGAGATACATTTTAAAACATCTGGGTTTTTTTATTATGTTCACATGTTTTTACATACTATATTTCTTTCTTTTTTGAATTTAATAATCTCTTTGAGGCAAATGTTGAGAATACTCAAGGGAAATACAGATGTCCCAGGAGTAGATGGTTTTTAAAAGAAGGAAGGACTGAAATTTAAGAAAAAAATAATTAATAAATAACTTAGGGAAAAAAAGGGTAGGTGGGGCAAGAAAAATACAGATAGCTAAATGGTTTTCAGCTAATTACATTGCCACAGGCAGCTTTGGGAGAGCAAATTCACATAATTTCGTATACATGGCCTTTGTCTGTACAGAGACAGCACTTTGTGATGGCAGACTAGAAAAGAACAGTATTTGTGGGCATATGAATATTTAGAGAACAGATGAACTGTCTAACATAGCCTTCATTTCCTTCACTATGTAAGTTTTTGAGTGCTCTAACACAATTCCTAAAAGTATAGGAAAACTCTTCAGAAATCATTAAGTACCCATAGGACGTATGAAACAGTATATATGAGGGAGTTTAGCCTGGTAGAATTAAGAGTATACTTCACACTGCTGTCTTACCACTAAAAAGAAGAAAAAGAAAAGATTAAAAAAAAGTCATCATCTGTTGTGGAAAGGGAACTGCACAAGAATATGAAATATTCAT
This sequence comes from Myiotriccus ornatus, assembly GCA_036023395.1. Lineage (NCBI taxonomy): Eukaryota > Metazoa > Chordata > Aves > Passeriformes > Tyrannidae > Myiotriccus > Myiotriccus ornatus. Next base: position 67,001,046 of record JAYRBT010000114.1, on the reverse strand, counting down.
GACTCTCATCCTTTGAACAAGTGCAGTTAAACCAGTGAGTATACAGATAAACCACAAAATGTTATATGCTACTGAGGGATTAAAACATAAATGAAGGTATGCTGCAGAATGTATCAGTTATATCAAACCCCACAGTTTGTGCTGCAGTAGAGTATCCTTTTTCTCAGCTTAAAATATGCTTGAGTCATAGAATCAAAAAAATCATAGAATTATAGAATCATAGAATCATTTAGGTTGGAAAAGACTTCCAAGATTATAGAGTCCAGACTTTGACCACCATGTCAACTAGGCCATGGCACTAAATACCATATCCAATCATTTCTTGAACAACCTAGGCAGTTCATTCCAATGCTTGGCATTCCTTTCTGTAAAGAAATTCTTCCTGATGTCCAGCCTGAACCTTCCCAGCCATACATTGAGGCTTTGTTCTCTTGTCCTGTCAATTGTTGCCAGGGAGAAGAGGCCAATCACCACCTTGCAGCAACCTCTTTTCAGGTAGCTGAAGAGATTGATAAAGTCTCCCCTGAGCCTCTTCTTCTCCAGGCTAAACAACTCCAGTTGTCTCAGCCTCTCCTCGTAGGATTTACTTTCTAGACCCTTCACCAGCTTCATTGCCTTTCTCAGGGCATGCTCTAGCATCTCAGCGTCTTTCTTGTAATGAGGGGCCCAGAACTGAACACAGGATTTGAGGTGCAACCTCACCTGTACAGGGGGATAATCACTTGCCTAGTCCTGCTCGCCATGCCATTTTTTATACAAGCCTGGATGCCAGTGGCCTTGGCAACCTGGGCACACTGATGGCTCATGTTCAGCCAGCTGTCGACCAGCACCCCTAGGTCCTTTTCCACTGAGACACTTTCCATTCACTCTTCCTTCAGCCTGTAGCACTGCATGGGACCATTGTGACTGAAGTGCAGGACCCAGCACTTGGTCTTGTTGAGCCTCATACTGTTCATCTCAGCCCATACATCCAGGTTGTCCAGGTCTCTCTTCAGAGCCTTTCTACCCCCCATCAGATCAACGCTCCTGTACAACTTACTGCTGGCCCCAATACTAAACCTTGAGGGAGCTCCACTAGTGATTTGAGTCATATTTATGAGGAATTGAAGGAATTCATCTAGATGTTGCCAACTGAGCAAGACTAGTAATGTGAATATCTCATTAGAACAATCCTGTGTATCACTGTTATTCTTTCCTTCTATGAAACCTTCTCACAATGTTCAACATGTCTTTCAAGTTATGTTGTTTAAAAATGTATGTCCAGATAAGTAATGATTTTTAAATATCC
>JAYRBT010000114.1:66970717-66982801 GCA_036023395.1 Myiotriccus ornatus | reverse complement strand
TCTTCTCTTCTCTTCTCTTCTCTTCTCTTCTCTTCTCTTCTCTTCTCTTCTCTTCTCTTTTCTCTTTCTCTTCTCTTCTCTAAAATATTATAATTATTATTTTGAGATTTAAATATAACTTACAAAAGCATATAAATGAGCAGAAACTGCTTAGATCTCTCTTACAATCATAAAGCATAAGTATGATGTAAAGAGTGTTAATCTGCAATCACCTTGCCTCAGGAAGTATTCAAGAAAACATTCAAAATCAGAAAATCACAGAGATGTCTAATTTTGTCCTTTTTTTCAAGGCATTGGTAGTACATGGGCCTTGAGTTATGACCAATGCCCTACAATATATCGAACTTTCCATTATGAAGGAGATATAGAGATTTTTTTTCAATGTGTCATTTCACATCTACAGTACTAGAAGAACTGATAAGTCAATCTGTATCTTGCTCTCATGTTAAAGGTCTCAAATACATATGAAAATAGACTTCTGAGAGTGGTAAGGGCCAAAGGAGAGCAATAAGGTGATAAATAGTGCCAATAATCCTGAATACACTCAAGAAACACTTCCCATGTTCAAAAGGGAGAGTTTAAGTAAAGTTGATCAGCTAGAATACGAATAGTGAAACTACTCAATTTTCAATGTGTTTTGTCAGACCTTAGAAAAAGTATTCAGAATAAAATTTGAGCAAGGTTTCATAATTCTCTTCTCTTCAGAATAGCTCTTCATACAAGATATCTGCAAAATGACAACTCATTTACAGCACTTTTTGCCTCCAATTATTTGGATAATTTCCAAAAAAAAAAAAAACAAACAAACCAGCTCTTAAAAAGACTGGCCCATGATGTTCAACCGGAAAAGAATTAATGCAGATGCCAGCTCTGAAATAAAAGAATTCAAGCATAAATTGATGTCAAGTACAGCTAAAATCTGTTAAGACTTTAACAAGGTACCAATGTCTCTGATGAATACCCAGTCTGGTCAATATACAGGAATAGAGGAAAAATAAGCAAGAAAAAGTAAGAAAGTTTCTAATTCCCACAGCAGTTGAGAATATTAATTTAACAATGTCTCCTGGGGTTAGTTGTCTGCATGATATATCTTTTGCAGGTCAAAAAAACGTGATTATTGGAGAAAGCCCTGGAATCAGGCATCAATAGTTCCATGCTGCAACAGGGACTACAATAAATTTTTGCATGTATTTATTCAAAGCTACTGAAAATTCTAATATTACTATTTCTGTATAGGGATTTTTCAAGCTCTGTAATTTCCAACTATTATTCTTCCATATTCCAATAAATATTATAAATTCCAGGGTTAAAAAAATATACTTAATATCACTTTATTTGATATAACCTCTGCTTCAAGTTGATTCAGAACCCCTCAAAGCAATGAAGTCTCCTGTGCCTTCTGAAAGAATAGCAGAAATAAAAACTATCCAAACAAAATACCCCAACTCTGACTTGAAAACACAAAAAAAATTGTAATGGAAGTGATTGATTTCAAAGGAAGAAAGAAGTCAAGCACATTGTAAAACATTATTTTCTGCAATCCTGGTAGCTTTTTTTTCTTTATACTCTTGAAAAACACCCTAATGAATAAAATCAGGGAAATCAAGGCTTATTGTCTTCAATTTTATTACTATCCATACTCTCGAAATCAAGGATGTGCCCATTTGAAGGGATGGGACAAAAAAGTAGATCAGAGACTAATGTTGCTTTATCTCAGAAGTCACTACAGACATGTGTAAACTGGATGTTGTATTCTAGGCCAAAACCTACACTAAGCTTCAGGGTGAGTAGATACTGTTTATATTTTATATATTTATATTTCATATATTGATTTTTACGTTATCTGTTTCTAAAGTCTAAACACTTATCCTTTTCAGATGTTCAGTCTTTTTTTTGTTTATTTTAAATGGTAACTGTTTAAGTTATGGCTGTTCACCTTAAAGGACTATTGGAAATGTCCTGTGTAGTAGTCAAACCTGAGTCTACCATGTGTGATTGACCATATCCATAACTGTTTCTTCTAGACTATTCATTTCCTATGAGAACAAACGAGTATTAGCTGAGATCATCTATGCAACTTTGGTCCATTATGTGCTCTTTTTCATAGATCAGCATTCTCCTTATCCCCTCAGTCATCATCCCCTCAGCCACCTCCTACCTGTTGCCTAGACAAGAGAGGAATCTACATGCTTCATGAGTCAGCTATGCTTTTCCATTTACTCTTGCAGGTTGAGATTTTTTTTGTATTGTCTTTGTAAAATATGGGAGCAGTTTAATTTCATGCATTACAACATCATATGCAAAGCATAGCTTTAATGAGGTGAATGATTTAAATGTCTTATTGTGACAACCTAATATATAAAAAACTATAAAAATATATAAAATTGGAATATTCTGAGCATGTTACAAGGCAAAACCAGCCACGTTAGTAAAGAAATAGCTACTGGTATGTTTTTCAGAAAAGAAGAACCATATATTACGAGGAGCAAAGTAGTCCCTGTTGGAGTATTAGGAAGTCTGGGATTTTATGTTTGGTTCTTATGACTAAAGCATTTATGGCATCGTAAGAACTGCTTAATGAATGTACTGCCTAGTAATACTCCACAGGGCATACTTTATTCTCTTCCTATTACTGCTTTTGTCTCTGCAGAAAATTCTACAAGCTTGCTGTTAAGAAAGCAGAACAGTTCCTGATCATGTATGTTTATCAAAAATGGTTGATCATGGAGAACACCAGTGTCTTGAAGGATTCAAACTTATCCTGATATTTTACAGGTAATTACACACAAATGAGAATTAGTGACTGCTGGGGTTTTCTGCATTTTGCATATTATGTTTGATAATATATTGGTGTGCACTGAAACAGCTAGATCCAGCACTGCAAAATAGTTAAGAATCTTTTATTCTGTCTTTCTTGGTTTAACTTTTCTGCCTGGGACTTTAAGTTATTTTTAGTTCTAATAAATTACTTGGCAATTCAGTGCTTTAAAGCAAATCTAATTCTGGACTAATTTGCTATATGCAACTACCATGTATGACAGAACAGTTGGAGCATTTCAGTAGAGTGAAACCAATCCTACTGAGTATTTTATATGTACATGATAAGCAATGTCTGGATTTTTTTTAATCAGTGTAAGGTTTTGATTTTTATTTTTTATTTTTTATTTTTTATTTTATATTCAGACCAGCACCAGTCTGGTCTAATAGACTGAGGTAGTGGGAGTACCCTAGATGTACTTCTGAAGCACATATTCCCATTTACCTCTCATCAGAAACATATCAAGTTCATGCTCTCCGAGACTGGTTCACAATGTGGAAACAGGAAGCACAGGAATAAGAGATGATCAAGAAATTTGCTTCAAAAATGCTTGCTGGATTCACATTCTAACATTAAAGCAGCTGCATCTATGTGGGACCAAGTCAGGCACAAATTATTAAAAAGTGTGTTCTGATATGATGTGACAAAAAAAAAAATACTAAATTGTGCATCTCAGTCACAGTAGCTGCAAAAAAAAGAGATAGTTTTGCTCATGTTGGATCATATTGTAAACTACAGGGAAATGTTCTAACCTTGTAAGCCAGAGCCTGCCTTGCTAAGATGCAAAAAGGAGCTCTGAGAACATGTAGTGAATGGAGAGTCATTTATATTGAGTAAAGCTGCCTTGTCCTCCTCTTCCTGTGGGAGTTTTTCCCAGATCTTTTTCCTAGAAACTGACTGATGCAGAAAATTGCAGATCTCTCTTTATAGAGATTTTGCTGTTAAAAATAAATTCACTGTTGGTCTTAAGGCACTTTAAATTTCCTTTGCATTGTGTAGGGGTGGTAGGTTGACCCTGACTGGATAACAAGTGCCCACCAAAGCCACTCTATCACTCACTTCATCAGCTGGACAGGGGAAAGAAAATCTATTAGAAGGATGAGATTAGGACAGGACAAGATCACTCATCAGTTACCATCATGAGCAAAATGAACTTAACTTGTGGAAATTAGCTTAATTTATTGCCAATCAAATCAGAGCAGGATAATGAGAAATACCACTTAATCTTAAAACATCTTTTACCCACCCTTCTGTTCTTCCCAGACTTAACTTCACTCCTGAATTCTCTACCTCCTCCCCACCAGTGAGGCTGGGGAATGGGGAATGGGGCTGTGGTCAGTTCATCACACATTGTCTCTACTGCTTCTTCTGTAGAAGAGAGGGCTCCTCACACTCTTCCCCAACTCCAGCATGGTGTCCCTCCCATGGGAGACAGATGTCCATTAATTTCTCCAAGATGAGCCCTTCCCATAATCTGCAGTTCTTCAGAATCTTGTCCAGCATGGTCTCTTTCCACAGGATTCAGTCCTTCAGGAACAGACTGCTCCAGTGTGGGTCACCTACAGAGTCACAAGTCCTGCCAGCAAACCTACTCCAGCATGGGCTCCTCTCTCTACAGGAGTATATGTCCTGCCAGGAGCCTGCTCCAGCATGAGCTTCCCATGGAGTCATAGACTCCCTCAGGTACTCACCTGCTCTAGCTTGAGAGTTGTCCACAGACTGCAGGTGGATCTCTGCTCCCCTGTGAACCTCCATGGGCTGCAGGGGCAGAGCTGCCTCACCGTGGGCTGTGGGGGCATCTCTGTTTTGCTGTCTGGACCACCTCCTCCCATTCCTTCATCACTGACCCTGGTGTCTTCAGAGCTGTTCGTCTCACATATTCTCACTCCTCTCTGACTGCAGTCGCTGTTTCCCAGAGGTGTTTTTCCACTTTTTAAATACATTATCCCAGAGGCACTACCACCATCACTGATGGGCTTGGCCTTGGCCAGTGGTAGGTCTGTCTTGGAGCCAGTTGGCATTGGCTCTGTCAGACACATGGGAAGCTTCTAGCAGCTTCTCACAGAAGCTACCTCTGTAGCACTTTGATACCAAAACATTGCCACCCAAACCCAATACATAGGGAAAATCTGATTCAATGCACCTTGTACTAGTCTATGTCATTAGCTGATGGGGTTTTTTCCCTCCATCATTTTTTTCCTGGGTGTCCTTCAAACACTTATTTTCCTTTTGTTTGTGGTTTGTTCATTAATCCTTGAGACATCAAATTCCTAGAGCAACCAAAACTCTTTGTTCTTTCAGCCTGTTATCCATTATGAAATTTTGTATTGAATGGAACCAAAGGCTCTACCTCTTCTTTCTGTTACTTAACCTAGTGGCTGCTGGGCACTAGAGATGGTATACAAGGGTCATACAAGTATATTGTCCCCTACCTAAAATGACTTCAAACAGCAGTCATCGTCCCCTAAACATTTAAAAAATGTTGAGTTAATTACCACAATTAAACCACAGGCAAGATTTCATGTATTTCTTCTATTAGTTAGACTATTATATAACTTCTTAATGTGATTTTCACTTTGCTCTTTCCACTGCTTTTTTTTTTTTTTTTTTTTTTCCCCCCCTATGGAAATGTTTAGGACCCAAAAGACTGCTTTCTTCCTCCTACTCTTGGCAGAAAAAATTTTCCCAGTTCTACTATTAAACTATCCCCTGTCTTTCATCTTTTGTATTTATTTCAAGAATTCTCATATAATTTTCCCAATTCACTCTTTCACTAGCTTGTTTATTTACTATCCCTGAAAGTATTTAAAAAATGATTTGCATGATATTTTATTACATGTAAAAGTGCGGAAGATTAGGTGTGTAGGAAAAAAGAAACAGTTGTGTTTGAACAAACCAGAAATTCAAAAAATCATCATTTTTTTGAAAGGTACATGTGGAAGTTTCTATTGCAATCTCCTGCTCAGGCTAGGTGGACACTGAATTCAGACACCAGCACTTATCTGGGTCTTGAAAACCCTCACAGATGGAGATTTTGGAGGTTGTATGGGAAATCTATTGCAATACTTGACTCTTCTCCCAAGTGAAATTTTATATTTCTCTTTTATTTTAAGTACATGAAATTTGAACATACTTTGATTTTTTTAATGATTATTGTCTTTTGGTTCACCTCTGTTGATCTCTATGAATAACCTGGCTATGTCTTCTCTGCTGCCTCTTGTAATTATTGGAAGGCTGCTTCTAGGAGCCATCAAAGTCAGCTCTTCTCGAGACGGAACCAACACAGTTGCCTCAGCTGACCCTCACAGTGCGTGTGCTCCATGCCCATCTTGTTCAGTGGTCTCTAATTAGAGTTAAGGCTGTCCATAACTTGTAGTCAGTAGAGATTTTTGTATCAGAACAGACTACCACTGGCTACAGAGCGAAATGCTGGGACTTTCTGCCTCTTGAATACAAGATACTGTGCTGGGGATCATTTCTCCTCCACTGATATCTTATCTTGGAGTGCATGACCTGGACATGCTGCCCTTTGAACATGCTTGCTGTGGGAAACATGTTGAGAGCTGTGAACTAAAAGTCTTTTCTGTCTCTTCTGAGGCAAAGCATTCTGCAGACAATTCTAGAATGTGGATTGTGTGAGAAATATATCTTTAAACCATACCAGTAAAATTTCAGATGGGACAATGTGTATTTTTTTAACATTATTCAAAAACAATCGTGATTTGTTTAATAAACTTTGCCCATTTATGAAAGGTACTAGATAGCAGATATTACACCTAGAATATGGGAGGAGCTTTTCTGACACTTCTTGTTTATCTGGATTTTTTTCCTATTCCCCGAGGCAGTAAAAAGCTCTATAGTTTTTCATGACTACAGCATGGTCTCTGTTTAAAAATCTATGTGCAGAGAATACATGTATAAATACCTTGGAAATCAGGACTTCCATTCTTTGTTAAATTTTCTTTTCCTGTCTGAAATTCCTCTACAGTGTCTCATCATTCGGTGTCTCCTACAATTTATGTTAAACATAATTTCTTATTTTTCACATTATATTGTAGAGGACAGTACAGACTCCTGAGTGTAAAACTTCTATCAGCAGTAATGCAGAAAATTCTTCTTGCTTTTGTAAGAGAAGTGAATATGAAGTCTCAGAAGCATCTCAGGTGAGGTCATAACCACGGCAGGCCACAGGGCCTACAGTGTGATTGGGAAAACAGCAGCAGAGCAGTGTTTCAGTTCATTTATAGCTAGAAAGTACATTTAATCTTCAGTAATAGCAGGGACTACTTGTTTAGCAGCTTTGTTCTAGCACAAGAACACATAATTCATACAAAGCACACACACACATACACATATATATTGACATAAAAATACTTGATTGTATATATCTTATTTGAAGGATCTGAAAATTGTGTTGAAAGATACTGTGAGAGTATCTCTAGAAAGTTGCTCTAGGTATCATTCAATTAGAGAGAAACTACAGTGTTCCTACTTATAAAAGCATAAATAGTAGAAACAGTTATTGTGAGAACAATTTGCCAGCAATGCAAGGACTGAAATATATCCTATCAAACAGTTTCTTCATAGGTTTGTAAAAATCACAGCCTCTTTGAATACAGGTTGGTGGGAGCAAACATCTAAATTTGCTGTATAAACTGCTAACTCTCATTTGTTCATCCCATTTTCTTGAGTTGGTGTTTCACCGGAGACTTTCGAATTATTTTCTTCTGTGGTCCTCTTGTGACTCTTTGGTGCCTGAGGCAGTGAATCATACCTGTGTGCCCTCCTCTAAGGTAATATAACTTGCTGGAAGACTGCATTCCTCTAGCATACAGAGCCACTCTTCCACCTTTTCTCTATCTCTTAGACAAATTATACCCACCTCAGAGAAGACTGCATTTAAGAGAAATATCTCCAAGAGTTTTCAGATGTTCTATGGTGACCTCAAAGTAAATAGTGAATATTTGTCAAGCTTTACAGATTTCTCCCTATGTTTCTTGTTGCTATTTTTCAGTGAACCTTTTTCATGTTTTCAGGAGCTTACTGTCATAAAAATGCTGATTGGTGGGTATTAGGCATATAGATATTACTTCCTGCTCTCTGTGCCTGTTGATCTTTCATCCTGGGAGGGTGACAAACAACGACATGTGCAGGAGTACAGGATGAAAGTAGAATTTGTTAAGGTGGTGTTGCCTAAATGATGTTAGCAAAGGGAAACTCTTTTGTATGTAATGACACCCAAGGAATGTGTGTATGTGCTAAGATAAATTACAGCAGACCTTATTAATGAGGACCCAGAGGCAGAGTAACACTATCCTGTATTAGGAGGATCCTCATGACTGACGTTCTCTCCAGAAGGCTGCAGCAGGACTGCCACACTGTTGGTCAATCTTTCTTTGCCTGTAAGGCACAGAATTTGGAGGTTGCAGCTTGGGTAACCTGCACACCAGAGCATCGATTTGAACAAGTGAGTTAAAAGCCATCTCCAGCGTGGAGTAACTTTGCAACAGAAAAAGACCAAACAAACACCCCCAGACAAACAAAACAAGAAAAAAAAAATAACCAAACAGCAGCATAAATTTGAAACAAAAGGTTAGAATGCTTTAATTTTCGAAGGGGTTTTTGCTCTGAGTTTGTACTTGGATTCATACCCTAACATGTTGTGTGCATAAATCCAACTAATAAACTGTGTACAATGTATTCAGAAATGAACACAGAAAGACCTGTGGGTATAAACTAAAAATATATTACAAACTGTTAAAGACAAATTAAAAAAATAATAGAAACTTTTTTAAAAAAAATTAGCAGAGCAACAGCTTCCTATTAATCAATATGGGATATCCTATAAAAGCACAGATTTACAATATCAAGGTTTGCATTTGGTGTTTCTGCTTCCCCATAGTTGTTGATCAAAGATCATATCCTTTCAGATGCCTGACAGGTAGAGCTTTGCCAACAGAAGTCAGTAGCTTAGACCTGGCCATAATTACCTGATGGTACCCCTATTAAGTGGAATTACCATCCCCATTAAACAGCAGTTATTGCTATTAGGTATCATTAGTCTTAAATTGCTTCCTTGGGAAACATCTCAATTAAGCAAATTTCCATGTAAAGTGCATCCTGATTAACTGAACTGCACCGTACTGCTTTGTTTCTTCATGTACCCACTTCAGTAGCCTTCGTCCCTCATTTACAACTCTCTCAAAGTCTGTCCTTTAAAGAAAGTACAAACAACTGATGTATGGACTGCAAAAGACCCTATTTTTTGGTGTCTTGCCACGTTTTATTAGTTGGATTTGGAATTCAAGTTCCACTCTTGCAGGTGTATTCATTTTAATTAGTGTGTAATTCTCCTGTTACGGGCACATTCCAGCTTCCGTAAAAGGCTGTGAATTATGCATGGAAAAGAGTGATGTGATTTTACTCTCTACCATACATTTAGACAAAGGTATCAAAATAATTCTATTGCTAAAATAATGTAATTTTTCTTTCTCTGAAATGCTTGTACTTCAGAGTTCAGAATCAGTGGTTTTAGAAACAACATGCAATGAATCTCACTACTTTTATTTGTTGAAAGAGCAGTTTTATTACAAGCAGGTTAGAGTGAAAATAAAGACAGATGTATTTAATTCAATTGTTAATTCAGAGTTCAGTTTTTAATGTTTAAGATAGTCTTGAATGATGCTGGGGAGGGAAATCCAAACAAACCCTTAAGTAAAATCAAGCCTTTCAGTCAAATTCAAACCATGAATAACAATGTGCCTTCAAGAAAAGTTAAAACTTAGACAGCATTCTTTTAAGAAGAAATTACATGTTTTTAAAGTTAAAATGGTTTCCTTATGTAGCAACTTTTTAAAAATACAAACTATACTCAAGTAATATGAATAAAAAATTAAAACACATTATTGAAAACTGACCTGTTTTTCTTCTGTGTGTAAGAATAGCCTTCCAAAGTAGTTGAAATTATTTTTAACACTAAATAAAATTTTAATTGTAATTTCTGGTCATCTGTCTTGTCACTGAACACAATTCAAAGGTATACCATACCACCAGAATTTCTGAGACATAGTCATGCAAAATAAAAAAATGTCAAATGTGTTTATTCAGTTATTTCAGTGATATTCAGTGATCTTTGGGATACTGGATGTCAACCTATAAATACTAAGTAATTTGATCTTTTTGACTTCTAAAGTTTTGCAACGGTGAGTGCACATATACACACAAATTTATTTCTGAGAATATTTTGGAGTGCTATCTCCTAAGCAATCCCCCCCTTCTTTACTGAGAAGATGACAAGGCAGTAAATCAATATATTCCATAAGAAGACTTTTCAGAAGAGTGGTTTTTGTAACAGTACCGTATTTTATCTGGATATTTTCATAAATCTTCCTAGACATGCTTAATGCAGTCTAATACAGTTTTTAAATGTTTTTCACCCTTAAAGTCTAGAGTACCACTAGAGTAATTTCTTTTCCTTTTCAATAAAACAGTTGTTAGGGTGTCCATAAAAATAAATTCCTTTATTAAAGAAAATGGAATTCAAAGTAAGGCAGACACTTCTGGTCTTAAAACTGCAAGTGATGGAGAATTCATTGCAAAACTGGATAAATGCACAGGGGGTCTCACGCTTTTGAAAGTGGGTAAAGATATGGATGTGGTTTTGCTTGTAATTTATTTCCCTTCTATTTCCAGTCCCTGGGTTTTCTCTAATAAACTGAAAAAGATGTTATTGACCATATTTAAAAACTATACAAATATTTCTCAAAATCAAGTGGAGCTTTGTAAATATTAGTTTCTGTCCATTGCCTCTTGTCCTGTTGCTTGGCATCACCCCTAAGAGTCTGCCTCCATCCTTTTGACCCTGTCCCTTCAGACATCCCTGGACTTAAGTCCCCTCTGAGAAGTAACTTCTTTTCAGGCATAATTTTCTGCTTTGAGATGGCAGTTTCATGCGTGCTTTATCCATTAGGGTATGGATCTGTAAACATTAACTGTCCTGTTTTCCTGAGTTAACCACAGTATAGAAAAAAATACCTTTCATGACAGAGATCTATTCTCCTTAAACACAACATAACAATTCCTTGTAATATCAGTGGTATTGAATGCTGCACAATTATTCTATATTTTCTGTAATAAGAGAATGGATTTTTTTTCCTTGTGTCTTCAACATATTGATATGAGACTTAGTGGATTTTAAGTCTAATTTGTATCTCTCAGATTTTATTAATTTTCTTACTATTGTGATACAGTCATCAGTTAAATCAAATTAACTGAGGCAATTGTAAAGTATTTCTTACTCCTTTTAGCTTTCCACATCAAACACTTTTATTTAACACAATGCACCTCAACTTCATCTTTTAAAAACTAAACTTACAGCTTGGCATTTAATTACATTGTACAGAGCCAAGAATTTTTAGTTTTATTTTTCTGGACATTTAGCCTTATACTAATATTTAAGAACATTTAGCCTTACACTATTATTCGGTGTTTTTTGGTTCAGACTTCTATTAAATCTGCAGTCATAGGACTTAATTGGAAAAATGTTGTAATCAGAAAAAATTATCATTTGGTAAAAGACGAAAAATGTAACACATATAAATGACCTTTAGTGGTATCAAGCAATCCTGTTTCTGTACACTAGAAAAGGGGTAGAAGCTGAGCAGTGGTGGTGAAACATCAACCTTCAAAGCAAAGGAAGAAAGTTTTCTTCTGTAGCTTACACCTCGAGTCCTTCTATTCTTGTGCAGGACACACATTTTCTTGGGTAAAAGCTTTTCTGCCTGAGTAAAAGAGAAGAATGGATGTACTATGTAGAGAGTTGTGGAAGTTATTGTACAAAGAAAGCCCATATTTCACTCTTTGCCCAGAAGAAATGAAAATCTAGAGATTTCTTCTAAATAGAGACATAAGTATTGATTGTTAGGGGAGTACACAGATATCAGTGAGTCAGTACTGACATTTTTTGAATGAATCACACCATTACTCTTAGATGAAACACTTGAAAAGCTGGCTATCATTTGACTTTAATTTTGAGAGCAAAAATATAGATGATCAAGAATAGAGGAAAGATAAAACCAGAAATTCATATTTCCACATGCTATTAATCATTTCACACTGAAAGTTGAGAGTTGCTATATGTCATCTTAGGACTGTATAAACCTTAAATGCTTTCTACAAAACTTACAGAAGTGTCGCGGCTTTGGTCGGGGAAAGGACCAGACCAGCGACGGGGGTTCTTGGCTCTAGCCTCTGAGTGTAGAATCTCC
>JAYRBT010000114.1:66949244-66962844 GCA_036023395.1 Myiotriccus ornatus | reverse complement strand
TCTGAGCACTTTTGTGAACTGTTTTACTCTGAATATAACTAAGAAAATATTCCAAAAATGCCATCCAGCAGTGAGATGCAAGTTGAATTCTGTCTGCTTAGCAAGAATTGCCTGTCATTAATTACAAGATGCTTTTTACCTCTGACTGAAAGCTTTCAGGTGAGCCACTTCTAATGAGAAAAAGGGAAATGTGTAGCACTTCGGCAAAACCGTGTTGATTCTGATTAGATTTTCAACCGAAATTTTCAAATTATTCAGAATTAATCTAATAATTATTTCTGATAGTGATCAATTGTTTACAGCTTTTGTACGTTTAAACATTTTGTCTTTGCTATATTATTTGAAATATTTTTTTGGTTTTATCAAAATTAGGCTTATAAATTTTTTTTCATCTATTCTTTACCAATACTGACTAAATGGAGTTGATACCTTCTCCCTTTACTTTGTCTTTTTTTTTCAATGCTTATACTTTATTTTTTACCTGATTCTTAAAGTATGCCTGGGACCTCTAGGTAAGTCAGAGCAGGGTTTAATTTGTTGACGTCCTAGTCTGCAAAAAAAAAAAAGAATAATTGTTTTCTCTCGAAATTGCTTTTACTCAAGATATATCCTATGATGAAGCAGATTCCTGGTAAAAAGAGGTTGAAGGAAGAAAAAAATCTTAAATTTCAGACCCCAGCTTTATAGCAAAGTTCTTTAACTGTGAAGCTGTTATGAGAAAGTAGACCCAAAAGACACAAGTTAAGTGAATCCTTCATCTACTTGGGATCTTGGTGTCTGTTTCCTTATACTCTCACAGTGACAGGTAACATCTCCTAGATGTCCACTAATTGCATAATTACAGTATCTAAAATCAGCTGCACTAGGTTATGTGTTTGAGTTTTGAATGAGACACAAATGTAAAAGTAAATCTGTCTTTTTGCATTTTTCTCATAATTTTCTTCCCTTATTGCCTCTTAAGACCCATAAAATAATAGACAACATTATATGCAGTACCCAATTTGGCATCTAAATAAGATACTGCCTCCAAATATGGGTCCGGAATTTTCTGGCAGATACACTAATTTCTATATTTCTATAAAGTGACAATGTCTGAATCATAGACACATAATCATTTAGGTTGGAAAGGAGTTGAGAAGGTAAACCAGTCCACTCCCACCCCCAATCAGAGGTGATAACAAATTCTGCTGTAACTTGCCTGTGAATTGCCCCACTTGAGACTTTTGTTTTAGAAGACTGGAAATATATTTTGTGCTAGAGACCAACCAATATTCTGAATAGCTAGGAGACTGTTTCCCTGCCTTTCAGACTTCTACACCAAAGTCTCGAAAGAAAGTACGGGAATTTTTTATCCTACCCAAAAACTGCTGGTGATTTTACCAGAAAAAGCTTTAAGGAAAATGAACATTTCTCAGGACCTCTGTTCCTTCTACACAATCTGAAGAGAAAAAAAAAATTTTTTTTCAAAGATCACAGAATCACCGAATATGCTGAGGTAGAGGGGGCCCACAAGAATCATCGAGTCCAACTCTTGACCCTGCACAGAACCATCCCTAAGGGTCACACCATGATCCTGAGAGTATTATCCAGCTGCTTCTTGAACTCTGTCAGGATTGGTGCTGTGACCACTTCCCTGGGGAGCCTATTCCTGTACCCAACCACCCTCTGGGTGAAAAACCTTTCCCAAATATCCAGCCTAAGTCTCCCCTGACACAACTTCAGGCCATTCTCTTGGGTCCTATCACTGGACACCACAGAGAAGAGATCAGTGCCTGCCCCTCCTCGTTCCCTCACAAGCAAGTTGTAACTGCAATGAGGTCTCCCCTCAGTCTCCTCTTTCCAGGCTGAACAAGCCAAGTGACCTCAGCCGCTCCTCATACAGCTTCCCCTTAAGGCCCTTCACCATCTTCCCTTGACTTCCTTTGGATGACCTCTAAAAGCTTAATATCTTTCTAATACTGTGGTGCCCAAAATTGCACACAAGATTCAAGATGAGGCCTCACCAGTGCAGAGCAGAGTGGGAAAATCATCTCCCTTGACTGGCTGGTGATGCTTTGCCTGATGTTCCCCAGGACACTGTTGGCCCTACTGGCTGGCAAGGCACTGCTGACTCATATCCAACTTGCCATTGGTCTGGCCACACCCAGGTCCCCTTCCGTGGCACTGCTTCCATCAGCTCATTCTCCGGTCTCTACAAACATCCAGGGTTGTACTATCCAGGTTCAGAATCCTGCACTTTCCCTTGTTGAACTTCATATGGTTGGGGATTACCTAGTCCTCTAATTTGTCAAGGTCTCTCTGCAGGGCCTCCCTGCCCTCGAGAGAGTCAACAGCTCCTCCCAGTTGTGTATTGTCCGCAAACTTGCTTAGTATCTCTTCCAGTCCTATATCAAATAAACAAGGCTTCTTTGTGAACAATTAATTTCAGGCCAATATATTAAATTTAAATTGCTTGAAGCCTGTCTGACAAATTCACAAGTCCTTCTTGAGACTGGAAACTTCTAAAAGCATCTCCCCACCTGACTCTAGTTTTAGCTTTGCATAAGCATCATGATCCAAAATGAAAACAAAGAAAAACAAGACAAGGTTTGGGTTTTTTTTGTGTGTTTTTTTTTTTTGTGTTGGTTTTTAATGTGTGTGTGTGTGTTTGTTTTGGTTTTTTTTTTGTTGTTTGTTTTTGGTTTTGTTTTTGTTGTTGTTGTTTTACTGGTTTTTTTTGTCTTTTTTGACAGTTCTGTACCAAGGAATAAATGTAAAAAAGGCTGCAGGCAACCAGTTTAGCAAGGATTTTGACTTTTTTTTTTTTTTCTGAATATGAAAGCTGAGCAACTCTAGTCTTTTTACAGAACTTTACAAAGGTTTGGACTTCAGCCAGATAGAGGAAATTTTTTTTAAAAAAGTAAATGAAATAGGAGAGAAAAATAGTAAATTGATATTCCTGTGTTACTCAGTAAGAAATACCTACACACCATTTATATATTCATACTAGAAATATGCTTCTAGTAACCAGTAAGATATTACATCAGTGTGCATTATGTGAATTTACATTATAATTTAAGATAGATTAGTAATTAACTTAGACAGTTTCTGGATTACTTAAGGAATGTCTAGATTAGTTAAAGAATGTCTTATTTAGAAGTTTGGAAATGCTTCTCCTTTGACCACTGTGCTCTGAAAAACTACATTATTAGTGTTATCCTTTAGCATTGACACTGACGAGTGTTCCTGCAATTACACATTCACCTTTTCAGTCTAACTTAGTCCACTGATATTAGTGTCCTTCTGTGTTATCTGAGGATCACTACAAGTAAGAGTTCCCTACCTTCTGTTCTAACAAAAACTTTAAATTATTCTTTTAATTCAGATAGGAGTAGGAATGTTAATGTAGGTCAGTTTTATTTGAAGAACCAGTAGCAACAAGTTGCATGTTATTTTCCTTAAATGTTCTTGTAAACCTAAATTGTCCGTAACATCAGGAAGAACCAACAAGTATGACACTTTATTAGACACAACATTATTATCTGCTAAATAAGCTGTTTGCCTGTATGAAATTGTGTATACTTCTGTTTGCCTGTATGAAATTCTGCTGCTTGAACCCACTGAAATAGGTAAATTCTTGATATTGCACTCCAGTCATTTATGACTGATATATTCCATCATTTAGAACACTGGTGAATATTTCTTGCTCTAGCCAACCCATTAAATTCTGAAAGCAGAAATCTGTATGGGTGGAAATAGGTCATTCTTCTGTGATGGATCTCAGAATTCAATGTTACTACTCCCAGATTGATTATGAACAAATATAAAATAGAACATACTTGTTTTCCTTGTCTTTGGAATTTTTTAGGGAATTGCATAGATTTATCAAATAACCTACATTATGTTTTCAAGCAGCATAGAGGAAAAAAACCCAAATCCTTAATGTTGATTGGCTGGTTGGCTTTTTCAAAATCACACCTCTTGATTTATTTATTTTTTGGATGATCATTGGCAAAAGTTCCTGCTCTCTTTCTTCCCCTAGACTCCTGCTTGATTAAGGCTGCTACCTCAGGAAGCAATCATCTTCCAAGATGATTCTGACAAGAAGAAAAAGGAAAATCTGAAAAAGTCTTCCAGGGTCAGGTGGAGGGAAAAACATGTAGCAAAAAAATGTAGTTGTTTCACCGTTAAGCTGCTCGGTAGCTTTCCCAGCTCATTACTGCACCCTGAAAAAAAGAATTACAGAGCCAAAACCCTTAAATGAAAGGCACAGAAAGTGTTTCAGTATTGCTCTGTCAAAACAGCCCTTCTACGTAATACTTGGAAAAATACCTCAAATGGTGTCAAAACTGTAACAGAGCTACACAAAGTACTGTAACAGAGGACACTTTACCTGCATGTTGCTCTACTTGACAGGTACAAATTACAAATGTTTTCATGGCAGTACCCTCTAAGATACTCTTTGGGGTCCACAGTGTCAGGAATATTTAAGCAACTCCTTCCAATGCTTCTGAGCAGTAGCCACATGCAAAGAATGCCTTTCCATTTACTTCTGAATGTATCACCAATGAAGAAAACACAGCCAGTGCTTGTCCCTACCCTTACCCTTTAATGCCAGATAGCTCAGAAAAGATCCAAAATAGGGCTTGTCAATACTCTCATCTCTGGAAACAGTGCAGGTCCAGACATTCTCTCTCCTGGAAATCTCATTTAACTACAAAATAGGATGCAGTGAGATGAGGGAATGAGGGGCTAAAAAGAGTTGGCTATCACAAGGAGTAGAGGGATGTGGGATTCAACAGTTCTTGGGTTATAGAGCTAATCATTGTGACTCTCACAAGCATTGTACACAGCAAAATCCAAGAACATGAAGAGTTTTTGAAATATGAAGCTGTACTAACTCATTTTTTGTTGTGTGTTTTGTTTTGTTTGTTTTTCTACTTTTTTTTTCTTTGTTTTTTGGTTTTTTGTTTGCTTTTATTTTATTTTATTTTTTTTTTTTTTTGGATGGGTAGCTGTCAGAAATTGCTTTGCAAGTATTTGCTGCCTGAGTACTCTGAGGTTCTCACAAGTCTGTTGGGATAGGAAATTTACTCATCTGAATTTGACATTAGAAACTCTTCCAGACTGAACAGGTGTTACATTTGTAATGCCACCAGTTAACTTTTTCTGTTCATCTATATCTTCTTTCTACAAGATTATTACTTAATAAGGAAAATCTTACCCTGAAAGGATCTTGTTGAGTTAAATTGGTGTTTGGCTTAGTAAGTAAACCTAGAAGGCTTGTAAGAGTCCTTCAGAAGATATATTAGAATTCTTACCTTGTTGTTTGTCCTGGTTTCATCCTTTTGAGATGTAAGTTTGCAAAACTCTGCACAGATTCTCTGTCAGGAATATTAGTTTAGTGAGATAGAAGGAGGAACATGATAACCATCAAACTGTCAGTTTGAAGGAAGACGGTGAGAAATGATATAGCCAAATATCATAGGACTACAATTTGATGCAGCATACTGTTAGAAATAACTCTGAAGTAGAAAAAAAGTTGCCTAGTTATTTTAGATTATAACCATTTCAGGAGCTGATGCCTGTGCTGTGTTGAGCATATTTATGCTGTGTGTGGCAGGCATACAGAAATAGAGGTATTGTTAGATCAACATAAAGAGATAATCAGAAAAAATAATTTTAATACTAACGAAGTAACCTTTAGTGATATAAAACTTTTCTGTTATGTTATTAGGCAGATCCAGCATTATACAGTATTTGCAAATGAGCTAATAATAGCACTTCCATGATTTATTTTGGATAAATCCATATATATCTCAAAAACACTCTAGGCAGAGCATCATTATTACTTTATTAAACACTACTTTTGCCTACTTGAGCTTAACAAACAAATCTAATGGTATGAAAGAATTTAATTTCAGAGCTGAATGATAATTTTTCAGGCATGGTTAATTCACATAATTCAAAGTTAATTATGTTTGTGATATTAGGGAGTGCTGTAATTTTGTTCTGTTCAGCTGCAGCTCTTATTAAATTTTACATTTTGATTAGGAAAGCCAGACTTTAAGACTGTACAGCAAATTAAAAGAAATGGCAAGGTATGGGGAAGGGTTTTTAGGCATATACTTTTGTTCATATTCACATCTTCTGTCTTGTGTTGCATCACTTTGTCAATCCAAGGCTGACTGAGATACACTGAAATATTTACTTACAGTTCAACCTATGTGTGATTTCTTTCATTTTTTTCAGCATTTGGGAATGCTACAATTGATGTGCCCAAGCCACTTGATATATTAATGTACAGTGGATTCTTCAGCTGTACCTGTACCAAGCAGTATTTCCCCTGTTGTATTCTTCTGTGAAAAAGAAAGGCTTCACACAACAGAGATTTACAAAATCAACCAGGGAGTGTCAGAGGCTTACTGACACTGGATCAATTCATTTCACTGTTATATTGTGGAATTGATTAGATATTGCTAAATTTGTATTCAATAAATACATTTAAACTGCAGTAAACATTGTAATACTCTGTACAAGCCATATTTCTAGGAAAAAGAAAAGCAGTTTACTGTGTGAAGTTGATGGAGTTTTCTCAGTCTGAGCACATGTGGGAACTGTCTAGTTTTGAAGGCATTCACATGGGTCCAAGCCACATCCGGAGTTGCCTTCCTGTGCAATTTTGGTGATCTTTTTTAGATTGACATGATTAGGTTAAGGTGACCAATACGAATATGTTATCTTCATTTGAGCTTATATAGTCTTCCTTTACATATATGCTATAGAATGGGAGCAAAATCACTGTCCTGTGTCACAGCAATACAGTGATGCTAAATACAGCAAACTGATGTTCTCCAGCCATGCTACAACATTAGAACTGAAGACAGATAGCTACTTCATGAAGGTGTAGCAAAAGTGTGCTAGGTCTCGCACTGTGCTGGAAGCAATATCAATTTCTAACTCTTCAGTACAGGTACCGATCCAAGTTCTTCTCTAGGCTGGTTCTGCTATCACTGAACTTTATCTACATATGCATTCATGCAACATTAGACAACTCCAACACAAACTTCTCTGCTTCTCAATGTGGCTTTCAACTACCTTTCACTGCGGTGTTTTTCTGTTTGTTCATTTGCTTGTTTGTTTGTTTTTCCTAAATTAAACCTTGCCAATGTAATTTTTAGTTTTGATTTTCTTATTTAAAAGGCTAGAGATGCTTCTATATTTGTTCACATGAAAAACAAAACTATGGCAAACTCTATGTTCTCAGACTTGAGTACTTGAAAGGAAGACACAAAGAGCTACACATGCCAAGAACTAAAGAAAAATAATCTTCACTGAGCAGTCTCAATTAATCACAGAATCCCATTGTGCCCTGAATAAGGTAAGGTCCTATGACAAAAGCAAAATGGAATGTCATTATTCATTAGCTCAGAGTTCATCACATACTGATGGAGTTTTAACTCATCAGTGTGAGGGGAGAAGAGAAACCTGGGTAAAATTTTGAACGTGTACTCTTAATTCTGGTATTTTTTGTCTTTTGCAGTTTTTTTAGTAAAGTATTTCTGTGATACTGTAAACTCATATTTGTTCTTGGAGTTCATTGCATGGAGTGTATCATAACTGCTGCAAGGCTGCAGGGAGCTGAGAAATAAACCAGACCTTTGAAGCTAGCAATTTTATTAAAGTGCTAACAGCCAGTAAATATCTGTGGACAGTGAGGATGTAAGTCACTTAATGACTGTTAAAATTCCAGGCCAAAAGATTTCCACAGAGCTGAGAATTCCTGCTGCAGAGGATTGTTATTGGGATAAAAGCCATTTTCTTTCCTTCTGCCAAATTTAATCACGTAGGGTCTTGCTCTCTTCTGTTAAGCCTTCTTTCTCATGCTTTTGACAAAGTAAATCTAATATTTGATGATACTTGGGAAAAACATTAGCAGGAAGAACAGAAACTTCTGAGGAATGGTGAGATCATTTATGTGTAATTACAGCACAGTGTCAGGCTCTGAATGGATATACTAATGCAGTCATCATCTTGTTTGCAGTCAGCAACCATACTGCTTCAGCTGCAACTGGAGTAACAACAAAGCATATAAAAACATATATTTTTTGCAAAGGAAATATAGTTTGCTAGAATGTTTAACTTGTCACTGATAGTGACTGGAATAAAATGACAGTGCACCGAACTCCGATGGGATTCCAAATATTAAACTTCAAATATAGAACCTCTTAATTTTTTTTAATTTCATATTTATATATCTGCATATATTACTGGAAATAAATATGAAGGAATCACTAGTGGATTATCTGTTTAAAGCAAATGATGTTATCTTCTCATTTAATATCTCTTTGTAAGGAGCTTGTGGAACAAATCTCAGTTTCTCATGGCTTTTCCAGAAATTTGCTGTCTGTCTTCCAGTAAAATTTCTCCTTTCCAAGCAGTCAATATTTTTTAATTTTGAATGTTTTTGAACCTCCACTGACAAGATGTGATATTTCAGAGGTAGTCTATGTGCACTGCAGTGAGGGTTTTTTCACACTGATAGAAACCAGGTGCACGGAATCCATATTTACTTTCACCACATTCTCAGAACTGCTGCATTTCTCTAGCGCACATTAGACATGGAGAGAACTAGAACATGAATAGATAATACTTGCCACAAGTGCACTTTCTGAGAAGCTGGATAAGGAGTTAACAGGGAATTGTGAAATCTGGAATCCAGAAATTGGGTACTGGGAAGGAATATTTTTAGTAAGAAATCCTAGCATTATAAGAGTGGTTTTGTGCTTCTCAGCTGTGATTCACAGGTGCAGGGGATTATTCCCCCATCATCAAACGAGACACAATTTATTGCTCAAATTAATGAAGTTTATATCTACTGGGAAGCCTAGTCAAGATAGTTACCAAAGTCCTTTCTTTTTTCCTATAATACAAGCACTTTTTTTTTCTTCTTTTACTAAGTAAATACACAAACAAGCAAGAAAAGCAAGAAAAACAGCTTCCTGTTTCCACAACTCATACTTGAACATAAAAGCAAAATTATACCCTCTGGCACTAGAAAACATTTTCAAATCTGAGAAGATTAAATGTTTCTCTAGTAGAATGCAGTGCCGTATGATAAAAAGTGTCTCACGCAGTTCGAGCCTGCTGGGGTCATGCCTTCCAGCTTCACTGCTGGGTTTTCACTGACAGAGTTCATGCCACCATTTCCCTGGCAGCATGAGATAGGCAACTTGTACTGTGCTCAAGAGTCCAGGTTATTATATTACTAGAAGACTTACAAATTTCTGCCTTTGCTCCCCTACTACTCATGTAGCTACTCATGGATGCCCAGAAAAATCCAGTCTACTGAGAAAGCTGTTTGCTACAAGAAGGGGTTTTGTGGTTTGTATTGCTGAATTGCCCAGTGACTTACCCATAGGCTTAAACACACTTCTTTTGTCACACATCTCCAGTAGTGATCTGCCTGGTATATTTGATGAGCTAAGTTCAGCTCAAAACTCTGTTTTGCTTCCTATACTTGAAACCTCCAGGAACTCTACTTTATCAACTGGTGACATGTAATAGCTGAAACAAGAGGTAACAGACTTTGCAAAATAATTTCCAAAGCCAATTGTTTTTCACATTAGGCAGTGTAAAAAAAATACAGATCCAAGCAAAAATAGTAAATGTCAATTGATTGTCTACTGCAATTTTCTGACCAATATTGAGTGTTCTTTAGGATTTAGTCAAAACGTGTTATGGAGTCCAACATGTCACAACACACAGGGCCTGGGACTGCAGCAGCTTTGCTGGCCATTGAATCCAGTTTTCTGCTGATGAAGACAAGTGGCATCTCCGTTTAAAATTACTCAAATATTATCCTGAAATTATTAAGATGATGTTCTGGAACATGACTCTTCTCATAACTACAAATGTCCTAAATTGAGGAGCATCTTAGACATATATTTTTGTATCCAATGTGTAGGTTAAGCAGTTCTCATCCTCGCCTAATATTTACATTAACCTTAGTATACAAGATGACAATTAATATACCTCCATTCAAGCTGCTATAGATGCATCTAAAAGGGTTTTATTAACACATCAGTCCCCTTTATTATCCTCCTGAGTATGTACTTTTCTCATCTCCAAAGATCTGAAAAAAAATATTTTCTTGCAAATTTCAGCCCTTCTGGTATTTCATTCAGGTATGATACACTATCTTACTGGTAGAATTTAGACTTCTTTTTCATGCCCTTCCTGGCCCTAAACACAAGAAGTGGGTAAAAATGCATCAGCAATATTCACAAAATTACAAATATGCAAAAAAATTTCAGATACAGAATACAACACCTTCTGGATTTTATCAACATCTTGTCAGAATTTTCTCAAGGAAAATGGGATTCATTTCCTTCCCTTTACAGATGTGTTTTCCTAAATGTTTTGTGTTGTATAATTATTCTAGAATGACAATGCAACGTAGAGATTCCTTGATAGTGTTTCTTAAATCATTAACCTGAACACAGTGAAAAGAATATAAATATATAAAAAACTCTGTGATAGTTGAGAAAGTAATTTTCAAATGTAAGAAAGGAAGATAATAAATTGGTCTCTGTACTCACTATTAGAGAAAAAAAGATGTAGAAAAAGTCATTGAAAGAAAGTTAAATTCTGCTTAATAAACTGAGCAGCTGGAAAATAGAAAATAACTTTCCCATTTTTAAGACCTCTTTTCATTCCCTTTTGAAAAGAGTTATTTGCTCAATAAGAACTGAAGTACTTGTGCAAGCAGTGTAGAAGATCAACCCCATTGCTATTAATTATGGCCCTATCCTTACTTTTCTGTTTGTTTTCTGTGTTTGGGTCAAAGCAGCAATTCCAATAACAAGTATTAGATTCATACTATTCTCTTTCCCTTTTATTTATGTTCTACAAGGAGCTTCATTGGGCAATGCTTTTGCATTTCTCTTACAATATATTAGGTTCTTCTCTGTGTATCCTCATTGAGAATATATTTTTCCTCTGTAGTGACTAGATGCCACAACTAAAATAGAACATCTGTCATACTAAACATATATATATATTAAGAAGGCAGGTCTAATGAAAGAACAGATCTAAATGGACAAAACCTAGGAAAAAGGGAACCTGATTATTTCCTATTTTACAGATGGCTCTGCAGCTCACTGAAATAGTGAGCCAGATTTTCAAGCATTTAGCAACCTAAAATACAGATGGTGTCTTTGTGTCCTGAAAAGCACCTGTCTGTTTGTTAATACAGCTGTGTGTTAACTGGCTTTAAAAATCAGGGTTGGAATTGTTTGTCCAGCTTATACATGAAATCTGCAGTAAAACCAGGAATCAAGCTCTAACACAAGTATTTTAACAATCATTTTATCTCTCTTTATATCTTGCTATATAATGCATAAAAGTGTGTGAAATGACTCTTCAACTGACACACAGCCTATGAATGAGAGTTTCTGCAACTAAAGCTAATATTCAGGCAGGCTGGAGTGCTGGAACATTTTCTCAGATCTTTCCTCCTGCAATGCTGAGCCCCTTTTGCAAAGGTCCCTGCAGGTTGCACTCTTTTCCCTGCTTTGACTAATGGTTTTTAAGTTTGTCTTCCTCTTAAACTGAGAAAATGGGAAGTGGAAGTACATTGGTATAAATTCTGGAGGCATAGCTTTGTTTCAACTAATCTTTAAAAGGTCTAATTGTACCTGCTTACTAAAAGCATATTATTATAATTCCAAATGTACATTTAAACATTAAACATGAGACTTGTTTAAAAGACAGGGAAATAATACCTTGGAAAATGGCAGACAAAGCTCTATTTTACATTTATTTTGGTTTTGTCTGATTCCTCTTCAAGTTTTGAACACAAAAACTTTCACATGAGCTCTTCTTTCCCACCAGTGCATTAAGTACAGGTAAGGTCATTCTATTGTACCTGCTTTCTTTTTGGCTGGTTTTTTTTTTCTCATTTCCTTTTTTGGAAGAGATTAGGTACGTGCCCTGAGGACCAGACCAACCTGCCAAGTGTCCAGTAACTCAGCTCTAGTTAACATTGAAAACTTCAGATGGAATGGATACACCAAAACTACAAGCAGCGCAGTTACTGTGAATATATTAATTGCAGGACGATTTTGTAGACAGTCAACCTGAGGCATAGCATTTTGTGTTAGAAGAATGAGGCATAATTTTAAAGGCAGGAATAAAACATACATCTTCACTAATTTATCTCAAATGCAGAGGAACAATTATAGAAGAAATCCCCTGGGGACCTCCCAACATTTGCTATAGACAAAGGACCTTTCTGCTGAAGCACCATACTGTGGTCCAGACTCTTCATTCAGCTGTGTCAGCAGGTTATGTTTAAAATCCACTTAAAAGTGAACTAGGGGTCTAGGTATGTTTTCCTCTTAATTAACCTGCATAATCTGTTTTTGTACATAATTCATCCCTTCATTTGCATTTTAATTAGAGAGTGTGCAAAATGTCAAGTTTAATTGGCTCAGGAAGACTTGGTACAACAAGGCCCTGGACTAAATGTAGTTGTGGGCAGTGCACTGAACAGCTGGCTTGCAGTTCAGATTAGGACTTTAGTACAAGTATTTTTCTGTGACTAAATGTATCAACACTCATTTCCCAAGAAGTAGAATTAGAGGACTTGCAGACCCTCTGTTCTGCTTTTGAATGACACGTAGTCCATTTCCTCTTGCATGTAAGAGAACTTACCCTGATGGACTGAAATCCTGGTCTCTTCTTGGTTTCTGAATCTTCCCTTTCTCAGCCACTTCTCACCTGTAGTCTTACAGCAGCTGTAGAAGGGGAGAAAAAACTCAGACTAGGCTTGCTAAAATGTCTTAATGAAATTATGACTTACCAGTAGGCTGAGAGATAAATGTTCTGGAGTCCTCACAGTGGCTCTGAGCTATACTGACCCATTCCAACTTGTCGCTTCTCATTCTCTCAAGAAAGCATCTGGCCCCAGCAAGACATGTTACCCATGCCCTTCAGCAGAGACATCAGAAAGAAGAGTCACAGGTGCCCTTCACTGGAGCACAGTAGTAAGCAGTGTGCAGAGACAGAGTGCTGCTGTGAGCTGGGAGGAAGCAATCAGGCTCTCAGTGCTCTGGGTTTGTGTGTCTGGGACACATTTAGTTGCCACCAAGCTGCTCATGGACTCCACCCTGTGAAATACACTTTATTGTGTAAGCCTTCAGAGACCAAGTACCTCCTGTTGTCACTTACTGAGAAGATAAAAAACTTTAGTTCTCATGAATATGTGAAAATATCTGATTTTCTGTTTACTTTTTCTCTTCTCAGTTCCCTCTCTTGTCTTCACATTTCTTTATTCCCACATCAGTTTTTTAAAAGTAGATACCATCTGAAAGAATTGTTTATAGATTTGATGATATGCTGAAGTATTCTCATTTCCAGATATGGAAACTGTACAGGGCTTGGTAGGTAGGCATGAAGTCTTTGAAAGGAGTAATGAAAAATATGTTATAGATTTGTTTCTGCTAGAATTTTTTTCAGATGTCTGGAATGAAACATTCTGTGTACAGCTGTGTGCAACACTCAGAGACAACCCTTCCGTAGTTAAAACACTTCATTGAAGGTTTCTCAGACAGAAAAC
>JAYRBT010000114.1:66933566-66948691 GCA_036023395.1 Myiotriccus ornatus | reverse complement strand
GTACAGCTGTGTGCAACACTCAGAGACAACCCTTCCGTAGTTAAAACACTTCATTGAAGGTTTCTCAGACAGAAAACTCAGCATGGTGCTTTTACTGTTTTGTTTTACACTGTGTTTTTTCTTCAGTGATATAATTTTGTGATGGTGGAAAATTAACAATGAAACTAGGACACCCACATTATTTATAAAAATTTAATAGTCTTCATCATTAAGTACATAGAATATTTTATATTTTACTTGTTTTCTTTGTTGTTGTTTTTGATTAAGAGACTTATTTAAATCACCTCAGTTACCTTTTATCTTCATATCTAGAATAGTTTTCCCAGTGTGAATAAAAAGGGCTGAAACTGAGTCTGCTTATATTCATGCCGAATACATTCTTACCAAACTCCCCAGGATGTTCATATAGTGCAGTCAGCATTTTTGACAATTTTTTTATCTTTTTCATGTTAATATATTAGACTTGAATAAAAGCTCAACAAATATAAGTTTTCATTAACAAATATCAGATCTAAGAAAAGGGTTTCAAGGTAGGTTTTCAGATAACTTGTTGAGAGGCACAGGTGTGAAAGGAGTTAATTTAGGGTTGAGCTACACCATAACAAATTACCATGGGTCAAAAAGACTGCTTTAAAGATTTAAATAACTTGTACTACCATAGCTAAGTATATCTGAGATAGCATTTGTCAGAGGTGAAGTGGTATCTACGTGACTGCTAACAGCTATCTCATGCACATAAGACATTACTGAGATTTAACACGCAAACATGTTAAGAAAACTTCTTTTGGACAAAATAATACAATCCATGGGTCTGCTTACTTAGCACTCTTTAATAAAAAAAATAGCTGTGTGTTGAGTGACAGATACAGCTCTCGGTATCAGAAGCTGGCACTGCTAGTAGACAAATTGGAATAAAGTTGTTATTACGTTTTTTAATACTATAACGGATGCCACTTAAGTAGACAAACATCAGTTTTCATAAATTCATATTTTATTTGAATTTAAATATTTTCTTTTTGGCTATATTTAAACTTTTGTGGCTGTAGACATTGTCAGAAGCTGAGGGTTCAGAATATAATTAAGTACAGACATTGAAAAAGGTACTTATTAATGAAAGAAAATGTATACCTCTATATTAGAGGAACTTCGTAGAAACCTTCTTACTGTTCCAAAGCTCTATACGTCAGTGGGCTGGCAAAATCTAGGCATGTGGTTGAGCTAGAATACAGTATTTATTGCAACATTAAGCAGGAGAATTAATAGTACTTGAGGAGGATTTATGCTATGCTTTCAGTTCCAGTGTTTAGAGGATGCCATCTGAGGACTGGTAGACATTTCCATACTATACTGAAAAAGCACTAAGTACTAAAACCTCTGAGTCACAATCCCATCCCTGCTAGTCCATACCAACACATCTGCAATATATTCTATGTAACCTGGGCCCTTTGTTCTTTCACTATTATTGATGCCATTATTCAACTGGAAACTATACGTTATTGAGACAGACTGATCTTTATTTTGTCAGTCTAAACCTAATGTTGTTCCGGTGAAGTAGAGAGCTTAAAGAATTGGAATATGGAATTATCCCTTATTATGAATTATTATGGATTTGACCTAGAGGGTTTTATATGTAGATAGACAAGAAATGAAATTCTAGAATCCAGAGTAGAACTTACATTAATAAATTTCATTTACAAGGAAGTGGGAGCTATAGATTGAATATTTTTTTGTGTCCTTAGGTTTTGGGGGATGGCCTTTTCACTGATGTAAGTCCATATGCTGTGTTAAAGGGGAACAAATGCAGAGCAAATTTGGTTTTTCTCCCGAACACATTGTGATGCAGAAAGTCTTGTCATTGGCAAGAAGTAAACACATATAAAGCCAAGAAATTACTGTTAGCATAACTAAAATCTTAACATTAGTGTGAAAATTTTTAATAATAATGTTATTATTGGTCTAATTATTACAGGAAAAGAAAATACAAGAAATAACTTTATTACATGGAGGAAAATGTTTGAATGACAACACGGTTTAAACTGGCTTCTGCTTCTGATTGTCTGCCCCTCTTTCTGCTCTAAGGTTTGCATTTCTGTAGTAGAGGTGAGTTGTTTATAGCCCTGGAACATTCACTGTCATCTTCTGTCCTTTGTCTTATCATCTCATGTCTATACTCTTCTACATTGGACTTTGTGTCCCCATTTTCAAGGTGTCTGCCATCACACCAGGCTTGTGTCCCTCTACACAAAACTTATGTCCCCTCATAACTAAGATAGGGTATAAATATAGGGACATAAATATTTCATTATAGGTAGAATAATTTCTTGTTACTACATTCTATTGAGAAAATATGTACTCTACAAAGATAAGCAAAGGGAAATAAAATTAGGCATAGCCACCAAGTCATTAGAAAAAAACCTGGTTTTACAGACAAACAAACTAAAAGAAAGCCCCAGACCAGCCAGTACAAGATCAGACTGAGAAAGCCTGGTAGCCCTCAATCCTGAGATAGTGAAAAGCTAGTACAAAGGCAGTGGCCTCTTACAAAATATAGAAACACTTCTTACACTGGGATGCAAGTCTACAAGCTCAAGGGAAAGTGCAACAATTCTGCAGGTTTAATAAGTCCAATAGCATTAGCGGTAGCTGACTGTTTTCTATTTTTTTCCTATTAGAGACCACCTAACAATATATTATACTTTTCAAGCTTTTCTGAACAAACTGCTTGTCACAGTCCATGTGCTGTACAATTTCATGTACGTGTGCAATTCACAGTAGACATAAAATTATGTTTTCCCCTAACATGTTACTAAAAATAATGCAATAGACTTGTTCAGTAATACCCAGGGCAGTTTAAAGGTGTGGAAAGCTTGATATTAAAATTTCTTACCTCTGTCTTCACTAGAAGAGGTTCCCCTTAAAATCCACTTGGTAACCAGCCTTTTTTTTTCTTTTTTTTGAGGTCTGCTATAAATGTATATTTCTATTCTTATACAATTTGCAGCTGCCAGAGCACATATCAAGCATCTTGATTTTAGTTACTGTACTGACATCTCTGCTTTGCAACGGTATTAGCATAATAAAGCTCAGTGCAAGATCCTGTGGATTGGAAAGATGCCTTTATTTTCAAGGGTTTAAAGCAAGTCAATTTTACATTTTCATGCTCTCTTGCTCACATACTAGCAAGAAGCAGCCTGAGTGTGTCCACATGGTCTGACCAAGGTCATTTGTGCATGATATAGAAAATATTGTGCACCAGCTGTCAATTCCTCTGCATCTCTGGAGCTTCTCCTGACTGGCAGTGACAGAGTTTTTGGACGGACCTTTCTTCTCTTTCAGGAGCCATCAGCTGTTTGGGGTTAGATCTTCACTCAGATCTTGCTTATTTCAGTCGCCATAAATCTTAAGGCCCATGACTGTCCACTGTCTGTTTTTCCTATTTTGGCATGTGTGTGAGACACATTTCCTGTCTGTTCTCTTGGCAGGCAAATGGGAAAGAGTGATGTACATGGTGTGCTGCAGCCTGGCTGCCACTCTGCCAGAGTCAGGGTACCAGCTCCTTTGCTGATGAGTTCTCTGCTTTTCAGACTGCAGGCTTTTTGTTTTGACATCAAGAACATGTTCCTCAATTTTGCTGATGAAAGCAGTGTCCTGGGAACAGTTGTCCCTTATTACCTGGCCATTCTTTTAAATCATTCTGCTTTCCCTCCCATACTTAAACATTTCCATTCAGACTTCCTTCATGCCAGCTTAATATTTCTTAAGAATCTCTACTGTGTGGGTAAACCAAAACTCTACTTTTCCTGGGTAAATCCCTTTTTTTTGCCCTAAAATCATCATGAGTTTATTAAATCAATTACAACTCTTTTTATTGCTGTGTGGCAGCAAAGGTCATCACAGGTAAAAATAAAACCTGAAGATAACACAGAGACAAAAGAAATGCATGCCATAGTCAGCACAGACAAGTCACAGATAATTGAATATCATCATAAAACCTCGTAAATTAATGTCCTACAAAACCATAACCTTGCCTACAGGAAAAAAGCGAATCCAAATATTGTACGATGGCTGTCCAGTAGCATCCCCATTGTTACTTTCTTCTTCTCTTTTTATTGATCACATCCATTTGTTGGGTCTTGAATTAAATTAGACTGTGAAAGGTCTCAGGGCAAGGACCTGTCATTCTACACATTTGAGCAATGTCTGATACAGTGTCACCTCAATTTTGACAGGTTTCCCAGGAATTACTGTAATAGGAATAATAACAAATAACATTAATAATAACATTTGAACTAATAGGATTATAACATATATTGTCTAATACATATATGCCTTAATACATAATTGTTTTAATCCCTTGGTCAATATAGGTTTCTTTACCTTTAAAAATCTTAAAAGTCTAAGCGATTTTAGCAACAATATTTAATATTTTTCATAATGTTGCTAGCTCATTTATTTTACTCAAGACGCCATTGTCATACTTAAACATTCTGCAAGATCAGTGTATAGATGGCTACATTATTTTCTGTAGTTACTTGATCTTTTCATTGATTGCTCAGGCCAGGGATTCATGGTAAACTTGTTTCGTCTTGCTAAGCAAGAGAACTTCTCTCTGATAATCTTCTGTTCAGTTTTCCATGGTTTGGTACATTCCTATGTATGACACAGTTCTGATTCCCAGCTGGGGAAATACACATTTTCAAGTTTATTCATGTTAGACACTCTTGTGTGACTCTTGTGCAATGGGATTTAAACGTAACTGAGCCCAAAGCCTTTTATGTGAAAACAGTGTTAGAGTTCAGACTGTATGAAGACACTGAGAAAATGGCTTGAAAGATTTCATAAAAACCTAGAGCATGAAAGAAATAAATTAATCCACTTCCATCCTACTGAGAATAAATGATAATCACTGAATTATTTCATACAGATAATATTGCTTTAGTTTTTTACAGATATGTAATCAGCAAATACAGGAATGGTTTCATATGGACTCTTTGCTCACCTTTTTTTTCTTTAGGAAAAACCTAAATATGTATTATTGTAATCTGTAGCTGTACCCTTGCAGCATACAACTGACTTTCACAGATCCTTCAAACTTTTTGCTTTGTCTGTTTCTAAAGGATTTTTCTATTAATCCTTTAGGTTCTTAAATTGCTGTTCAATTGAAAGCTTTTTCATTCTGTATTAATTAAACTCAGTAGGGTGGAAGAGAGACACTTCTGCTGAGGAAAAGTGATCTAAGACTGCTGTGCGCTCATAAAACCCTGTAGATCCAGAGATAGTTTAACTCATTTGAACTTGTCGGGGGTCAAAGGGGAGTGACTATCATCAAAGTGCAGGGGAAAGCGGCAAAACAAACAATGAAATTATTAAAGCTGCATGAAACACCTACTTGCTGTAGACTAATATAACAAATGTTCAGCAAATGGTAAGTTTGAATTGAAAACATAAGAACAGGAGCGATGAAAGCACTTCCAAGTGTTCTCTGCTGCTCAGCCGGCACACGACAGCTGGAAAATATTCCAAGCAAAACATCTCACAAACCCCTGCCAGCTTTAGCCCGCTAGCTGTTTTTCCTACTCTGAATTAGCCTTACCATTCACAAATATGAATGTATTTATTACTCAAAGAAATACACATTTTCTCACACTGTTTGCCACCTTACCTCCCCCTTACTGTGATATTTTCAAGTCAGTTAATCTAAAACTGTCCCTTGTGTCTTGACCTGCTCTCTCCGAGTAACATTTTGCTCTCTCCAAGTAACAGTTCTGCACACTTTGGGGCCATTCAATGCCTTTTTTTAATCCTAGGATGACAGAGAGAGTATCTGTGATCTTTTCATATCCCCTGAAATTCCAGCCCTCCGGTAGGGATAACAGATGCTTTAATGGTTTTTGCCACTCAGATTTGCTTCAGACAGCTTCAAGTCCCCACAAGCTTGAGGGAATGCATATAGCTTGTAGATACCACTTAGTCTAATAGCAAAATATTAAACAGAAGTTGCACACATTTTTATAACAGAAATACTTTCAAATTCAGGAAATATTAAATTAGAATTTGATTAATCCATAGTTCTTATCTAGAGCAAAAGTGGTCATTATTATCTTCGTTATGTAAATAGGTATGGAATAAGCATTGCAGGAAAACTTCAAGCAATTTCATATTTTTATCTGAATTGAAGTGACCCAGATATTATGGAAATATCTGAAGTATTTGCTTAAGTCTGGTACCTTTGGTTATCTGGGATTGAAATAGACAGTCCTAAAATTCTGTAGGATGCAGTTCTTATGCTATTCTAGTCTATTCTTAGGATCAGCTGATAATATAACCCCCAAACTCTCATAGAACCTTTATGCAGACTTAATATATTTTAAAAAGTCTATTAAATCAGTGGGATATTTCAAATACTGGACTGTTAAAACATGTGTATCCTCTGTGAAGGCCCTGAATTAACCTCCGACCATTTTGTGGAAATAAAAGTCATCAGTTTGCTTTTCTGCACGCTCCTCAAATACACAAATACACCTCAGGTTATGTTTCATTCCATCTAGTCCTGGAAAAACTGAAAGACATGTTTGGGCAGAGCCCTTGGCCTGAAGGTTCTTTTCGTGTTCATTGACTTAAATTTTAGACTTCTGTAACCAGTGGGATTCTTCCAATTCCTCTGAGGAATGGATTGTTAAAAACTTTCCTAGTCATATTTTCCTTAGGTTAAATTTATCTATTTCCTCCATTTATTTTTTTATACAGTAAACACCATTATCTTATAAACCCTTAGAACAGTTACTGTAGATTTTTTTCTAAGTGAAATTCCTTATAGTGTATGCTGAGACTGTGAGTTCAGCTGCACTGGGAAACAGTACACTGCAACAACTTTTCTTTTGTTTGCTTGTTCTGGCTCTTGCTTTAAGAGATATTTTTCTTTCTCCTTTGTTTTTGAACAATGCATTTCACCACCAATGTTGACAAGCAAATATTCAACAACCCTGCAGGAAGGATAAAGAGGGGAAAAAAGCACCAAACAGCTACCTTCCTGCTGCTGTCAGTTATGAGTTATCGATTTCCAAGAAAATAATTAAATGATGACAGAAATATGTGCAAACAGAAAAAGAGCTGCTCCCCCTTTCCTTACCCACAAAATGTATTCCATAGCATTTCTCCAGAGCACAATCTCAGCACTTACTGCCAGAAAGAAAATCACATGCTTCTCCAAAGAAAATCAAGGTTTTAGTATAGCACGGTCAAATTAAAATGTCTGGACAATTACACTTTTTCATAGTATAGCATGAACCATTTAATAGACAGACTTCTTTGTACTCAGTACCCTGGGGCACTCTGATCCTCTGCTGAAGTCCCTGGTCTCATCTGCTGTAATTGCATGTGTCACAGCCTTCTTTTAGCTTATTATGTATATTACTTGGGTTGCTACAAGGAATTTGTGCTAAGAGTTGAGACTAAATCTCTTTCCCCAGTTTTATGTTTTAGTCCAGGTAAATGCTGCCAGGGCAGCAGAAAACAGAAGTGGCAACAGGACCTCTTTTCTTGACAGTGCATCTGGACATATGCAGAGATCCCTGTAAAACTGGGCTATATTTATGCTAGGTAAAATTTGAATTTTATTATATAGAAATTCTAATCTTTCCCGTGCCCAGAAGAGTTTTAGATCTTCAGTCGTAGAGTAAATATTATAATGCTGAAAGAGACTAGGATTCAGCATCTGCAAATGCCTTTTCAGCTTAAGTAATCATCTTCACTTGTATTTATTTCATGTCTCTCAAAATCATATCATGCCAGAATCCTGTGTATCATAAAGAATACAATAAAAACATATTTGTCTCATGCCTGAGTGTATTCATTCACGCTGACAGAAAGAATTTACTGATAAAGGAAAGAGAATTGGAATGATTACTTTGAACAGAAAAAGAGAGACCCTGCTTCAGTTTCTTTGTGAGCCTGTGTTCTGTCTTATGTTTTGCTTCAAGCATCTTGAGGGAGCGAACTGGTAGCTGAAAGGTGCTGGTGATCTCCATGTAGTCAAAC
Organism: Myiotriccus ornatus; assembly: GCA_036023395.1. NCBI lineage: Eukaryota > Metazoa > Chordata > Aves > Passeriformes > Tyrannidae > Myiotriccus > Myiotriccus ornatus. The sequence continues at coordinate 66,940,654 of JAYRBT010000114.1, read as the reverse complement.
CTATAGTCACACAGAATCCAGGTACTTTCGAACTCTTCATTACCAAAATGTGTAAGTGAGCAATGTCTAAAAATTATAGAAAGGTACTGTCCACCCCACAGGCTTCATAGATAACACTGGAAGTGGAAAAAGAACTCCAATGTTGTGTTCTCAAAAAGTACCTTTTACTTAACATAGTAAAAAAATTTGCTCTTTTAAAAAGCTAATTCAATCATGTAATGTCTAATGCTTACATGCATTCACAAGGAGTAAATTTTTAAACCCAAGAAAAAAACTCAACACCATTGTCTAACCTGTTTGGTAACTAAGCTTTTACCAAAAATTGTCTCTAATTACATAAAGCTATGCTTTTGTAAATGCCCATCTGCTGTCTTTGAAAGGCTGAGCATCTGGGTTCCCATCTTCTGCTACTCACCACCCCCAAGCTAGATGTTCCTCCATTTAGGTCCCCTGACAAGGGCCCAGTCTGGTATGTTTCCTTACACATGCCTAATACTTACAGATAGCTGCAAACTTTACATAAGCCACATCAGTCTTGGTCATATTTAATTAGAAATTATGCTAACAGGACAGAAGAAGGGAGTGCTGTTGCTCCTCTTCTATTTTAATTGGATTTTAATTAGGCTAATTACCGAACTTCAGAAGAGCCAAAGTGCTGGAGCAACTCACAAGTACCTTTATTATTATTATTATTAGTGGTGCATTTTGTTATTTTTCTGTAGTTGCAGGGGTTTTTTCTCTGTTAGTAAGATTGACCTATTAACTATTAACTGTAAGTCTGTTTTTCAATTAGTGTACATTTCAGTCTCTCTTTTGTTAAACCTGATTGGTCTAGTTTACACTGAACCTGTTAGTGACAAATCCACAATAAAATTCTTCCAAGTCCATCCTCCACCAGCTTGGGTTCTAAAATTTTTGAGGATACCCACAAGCAAGTTATACTGCTCTAGATGACAACAGAAGATTTGGAAAGGCATTTCCTCTCAACAAGAGAATAACACAAAATTGGCACAGCCTGATACGTGTTACTTACCCTGTGACAATATGGGTAGCTGTAGCACTGCCACAAGACGCTCTCCAAGGCCTCAGGGCATACTACCTTTTTGGACCACAGCTCAGTTAGAGTGGGGTTATTTGTCGTTACTTCTGTCAAAACTAAGCAACTATTGCAAAGAAAAGCTCAAACTGACTTACACCACTGTTAGGATGACACATGACTATAATTGGCTGTGAGGGATTTTCCCTGGGAGAGGGAGTCCTAATTTTTTTTCAAGACAAAATGTTTTGTCCACTGGTTGAGACAATTGGACATCCAACTGTGCCTAGTACCCTCACTTCTGATCGCTGGCAATATGGTTAGCAACACTAACATCACTTTATTAAGACAAATGACCATTTTCTGTGACTGAGATGGTCACATATCAGTCCCATTTCAGAACAGGGAAGTGTAACAGCACACACAGCAATGTCTACAAAATTTAGCAGTATACAAGTCCTAAATGGCACCTGGATCAGAACTGTCGCTGGATGGCAAACCCCATGATCCTCTGTTGGCCAGGGACACCTCCATTGTCATCTGCTGCCTCCAAGGACTGAGTGACTTGTCCTCTTTCACATGTTTTCAAGTCTAGATTATGATTGTTATATTGATAATAGTAAACAAGGTATTAAGAATTGACCTAAACTGCACAGTGTTCAGGTGATTAGGAACCCCCAGATAAGCTGTGCTATTAATTCTGTACTATACTACTAACAAAATGGTGCTGATTTCACTTATAAAAATCCTGTGCTGCTCTGATCATTTAGAAAAAGCCTTTTCTTTGCTGCTGTCTTCTGAGAGGATTCCAGGATCTGTCTCCCTGTTGCTATTTTTATGACAAAAGACTTTCTGAATTTTATAATTCTTGAGTTCCATGTCAATCACCTGTTGTATTTCAGTTCTAAACATAAATGTTAATGAGCTAATTGCACTGTTCAAAAGACCTATTGAAAATAAATGTTCACTAGTAGGTGTATTACATTCTGTGCTTTATAAATAGGCCTTAGAACTTAATCTAGGCAAATTTGGTAGCTATTTGGAGCTATACATCTACCTGCTGCCTAATATATTGTTACTCAATAGTTCTTTTATTACAAGTATGTATTGCCAGTTAAAATACTTATTAAGACATTAGCACTATTCTTTGCATAAATCAATTGCTGAAATTTCCAACTTTATTAAGTATCATTTTAGGTGACAATCAAATAATCTTATAGAATTTTTGGAATTTGAGGTGAACTTCATTGCTGTATCTATTTTATTTCATGCTTGGATTGACTTCTTTGTGTCAAGGTGAGACAAGCTCATCATGCCAAACATCCAGCATGCAGATGTGGTTTTCCAAGGAAAAGTGAAGCAAGAGGTTTTGCGAGTACTTCTCGCAGATGCAGTTATTGTTTGTCACAAATATGAGTTTTTCTTATCGTCTGTCTTACATAAACATAATACAGATTTAGTTTCCAGTATTTCACTGAGGTTGTTCTTGAACACAAACAAAAATCCATACACTGTATTAGGATAAGTCAAAGTAACTGCCCAAAGAAGAGTAATACTCAGTGCAAAATTGCTTTACTACATTACACAAGTAAGCTTTTGTTCTGGAGAGTCTATTCAGAAACTGAGGTTTGTTGTAAAGAAATGGGGTTGGATCTCAGTTATGTTCAGGATGGATGAAAATATGCATCACCAGTGAGCACACCTATCTTCAGAAGCTCTTGTTAAATGTTGTGCACTTTTTAAAAGCTGACTTCTGTGGGGGAACAATCAGCACACAGTGGATGAGGGAGGCAGTGGAAGCAGAAAGGGAGATCACATACAGGCATGTGTGAACACCTTTGGTTTTTCAGCACTGAAGGAAAGGAACAGTGTCTACCTGTTATTCTCTGTTTTTGAGCTTGTGCTATGACAAGGTCTATGAGTTACCAGATTTTTCTAAACTGTTATTTAGGAAAATTTTCTTCTGAAGCATTGCCATCCACATTGCTTTGATTGTATCACAGCCATTCTGCTGGTCAGTGCTGTGCAGCATTGTAAAACACATATGCTGGAAAATGTTCTTAAATGTGAAACAGTGCCCCACAGTTAATAACTTCAGCCTGCTGAATGGGAATACAAAGTGTTCTTTCCAGTTCACCCATTAATCACAACTTCTCCAAGTCAAATATCAGCATAGTTACCAATTGCATAAACAGAATAGCTGCTTCTTTTTTTTTTTTTCCCCCCGAAATCTTTGTTCTAGTCTTGGATGCTCTAGGAGGAAACTTAGTGATGCAACAGTGATAAACTATCTCTGCAAGATGATCATGCATATGATCAATCAGACTCAGCATGCTTGTACCATGCTGTAGACATGGCTCATTAGCATGCTACTCTCAATGCCTAGTGAAGGAGTTTCCAGATCCTCTACCGCTATGTATCATTATTATTCCTTTTTAATTTACTAGTAATGCCTAATTACTCTTGCATAGAAGAAATATTTTTAAATGCCACTATTCTGTACTTGATAATATTTCATGTTTGTTAGTATTTCATTTAAGTCCCCCCTTACACCCCTTCTCCCCTCCCCCCTGCAAAAAAACCCAAACCAAACCAAACAAAACAAAAAACCAAACAAACAAAAAGACAAGAAAAAGAACAAAGCACAGACTATGTTGTTAAAGCACAGTCGTGGCAGAAGACTTGAGGGATGGCTGTGCCTGCAGGTGCTGTACACTCACTCAGCAGCGTGTAGATAACCCCCTTTGTACATAATTGACGGATTCACCTTGCTACACAGTGAACTAGACTGTCTTTCTGGCTGAACGATCTGCAGCTGTAGAGGGGCTCTGCAGATGTTAGTGGCACACTAGGGTTTAGGAGTCGGACAGGAGCAGACTTGTCTCTTTGATCATCTTTTTTTTTTTTTTTCTTCTACTCTGTTTCTGCCAGAACTTGCAAAACTAGTAAGAGAATGTTAGCATGAAGTTGTGCCAAACTGATGATATGCTATAGATGCCGGGGTGCCCTTTATCACCCCGTGGATCCTTCCGCAGACTTCATATAAACAGGGGTCTGAGTGGCTGTTCTCTTGTTCGCTTGTTACAGACCTGCACCATGCCCTCTATCAAAGTGTAAAAATTCCCTAATTTGTCATTTTCCACTTAGTATTATCTTCAAACATAAAATTAACTGCTGGTGAAAAACATGAGACCATATCTATCTCTGTGAACTCAGGAGGGAAGCACCACACTGCTAGATGTAGTTGCTGTTAAATCACCATCACATTTCCACCCTTGGGCCTTTTTTCGAACACGTTATATGAGGTCTTTTGCCTTGTAGCCAACAATCACAGAGCTCAGATCAGCACTACCTATGGCACAGAATTTTGGCCTCTGTTATGTGGTCAAGATTATTCAACACATAACTTGTTACCTTAATGTGTTAACCTAAATGCAAACTAAGAGAAATCTTTTAGTTGAAGAATGACAGCAGCTTCAGGTTTTGCTACTATATGGCATCAGTATAGCTGCCATGCTACTTTGATGCCATGATACTGATACCACTTTAGTTATACATTGAAATATTACTATACTCAGTGATTTTATTTTTATAAATATTTAGCATTTTTCTTATCTGTGGAACAGATGTCATTGAATTGTTCACAGCAGAAGAAAAACCATTGCATAGAACATAAAAACAGACTCATTGTAGAGCCGTATCACTTATAATTATCTGAGATTCTTGGTGCATTTTTGTTTATTATTTTGCCAGTAGGTTTAATAATAATAATAGTTTTAAGAACTTTATTATTGCTATGGCTTGTAGTGTGAATATTGTTACTGCTGACATGGATAATGATCCTTTTTTTTTTTCAGCCTTATTTAAGCTTACTAAGCTTCATCTTAGAAAGCTTTATGGATGTGTTGCAATGTGAAAGTATAGAAAAAAAGGAGCTACTGATTAAGTAAAACACATTGACAGTAACTTCTCTCAGTTTTTCAATCTAGTCATAACATTGCATTAAATTTATGCTTGTCTTGAAGACTAAATGAGTTTTTTTACAAAGTTAAATTTTGTTGGATATGTTTTACACTTAAATTTTAGAAACCTGAGGATCTTCAGGCCATTTCTTTATCAAGCTGTGGGTCTCTGATTTGTGTTTTTGCTCCGGTGGATTTAGAAATGTGTCCTTATGTTTCACTGTTTTCACCAGGTGAACTTACGTGATGACAACTCTGTTGACCTTTTTTAATGAACATCTGAAACAGTGGCATATTGCACTCAGCTGCTAGTAAGATGGACTTAGTGCTCTGTGTTGTTCTGGGAGTTTTTTCCTGATATTTTCTGACCGTAAATTTAGGGTATCATTAGCATGAGCAGATAAAATAAAAGGAGGGAAAGCAGAGGCAAACTGCAGGTCTAAAACAATTTACGCTAGCATCCATTCCATGGTGCAAATCTCAGATAGGTTGTATAAGATTACTAGGGTTTATGCAAGGCAAGGTACAGTTTGTTGTACTAATATATATGGATGATGTATTTGTGTGTACAACTAAAAGCATTTTTCCATTCTTTGGTATGAACTGGAGTCTGAAAGTGTCTCAAATCACAATGAGGATGACTCAACGTTTGCGTAAATGACTGTAGGTAACCTAATGTCATAGGGTTTTATACAAGGGTAATACACTTGTAATTGATGGCAATTATTGTTCCAAAGGATCTGGGATACCTTTTTTCTGCTCTATGTTTAATAGTCTGTTTATTTTTATTTCTGTTAAAGTGACATGAATTCATCAGCTACTACATTTACTGTTTATCTGTCACATCAAACTCCAGTAGGTTGAAGCTGGCAACTGATTCTATAGGCATTCCTTCTCTAACAGTCCTTTTTCTTCATGCCTTTTGTCAACACGAAGACTTATCTTATGCTTAGACAAAATTCTTTAGTCAGTCAGTCCACAAGATATCTATGCTTTGAAGCACACAGATGTTTTCCCTCGACAGAAATGCCATCCCAAGTCTCCAGTGTTCTCTGTTGTGCTGTGGCAGACATGGCAGAAGTTGAACTAGAGCTGTGAAATGCAGTCGCTGAACCATGGTGGAGTTACTGGCTCAAGTCAAATTTCATCTGTGATTGAAATTAAGATGCTGGACTATGAGTGGCAAGGATGCTGGACCGAGCTGTAGGAGCCCGTCTGATTTTGTGTTTTTGATAGAGTGGTACCTTGCACAAAATTAGGTTGTTATACAGAAAATTAGTGCACAAGTTTAGCCAAAGGTCATCTATGAACAGCTAGGCATCTAAGTAGTCTGGGCATTAAATAAAAAGATAAAATGTAAACACTGCCACATATGCATCTTAACTATTCTGATGGGATGCTTTTGAAGTCTTGGCTGCTGATAGTTTATCCAAGCTTAGAAATTTTGTAGTAAGGAAGGGAACTTAACCACTGTACTAAATTACTGTACCTTTAAATACATAAACAGTCTTTTTTACAGAGGAGTGAAAACATTCACTGGAAAAGTAATCCTGATCCCTCCTTAGTCACAGAATAATAATTTGAAGTATTTGTTTGTGAGAAGATGAAGACACCCGAATGTGCTTTGACCTCTTTTCTATTAGAGCTTCAAAAACACATCTCTACAAATATTTAGAGTATCTCCCCATAGTCTTCTCGTTAGTTTTGGCCAGTCTTTACATGAGTACAGTAACTATCTGTATGAATTAAAGGACAATTCTCAGTTTCATTACAAATAAGAGGAAGATAAGAACAGGCTAAAGCTGCAAAACTGAAGGAATGTAAGGTATATTTTTAGGTTTTGAAGGAAAAGACAAACTGGGCTATGTTTTTATGTAAGTTATTTCACATAATTTTGTGTGTAATAACTGTAAGAAACTTAGTAAATACTCTAATATATTAATAATGATACTTTCCTACATGAGGTTCATCAGTCCTGACAAACCTCAAATTCTTATGTTTATCCCTTTGATAGTGTCATGGTTTTGCCCACCAGCCCGTCCCTGGGGCTGTGAATGGTTTTGTCCAAGTAGATTTCCGGACAAAACCCA
>JAYRBT010000114.1:66921356-66933052 GCA_036023395.1 Myiotriccus ornatus | reverse complement strand
GCAAATTGACCCAAGGCAAAACCACGACATTTTTTGGTGGAGAATGCGGGCAGAGACTGCCCAGAGAGGCAGTGGCCAAGTCAAACCGCGACAGATAGCTGCTATGGTCAAGGAAAAGTATTATCAGAGCTTTTTCAAGCCTGTGAATGCATTAAGAACATTTTTTTATTGCTTGTAGACTGATTTTCTATCTGTCTTTGACTTCAAGCAATTCTCTTTGCTAACAGTGAAAGGTTAAGATTCTAGGTAGAAAAGCAAAAGCTTGATGTAAGCTCATGAGGTTTTGGTGAAAGCTAAAAACTCAGTATGTTCTGTGATTTATAGATATAGAATTATCTAACAAAGTAGAGTTGAAAGCACTGCGTGAATGTCTTTGCCCCTAGCCTGTATAAGTGCTTTTTTGCAATTGAAGAGTGAAAACTACCTGAGGAATTGCTTAAATGTTCTAGTAAATACATATGTATCTTTTAGGACTCCGAGTTACCATAAAAAGATAAGTAATTTTCAACTTTGCATCAGAATGATGCTATAATTTATATCATATTATTATAAATGTTGAATGTATTTTTGCAAAAAAAGACCAAATTCTTCCCACCATAAGAAGCACTTTTTCATTTGTAAAGTAGGCATAGCTGATATAATGTCTGTTGTAAAGTGTAAAAGAGAACACTGTTACATCTTTGTTTTGGGACAGCACTTAGCCATTTAAGATGTAAAAAGGAGCAAGCGCCAGTAACAGGAGCTCAAAATGGGAATTAAAAAAGCTCTGTTACATAGCTAAAGCTGTTTCCAGCTTACTTGACATCACTGGACTAGTCAGGTTGTCCTTGCACACCTTGAGCAGCCCACCTGCAAAGTGAAATTGTCAAAATGATCCCCTTGACAAGTTCAGAGATTTGTGAATGAGAAAAGACTATCTAAATGCAGTGTAAATTCTGCTGGCTTTTGGTTATATCTTCCCAGTAAACTAACTACCATGACTACAGGAAGACTGTACCTGAATATGTGTCTATTCTAAATCAAGAAAGAGATCATAATTTAGACAGATGGCACATTCTAGTGTATTTATGAAACTATTTTACAAGCACAGTGTTGGACAATAAAAAGACAGAGAAATGAGTTTGGGATTTTTTTGACATAGACCTGACAGAAGAAAGTTAGATTTTTCTTCTGTATGATAGTATTTTTTGCTTTGAGATCTCTCAAAAGTATAGTGATGTGACTTCTGGTTTAGATTCTTTATCAAATTAAAAGACTAGAGCATAAAATAGCTACAGTGTAATGGTTCTGTATTTTCAGAACACTATTGTGAAGGAATAGGTTCATTTATTCTCTTCAACAGATTTTTTTCCATGTTTGCAAAATTCCTTTTACTTTCTAGTCAGTGTTTTCTCTAGTGATTGCTCTTGCTATGACTCCTTTTTATAACTAGCGGTTCAAGCATTTGTCATTTGGGGCTTACTGAGCTTGCACCAGACACATTCCAGGGAAATCCTAAGCATTCAGAAAATAGCATTCACTTGAGGCTTTGAAGGTGTCCAGTTTTGTACAGTACCTAATTGGCATTTTATCTCTAGTTTGGTAAATATAAAACAAAGATTTCCTTTCCTTAGCAGGAAATAGTTTCCTCTAATGGTGTTTTGAGATAAAACCCCAATAAAATATATGGAAGAAAGGTGTAAACCTCCTCCAGGTTTACACTGCTCTAACTCTTCATTTAAACTGTGTTTCGTTAGAATAATATGGAAGCTCCTCAGTGGCGATTGTGATTAGAAATTTAGTCCGGACTGTAGAAGCACTTGAAAACTCACAGTCATTCTGAATTTCCCTGAACGAACTGGGTCAAAATGTAGTGCATAGCATTAAAATTATCCCAGGTTAGCAGTGTTTATTTGACATACTAGGTAAAGAATTTTGATATAATTAACAGAAGTTGGATGCAATGACTAAATATACAGAAACTAACCCAAACTTTATTTGAAGCTGAGATAATGGTCTTGCTTTTATTGCCAAACTGGCTAAAAATCAAATGTCTGGTTTAGCCCTACATGTGTATCAGAGTAAGATCTGATGTAAATGACAGTGAAATTTGGTGGGCATGTATGAAAAGCATGAACGTATTATTCAGGTAAAAAGATTTCTAGCCTGAGTCTCAGTAAATGATAATAAATTTTTGGTCAAAAAAGGTCTTTGAAGAAAGTTCATTTCTACAGGACCTTCTACTTTTTAAGACTACTTGTGAAACATTTTATTTTTGCAGTCTGATAAAGACATTTTGCCCTGAGACATTAGAAAGCATCTTGCAATAAGATTCATGATAATGTTAACATAAATTGGTTCAATCAATGATGTTTTGTTTCATAAAATGAAGGAGAGCCGTGCTAGAACATAAGCTATTTGAGCATGATACAGTTAGAAATCTTACAAGAAATTATTCCGTGAGATTTTTCATTTGTCACTAAATGAAATTTAGGTAATCTAAAAAGGCAGGACACACTGGCTTGGACACCCTGGTGTTTCCCCAGCTACATCATTTCCCAAGACATAACATTTAACTAGACAGCTTTGCTTTTGCCCATTGTGCACCTGTTTTGTGACCCCAGATTCCTAGTGAAGAAGTAGAGAGATGCTCAGCCTGGAACTGTTTGCCCTGGTTATTCCCTGGGAAAATGTAGTCCTATCTAAAAGTAGAATTTGTGCAGATTCTGCCTTGGCAAAATTAAGACAAAAGACTTACTAGTTTTCAGAGAAGCTGGAAAGGAGAGGGGAATACCATTTTTTAGAACAAGCAAGAAGCATGAATCTCAAATTTAGCCTGGTGTATAGTATGAAATTAGAAACAGGTCAACTTATTGACTAATGTAACCTTGCAACTTTATTTCTCTTTCTTAGCAACTTGAAACTTGTGAATTTCTTGGTTCCAAAAGCCTGGAACATCCCTATCATATTATCAGGTACCCACTGGCCTAAAAATGCAATAATATTTTGTTTAAAAGATGCTACAAGCAGTGATTGAAATTTTATATGGTCAGTTATGTGTTTAAATATACTTTGGAATGTTGCCTAAAAATCTTGGGAGTAAAAAACTCCAGGCAAATCTAGTGTAGATAAGATGAAGAACAAGTCTTTAATGAAGACTTTCTGGTGCAAGGAGTATAGAAAAGCACACACATCTGTGTCCAGGAGCTCTACAGTTTTACAGTCCAATATGAGAAATACCCACCCCCCCATCTTTCCCCTGGCATGCCTCCCTGGAAATTGAGTCAGGGGTCCTAGGACCTCTTTCTTCCTCATCTTCCTCTTCACAGTATGTACTGTCTTTGGAGACTCTCCAAGGTTCCAGGCTTGAAGGTTGCTTTGACTATGATGGTGTCTTCTTGTTCAGTCCTGGGGTGCGAATGTTCTTAAACAGAAGGTGTTTACTATTGTCCTGCCTTGAAAGAAGCTAAACAAGCCTAAAAAATTTAGACAATTCGATATGAAATGGGGGAATAGGGTTTGATGAGTGTTAACCAGTATTCTAAAGTGTGATAGACAATACAGCTACATTAAAATCTACAAAAATCTAAAAATCCTAAAAATTCAAAGGCATCACTAATAATCTTATTTATTGTAGAAAGCTGTACTTTTTCATAAGCTTTTCTATTTTAGCAGCTTGGTCATTGTGGATTAAATATTGTTATTTAGCTGTCATAATATTTTTGCTTCACTTAAAAGTGAGAAAAAGATAGCTCATTCACAGTTTTCTTGTACGTGAAGTATCATCATAAAGGGCAGGGTTATCTGTAATATGTGGTGTTACTGTCAGACTTCAAATACAGTACATTTCATGCTGTTGGTTCTATTACCAGCTTTGGAAAGGTATTTTTTATTGTCATTACATGAATTTGCATGCTTGTAATTTACAAGGCTTTTAAAACTTCTTTTAAATGTGGATTATATTATTTTTAAGCTAAGAACATTTATGCTAATTAACACAAATCTCTCAGGTACCTCTTCATATTCTATAACTCAACAAAACTTTCCCTTTTAAACTTCAAATTTGGATACACATAATTTATATTATCTATATCTAGTATTAGCAATAAGTCTACTCTTTTCTCCAAAAAAAGATCCAAAATTACTATTAGTGGAAATCTACAGAGGAATTACTCCAAGAGAAAAATTAAAGTATTTGAATAGGTGTCAGGGGGGAAGATTGGGATTTTTATTAATATCACTAAATTTCAGCACAGTATGTTTAAATTCTTTGGCAACTTTCAGATACCCATGGATTGGCATGAATGCACAAAACAAGCTTAGGCATTACCCTACATCTAAGCAAAAACCATGGAAGCTAGAACATATCAGAGACATGCAAATGTCTGGGCAGGTTCCTGTTTGCTTTTGGCTGGGTCAACCTGCCTGGACCAATGCCAGACTGAGAGCCTGCAGAGCCATTTTTGTATGTCTGAACTGTAACTCCTGAGTACCTATATCACTCAGCTTTTTAAATTACAGAGCTATCCAAGCTCACAATAATCGAGCCCTGTCTGTACCTGCATTGTTGCAGTACAAGAAGACTTGGCTCCAATGTGGTGCAATGAAGGGCTTGAACTTCAAGGATGAAGAATTAAAAATACCACACCTGAGGCAATGCATGGAACTGCAAATAGGGTTGGGAGTTAAAATGGATCTAAGTGGAATACAAGTTAAATCATTTGAGAATTGAATGGGGGTTGATCTTTACATAAGTCAGGAAAGCATGAACAAATCCCTAAGAAGAAAGAGCCTGGACCTGATAGTCTGAGTCAACAGAGTGCTAAGAAGAGCAGGTTAGCCCAAGGCAACCATGTGGAAGCTGTGAATGTTGGGGTATGTTGGGATCACAGCAATTAATAATACTGTAGCCTAACCATCCTGTAAATACCACAAAAAGCCACAATATAATCTTTGTGTAGACTGTGTGATTTAAAGCCATGTCCTTGCACAAACCATAATTTCAAAACTATTTTGAAGTCTAAATGTATATATAAAGAGTAAATATGCTTACTGAAGTAAATTTTTTCCTTCCCCCCGCCACAGTGTCACTCTGTGTGTTCTATAACAAGCTGAGGAGGCAGCTAGGGCTATAATCATGTTTGCTTTCATCATGAACACAGTTTGGTATTTTCTATCTGACTCTTGGAAATTTTCATTAGAAGTTTATGGAAAACAACAGTGTTTTATCACATTTTGTAGACATTTTATTTGGGGACTTTCAGTGCATATACATGTTGATCAGAAACTTAACATTTGGAAGGAGTATTTCATTGACAAAAACCAGGTTTTCAGGCCTTTTGAATACTTATCTTGTGTGTTCTTACTAAAGCTAGTCAGTGTGTTAAGTAGGTGAGCCGCCTTATTAATTGAATTATTTCCATTACAGAGAAGTACAGGACTTTTGCTAATATTAATCTTCCTATCCTTTGAGTTACTTTTTGTTAAGTACCCCAACCCAGAAAAAGGAAAAGAAGTACCATCAAGTCAGGATGCTTCCCACTGATGAGCTGAAGAAAGCAGAAGCTGCCTTCTGAAAATGCAAAGGAAAAATTGGGTCAAGGACACAAAGAAGAGAACAGGCAGTCACACTTTTGTCCACACTGAGGATACAAGCTTCAGATTTCTATATGTGATGTTCTTTCATGCCTAATGGAAACTTATTTACAACTTGCTAATGGATTGCAGTTATGGTAGAAGTAGAAAATCATGTAAGTACTGGCATTATTGCAAAAAAAAATACACATAAGTCTCACTTTAGAACATGGTCTTGGATCTTTTTGATTGTAAGTATACAGTTTAAAGTATTTTTTTGGTAGATACTTTAGGAGAAATCAAGTGCAACATGCAGTAATTACAATGAGCTGATTAATGTAGAAGAGTTTCAAGGAATCATAATTTATTTAAATGGGAGTAAGTCAGCTTTATCTGTATTTTCAAAGTTCCTGGACTGTAAAGTGAGTATTAATCTGTATTTCACTGAAAATGCTCCACCAATTTCTTTTTATGACTTCTTTCATATGACCAATGTAATTTCAGATTGTATGTATCCGTGTCAGAAAGTCAATTAGCATGATTTTTGTAGTGAATACAATTCCAGACTACAGAGGGGTGATAGGAGATATGTCCTGTAAAATAACAGACACCATCTTCTGTACTGAAGATGCTCATCAGTGCTGTGATAGTTCGATTACCAGAAAACACAAATATAATGTCCCAAATCATTAAGAGGTTGGATAAAAATCACACTACCGTATTACGTGCAGCTTTTAGGTAGAACTCGTTGATTATATAAAATCTTACACTGGTTGTGTGGAATCATGTGGGGCAAAAAGAGTACTGAGTGATTCGTTAAAGCAAATGGAGTCTGCTTTTGACTTGGATTCTGCAATATCATGAAAAATCAGTGTTAGCAAAGTTGACATTAATCAGCTGTGTGGCTGTCACAGCCTGTCTGTTTATCTTTGTACTAGGTTGATCCTGGAAGGATGCCACGTACCCACTAAAGCCACTCTCTCACTCTCCCTCTGCAATTGGACAGAGAAGAGAGAAAAAACAGCTAAGGATTCGTGAGTTGAGATAGCAGCTGGGAGAGGTCAGTTACTGATCACTTCCATGGGCAAAACAGACTCAAAGTGGGAATGTTACTTAAATTTATTACTAACAGGATAAGAGTCAAAGAGTGAGACGTAAAACAGCCTTAAAAAAACACCTTTTCCCCACCTCTCCTTCTTTCCATGTTCTCCCTCCTGCCTCACAGCAGTGCAAGGGGGATGGGTAGTGGGGGTTACGGTCAGTGGTTCTTTCTGCCTCTGCTCAGAGAGAGGAGTCCTTCCCCTGCTCCCGTGGGGTCCCTCCCACGGGAAACGGACACAGCTTGGGGGTCAGGATCACTCCAGACCAGCGGGATTCGCACAGCTGAGCTGCAGTTCCTCTTACAGTGCCTGGTAGGGTCATAGTTTGTCTCAGCCAGAGGTTAAGTACCAGCCGAGCTCATAACAAAGGACAGGAGACGAGTTGCACAGAATAGCAGCTGTGGCTGTTTACAGTGGGAGCTGATCTAATTTTATTCTACAAAATGGAAGGTTTTTATAGGGCAGATAGGGAAGATTCTAGAAAAGGGGAAAGGTATGCAAAAACTTGGACTGGGCATTGGTCAGGACTAGGGATTGACAGAGACAAAAAGGGGGGATACATGAATCTTCAGATAACTTCTAAGTACCTAATTGGAAAGCACAGATGCCCTCCCTGGACACTTGTCCAATCAGAAACTGTCTGCTTTCTTCTATGGGAAGAAACTTACAACTTAACAGACTCAGTCTATTTATCTGATGCTGTCTGGCCCATGTTGCCAGATGTTGTTTCCTTCCACCTTTTAAAATCCTCTTCTTCCTCCTGCTCATCTCCAACAGGAGACAGTCCTTGATGGACCTATCCAGCATGAGTCCATCCCTTGGGCAACAGTTATTCCCAAACTGCTGTCCTGTGGGTCACTCCTCCAGGGGGTGCAGTCCTTCATGAATGAGCTGTATCGGTGTGGGTCCCCCACAGGGGTCACAAGTCCTACCCAGGAAAACCTGCTCCAGCGTGGTCTTCCCTCTCCATAGGCTGCAGGTCTTCAGCAGGACCACGCTCCATCCTGGGCCTCCCACAGGTCACAGTCTCCTTTATGAATCCCCCTGCTCCAGCTTGGGCTCCTTCATGGGCTGCAGGGGGGTCTCTGTACCCTGATGGTCCCCCATGGGCTGCAGTGGCACAGCTGCCCCACCATGGTCTGCACCACGGGCTGCAGGGCCTCAGCTCTGGTGTCTGGAACACCTCCTGCCCCTCCTTCTGCCCTGACCTTGGTGTCTACCTGGTTGTTCCCATGTTCTCGCTCTGCTCTTCCCTGGATGGAATTCTTTCTGCCCAACAACCTTCTGTTCTTAAATATGTTATCACAGAGGTGTTACTATTCCTTCTAATTGCCTTGGCCTTGGCCAGCGGGAGGAAACCCATCCTGGAGCTGGCTAGCATTGGCTCCACTGGACAGAGGAAACTTCTGGCAGCTTCTAACAGAAGCCAGCCCTGTAGCCCCCTCCATTACCAAAACACAGCCACAGAAACCCACTACAATCTTCCATGCTGTTCTTTTCCTATCTTCTGTGCAACCATATCCCAGGCATGTTCTAAAACCCATGTTCCATTTCATCACAGCTCCCCTTGGAGCCCTCTATGGAGTAAGGGACAGTCTAAAACTGGGAAGCATTCTTATATTCATGGAAGTAAATGCACATTCAACTTCTTCTATTTTGATTCTTTGTTGAGTGATATATTGTTTTGCACAACCAACACAGACCTTTGTTTTAAAAGAAATCTTTCATAGGCATTGCATTACTTGAATCCCTTATTTAGTGGCCCATATCATAATTTCATGGAAATCAGATAACGCCTACTGAGGTTCTGCCTAGTGTTTTTTGATAGACTTTTGTTATAGTTTTTGATGTTGACACAAAGTTTTCCCCTCCAGGTTTCTTCCACAATAACTCTGTTGCTCCATTGGTTGTGTCTCCTCTGAAACATTGAAGTCTCGACTAGCTGAGTATTTTCCATTCTATTTCCTCCTACTTTTTCACTTTCTGGTTTCTTAGTAACTAAAAAACAAAGGTCTTATTTTATGTGATTTTTTGGTGGGAGAAAATAGATCATCATCATTCCCACTGGCACAACTTCTTTCTTTTTTATTCAAGATATATTCTCCCATGTCACAATTGAATTAGTTTAATTGATTTATCTTGTTTACAATGCCTGCTATAACTGGTTGACTATAATTCTGCCCTCCATTGTACCAATTGCAGTAATTGTTTATACTGGTACAGAAAATATTGTGAGAACAGAATTAATGAATTTGCCTGTGATACCATTACAGCTGCAACATTGTATCAGTCTACTAAAATATTAAGAGATTTCTATGAGGAGGGCTGGAGCCATTAAAAATCTCAAACACATGAAAATTTGAATAATCATGGCCATATGGAAATCTGCTGCCTTTTTCTTGTAGCAATGTCATGGTCATAGTTTCTCTTACGTTATTACACAAAGATGATCTAGTGATCTAAACACAAGGATGACATTGAAAAATTTATCCTTAATAGGTTGCACAGAACCTAAAAGTTACGTGTTTTTTTCATGTTATGAAATTCAATGAAATATTTTTATTCCAAACTTGTTTTGCTGACAACATTTTTCAATATAAAAGTGTTCTGCAGGATTTTCAAAGCTGAATTTTCAAGATACACAGTTTTAAGAGAAGAGCATACCTGTGTTTTTTCACTTGCTAAAGCAAATTTGTAGCTAGTGAAGTTTTTACCACAATTGGAATTGGTTTTGTCATCAGTTATTTTTTTATAGGCTATTTTTGTAGTTATTGTCCCCCAGACTTATGATGGTCTCTCTTAACTGCTCTTCAGGCTTTTGCAGTTTGAGCAAACAAATATTTTGCATATTATGTACTTTAATTAAAATATGTTCTCCTCGGACTTCAGGGATCTGAATTCATCTTTAGTAAAAGTTGCCTTGTTCTCTTTTCACAAATTCCCCAACACACTGAGTGCCCACTCAAAGGTCGCAGCTACCACAGCAGTGCCAACTGCCCTTGTAGGTTAGGCTGAGACTGATGATTATTCCTTTCTCTGAGCATCTTTTGGATCTTAATGCCTGAGAGCCAGCTAGGCTCTCAACGAAAGGAGTTGACAGCAGCACTGGAAAGGGATGCCCTTTCTTGCCTACTGAAGTTCTGCAGTTTAGCAGCGTAGAGGCATAGTTTTTTCCTACAAGGCAGGTTGCAGGATCCAAGTATGAAAATTCATTGTGTGCCTATCAGGTAAAAGAGATGAAGATTTGCTGGTGAAATTAAGAGGGTTTTAAAATAAGGAGGTTGTGACAAGACCTAATTGGATAATGTTCTGTTCTGTTTTTTATCATGCACTTGATTTAGTCAACTATTGTTTTATTAGATTATTTTAGTGAAATAATGATGACTTTCATATGCTGTGTCATATGATATTTGTGCTGTCAAGATTTGGTTTCTAAAATAGCACTTAATTGGCAACTGTGATTTTAAATAGGTCTAGAAAAATAATTAAAACTCTAGTTCTAAACATGAAAACAGCTGAGTTGATAAATGTTGTGTGAGTTACTTCTTACCTTACAGAGAGTATGGGTCTAGCTGGCAGAGCAATTAATTGAACCTAAGGACTACTTCTAAGCACTTCTTTTTCTAGGGGAAATATAGAAATACCCAGAGGGCGTAACATAATCGTTGCCTTTTTAGTGATAAAGAGGGAACTTCAGCATGCAAAGCTCCATGATTAACACTGAAATCAGATTAGTAGCCTAGTCAGCTAAGAAACTGGCTGTCACTAATCTACAACACTTAACACTTCTTTTGACCTTTGCTCTTTCCTGTATGAAGGCTCTCACTGACTTCTGGGAAGTTGAAGCAGCCCTTTAGTCATTTGCCTTATAGTTGTTTATAACTACAACCATTAAAATATGACATTAAAAACATGTTTAGGGGCGTTTTTTGTTTGTTTTTTTCTTTTTGGTGGGAGTTTGGCTCATGGACATTCAGAAAACTGAAAAAAAAATTACATCAGAAAGTCTCCTCCAGATCTTGGAGACTGGATACATGAAATATCATCAGAGTTCAGTGAAATTTCAGAAGTCAAATACATCAGATACTCTGTCTGAAGCTCACTGCAGTGATAAACTGTTGCATTCACTTAGTTTTCACTCATTTTTTCAAGCAAACTCAGATTTAATGCTAACTGATACGATTCAAATACCTTTTTCTGGCTCTATGCACAAAACTCAATTTAGGTTTCATTACACTGCTCACCTGAGGATTATTATGGATGTATTTAAATGTTAGCAGAGGGGAAGAAATACAAAACTTTGTTAATAATTGACTGATGGTCTTGGGCTTCTAAAGTTGTTTCATATTTTCTATATTTACTGAAATTAAGCCAAAACTGAGTTTGTTTACTCTCATTTTGGACAAGATTCTACCTTAACTCAGAAAATTTCAAAATTTTTTTTTCTTTTTATCCCTGACCACCCATGTCATTTCTTTATAATGTATTACTCTCCTGAATTGAAAACTTATAAAAGTGCTGGTCTTAGGAGCTTGGAATACAGATTTTCTGCTTTATTTACAAAGCAAATAAGATAGATGCTCTTCTCCCCCTGATCCTGTCAAAAGCACTTTACAGACTTTATTCTTTTTTTTTCTCCAGAAAATACAAGCTTACAGATCAATGTTTCCTGAGTTTTTTCCTTTTTGTTCAGTCTTTGTGTTGCCTTTCAAATTTATTAACCAAGAGAATAATTAGTCACGTATCATCCTCAGTGCTTGTTGGTACATTTAAATGCTCAAGCTGGCAATAATTTGTTCTTCCTCTGGACTGAACAAAATGTTGTATTTCAAGGGCCCTCAGCCCTCTTACATTTAGATCACTCAGTCTGAATTTTTGTTTTCAATTTTTCTTGCTTTTGATTGGAGCACAGTTTTTGAGATTTTTAAAATTTACTTGTTAGTGTTATAGGTTACTTAGAGATGCTCAGTGTTATAAGTTACCTAGAAATGCTCGAGATAACTAAATTATAATTAAAGAATATATTTATTAGTATATAATAGA
>JAYRBT010000114.1:66910350-66921256 GCA_036023395.1 Myiotriccus ornatus | reverse complement strand
CCACCGGACGGAAATCCTGGACGAAATTCCCAAATTGTTAGAAGTGAATCCTTCTCTTAGATTTTGGAGACGGCAAAGAATACCTGCAGAATAAAAAAGATTACAAGAAATGTTATTGCAGCGCTGGGTTCCCAGCTCTGGGTGCAGTCCTGGGTCATGTTGGACCCAAAAGAGCACACCGGTAGTTCGAAAAACCGGCTCTTTATATCTTCCTGGTTACATAAGTTGTTACATATTAATTAACTATCGGTTAGTTATTTTAAAAGGTAATTTTTCTGCTTCAGAGGGGGCGGCACCTTCCATGTTGATTGTAATACATTCTCTCCCTCTGCCATCAGTAGCTGTTGTTTCTTTGGCTCCTCGTCAGTTCCCAGATATGGATATCAAAGGATGTTGATTGTGGTCTAGACCGCTGTCTCCTTAAGGCTTAAACTGTTAAAGAAATGCTTAACCAGGTACTCAGACAAACTTGTAATCAATCTATTACATTAGTAGAAAATTTTTTTTTATCATTTATATTTTGTAACAAAAAGAAAACTTTAGAAATAATCCATTTTTTAACTTCAAAATTCCTCCACAAATGTTCTTCTATGGCAACTCTGATTTTACAGGTAATATAGATTTGAAATTCTTGGACTTTCAAAATGACTCTACAGAATTTACTGTCATGGCACAGGTATGAAAACTATATCCATGGTTACTGAATCCAATAATATATTGTCAAATGCAACCCTCATAACCTTATGAAATCATTTAGGAATTACCTACCTCTGCTATGCTACCAGAAGCATGGTTGTAGGTCTCATTTATCTGATAACTAGAAATCTTTTTATGTGAATCTACTTAAACATATCTATAGACAGCTTGTTCCTGGGAATGTTGCTTTGTAGAAAAAGTTCTTTTCTTGGGTAATTTACCTTTTACTGCCTTTAAGGTGAATAACCTTATCTTGTCAGTTTGTATTTTTCTGTGCTGAGTGACTCTTACTATAGTTCCTTCTATCTTATTTAATTTACTCTTCTATTGCAACCAGTTGCAGCTGAAAGATGTTTTTTGCAAGAACACTTCACCAGAACTCTGCACAGTATTCCATCCGAAACCTCTGAATTTCCCGTGGTCTTTTTTTGATTATTGTGTCTTCAGTGGCATGTAGATTTCTGAAAAATAACTAGCAGATCATTTTCTTTCACCATCATTTCCCATTTAACTACACCACTTCCTATCTTTCTAATCTTCACTGCTACCTTGCTCTTCTTGTCTGTTATTCTGAATCTACTGAGTTCCAACATTACCTCTTAACAGTGTGTCAACAACACTTTTTCTATGCCACCCTCATTTATAAAAACACCCTATAAAGTGGTTTGAAAGTCAGTGTCAGAGCAATATCACCACTGGTATTACTCCAACTTACCTCCAGCATCTGTTTAACTCCCTTCTAAACACTTAAATTTTGCCTTATTCTAATAACTGGGTTTTTGGTTGTTTTTTTGTTTGGTTTTTTTTTGTTTTGTTTGGGGGTTTTTTGCCTTTTTTTTTTTTCTCTTCCTAGCTAGATGTGTTCTGAGCTCTCTATATACCTGTTATTTTCCTCCTTCCTTTCTTTTTCTAGCAAAATTAATTGACAGTCCTGGCTGCTGTGCAGCGCTGCAGCTGTTCCATTTTCTCTGCCTTCTTTGAGCATGCCATGGTCCATGCTCTGTGTCCCCATGCTCTGTATATGACACACCATTCCAGGGAGCTAGTACAGACTAACCCGTTATCGTCAGGGTTGTATGAACTCCTGTTGTATCAAATACTTTAAGGTAGGCCTTGTTCATAAAAGACCTTCACTGGCATAAATAAGTGAGTTATTTATAGCATTAGAAAGTGAGAACAAATTCTGCATAAAAACTTGTACTCATAAGCAACTATCCAACTCTGGAAAAAGCTCACAGATACAGCAGCTAAATATCCAAGCTTTCAGATTTTACATTATGGGGATAAATTGTGTTTAACCTTCTCGCCATCTCCAAGTCTGATCTGCATACAATACATAGGAAAACAGATCTAAATTAGTCTACTGCCTAGATTTAAGCCAGTGTTGAAAAGTCTAGGAAGTTAAAATAAGTATATATTGGGAGTAAAACACCTTAAGTCTGTGAAGGACTGAACAAGATCTAATAACATCAGAGAAAACTGTGTTTTGCTGAGTTTGGAAATTGAATCTTAGTCAGAGAAAATTAAGCTGAAGGATCAATAGAGATGGATTATTTTCAGCAGAAAACATGGATTTATATTGGTTCTCACGCTACTTACAGGAATGTTTATTGTCTAATTTAGGCCTCTTTTTTTTTTTTAGTATCTGTTTTAGCACCGGCTTGTACTCTGATGGGTAGAATTAAGGCAGTACACCACTGTACCTGTAAACACTGTGCCCCTGCCTTCCAGTGACAGTCTGGGACATACAACCTCTAATTTGCACAGTCAAAGAGCTGGAAAGAAAAAAAAAATTTATCAGACTTATTTTCTGAAGTCATTGATGACAGGCAATAGAAAGTGGAAAAGGATGAGACAAAAGGAGGTTATGTACTTCCCATACAATGTGATTCTTCTGCAAGAAGTACACAGGAAACTCAGTAATTTGTGGAGGCTACTGGAGGGGTGTGTGTAGGTGGGTAGGGTAGGTTGGACTTTTTCTGTGAAATTAAAGAGATCAGCATCTCCCAAGTCCCTCCTACATTTTGTGAAAGGAAAGAAGGAAAACATAACCTTATGTTAATGGTTGTTTCCACATAAATAATTGCCCTCTCTCTTGAGACGGCTTAGTATAATAGCTCTCCTAGAGACGGCAAGCAGGGGATTGGGTTCTTTAAGAGTCTCAAGAGAGGCCCTTAAGAGGGAATTCACCAATTTTACAAGTGTAGTTATCCCATGAATCAACAAAACTAGATTCAAATTCTCATGTCCATATTTGGAGGCTATCTTCACTAAACTGATGAAAAACTCCGCATTCTTTATCCATTCCATAGAGTCAAAATTTGATACTACAATTTAATAGATATTTTAAATTTTTTTTTTACTAAATTGAAAATAAAGATTTTTGCTTTAGCTCTGTTTAAAAATGCTGCAAATGAAACAACGAGAGTATATGTACTTGATTTGCTATTTGACATCTGATTTCTAGATGATCTCTTTGGTAAGATAATCAAGCACATTCTCCCCTGTAACTTCATTGTGCTTCTCTTTGATAATTATACAAAAATATTTTGCCTTTATGGATTGTATTTTATAGTTACATATGGGATTTTTTTTTTTGCAGTACTTTCATCACTTAAGTCACTCAGTGAATCCATCATGGCTATGTGAAGAAATTATAATTACTCAGCACTAGTGAGGCCACACATCAAATACTATGTTCAGTTTTGGGCCCATACTACAGAAAAGACATTGAGGTGCTGGAGCATGTCCAGGGAAGGGCAATGGAGGTGGTGAAGTGTCTGGTGCACAAGTTGTCCTGGGGTTGTTTAGCCTGGAGAAAAGGAGGCTGAGGGGGACCTTATTCCTCTCTACAACCACCAGAAAGGAAGTCATAGACAGGTGGGGATCAGTCTCTTCTCTCTGGTAACAAGGGATAGGACAAGAAGAAATAGCCTCAGGTTGTGCCAGGAGAGGTTTAGGTTGCATACTAGCAAATATTTCTTCACAGAAAGAGTTGTCAAGCACTGAAACAGGTTGCCTGGAGAAGTGGTGGAGTCACCAACTCATTTAAAATGTGTGGATGTGGCACTTAGGGACATGGTTTAGTGGTGGACTTGGCAGGGCTGGGTTAATGGTTGGAACTAACGATTTTAAAGATTTTTTCCAACCTATATGACTCTATGATTCTCAATTTTCCTTTCCAGAATGAGATATCCCAGAATAATTTGAATTACTGGCTAACCACATTTTAGAGATAACACTGTGCAGTACTCATCTGTGTTATGGATAGAAAACAATTTTCTTTATAAGACAAAGTATTTATTCCCTGAAAATCCAGTATGAAGATATTAGCAAAAAAAGTAATCTCTAAAACATGAATAAAATGTATCCTGAGTTTTGAGACTCTGTATTTTATATTTTTTGAAAGTGTTATATATATATTCATGAGAACACAAATGAGAGAGACTGAAAATATATGCAAAATCACACTCTATTGAATATTTGTGGAACTACTGAAATGCCACCTGTTTGCAAAATTTAAAAGTTTCCTTTTCTTTCCTTGTGTCACTTTCCACATTTCTAAAGATTTCCTTTTACACTATAACATCAGATCTAGAGCATTATCTAGGGCATGAGCTTTTTTAAAGGTTTATTGATTTGTCGCCTGAGCAGATAACTGAGCTGAAAGCAAAATCCAAGCTTTGCAGAAGCACCTTGGATATTGGCTACCCAATGAGATTTAAGTGTCTAACTCCACAAGGAACATCTTTAAGCTCCCTGACAAAATATATCAACTCTCCCTTTAGCTTCTCTACCTGTATTTTCTGATGTCTCAGCAGAAGTGACAGTTTGTTAAGAGAACATGTAAAGATTTTTGGTTTCCCTTAGGCATCACCCCCATACTTTTCTGTTTGAATGCTGCTTACACTGTCACTAATAAACACCTATCTACATGGAAAAAAATACCTCTTTAATATGTGTAATTTATATTTAAAATAAAAAAAAATTGTAAAAAGAGATTCTGTCACTGGGGTAGGTTCTTCTGAGTGCTATTATTAACAGGACTTTACCCAAGTCTGTCTAAAAAGAAGGAAAAATCTTGACTGCTCAAGGCTGATTATCACATTACACTAGAGTGTTAATGTCAGCAGTATGAAGTTGATGGTCATAAATAGCGTTGCACTGTATGAACCTTAATCGTTTTTAAATACTGCTGTGTTACCAGGGAGAAACAATCTTGGGGTTTTTTTCAGTGCAAGCATTCTCAAGTCTCCTTGCACTTACTGGGATGTTGGTGTGACTGACACTTTTCAAGAGCTCTCAGTCTACCATGGAATGGTCCCACTGCAGTGTCTTGATCTCAGATCCTCTTCAGTTCACTGGTATTTTCTTGGAATCTTGTGTTTAATTCAGACTAGCAGGAAAGAAATAGACTAGACTCATATTAACCAAAGAGCTAGTAAGGGTACCACAAAAAATTTGCCACAAAGATAGTGGAAAGGAGAAATCTGTTAGTCAAAACAAGGGAAAATGAAAGCAATGGTGCTTTCAAAGTCTTCAGAAAGCTCTGTTAAAGTATCTTGTGACTCTCTAGGCTGGAAAGATGCAATACTTACAGAGTTAAAGAGCTTTCAGAATTCAGAAAAATTTCTGGCTTGACAAGCAAGAGGTGTTGCTCTACTAGTAGTTGAGATTAAAGGCATAAAAATGGATTAGAATTTCAAATCTAACTATTCTTGAGTTTTCCTTCCCCAAAAAAGGGAAAATGCCTTTTTTTTTTTTTTTTAAACTGGCTATTTTTTCCTGCTTACCCCCATTGTTTTCATTTCTGTTAGCCATTTATATTGCTGTACACAATAGACATATGCTTGCTGAGTTCAGATAACCATTGGTCTTAAATGGCAGGTAAGTTTTCAGTGCCTAATTGTGGAACTACAGTGTGCAGAGTTTAAGGATTTGTCCACTTCCCTGATATACTACAGACAAGAGCACTCACAAAACACTTTCAAAATTATTAAATCCACTTACCCTCTTTGACTGAAACCTATCCTTGTTGTCACAGCAGCTGGAGTAACCTTTTCTTGTTTTTATTCTCCACTGACTGCATCCTTTGGCATAGTTTACTGCAGCAGGGGAAACGTTAAAAAAAAAAAAAAAAAAAAGACGGAAAAGAAAAAATAAATACAATCATTCCCTCTGCTGTGGAGAAAAACTTCTTGGAATTCAGAATAAGAAGTCACAGGCAATGGATGCATTAAACAGAATTTTAAGTCAGTCAGCAGAATACATCTACAATGGCCTGCAAAGAACTACAAAAGAACTATGTGTTCTTAACCCCTGGGCATTTAAATGCAATCTTCAGAGAATAAATATTTTTTTGTAGGGGAATAATCTTTTCACTTGTTTCCAAAAATCAGATTTTTGTACCTTGCTAAGCAACCTAAAATGCAGTGCTTCTTACTCATTTATACAGAGAATGATGAAAAGAGTGGAGCACATCTTCACATTTCACTGTGCATAGAGTCAGGGAACCTCACTGAGTACTGAGGCACTATAGAAACCTTGGTTCTCACTGTATTTGTAGTAGTCTGGAAAAAAATAAAATCACCTGAAAAAATAAGCAAATAAATAGTATTAAATAAATATTGTGTTTTCAAAGAACATCAGTATATTTACTGTGTATTTTGGCCTTTGGATACCTTTGGTGTACCTTCTTACGAAAGACAGTACGATTTCCTATGTTTTCCTTCTTTTCTTTTGCAACTGAAAGGCTAAATGAAACTCTTACAGAAAGCACTCAGGATTTCGAGCAGACATTGAATTTTTGAAGGCAGAGACTCTACTCAGCATTTCAACTGGCATTCTCTAACTTTAGGGCTGGGTGGCTGTGCAGGTCATTGTTGGGAAATGTACTGATCTGCTAACTTATTTACTGGTACCGGTTTTGTTTTTCCTACTTGCCTGAAACGCTTTGTCACTGCTTTGGTATTTTGTCTCTGCTATCACAGATTACCCTCCATGCCACTGACACATAAGAAAATGGTATTTCACCCATGCAAGGCAAGGATATTTGAATGTGTGCTTGATAAAATGAATGAGGATGCTTGGAAGTGGGATTTTTTCTCCCCTGTATTGCTGTTTCTTACATCTTGTGTTCATGCTTTCTCTGTGCACTGTTTAATGCTATGCAGTAATGATAAGTTTTTAGACTTTTGCCTTTGAATCTAACATGGCTTCTTGGGGTATAATATAGCATACTAGCAAATTTCAGGCTGAAGTTCAACCTTTGTCCGGGTAATTCAATTATATGACAGAAAAGAATACTGGAAAGGAAGGCCCATCTGTAGGCAGCAGTGTTCCACATAAAGTGAAGAAAAACAATAACAACAAAAATCAGCTTGCTTTGGCAACCTCATTTATCACCAAGCTGTATTATTCTTATGCACAGAATCTGACTGACTGAAGTGAGAGTCACAAACGAAGAGCTTTGCTTTAGGGGTTTTGATTTTTTTCTTTTTTTTTAAATAGGTAAGATTTTGAAATGTTTAGGACATTTAAAAAAAAAAGATAATAACTATGGACTTCATTAGGAGCTTGGGAGTTTTACTACTGATGTAAACAGACCCCAACTGGACACGTGTTTCAGACTTTAACTTCTTCCCAGTTGGTGTGTATCAAGCACAGGTAGTGCTCCTAGGTGCTAACCATTTCTTCAGGTTAGTGTTTTGAAGCTTTTTAGTTTTGTTACACTTAAAGTCATTATAAAGTAGAAGGCTAAAGGGGAGAAATGCCCTTTAGCTTTGATTTATGTTTATTTGCATGAATTAATGAGTAATTTTGTAAAATAGGGACACAAAGGAGATGAAAAATCTTGGATAAAAACATGGAGTTTCTCATTTCCACATCCCATCATGATGAAACCTGTGCTCATGATTTCAGCACCAGGACTAGTATTTCCCTGCTGCTGGATATGTACCTATAAAAACTAACTGTAGATGAATTTAATAGCCTGATGGACCAAACATTAGCTGAATGTCTTCCATAGCCTCAGTAGAGAACAAATATTCTTTGTGTTTTAACATTCAGTCGTCATGATATGTCTTTCTTCTGCAGCAAGGGAGCTTGCATCAGTGACTGCAATATAGTCACTTCTGACACCCTATCCTTACAGAAAATATATAAGCGCTGAGGAAAAATCACATTTCTGTGTCATGAATGAGTAAAACTTTTTTCATCTTGTTTTGTATTTGCCCTTAGTTTCTTACTGATGCTGTATTGTTTGTAATGGCAATTATAACACCTAAAAATCTCTGCATTTTTACAGCCAGTTTTTAGCATTTGCCCTAATAAAGACAGCTAACAGGTTGCCTTCATATCACAGAGGTGTCATGAAAATGAATTAAAAGCTATGTGGTGATAATAGAAATGAAATAGTGTGGAACATTGTCTTATAGTCATTAGGTGCACACATCCATACATTGAATGAAACAGAAGGGCATGTGGTTGAGGAAATATTTATCAAAAACAATATAACAAAAAACCCCTCATAATATAGAGATTTGAATATTACCACAACTGAGACTGAAATGTAATCTAAATCAAATAACTTTAAAAATTAGTTTTTACCATTGCGATATATTAATCTCTTTTTAAACTTCCTTTCTCTAAGGAATACACCTTCATAGAAAGGGAAAACATAGGGTTTGTGTAATACTGGTAGTGGCATATTAAGTTATAGTGGTGATGTCCATGCAGGACAAGTCAACTCCATTGTTTTCAAAATAACTAAAGTTATATATATAAGTCCCGACTGAAGTGTATTGGACAAATAACTGGGAACAAAAAGCCAACTCTGCCCCACTCAAATGAGCATCTTAATCTCTTCATCCTTAAGGATCAAAGATGCTTCAAACTAGCAAAAAATTTCTAAGGAAATCAGTTCAGTTTCTGCCTAAAACTATGACTCAGAAGAGGAGGTGAGGTTTGTGTTACGATGTTAGTATTTTCAAAGTATTTCTATACCTGAAATATTTCTGATATTTAATCAGTAAATATAAAATGCTTAATGTCTTTTAACATGATCCCTCTTTGTCTAAAATAGTTTGAGCTCTGCTGGTGGCATGGTGGTCACAGAAACTAATTTTATCTTATAATACAAACAGTACTGATGTTGCAGTTGATGCTGATACTAAGCAATTGTAAAGAAATAAATAAGCAATAAAGGATATTTCACATTGATTTCTTCAACAGGTTTGCAAAACATGGAAAGTTTATTTAAATAATTAAAGTTGAATAACTAAAATAAAATTGAAAATATTTGTATTTCATTCCAATTTCCTGAAAATTAAATGGGCATATGTCATCCTCTCCACCTCTAAGTTGCCATATAGAAGAGCATAATTTGGGAGGGTTCTTTTCCTCTTTCTTTTTTTCCTTTTCATTTTTCTTTTCTTTTTCTTTTTTTTTTTTTTTTTTTTTAAGGGCGCTTACTAATATGTGCCTTATATATATATCTATAAAAAAAGATGTACTTTAAATTAAAACTCTAAAAATTACCTTTTCACTCTGTGGACTGCACTTCTTCCAATGGCTCATTTACCCTGCAGTGTTATTTCGATTCTTGCTGCTGTACTCCAGGCTGAGACTGTCAGTTGTGCTTTCCTTTCACTGACAGAGAAAGAAATCCCATGGTTGCCACTGTCAAGAACATTTCTCTGCCTTCATTCCACAGGGACATCAACAAGATGTCTTTTCCTTCTCTATGTGCTTCTCTGTCATAGGGGTGATCACCTAAGCTTGGGCTGCCTTTACTTCTTCCTTCCATTGACAGCCACTGCTTGACATGTTATCATCATGCATGCAGAATCCTTCTCTTCTCATGTGCAAAGGTCTAGCTGAACAATAAAAACCTTCAGTCAGTCCTTTCACCTCCCAGGCACTGGGAAAAAAAAAAATAACTGAGCAATAACCATTTTCTCAGAATCAATTTCTGAAATGGTTTTTAGTTCCTAATAAGAAGTAAATATGAAGTTTAGAAAGATAACCCAGAAGAAACAACAATACATAATGCAACTTATTTTATTTATATGTGGTCTTAATTAATATGTACTATTTTCAGGATAAAGATAATGTTGTTTTAGTTCACATACAGTTCCTATAAAACATTGTACAAAACTCTGTCAAAACTGAAAAATAACCTGGAAAGGTCAAATTCATCATATGTAAAGTGGTTCCACTCCTCCAGTTTACATTTAAGGTATTCTTTTCAGCCTCCAACAGGACCCACCATTGAACACCCCTTTCAGATTCTATCAGCTAATTCTCCCTCATCTTCCATTCCTGCACTTTTGCCCTTTAGTTCCCCTTCTGATTAGCAGTGTCCCACCTGTTCATCCTCACTGTCTCCCTTTACTTCCCTGGATATTTAATATTTCTGGATATGGCCAGAACTAGTGTTTAGGAGACCACAGGGGGGAAAAAAAAAAAAAAAAAAGTTCAGTGTCAAAGACTTCACACTGAGAACACTTTACCATCAGCCTCCTCCTGTTTATTACCATGAAGGGGCTTTTAACTGAAGTACCTCAGGTGACTTCATCTGTGCAGGAGACACAAAAAGAGACAGTCTGTTTCTTGCCTAGATGAGTACCAAACCATTTAAAAAGTCATTTAAAAGGTCAAAAAGAAACTGCTCTCTGTATGAAATGCTGCTTAAGAAGTGGACTGGAATGTTCTACCCCATCTACAAATTGTAAGTGGTTTGAAGGGGTGCCCCATGTAGAAAGCATTGCATTAATCTCCACTCAAGGTAACAGGTGTAGGAAAATATGGACTGTTTCCTTGCCAAGTATTCAAGTAAGCCCACTTGACAACCACTGTTGAGAACCCAGTATGTCTGGACAATGGAATTCTGCCCCCAGGGTAACTCACAACAGAGACGGAAAAAGCACCAGGCATTGCATCAGCACTCAAATCATCATCAGCATCATGGCTAGGCTTCGCAAACAAAGATTTGAGAAGGGCTCTACCCACCCTTGCTACAAGCGCGCTGATGGCTAAAAAGGCCAACGCGAGATAGACAAGTCCAGTTGCAGAAGGCACAGCAGAAAGACTCCCCAGGTGATATCGACGAGACGCGTTTCTTTCTGCGTTGCCTTTTCTCCTCGAGAGTGATCCTGCGTGTGTTCTCAAAAGAAGCAGCAGTGTTATAGATGGTGTGTCTCCAGGCCTC
>JAYRBT010000114.1:66898054-66910250 GCA_036023395.1 Myiotriccus ornatus | reverse complement strand
CATCAATCTTACCGTCCGAGGAGATGATGCTTCCCAGGTAATTAAATTGCTGAACTGATTTAAGCTCTGTTTCACCAGTGGTGATATGGGGATGGTGGAAGACTTCCTGAGGTGCACCTCAGGAACTCAAATCAAGGTATCTGTAAAAATAATTCATTTCGGTTTCTTTTTGGCTACTTGCATCGTGAGCATTTAAGCACAAGCTAATCCTATAATTTTTTCATGTTAATATCTTTAATCATGCATTACTTTATATTGGAATTTATTTTCACCTGAATGTGGTTAATTTTCTCTTTGGTGTTTTTCAAATTCTTCCCATGAAGCCTAGCTTATTCTTTCTTTTCATTCTCTGCTTTTTTTTTGTTTGTTTATTACTTTATTTCTCTTTGTTCCCCTAAATCATTCCCTTTCACTTCCTTACTTCTTTTATTTCATTTTTTGTAACTTAGTTTAATCTATCTCCCACTCCCAGTCCATGCATTTCTTCCCCTTTACTATCCATTCGGTCACGAGGACTATTCCCTTCTAATAGTTTAGCCCATAGTATTCATTTCCTATTCCCATCCAAGTTTATTATAGAGTATAATGCATTCCTTTGCAATTCCAAATCTTACCTATTTTAGTTTATTCTCAAGTAGTTGAGACTGAACAAGAAAAGAAGTTAATTGCATTCCACTGGAATCAGAACACAAATGACTGAGAAAAACTTGGAACTGGAAAAGTAGTAAAATGGAAGGAAATTAAATGAGGCAAGAGATGGACTAGGAAGTAGTAGTGGGTAAAACTGAGCACACATTTGCACAAAAGAGCTGCACAAATACCTGGAAAAGTGACTGAAGTAGAAATAAACCAGGGAATCACGTTCGATGAGCTAGAAAGGGAAAAGAGTAAATACAGTCCAAATTCAAACTGAGAGAAGAAAAAGATATCCACAGGAGCAGCACCAAACCCAGTGAGATGCGGGACAAAAAAAAAAAAAAAAAAAAAAGCGGGGGGGTATTATCTTCAGTTCCCACTGTGAGAAGTGTTTCTGTTTACTACCTAGAGAGGGATAACTGAAGCTCGGTGGAGGGAAAATGCTTTACTACTAATATATTCAATGTACAATTAGAACTGTGGCACAGTTAATGGCAACAAAAGTATCAGCCTATCTGAGGAGCAGTTGTATTGCTGCTAGAATGGGCATAGGAGGTATTTAAGCTTATCGAGGAAAAGGCTCTTGAAAATTGGATTATTCTTTGATCTTGTTCCTATGAACTATATTGTGAAATCTGGCTTTTCTTCAAACTGCAGATAATTTGACTGTCATAAAACTGGCAGCGTAGTTTTGATTACATTGTTGCAATAAAAATGTACCCAAATTGGTTTCAGTGGAATTTTGACACCTGTTTGTTAAATATTTTTAAGTATCTGCACTGAGCCAGAAGCCTGAGAAACATTTCAATTGACTCTGACTCACAAATCTGGAAAAAGTAAAACTAGCTGCTACTGTTGTAATATCGTCTCCAGTAGTTATATGGGCTGCATTGTTGTAAGGTCCTCTGTGTATCTGTTTTAAATATAATAGGGTGCGAAGTGCAAGGAAAGTGCAAAACTGATCCAGAAATATCCTTAGTGGGTTCAATTTACACAGAAACCACTGGAACATTCAAGCTGGTAGCATTTAAATTGTACAGTGTTGGACGTAACCATCAGGCCAAGAGCCACCAATGTATTCTTGTGACTAAGGTGGCTGGTTAGAGGTAGCCTAGGCTGTGTTAGGAGGAACATTGCCCATAGGTTGAGGAACGTTGCCCATATGTTAAGGAACTGAAAAAACACTGTTGAAGATCCAGGCTCTGCACTGCAGTGGAAACAACTTCTAGGCAAGACCTCAACCTGGATCTGAAGTCTGAAGCAAGAGCTGTAACACGAAACCCATTACTTTCTTTTTCTTTTAGGTCTTCTCATGCTGAGTTTGCTGAAGACCCACTGCCTGTCTTTATTTTTCATTAATAGGACTGGGATTTGTGCAGGATAAAATACATTAGGACAAACAAAAATTCTGTACCCTTGTTCTACTATGCTATGAGGATTTCGGCTGTATCTAGAATATTTTACTACTTACTGTTAAAAGAGAATTAATTTCTTTATTGCAAATTCCTCATAAAGTTATTTCTTTAACTTAAGGCATTTTAAAAGAAAAAAAAAATTGCTTTTTCCCCCTTGTTTTATACTGATAGTATTTCTAAGTTAACCATCAATAAGTAGTATTTTTATACAAAACTGAAGATTTCTACATGCTGATATCTTTATGTCTATATGGACACCCTTAGCTGTCAGTTTACTACCAGTCTTTCTGCCACAGTTTTATTACTTTTCAACCAATCATAAAGCAGGAAAGATTGAAAGAGGAGAGGAAAAAAAGAAAAATCTGAAAGCAGCACTAATAATGCTTATAATGCCTTACATCTGGGGGGAAAAAATAATGAAGCACCTCTATTAGGTGGGACCCTTAGGTTCACCATATCTCTGTTACACAGCGTACTGTTTAGACATCAGAGACAGAGTGTTAAACACTTTCCTAAAGGAAGCAGAAGCTTTCCGCAGATTGCCAGGATTTTCAAACTGAAAGGTTCGAAATTGTCGGTAAGTTTTGGAAAGGTTCAAGCTAAAACTTGGGCTTCAGTGTATATAAAGTAAAAATTCAGGTATGTACTGTAGTCTAGGATCAAAATGTTATTTTGAGTTGGCTGAGAGGAAGACAGGTTCATCATATGTTTTAGTGTGGGTTTTTTTTTCATTTTGTTTGTTTGGTTGGTTGACTGGTTTGTTATTTGGGTTTTTTTTGTTTGGTTAGTTTTTTGTTCTTTTTTTCCCCCTCAGACAAAAGCCTAATCTAAATTTTTCTCATCTATTTCTACAGTAGCTTGGAAAAAAAGGAGAGAAATAATCTCATGACTTGTCAAAATCCTCCCCCTCACTACCACTTATATAAAAAAAAAAAAAAAAAAAAAGCTAGCTAAATTTGAACGTATTGTTAAAATGATAAATAAGAGAAAATAGTCACTCTTCCCTATGCCCTTCCCAGAGAAATCTCCAAAGTGCACTGACAAACTTTAATGAAGAAGTGGTATATTCCTGGGCAGAGAACCTACTGGTAAGGTGTTGCAAAGCAAGGATATCATTTATAGTTTGCTTTGATTTTCAACCAGCTGTGGGATTTCATAAACTGTACCTACAGAAGAAAACTGTTTAGGATTCTGAAGAAGATATTTAGATGTAGAATAGAGGTAGGACAGCTGCTGTAATGTGATGATTTTGGGGCAATTTTATGAATAGAACTGCCTGCATTTGAACTTGTTTGGCTACAGTTTAAAATATTTATTCATTTCAGCTCAGCTGCAATTTTGGGAGGAGTTTGGTTACATGCCCCAAAACAACTTAAGCACAGAAGCATAGTTGAAGTCAAAAAATTCATACAGAATAAATATCATTTAAGTGAGACTGTAGGTAGGTTGTGTAGCCACCAGAATGGCATGGAAAATCAAATCCCTCAAAGTCTGGACAACAGTAAAGTGTAACTTATTAAATATAAAATTAAAAAATCCTCACTCGGCCTCTGAAAAGTGTTTTGGGAGTCCAGAACTTTATCTAATGGTACTGTGGGAAAATATGGAGACGTCCCTTGTGCCCATCCCTGACCAGTTCTCTTTAGCCCATGTGTCAGAGAAATTTCATCATCCTCAGCAGAGTTGCTTGGCAACAGCTGGTCTTAAAATTGTGGATAGGTTTTTGAATTTTCTTTCCTCACTTTTGCACAGGTGAAATACTTTATTTTGCTTGAGTGATATTATAGCTTGAAGATTCAGTTATTTTCAGCTGTGCTGTTGAAATAACCATGAAAAAACTTAAGAAAGGCAAAAATATACTTTGATATGGAAGCACTGAAGAATATAAATTCACATTCAAAATATTTGTTTTTTTGCTGTGTACTCCTAAATAAGTTATCATCCATATATTCAAAAGGATTACGTTGCACCTATTTTGAAATCTGGAGGTCTTGTTCCAAGATTTAATCATCAATAGAGTCTTTTAAAAATGGAATAGACTTTTAATTATTTTAGACATCTTCATAGTTCCTGTGGTGTTCATTTACTGCAGCTTTAGCCCTCACAAGATCCCCTAAGGTGTTCTGCTAAGGTCTCAGAAATGCACATGTGAATTTTGTTCAGGTGAGGAAGTGCAGTCCTCAGCTTCCAGACTTGACTTTATAGTCCCACCAGATCTTAGAATACCTAATACAGGGTTGGTACTTACCCTATGGCTCTAATGGGAACAACGAGGAGTTTATCTGTGATCAGACAGTTTTCAGAAAATGTACTGCTCTTTATTTAAGAGTGAAAAAAGACACCATAGATATTTATATCACAAAGCAATCTCTCTGCAGTTATTGCACACCAGCAGCACATAGTACAGGCAAAAAAGAAATCACTCTTTCTCTAGTCTGTGAAACCAGCTTTCCTCACTTTGCCTCAAAGATGCGCTGACCTCTTTTTAGTCCTTTTAGCAACTTCTGTGTGGTGTTTTCTAAATTGCAGCAAACTATTTCCCCAGTATGTGGGAAAGACTGCTTTGTCTCCTTCACCTTCCCACAGTAACCCAGGATATCAAAGCTACATATCTCATTTGTAGCAGTGATACATTTTAGCCAAATCATACATACAAGGTCTCTGAGTAAGAATCAGAACAATAATCTTCAGTGTTCATAATTGCAAAGGCTCACCTGTCAAAAGCATAAAACATAGCTTTTAAAGACTAAATTAGTGTCAAAAGTTGTGATTTTCAGCACTGAAAGGATGAATTGGTTTAAGAGTTTACACCATTTCAGGAAAATTAAAACACCTATTTATACATGATGGGTTAAAAATGCCGGACAGAATATTGTCCCCATTTGATTTTGTTAGGTGGCAAGAATGGTAGGTGAATGATTATCCATCAGCATGTTCAGGTTTAGGTTCCCCATTAATGCCCGTGCAAAACATTCTACATGATTCTGTACCTTCCTCTCTTTATTAAGCCCTTTAGAGCTTTCCCAGAGGTGCTGACCTACCAGTCAATGAGCTGAATTTAGGTACTAAGTTAATATGTAATTCATTCACAGAAAGTATTTTGGTCAAGGTTGTGAGCTAGTCATCATCTGGGTTACAATGTGGCCCCAAAATATCACTTGCTATGACAGATGGTAAAGGGGTAGCTTCCACATTTAGCACTATTTAAAACTGTGATAGAACTCTTCTCTAGTGAAACTGAAAAGTTTAACTTCACCTTTCAGAAAAAAAAAATGACATTTATATCTTGCCTGCTGTAACAGATAATAATAGTTACTTGTCTGCTACTAGCTGACAAACCTGATTTGCAAGACAGCTCTTTCACATGAGTTTCTCTAAATCAGCTGCTTCCCCTAAAGAGAAATTGTAATAATTTTACTACTGTAGGGCAGCAGGGGGGAAATGACATGATGACTTTTTAGTGCATGAGGCCAGAACTGAGGAAGAGTCAGTATTTTTATATTGCCAAGATCAGGTGGAAAACATTTTTATTTTACCTGTAACCAAGTTTTGGTCTGCATTATGCACTCCACAGTCAGTTCTTAATCAGCTCATTCCTTTTGGGTTGACTTATCTAAATATTAGTCTTCTTTTCACATATAATTTTAGAGCATTCATATTTGTACTACGTTCCTCTAAATCCCTATAAGGACACTATAGACTGGGGGTTGAATTCATTACTGTCTTAGTACTATCTTATCCTCCATTTATGCAAGTTTTCAACTGAATTTGCCTATGTCAACAAGTAAATAAGGATCCTAATAACTTATTTAAATTTATAATGTGCTGTACTGGAATAAAGAAGATTTTTGTTTTGGTTTGGTTTTCTTGGGGGATTTTGTTTGTGGGTTTTTGTTTTGTTTTTGCTTTTGCTTTTTGTTTTTGTAGTGAGATGAACAAGGATAGTTTGTTGCAGCCCAGGATTAAAGAAAAGAATGAAGTAAAATAAAACTTCACACCTCTTCAACTTACCTGATTACTGTTTAAAAAAAATTAAAAATAAACAGTGGCCAATAGCTGCCCAGTTGATAACACAGAGATACATGACTTTAATTTTTAAGTAATTTTAAATAAAAGGAAGGCTGTAATATTTAACTGTTATAACCCCACAACTGCCATATTAGTGACAGAGATTTTTATATTGCATTATAAAAATAAATCAACACTATGACAGCTGTTAGTCTACTGAGTGTATATAGTTCAGTGTATGCACAAGAAACTGCCTCTCACCGCAGTGCTGCAGTGCAGCTGCTGAACAAACAGAAGCATCCTACATCCCCTGCCATTTTTACATCACTTTCCACACCCTCAACTGGTTCAAACTAACTTGCATAGTTGTTATTAATCTTTCACAATAATTACAAAAGTGTGCTACAGTTGGCTCCTAGGAATAAGTGGCTCAGGCATGAGGCATGGCAACAGAAATGTAATCTTTCAGTTGCTGCTATGTGACAAAGTAATTGTCTCAAAACTGATTTGCTGCTTGAATCCCAACCCTCCAATTTTGATGCTTTATTTAGAGTTTAACTTACTATTTCTGTTTTTTAACAGAAACTGCTTCGTCCTCACTCCCTGGTTTGTGAAAAAAAGCGGGGGGAGAAACCAAATCATCAGACAAATCTATCACAATTTCCAGAATCTCTAATGTTCAAGGAAGTGAATTTAAAGATGATACCCTTATTTCTATATCTTAGTAAGTGAATCCTAAGAAAAAGCTGTGTTCCCAACTCTCTTTTTCTACTGCTGTGTACTTGGAAATACTAATTGCTTACCTGATTTCTCTTTTCCTCTCTCCCTTTCCTGCCAGCCCCCATCTTATTATTTTATTTTTTTTTTAGTTCTTTTTGCTAAACCCCTGAAAACCAATAATCTTCACAGCAACGTCAGGGTTATGCTGTCATTTTTCATGGTATCCCACAAAATATCATAAAAGAGTCTTAGGAAGGATGATATAATGCAGATATTTAGCCTTATGACTTTACTGAATCCTGCAAAACAAAAGAGTTGCTTTGGTTTTTGCACCTGAAAACATTCCATCTTGTCAGTATTCTCTCTCCAAACTGAAGTGAATGCCACAATGTGCCTGTATCTTTTCAGAATTTATCACCCTTGCAGCTGAAGAGCATCTTCATTTGGTAGTCTGGAGCCTCTGCAGAGTGGGCATGCAAAGCACAATTTCAAATTTTATCCTCAAACGTTGGGATGTTTGCACTGTGCCAGCCTTAATTTGGTTGAGAACACTTTAGGATGTTTGCCCCAACAATTGCTTTTGCTGTTATGTCTTGTTAGTCCTCTTTGCTGTAGCTGTTCTCTGTGACACTTGCCTGGTAAACAGCACTAAGCTTACAGGTCTTCTCACATCCCATTGCATCTGCTTCCTTAGAACTATAAAGACAGAACCCACTTATTGACACCGCTATGCAAAATGAAGCTTGAGATTCAGTCCTCAAAAGATACCAAAATATTTAAATGTTGTTTTAAGTCATATTAATAAGTATGTAAAATCCTATATCTATTACATATAATAGATGCAAATATTAAGTGAATAAAGCCCTAAAATATTAAGTCAATATAATAAACATGAAATTAATAGAAAGAAGAAGAAGAAGAGGAAAGTAAGCATAAAGACACTGTGATATGTTACCAGTACTATGTCTGAAATAAATTCTGAAAATATCACCCATATTTTGAAGGATGGTTTCTAATGCAAAACCTGAGCTAAAGTTCTGTGTATGTAAGAGGTAAAATCTTTTTCCATCTAAAGTAAAACTGACATAATTCCCTCAGAATTTTAATGGATACTGAAATACCTTAGTCCCCTTGGAGTAACCATAGTCACAAGTAGTCATTTCTGAAAATATTATTGAAATGGCTTCAGTTATTATTCTTTGTGAAATATGACTTTCCTCTATAGGTCACCAAGAGTTCTTTAAGGTATTCTGTTTCTCAGTATGACTTCATTCACAGTTGTTGGATGACTACATACCAAAAATACAATTCAGAAGTTGTTTTCCTTTTATAAACTGTAACTGAATAACAATAACAATGAAGAAAAAAAAATCCAGGGCAAATTTAAGACTTTTTTATTTTCTTTGATACTGTTATATAATTGATCTTTTCTCATGATTCCTCACTTCACACCCTCTATTCAATCTACCTCCCCTGACCATTTCTGCAATTCTCTTATTTCTTTGTTACCCAGTGAAATGGAATGTGCTCATGCTTCCCTATGCAAGGTGACTTTTTTTCCTTCTTTTTCCCAGAGAGCAGTAATCCACTGCTACATGATAAGAACTTCATTATTCCACTGAGTTAACTCAAAGAGTCTTATGAAGAGCAAGTAACATGAGATTAAAACAGCTGGAGTTTTATAATATACAAATGGGTTTATACAAGAATTTATATATCTTTCTATGTTCTTAAAGTTTTAATTTCATAGTAATTTATATATATAAAAAGTTTCCAAAGGAATTCTGCAACTTTGCTAAGCAATGCAAAAATCCCTGAAAGTGACATTTTAAATGGATAAAAATTTAAAGTCTACAAAGTGGTTTTATCATCCCTTTCCACAATTTTGTGACTTCATTATTTCCCACTTATTTTTACCTTTTCATTCCTTATAACTTCTCTGACAGACTAATAAGTAACGATGCAATTTTATAGAATATCAAGAACAATACTGTTGTGGACGCAAAATCATTATTTCTAAATGTGTTTTGGTTTACTAAAACATTGAAGATTGTAATGAACTTTTGTTCTTAATATTATGCTTGCATATTTGAAATACACTGAAAAATGTTATTAGGAAAAGGGTTGTCATTAGAATTTATGTTAAAAGAAATTAGTATCTTTTTGCATCTTGTAAGAGTCTGTATAGCAGTAAAACAGGAAGATGGACAGATTTTGTAATTGAGAAACACAGGTAAATAACATGAACTGCCTGCAGGTGGGAGGAGAAGGTCCAACTCCAGGTGCCACTGTTGTGGCACGTGGGTGCTGTGTTTCTGGTGGAATCTCAGTCACAGTTTTGTGTTCCTCAGGAGTCCTCAAACCTTCATGCTACACAACACTAGCATGAGAGTTTCACTTAATCTGCTTGTGAGTTGCATATAGCTAGAATTGCAGGCTGTACCTCAAGTTATAATAGCCAATGTAGGGTATTTAAAGACTAGATTATGGCTAAGAACTCAAAAGTAAAGAGAATACTGAGGGAACACTGATATTTGCAAACTAGACAAGCAAATAAAAAATATGTAATTTCTTTTTTTGTCTTTCTTTTGAACTTGAATAGTTGTGCTTCTATATGAATGTAACTGTAATACTTACTGTTAATAAATATTCAAGATTTGGCTTATTTTGAACAGGTACAGGTAATATATCAATTGGATGAATATAATTCCTTAACCAGATTTTCAGGGCAAATAAAGCTTCATCACTGACTTTCCCTGAACATTTCCACAAGATTTC
This sequence comes from Myiotriccus ornatus, assembly GCA_036023395.1. Classification (NCBI taxonomy): domain Eukaryota; kingdom Metazoa; phylum Chordata; class Aves; order Passeriformes; family Tyrannidae; genus Myiotriccus; species Myiotriccus ornatus. The sequence continues at coordinate 66,900,693 of JAYRBT010000114.1, read as the reverse complement.
TATTGCTGTAAATTCAGTCTTGAGACTGAATTTTTGAACACAAAACAAATCAGTTTATCAAATTTAAATTATGTCCATGACAAGTATTGATCCTCTATCCAAATTACACAATTTCTTTTCTACGCAAATATTGTTGAACTCAAGTACATTGATAGCAGGAGTAGATTATTAGTATTTTTTTTTTAATGTGACAAATGAAACAACACATCTTTGAGGCAAAAGAGCAATTCTGTTTATGTCTGAGGATATGGGATTTCTGTTTCTTCAATTTCTTGATTTGTTTTGTGGTAGAATATCCAGGATGGATTATAGAATGTAGAAATTTATAATATCTGAGTACTATTGTAACAGATTAGCCACCTTAAACTTTTTTTCTTGTGTTCACATTGCTATTTTTCAGATTAAGAACTGCAATACAAATAAGAGACATGACTATCTGAAGGTTGAAAAGACAAAAGTAAAAATTTTCCATTGCATTGTTTCAACTATTATAGTCTCCCTTTCAAATATGGATATCCTCCCTCTCTTTCCCAGTTTGTTGGATTTTCAGCTTCATTACACTTCTCAACAGGGGTAGAGACACAAAGAAGAGATGAGAATTTGGGATCTCATTCATATATACAACGTTCTGGAAGTGCGCAGATTTTCCAATGAGACACACAGAATCCCCAGAGCTGATAGGCAAAGCAGATATTAGCACATTTTTGTCACTTACTGAGAACTAGTCTTTCTTTTTTCCTGCCTTTCATTTTCTCATAACATAGTTTGAAAATGGCTACCAGACCCAAGTAATTTTCTTTATATTGGATAGTTTGTGATGCTATCTCTATTTCAGACGGACAGTTGGCCATACTGGTAGTAGAAATTGTTACTGGCATCAAATAATACAATAATGACTAAAGTTCTATTCAGTGTATCTTCTATTATGTAAAAGAGTGCCATTCTTTCTCAGTTGATTTCAGAGTTTTTCAGTTCCCCCCAAGCTTGCATGAATACAAGTAAGATATGTACTCTATCCCCTCAGAGAACAAGTCTAGGGATTTTATTTTCTTTTTAATCTTTGAACTAGTGAAGACAACATCACTAAATCAAAATTTCCCATTGTGTGCCCCAGACAAATATTACACTGGCATCTACTTAGAATTGGCTATATACAGAAGTTAAGAAATAAAGCTGTGAAGAAACAAGCAGTCGATTAGTTTTGTCTCTGTTCTTTTCAAAATTAATTTCGAAAGAACACAAGACACACATTGCAATGCCATTTGCAATACACCACGGCTAACAAACCTTCCAAATAGGGATTACAGTTGTTATTCATTCCATGAAAGAGTGGAGCACATGCTCACATTTTCTTCTAACAGAAGAGGGTTTTTCTAATATCCTTTCTTATATATGTTGTAACATTTACCAGCTACCACTGCACTAGCAAGGCAGTTACTGAGTTTCAGACTTATTAATTCCCCTTGCCATCCCCACCTCTCAAACACACAGGCTGCTTGGGAACTCAGACCCAAGGCCATTTGAAATATTTGCTTAAGATCAACTTGTTTGATTAGACTTTTACTTGATTACTTTCGAATATTTGACTAATGCTTTATGAAGCATTTGATGGTCTATGTAAAGACTTTTTGGATAGGTTGCATTCATGTGCAAAGATCCCCTGCGATAAAGAAAGGAAGGGCTCCTTGAAATGAGCAAAGCTAATTTTGCACATCCTTTCTTCCCCATAAACAAATTTATTTGGTTCCCAGTGCCTACCTGGAAATGGCCCTGGCAGAGCTCTGGAGAGCTGCAGACCGCACTGTGGAGTTTGAAATTCATTTACGTGAGTTGAAAACTTTTCCAGACGTGCAGTCGTAGAAGCAAACAAGTATTTACTGCTGTACTGATCACCACTGAAACTTTGTGATATTTTTCAAATCTATAGGCAGCAAGTTCTTTGTGTTTCAGGTAGTAATTATTACTCATTGATTTTGTATATGAAAAACTGGCTGACATTGAAGATACTGTAATACAGAAAGTCCATAGTCTATTCTGCAGCTTGGCCTGTCACCTAAGAACTCTGAACTCTTAAAGCAGGTAAAGGAGATATAACAGAGGTATACGTCTATATGTTCTTTTCTATGTTGCAAATGGGTTAGTAACCTTCCATTTAGCTCAGAAATCTGTATAAGGGAAGCTAAAGCATTATTGTTAAACTGTTTTAGGGTTTATTGATAATTAGCATTTCAAAATTTAGCAGAATATAATATTCTGGAATCTCCCAGTGTACTATGTAAGGTATCCTAATCTGTTTTTAAATAGTGATGGCAAATAGACTAACTACAAAAAGTTTTGTTCTGTAAATACACTTGAAGATTTTCTTCATGAGAACATTATTATTTTGGCAAATTTTGATGCTCTGAGCTTTGTTTGTATTTAACGCCATGACCACACTTGAGAAAAAACTTATATATTATTGAAAAAGCACTTATTCCTTACCAACTGTACTTCCCAAATAAGCGAACCAATTGCAGTTATTTACCAATGTTAATTATTTTTTTCTAAATGTGCAGCTAAGTGTATATTGAAAAATACAAAATTTGGCAGAACAGGATAACATAGTTGTCCTTATGGGCTTTGGACAGCTGGTTTTGTTT
>JAYRBT010000114.1:66884184-66897954 GCA_036023395.1 Myiotriccus ornatus | reverse complement strand
TATATTGAAAAATACAAAATTTGGCAGAACAGGATAACATAGTTGTCCTTATGGGCTTTGGACAGCTGGTTTTGTTTGTTTGTTTCTTTGAACTGGTGAAGCACTGAGTGAATTATGTAACTCATGAAAAAAAAAGCTAATAAACCTTTTATGCTACTCCCATGTGTATTCTGCTTAAGAAACTTACTGAATAGAAGTGTATTTTAGAAATGTTTTGGGATTTCACTATAACCACTTTTCATATCCCTCTGGCTGTGTTCATTTCTCTAAGAAACACTAATGGAATAGTAAGAGAAAAATAATACATTATAAAATAGAAAATATCTAAAAATTACCAACCTTATTTTTCTACTGCAATCCCTTTTCTCAAAAAAAAAAAAAAGTCCACAGCTTTTTAGGCCATATTTATGGATAGTTAGACTGTAAGTAAATATTATTTCCTTTAAAAAATAGGCCTTGATGTTCCTTTAATTTCATGTGGAGGACTTCATATTGAACTTTATTGGGTCACTGCTTCTGGAGTAACTATACTCAGCTTACATAGCAGCCTACAGTAACTTCAGATAGAAAATTGAAAGAAATAAATATTTCTTCAGGGGGTTTTTTGTCTGTTGCTTTGCTGGGTTTTTTTCCACTCCTTTTTTTTCCTATAAAACAGTATTCTGAAGATAATGTGTTGGATAGAATTGAAGTGGAAATTTAGGCTAATGTGTGTAATGCATGAACCTGATCGACTTTACTGTAGTAAACATGACTATGCTTACTGACATGTAAGGAATTAGAATGATGATTTTTTGAATACTTTTCATTGACAGCTTTATCTTAGATGTAATTGCAGGAGGAAGGTATTTGAGACTTTTAATAAGGCTGGATGCACTGAATTTGCAGACAGAAAAAAGAAAGCGAAAAAAAAGTCTATAGATTGAGAACATAAGAAGCTAGGATTTTATCGGTGTTTTAAAATATAAATTTGCAGAAGTAGGTCTGTAGAAACCAAAAACTGTCTATCTAGGTTTCACAGCAGTATAAGTGGTTAATATAGTCCTAATATGTGCAGCAAGGAAAAAAGTTGAAGAAGAGCTTTTAAAACATTTCTGTGGGCTCAGCAACAACAGTCAGTGTACTCAAAGGTAATAGAATTTTAAATGGAAAGTAAATACTAATGCACTTATTTGGCATGAGAGTGATAAAGTACAGCCTCCAAGTTATTCATGTCTATCAAAATAAGGCCAAAGATTAAAAAGAAATGGTGTTTTCTCAAATATACTCAAGCACACTCAAAATCAGTTCCATGTTTGAAGCAGAACATGGAGAAACTTCTTCTTCTTCTTTAGAGGTAGATGACAACCAAAATCAGAATCTTGATATAACAGTAGCACAGCACAGGCTGAGAGGATGATGTTCAGCTTTCTCTGTAGGGAGAATGAGACTCTTGAGTAGTTCTCTCCAGACAGAAGAAGCTGCTAAAGAAATCACAAACTGTGTTTTGCACACTTCATTTATTTCAGTAGTTAAAACCAAACTCTAAAAAGCAGCAGAATTTCAGTACAAGGTTACAATACTATCAGAACAATGCTTGCATACAATGGAGTGGCTATGAAATATTTCCAAGTATCTCTTTATAAAAGCCAGGCCCATAGAAAAATAATCAAAAGCTACAAAAAAACCCACAAAAAAAACCCACAAAACAAAACATAAAAACCCCACAACAACAAGAATCCACAAACAAACAAACAAAAAAAAACCCCAGCAAAAGACATGAAGGGCTAACACTGGACTTCTAAACATGTATAGGCAGTTTTAGGAAGACACAGTATCTATTTCTATATTTAAAGCTATTTGTCTTTAACAACTTGGTCTTCTCCTTGTTACCTCCATTACAAAGGACTGTATGTAAATATGTAAATTGGTAATTTACATAATGCATGTTTAAGCATCTGCCTATCACAGCATCCTGATCCTGTATCACACTCATGCCTGTATATAAATCAGTTTCATTCACCTCCATTTATGGTCTTTTTGTGAAGGAAGTTTAGACATTTGCAGTGTAAGGAAGGCTCAGTGTACGTTGTCCACATGTCTGAATTTCACAAACAGAAAAATAAGATCCTGGAACCCCTAATGAGGTACACATGTGTGCATGAGTACTCCTTATTCTAGAAGCTGCCATGGTGAGTGAACATTTTCCAAAGTTGTCCTTGCTAGAAGCAGCGATGATACAAATATTAAGAAACAAATTAGTGAACAAATTCCCCAAATCCATAGGAATCCTTAGGTTCTGGATCAGCAATCTTGACAAGTGAATTCTTGGTTTCACAAGCTCCAGTTACTCTTATTGAAAAAAACTTAAATGAGCTGGAGGCAAAAATGAGGGGGAAATATACCTAGTTCTTACTGAGCCCACCAGACCACATGCCTTTTCTCTGCCTCGCCCCTTCTCTTGTCCATACCCCAGCAAGAGTCAGCTAGCTGTCAGGCTCTGTGCATACATCAGTCTGTTCAGTCCTCTGTGAATCAGTTCAACTCTCCTGCAGCACAATGAAGTGCAACACAGAGTTGTCAGCTGCTGTAATGACAGCAACACTGCTTTGTAATTGGAATACCATAACAAGTCTGCTGCCTTTTGGAGGATGCCTTTATGTTTGACAAGCCACTTAAGACTGCACATGGAAGATAAACATCACATCTTCCAGGAAATTTACATTTAAAATACATCTAGATATTTACGCTACTGCCAGTTTTGGTAACTGTTAACATTTTAAGTTCTTCTAATTGAGCTTTATAAATACTTTAACAAATTTTTAAATAACTCAGAGATGACTTTAAGTGTTGGGATAACAGTAGTTGTAACAGCAAGAAAAATGCTTGCTTATGTTTTTTGGTTTCTTTAATTAAACCATGGATTAGTGAATTTTCCTACAATGACATAACCCCATAACAAACTTTCTTAAAAAAGAAAGAAGTAAATTATTTTATCAGTCTTTACACTTTTATTCCCTCAGTTCACTCTCTGTTGGTTACACGCTTCACTCATAGTCAAGTGCTTCATTCAACGGCATTATACGGAACTACTCAACAGTACTTATTCCGTTATTTGTTCACTAAATGCTAATTTGGAAGATGCAATGTGAAGGACTGCAGCTTTCAATCTTTAACAGTTTCCTCTAAGCTATTTTATCTTCGTTTTTTGTTATTCCTTTCAACATTTCCAATGCAAAGCTCTTTTCATGTTAAATTCCTTAGGAGGGGATTTTTCAAGGTATAAAAGTTCAGATTTCTCTCCTGTATGCCCAAGCCATTTACTGTCCTGAAGACTCTCTGACGCACCTCTTAAGGAGCGTTCTCCTAATCTCTCTCTATCACACAAAGTCCCTTCAATCACAGAGGTCTGCCTGACATTTCTGTGGTCAGAAGAAATGCAAGGAACCTCTTGCTCCTACACAAAAATTGTAATGTTACCAGTGCTCCTGCCAGGCTGTGAAGGCAGGTTCAGAACCTGTTCCAAGGCCCTGGGAGCACACTCAGACCTCCCTCGCTGGCCCGTGGCTTAGGACCCCACGTCAGCCCCAGGGGCCATGAGCCCCTGCCCCCTGTGCCACTGCAGGAGGACCATTGCCCAGGGAGGTGTGGGACACCTCGTGCCCCCCAGCTGCCCAGCTACTGACTGGGGCAGTGGGACAAGCCATGGCTGCGAGATCCTGTCCTGGAGGGTCCCACTGCTCCTGGCCTAGGAGAGCCCCTGGCCCCACTGTGCCCTGACAGCTTCTGCTTTCTGTGGTGAGTTCTCCCTTTCTACATTTTGAACACAAGAATTCTTCTTTGTTTGTTTTCTTTATCTTACTTAAACAGAAAATACTACAGCACTGAGCAGAGCAGGGGAATTTGTTTTCCCCGTTGCAGAAGAGCTTTGTGCTCACCGCTGTTTTGCACTACATCTTCCAGGCACTCAATTAAAAATATATATGACACATGGATTCATTCTGAAGGATCATAAAAGTTCTCTGCAAATTGCAGGCTACTTGGCTTTCCCACAACCCCTTGACTTTAATAGCTGCTCTGCACCAAGCAGTGAAACAGCCTTTTATTTATCTGTGCATTTAGTCTACACTAAGCTATGATTCTCCAAACAACCATAAATAGATTTGGATTGTATTCCTTCTAAAATAAGAAAATCCGTACCTATTTTAAGAAATTTAGTAATAGGTTATTGTGTGAGTAGTCCACTAGGGGAAAACAGGGCTGCTGCTCAGCATCAAGATGTTTCATATGGAGTTGAGTTAGAAAGAGTTATTTCTGCCCTTAAATCCAAAATACACAATGTCTTCAAAGCATTAATTAAAAGCAGCTGAAGGAACAGATAAAGACACAAAGGCCCATTGGAAGAGAGTTTTATACTAACTGAACGTGAACAGTCTATTTTCTTTTCTACTTAAACAGGCTCTTATGTCTGAACAACCAGATCAAAAGCCAACTGACTGAGTGCCAGTTCAACAGCTTTAGAGGGTTCTGCCATCTGCGAATGAGAGTCTGTCAGCGTTTTTAATCTCAGTGCATGGTCTAGGAAGGCAATACATCCCCTAATGACAGCTACACTGGAATGACTTGTGGCTTCCTCCTCCTACAGCAAAGTGGAATTATGAAGCTGAACAACGGGCTATAAAGTATTTTATTATGTGGTCATGAGTGTCACTTTTCATGAGGAACAGAGTGGTGATTTAGTGTGTTAAATTATCACTTAGTGAAATCACATGTAACAATGAGCTCTGAACTAACCTTAATTGAAATGATCTCAAACTATTCAGTGCTTTAGTGCAGGCCCGTTTGTGTATGTGCATACACTTGTAAAATATTTATGTTTAAAATCCATTCACATCTGGACAGCAAAGAAACTTTGGTCCTGATGATCCTCATGGTGTCAGAATTCCACACTCTTCCTGGCAAACAAAAAAAGGGAAAAAAAAAAAAAAAAATCCAAGTATTAAGATCTACTTAAGGTAGTAAGAAATTAATAAAATATGAAAATAATAAATAATATCCTCTCACTGAAACATCTAGAATATTGGATAGAAAAGCACAAGTTAACTAAACCAAATGTCAGTGGACTTTAACATACAGCAAAACCTATGTTAGCTGTGAGTATATTCGAGTTCCGAGGACAAGACAAAAAATCAAAGTGAGACCTTATTACATAAGCAAAAGTTACCCTTCCACTTTTCTATCTGTTAAAAAAAAACAAAACAAAATTTGTCTTTTCATTTTATAAGAAATGCAAGTATTTTTAATATTTTTTCCTTTGGGTCTTTTTTTGTTAGAACTACCCCTCTCTTCTTCAAAATATATAGGAAGATTTTTCAATTAACCATTGGCTTTATGCAATATTTTTAGTCCTTTTGTGAGGGCTCTTGTGCTAGCTCTTCAGTTCACTGACCAGACATGAATACATTACCAGATATTAAATCTGAGCAGGAATGTGGGTATTTAAAAAATATTTCGTCAGGTTTTCAGATTTTCACAAATCAAAATAATTTTGACTGGCTTTTTCAGTTACATACAGTGAAAAATGTAGTCTGTCTAATCCTGTTGCATTTGGCATCTACAAAACTCTTATCCCTTAGTGGAATGATTTAGATTGTGTATGTGCATCCCAGGTCTCTTTGCAATGTGAGAGGAAGATTTAGACAGCAAAGTTTTCCTACCTCCTCTTCAGTTCCCTCTCAGTGCTCCCAGCTAATATCTGTAGCAACCCATAGGCTAGTTTGTTTTCAACACTGCAAAGGATCATCTTTCATTATATTGTGATAAACAAGCAAACAAACAAACAAATGGAGTGTGATAAATTTAAATTCTGGGGGAGGGAGCATTGCTTTTACCTGTTTGAAGGCTGAATTACTTGGACCCAGGTGTGAAATGTGAATGCCTCTTCATTTCAAGCTTTTTTCCTCCTGAGAGGTCTTTATGCCTACCAAGAAATCTTGGCTTATTGGTGATATGGATTAGTGCAGCAGTGGGCATAGCATGATCATGATCAATAGGTCCTCGGGAGAATATTTGTTTGAACAGCAACCTATCCTACTTTTTGAGATATAGAAAAATAAATGTTTCCACTAAAGTCTCCAGCTCTGTTTGAGACGTCGGAGTTTGAGCACCTGTGACACTGCAGTCTTCCTACATAACTGTTGAAAGAACTTGTTCCTCTCTGTCAGAACATTTCATAAAATTCAATTTAAATCAGGTCCAAGACAGGTATCTCACAGCAGTAAATGAGATAATTTTCCTCATCACTTGATCAATATGAACTGACAGCTCAATGGGCTATTGACTGAGAAAGAAATAAAGAGATGTCCTTGACTGATTCTTCAACAGATGGTGGAGTCATCCAGGTTGGTCTTAGTGCTGCTCTTATTCATCTCAGTAGCACCAGGGACCTTTGAGCTTCCTACAGTAGAAGCATTTATCAGAGTTCCCACTCTGCTTTAGAACCATCTTTGATAGCTACAGATTTTCTTTCCATGTTTTAACTGTATGCTTATTAGCAATGATCATTTCTCTGAGCACTGAATTAAATAGATTCTAATGAGAGTAATCTCTCTCTCTCTCTTTCTTTTCATGCCACAAGTTACAAGAATTGTCAAGTGCTTAAATTAGACTATTCCTCTTTAAAAATCTGTCACTTCTCTCTCCTCAATCCCATTTCCCCAGTACAGACCTGCAAGCCAAGAATGGACATCAGAAGGAGATCCTTAATTCCAGCTTAGACACAGTGTCAGTCTCCCTGGCCAAAATGAGTCCAGTCAGTCTTCTCTTTCCCCTAAACTTTTTTGAACAAATTTTATGGATAGTGAACTCTTCTGTTCTCTGGAGATTTTTATTAACCATGTATACTCTGAGAATATATTTCAGCAATCAGACTTCCAGACTTTTCCAAAGGGTTTCCAGAAGACAAACTACACTATTTGGAGTCTGTGAATATGAATGTTCATTAAGCACTACTTCCACTGAATATAATTTATTAGTTGGGATATCAGATCTTGTTAGAAAGTTCCCTTGTATAACTCAAGAGGAAATCTGACCTCTCACTGCTTTCAATACAAGAATCACAATTAGGCAGACTTAAATATTTCAAATTATGTTTTTCCTCTTTTACAAGCCTCCAGTTCTGTGTACAGTCATTGAATAGATAGACTCTTAAGAAACCTTTTTCCTGTATTTTAACAGGTTCTATGAGAATATATTTTTCAAAAGCCTGCAGCTTTGAATGTGTCTTGAAGAACAAATTCCAACACAGGAAACAACTTATTTTAAACTGTCTGCTGCTTCTACGTGGCATTTTAAAGAATATAGAAAAAATAAAGGACTATGAATTTGTATCAGAAATGAGACATAGTATAAGCAGCAGTGTACATCACCTCTGTCTCCTTCTTGTACTAAATAACTTGGATCGTTTTCCTTTGTTTCTTAATCCTGTACCTCAAAACCTCAAAATGCTTCAGAATATTTACTGCTCTTTCTACTTCATCAGTTGCATCCAATATGATGGCATTGTGCAACTGTATGTTTTTTGTAGTACAGACTCTATTTTTTTTTCCCTATTTGTTGATTCCTAATGTCTTGCTACGTGGCTATATTCGCCTGAATGGCAGAGGGTGCTGAACTGGGGAATGGAATTCGCCCTCATCTCTTTCCCCAGCTTCAATATGATCCATGTTTTATGAGCTTGACTGGTTCTTTCTCCTTCCTTCCCTTATTCTTCCCACTGTATAATCATGTGTTGCATTCAGTTGCAGTACACACATAAAAATTATATGTGCTTCACAAAATAAAAAATAATACACTTAACCCATCTCAAGAGATGAGCTAATAAATGTCAATACCAAAATAATGTGAGAACAAGTTTGGTATACAATTTGAAGCTAAACCCCTCTCCCCAGAGTCACAGAATAGTTGAGGCTGGAAGACATCTCTGGAGATCATCTGATCTAATCCCCCAGTTCAGAGCAGGGTCAGCTAGAGCAGGTTACTCTAGACTGTGCTCAGCTAGGTTTTGAACAGCTCCAAGGATGGAAACTCCACATTCTCTCCGGGCAACCGGTTCCAAACCTTGATGACCCTCAAAGTAAAAATGTCATGTATATATAAATGGAATTGCCTGTTTTTAAATTCATACTCAGTGCACTGAGAAGAGTTTTTTTCTTCTTGGTTTTCTTCTTGTTTAGGCACAAGGATAAGATCCCACCACCACCCTGACCCTTTTCACTTTGAGGTTCAATATTTTGGGTTAATAAAGTCTCTCTCCTCACATGCCAGACACCCCAGTCCCCTGTTCATATTCTTGGCCCCTCACTGGACTCACTCCAGCCTGTCTATTTCTTGTTCAAACAGAAAACCCAACAGTTCAGATGTGTTTCACCAGTACTGAGAACCTGCTGACAGCACGTCTCTTTAGGCAGCCCAAGATGCTGAAATATTGCCACTCTGGACCTGTTTAAAAATGCCATATATTTTTAAGACACAATATTTAAAAATATTTCAAAGTTCTTATATTTGGCTTTTGTAATCCTGTTAAGTGTACAAACACTTGTCCTATCTGTATGATACCTAATTTTGAAAGAAACTTTCTTCACAGCCTTTGACAATAATACAGATTTTAGGAGATAAAAAACATGAATGAGAACTCTGGCTTTATTATAGTAGAAATTGTATTTATAAGTTATGATTTGGATGTGATTTTGTAAGACTTCTTTGCAAGGTTATAGAATATGTAGAAAAGTCCCCTCTTCTCTCCTGTAAAATAAAATATTAAACACAGAGTATGATTTTTAATTAATATTTTTAATTGGATTTAAATCTTTAGATCTGATTTAGAAGCTCAAAATATTTAGGTTTCAATATAAATATTTCTGATTTGTAAAAATTTAAATTACATCAGAATTTTGAGATCATGTATTAACCTTTGTTATACCAAAATAACGCATCATAGGGTTTGATTGCTGGAAAATAAATTCTTGATCATATCAGTTACAAATTTTCTACTGATGTCCTGAGGAAGATAAACATTAGAAGAAAAGCAAGTAATTAAATATAGATTGAAAATACCAATGATTACTTCAAATTATTGAAGAGCTGACGGTTTTATGTAATAACTCTTTTTTTCCTCTTTTTCTTGACATCAATAAATAAAATGGTGCACACCTGTCTAACACAAGTGACAAGAAATCATTTCAGTTCCTGTGTGTATCATCAAATTGCTTTGAAATCATAACATTTCTGTATAGCAGCTTCTCCATCTGCAAAAAGGTGGTGTATCCTTTGAACATTTACTTGGTGCTTTGAGACATGTTGATGCTACATAAATGGGAAGTATTAGTATACCTAGCACTGCAGTAGTAGCTGCGATTTTTCAAATCACATCATAAGTGTTACAGGCATAGGGATAACTGTGCCACTTATGCCGAGTATTGCTTTTCTCCTCATATGGTTTACTGAACTGGTCAGTCCAAGGGAAACATTTTGAAAACAGACTATATCACTAACTGAATTTCCCACCAAAACCTGACAGATCTTTAACACACACACCAAAAAAAAAAAAATTAAAAAAAAAAAAAAAATCCATTGATCTTTACTATAGTGCATGGAATAACTTCCCAGATGCCTTCTAATATAATATCATTCTCTTAAATTACTTTGAATAGTTCTTTCATTCCTTTTAGAGTTCATATTTATATTTTCATACAGAAAAATCATAAAAATATATAAAATTCTGAAAAGAGGAATTCTGCTTATCTCTTTGCAAACAATCCTAACAACAAGGAAGAGACAGTAAGTATTGAGGATAGCTTTTCTTGATGGTGACACCAAATTTATAATGTCTTTGTATGTAACTAAAACAAAACAAACATCAACAAAAGAAAATCAAAGCAAAACAAGAAACCCCTATGTACTAAGACAATCTTCTTATATTCCAAACTTAATAAAAAGAAAAAGTTCAAAAGGTGATGGAAGCATGAGAATGTCATTGATAACAACAAGCTCTTCTGTTCCTTTTTTATTTTCCTTTTCCCTTTTCAGTGGCTCTCATTTTTTTCTCTTTGTTTCTCTGACTTAATTCTTTCCCCCCAAAATCAGTCTTCATACCCTTCTCTTTCTCTGGGTCTTCTATATCTCTATTTCCCCTTCTGCCAAATTTAAGGACACCTGGTTTTTTTTATTCTTAGCTTTTATTAATACTACTTTCTCTATGGCTCTCTAATTTCTTCCCCTCTCACAGCAAAATTTGCCTTTTATCCTAGGATACCAGTGTTGGTATTCTAGCACTAGCGTTAACATGAAATATTTGGTTTAGTATCTATAATTCAGACTGACCCTGTTCATTTCTGGTTTTAACCAATGAAACTTTTATGGTACCTGCCATAGAAACTTGATTAGGAAGGAAAACACATCAGCCACCTGTTGGTTCCTGACTCTAAAGTTACTGAGTGGGTCACTTCTTATCATTTGAAGCTAGTCAGTACTGTTCTTGAGGGCTCACATTTTTATCATTGCGTAAGAAGACTGCTACCAATAAATCACTAAAGTCAAGTCTACTTTAAAGACAGGTTGGTGGAGCATTTACTTAGACATGTAGCTATTCTGTAGCTGCTGTAGAAAGGAGTGGCTACTAAATAGATCAGGGAAAAATAAAGCAGTAAAATGAGAATACCATTTCATTAGTATTAGAAGCTAGTACTGGAGTAAATATCTTTTTCTTTATTTTGGACAGAGATTGGATAGAATGTCTAATGATATTAAAACTTTTTAAATAATTTTTGGGTATGTATCCTCATCCTGTAAGATAGTCTAGGATTAAAAAAAAAAAAAGAAGAGAACTAATTGTTTTATGGCCACTCCAAAACCCACACAATAAGTAGTTTCTAGTCAGTTCACATTGTTTCCTGGCTGTATGTGTGCACAGAGGTTGCTTCCACTAACATGTATATCTGCTCTTTTTCCAGGAATTGGTAGCATGCCAGTATTTAATAAACAAACAAACAAACACACACAAACATCCATACAAGCAAAACCCTAAGAAGCTTGATGGTCTGGTGGCTTAATAGTATCTGTCTTTATAAAAAGGCAGAAATACCAAGCTTTTGGCTTTCCTTGAGGGTTGCTAGGGTGTCTGTGCAGCATGCATAGACATTTTGACTGTGGCCAAATATTGTGGCAACACCACAGATTCTCATGGAAATCAGTCTTTGGAAAATGCCCAACTTGAATAACTCATACTGGGCATGTTCCCATATCATCAGCTCAAGCACATCCTTGCTCACAGTCCTGGTGAAAGGGCTCTATGCAGTCAGCTTGATTTGTTCTCTTTCTGCCAGAGATTCCACTTCAAAATCTGACTCCTAGGGCTGTGTGACTCAGACCTATGGCTGAAGAGCAGCATCATGTGGCTTATATCCCAGGTTCTTTTAGAAATTTGTTTCATTAGAAGAGCTAATAAGAGGAATTGTGCATTGTTGGTATTCAGCATTACCCCATTCGAGAATATAAATCACATAGGACAGAGAAGCACATTGACTATGTCAAACAAGCCTCCTGTATTGTTTCACCTAAAGAGGAGAAAATGGGATTTGAATACCATCCCATCTCAGTGAAGCTGGGTAGTAATGAAGTACAGGTCCTCAAAAGACTTATTCTATTGTTAGAAATAAAAGGAGAAACAGCACCAGCAGGAATTGCAATGCTGGCCTGACAGCAGGCACGTGGTAGAAAAGAAAGAATTTCAAGAATCCTGGAAAAAAATTGAAAACCAGAAATAAAGAAGTAAACAAAGAAACAAAAAACAAACCACGGGAACCTCAACACTGTCTACACCACATTGATAACTAGCTGAGAGCATGCAGCTACTGAACTCTGGTGACTATTAATTCTGCCAAGAAACCAGTGTAAGTAAATTTTACTGAAGGAAATGGATGCATGCTACAAATGGTGGAATTTGTCCAAAAGACTTTTGAAAAAACAGTAATGAAGATTTTCTGCAGGGTAAGCTAGTATAATTGTGCTGCACTGTATATTGATTATACAAGAGAAGAAATCTAAGATAAGACTTCATGCTGGTAATACCTTGTCAGGAAGGGCTAAATGTTTCTTGGACTATTTATAATGTAAATGGAAGTACTGCTGCCATTTTTTATGCTTAGTTTCTTACTTTTCATTAGGAATTTGGAACAGCAGTTAGATATCATCTGTAAATATCATCTATGTTGCTGGTTGATTTTACAAACAAAATTATACATCATTGTCATATAGCCTTCATAGCTAGAGAGGAAAACTTTAATAGTATAAAATCATCAGGACTTCCATGGCAAATAATTATCATACTCCTCCACTTATTAAAAATATCTATTCAAAGCATGTGGAAAAAACCCACAGTATTTGGGGTGATACAGTTCTAAACCAGTTTAGTTTGAAATGATATTATCTTTTGTTTGTTCGAAGGTGATTAGTTCTGTTGGAATACTCTGCTTTTATACTGTGTAGACGGAAAAGAGGAATGACTGAGTGTTGTCATATTGTGTTTAGTATAAAGAGGTTTGTGGTCAGTTGGTGAATTGTAGTCTTTAAACTGGTAAAAAAACACTGCATCTGTTCTCAATCAAAGTGCAGGATATGTATGCTTAATCCATTTAGATGTTTAAGTGACAGAACTCAAAATCTGATATAAAAATTCTTACACTAAAACATGACAGAGAGTAACCAAAATTCTGGATAACAGTTATTGTTCCTTAGTCAAGTGCCAAAAGACAACATATTGGCCTAACAAGAAAGTAATGTGTCTTCAAGGAAATAATTTTTTTTTTTTTATAATGAAGATATATGGCCAGCCTATGATTTCAACAGCGAGAAACAGGATTACTCCGAGAAAAAATTAGGATCTATCTGACTTTCTAGGACACTTCCAAGTGTAAATCAGATTCAAAATTAAGGCATTCCACTGAGATGAAACATTATGTTAATGAAGGCTCTCTGACAGGAAGGACCTAAGAGATCAGCTGGTCAAGGCAGACCAGCATCTGGATCTGAATGAGACCTCTTCTGACCCAACAGTAAGCATGTATAGATTAAGAAAATTTTCTCCATGACTTTCTCATTCATTTACAAAGACATCAGTAATAACAGTGCCAATTGATAACAGTGCCACTGCAGTGAGAATTATATGCATGATATATTAAACTAATGTAAGCATTAACTTAGATTGATAATAGTAAAGACTTCCTTATCAAACAGAGTGGTGAATTCAGAAACAGAATATAAAACATCTTAAATACCAAGTTCTCCAGCACATTGCTTCATTCATTTAAAATGCTGCAGTGTAACCACAGTTCAGCGGTTCAGAGGAGGAACTAATATTACAGTCTTCAAGAAGGTAAGTGTCTTTTAGTAAAATATTACAGCCAGGAAGACTCTTCAGCACACAGTTGGAGATCAGAGTTGAAACCTGAATGGCAAGGGCTGCCAGAACATATGCAAACTGTGCCTCTATATCTCATGTGCTGACAGAGGTGAAAAAATGATAAATCTTTAAGCAGAGACTAGAGGATCCATATGTACTGAGTGATAGTACCAGAAAGGGTGTAATGTATCATGAGGGAAAGAGCTATTTTGAATCTTCATGATAAAAACAAAGTATTTTGTGGGGGAGCCCAGCTGTCTCTGGGCTCTCTGTAAGCTGAGATATTGAAGATGGAACTTTACACCTGGCAGAGGGTTAACCACGGAGAGTAAGGA
>JAYRBT010000114.1:66869578-66882158 GCA_036023395.1 Myiotriccus ornatus | reverse complement strand
GACTTCCTGCTAGCATGTCCACCTATGGCATATGGACATGTGGCTGTGTGTCCAATCATGACTTGTTATGTTTATGCCAGACCAATAGTGCATGTACATGTGTGACACCCAGTATTGTATGAAGTAGAGGCCCTGTTGCAATAAAGGGGGGCTGGTATCCCTGAGCACCGTGTCGTCCTCCCGTCCCGACTGATGACAGTATTTGTCTGCTATTTTATAGTTTTTACCTTTATAAATAGCAGATCATGAGTCCTTCACAGATTCTGGTCCAAAACGGTAGTGCAACAGTAATTTGTGGGAGAGGAGAAGGCTCTTAAAAGACATAAAAGAAGATATTTGGAAACTTGTAAGCTACATGGAGTGATCAGTGCTATTGCTTCATTCCATATTGCTAAGAAGGTCTAGGGTTTGTACTCTGCTTTTATTCTGATCATCTAGAAGAAACTGAAATACCAGTCTTGCACAAGCTGTGTCCCGATTACTGAAATTCAAGCCCACATCAAGAGGTGCAGCAAGCTAGGACACAGTGATTCCTCTCCCAGCAGGAGATGAAGTCCATTGCCAAGATACTTCAGAACAGCACGCTGAGGCTTGTGAGTGCAATAGGACATGCAGAGGAAGCAGATGACAGAGATGAGAGAAAAGAGACACATTATGCTGATGAAGGTTCTCTGGCAGAAGCATTTATCAGATTTAAAATAATGCATAGGGTTACTCACAAAGAGGAAGCCTTGCATGCCAGCTTGTCAGGAGAGAACAAACCTCTGAATGAGAGGCTTTCTAATCCAACAGGGAACCTGTGTTGAATTGAACTGGCAGGGTAAAGATATTACATAACAAAGATGCAGTGATAGAGTAGACTGGACAAAAAACATTAGCGGTAGAGGCTGAGAGAAAAATGAAAGTCTATTTGAACAAAACAAACAAACAACCAAAAATAAAATTAAAAAAATGAAAAGTTTAATGTGTTGGGCATTATCATAAAAGTCAATCTGCTTTGTAAAGTCCTTAGAAAGGCTGGTTGCTGATCATCCATTGAAAACACTGCAGAGATTAAGCCACCTCAGTTGTGGCAGAGGAAAACTTGAAATAAATAAAGAAAGAAACAAACAAATAAAAGGCAGGAAAAAAGTGCTCCAGAAATCCGTGTAAGGAAAACATCCCTGTCTCACCATTCCAGAGGCACTCTGGCAGTGACATTCCCACCACCAGAAACTGTCACTGCTGGGACCAAAGCTCCTTCTCAGCAGGCGGCTCCGGTGAGCCCCCATGACCTCTTGCACACCCTGCTCTCACACAGTCAAACTGGGTCTCCTCACCGGCTCAGCCCCAGGTTTCCCATAGCGGAGTTTCAGATTTCTGGATCCTTAAGGCAGTTTCATCATAGTGTAGCAATAGCACAACCAGCTGGAGCTGGTGCCTCCTAGAAGGGACCCCAAGCAAAGGAATCCTTGGGCTTTTATACCCTCACAGTCTAAGGATACGATGGTCTGGGTTCTCTCATCTGAGCCATTGGCTCCTGTTGTATCTCTGAGTGTCTGGTCACCTGGCTGGGCCACAGATTCCATACGGCGTCCTTTGTTATATAAAAGGTTGGTGCCAGTCCCCAGCCTCTTACCTGGGCTCTCACCACCAGAGAGAGCCCACCCTCTCAACCTGCAGCTCTCATTGCAGCTGCACACCCAGCTATTGGCACTAAATGTATTCCCCAATATTTGCTTCAACTTTACCAAGAACTCCAAACACTCAACTCAGGTTTTATGTTTCAAATCCTATAACCCAGCAATGCTGACAGCAGTATTCTGATAGCATGTAAAGTTATGGTGGCAGAGGCAGCTGTGATTGCCCAGTCACAGGGTGTACCTAGAACCCTTGCAGCGTTCAAACCCACCAATAAAAGCAAACAGGTATTGAAGCCTTGCCCATTCCCAGGGCATCAGATAATTCTCATCAAGATGTTCATGCAAGGTAATACAAAATGAAAATGCTGAGTTGTAAGTAGTTTTCCAATGTTTCATATGAAAGGAAGATATTCAACAAGGAGGTTTCCTAGTCCAAGGCCCACTGAAGTCAATGGCAGCCTGGATTGTGTTTAAAAAAAAAAAAAAGATATACAGGATTTTGATTTTTCACAATGATGCATTCATTTTATGAATCTACATGTCTCTTTTTTTAACAATATTTGGTTGTTAATTAAGTGCCATTTTAGTTGCAGGCACAGAAACAAGAAAATTTGGATATTATGAGACTTAGTCGTGGCTAGATTTTCAGGTTGGAGACAAATATATTGATATGTAGATAAACATGTAAACTACAGGCAAGCAGACATCATGACTCAGGACCACCAGGTTGAAGTAAATCTTTCTTAACATACTATATTGAGAAATTAGTGGGTTTGGGTTGATTTTTTTCTTCGTGAAGAGGACATAGGAATTGATGGGTGATCAATGGCATAAAACAGAGTGATACTGTTTCTGTTCAAAACATAAATGTTTCCCCCAAATTTCATAAAGTTCTATCTCTTGTCATTTTACTTTATCCAGAACTTATAAATTAAATGTGTACAACTTTCTATCAGCACTCTCAAATATTAGGAAATATTGAATAAATGTAATGTTCGAGTATTTCTGTTCATTCATATGTCCAGTGTTTAACTAATTTAGATACCTGGGATTATACTTCTGAAGGATTAATAAAGCCAAGATAGATTAGACAAAGAAAGAGCCAAAGAAAATTTTACAGAGGTTGATAACTTTGCCACTGTACCATTAGCAAAAAGTGTTAGGAATTTGCAAAAAACATGGATTTAAGCATATGAAATGGTTACTACAGAGAAATCAGTTTGATAAGTCAAGTGAGGAAAATACTGCAAAAAACAAACCTGTTCTCACAGACTCACAGGAGTGTGAGAGGTAGATACAGCAATGTGTCAAGGTAGATACTGCTTTTTTCATTCTAAAACTCAAACTTATTATTATAGTCTGTTTGGACACATGGTTCAGTTCCAAGAAAAATCATAAAGCCAAATCCCTTGCAGGAGTTTTCAATATGATCACTAAAAAAGATCTCTGGCAAGCTGATATTATTTAGCTGAACTTTTCCAAAACATCGTTCATGAAAACTGTTCTCAGATCCATAATATCCCAGACTCCAAGGTCAGCTGCATCTCTAAGATGCAGCTGGATTCTTCCATAAGCTTCAAAACACCTTCATGACACTCTGTCCATTAATATCTCATGGCTTTCTATAACATATCCCGTTCTAGGTACTTCAGATAGTAGGACTAATATTCATAGGATACACTCGAGACATTATTATCATTTTCTTCTACCAACAAATTTACTTTCAATGAAAATGACCTCTAGATAACAGGCACAAAACCATGCCAATTTTTTCATACGATATCTTGGGGAGATTTTAAATAGTTCTCACACTGCTGTCACTACCCCAAACACACACAGAATCTGTACTGGAAAATGAATTCTTCCAACAGCCCTGTCACTAAATTCATCTTTTGGAACAAGCTCTCTAGAGTCTGATGTGCACTGAATGAATCTAAGTTGTGCCTCAAGTCATAATTTAAGCTTGCCAAAGACCCCCACAACCACCACAAAAATATTCCTTGCAGTAGAGCCATCAAAATCCTCAGATTCTTTAATATCTTGAAGGGTATTATTGTATTTTATCCAGTGTACTCAGTACTGTTTCTGAAATTATGTGTGTGGAAATAAACAACCATTATGCACCAGAATAAACTCATACAGACAGTCACTCAAGGATGGAATGACCCAATTACAAATAGGGGAAAAATGTTTCTGAGAAAATAATTACTTGATCATCTCATCTTGACAAAATAGCTTACAAAGATGAACTTTTGAACTAAACTCATAATTATATGAAATAGCAAAAATCATCAATTCAGTAGGAATACAGGTTCTAGGGCATAAGTAAGCACTCCACCCACAAACACACACAAATATTCACACAGAATGTGCACTTAATTTTAGCCAATTCTTTCTTCTCCTCTCTGACAGACAACTACTTGGTCTCCCCTCCCTTGCATGCTAAGACCCCATTTTCTCTCAGATGGTCTTGCTGATATAATATCCTAATTAAATCTAAAACTCTTCTCAAATTGTACTTGTTGTTAAAGTTTGCTTTTTCAGCTTCATTCCTGAAAGACCTGCATGCCCAGTTGCTTGGTTTGCTTCATTTAATACACCATCCACCTACAAATTGTGCCTGGTGAGAACAACTTCTTTTCCCTCTAAAACTTTTTCATTTCATATGATCCTTATCAAAACTGATGACAGAGTCTCTTATAACTGTCATACTTTATGTGTCTGATTATACTGTTATCCATTCTTTATATGATGTGTCTCAGTATCTCATTCCTTTTTTGGTGATAGAAGTATTGCATGAAATAGATGGCTGATAAACCATCCCTATAAAGCTTTTGAAATAAAAAGGGGGTTACCGTCATTATCTAAGTTGACTTCCTGCTAACAGATGGCATAGTGCATTGCATCCTCATTTCTGCAAAGCAAGATGTTTTTCTTTGAGTTATAGCATATTTTTAGTTGTCTGTCTTGTGATGAGTTTGGTCTCTATTTCATCTGACTGTGGCTACTTAAAAAATATAATCTAAATTAGTCATGTAGTCTCACCCTGTCTTCTGTGGGCTCTACATTCCCTGGTATTACAGACTCCTCCAGTAGGTGATTCATCCCATTCTGAAACAAGTGTCTAAGACAGGTGAGACAGATTGTTCCCACAAGATTGAGAGGTTAACACCTCCCTTGGTAACTTGTTTGAGTCGCTGGTTGCAGCCTCACATCATAAACACTTTATCACCGATCTGAATATTCTAGTGCCAGACTTAATGACCTTTATGTCACACCCTTTTCAAAACCTGTTTCAAATTTTATTGAGAAAATATTTCTATGTAATATGCTGATAATATAATTGTTTTTCTTTTATTTGTCTCCAAACCTTTGTTATTCTGGGGTATAAGATGAGCAGTCTCATTTTGATGTCTGGAAACACAAAGTTTTACAGTCACTTTGAAGCTAAGTTCATAGATTCAATAAAGTAATTAATTTTCTTCATTAAGAACACTGACCAGATGGATATATTCCTGAATTAATCCTCTTAAAACCTTTACAAATCTTTTTACAACCTTCAGTAAACTGCAACTTAAAAAAAAAAAAAAGGAAAAAAAAAGAAAATTAAAAAAGTGCCAGTCCCTTTATTAAATAATAACTTTATTCTGGCTATTTTCCAATCCTTTAAGACTTTATTCAATCAGTAGGAGTTTGTCAATCTGATTTTATGGTATTTTATTCTGCCGGGAAATATTTTGTGGGGTCCTTATCAATTAGCCATTTCTAACATTTTGAACCATAATTTCTGCTCTACTCTGTAGACTTTCCTACTTCCTCATTCTGTAAAAGTTATATTGGCAAATATCCATTTTGCTAATTTGTTGGAATAGAGGAAGAATAATTGTTTAATCCTTGATATAGGTCACATTTTTTATTATCATTTTCAACAAAAGAGCTGCATAAGGTATTGAACAGACTACTTTCCTACGCTAGGGAAAAAATTATATTTTATTAAAGATATTGACTTAAACTATCCTGTTCTAACAATGGCTGCCCTCCTAAACAGAGTGGAACAAGAAATAATCTCGGTTATGCAATCAGTACAGCTGCACAGAGTTGTTTGTATAGAGAAGCGTTAAATAAAAAAGGTGATCAATTTTCTGCAATAGAAGGCGTGGTTTGCATCCATTTAAAACTTCAACTCTACGATGGAATTTCAGGACAAATGTTACAATGAATGCTGAAAGAAATCTTGGTAGACCTCGTTCATCCATTATCAGTTTGTCATTTTTTCCTTTGAGATTTTATACTCATTCCACCTTTTTTGCCTATTTTTTTCTTTAAAGGTTTTGTGGAGAGCAAAGGCACCCACGAAGCATAGGTCTGACATAGACTGACCAAATTCCCTGGGCTCAGCATTTTGAAACACCAACTCAGCAGATCAGTGTTCTTTCCATAACTCCTTGTGTTTTGTACAAAAATGAATTTTGTTACAATTGTGTAATGAATGCAAAATATGCAGCAAGGACCTACATGTTTCTATACTGAACTTTTTATTAAAGTTGATGTAATTAGATGATCCTAACTAATGGAAGTGTTACATGTTTATTATCTAATTGTTTATCTGGATGCCATATATACCTCTCTTTTATGAATAAAATAAATAGCAGATTTCAGATTTTTTATTTGGCTCATTACTTTCCAAGTAAAGGCATTCAGCTAAGCACTAAAGTTTCCAAGCCCATAGGTTTACACAGCTTTAACCATCTCTTTTTTTTTCCTCCCACTCACTCTTGGGCACAGGTGTAAATCATTTAATTTGAAGGCATTGCTCCCACTCTTCTTTTAGGATCAAGGTCAAGCATATATTCAAGGCCTTTCTTTTTATCCCCTTCCTTTCTTTAGCTCTGACGTAGGTACAACATTTTGAGGTGGTGTGGAGTAACTTCAAAGAATGGTCTGGACTCAAAAGTAGACAATATTTTTCCTTGTATAACCTATTAGGAAGGTACAAAGATTTTTTTATTTTCATTTTGTCTCTGCACTTTTGCCATTAGATGGAAAAAATACATGTGGGAGCTGTGAACAGGGCAGTGTCCTAGTTTCACCTAGTTTCGGCTGGGGCAGAGTTTGTATTTTTCTTAGTAGCTGGTATAATGCTCTGTATCTAGGATTTATTATGAGAACAATGTTGATAACACATTGATGTTTTGGCTATTGCTGAGTAGTACCCTAAATCAAGGACTTTTCAGTGTCTTATGCTCTGCAAGTGAGGAGATGTGCAAAAAGCTGGGAGGGAGTATAACTGGGATGACTGACCTTAACTGGCCAAAAGGATATACCATATGACAGAATGTCATGCTCAGTATATAAATTAAAGGAGTTACCCAGAAAGGGGCTGACTGCTATTCAGAGACAGACGGGGTATCAGTCAGTGGATGGTAACCATTTGTGCTGTGTATCATTTGTGTCTCTTGGGATTTCTTACTCTCTCTCATTATTATTGTTGTTGTTATTTTAAATAATTTAATTGTTCTTGTATCAACCCACAAAGCTCACTTTTTTGTCTGATTCTCTTCCCCACCACAAGGGGTGAGGTGTCCTTACTGAGCAAGTGGCTATGTAGTACTCAGCTGAAATTAAACCATGACAGACAATCTTGACAAGTTTTTGTATTGCAGCTGCCTTCTGATTCTGTGTGATAACTTCTGAGCACTCCATTTATCTACATAAGTAAAAATACCCCTAAAACCTAATTGTAACTCGCATACTAGTCTGTAGCATCTGTGCAAGTTTACACATAGGCTTTGAGAAACACCACTGATGAGTAGTGATTACATTAGTATATATTATTAGGAAATGATTTTACTAGTGGTAACAAAAGATGGTGATTATTTTGATCTGAACCAGTTGAGACTTCTTAAGTGCTAATGATGACTACATGACTGATTTAGATTCATTGATTTTGCAGGTGCCAGGCATGGAAGTTCTTGCCTTGTGCAGAAGAATGAATGAGACTGAAAACATGGTTAACAGTGAGCATAGGCAGCTTTATTTCAACAGCTAAGTCAAGTTCAGCATTTTCATGCTCTCCGAGCAGGAGCATAGGCAGAACAGAGTGGGCCTTTGACACTGAGGCTGCCTTTGGATTAGCAGGCATTGCCCTGGCAGGAAACAGTTGTGGTCCACTGCAGCCTTCACTGGATCCTGTTTATCCTACCTAACAAAGCACCTCTTTGGGAAGTTTGCTGCCACCCCTGCCCTCTGCAGCAGTTTGCCACCAGCTGTTTCCCATAAACCATACAGCCAAGAACATGGCAACTGCAGGCAGGATGCACGTTTGGGTGTGGAGGAGCCAATCCAGTTACAGCTGCGTCAGGCAAGCAGTGAAGTGCAAGCCCAGTGAGCCAACTATACCCAAGCTGGGTCACCCTTCCTGTGCAAGGCACAGCAAAACACAGATGCAGCACAGTCCATGCTGGCCATGTCAGACACAGCTACAGACTCTGGCAGGCTCCACGTCCTTGCTTTCTGTGAGTTCTGTAACTGTTCTGTGCCGACAGTGACGAGGGCAGTCGTGGCACCCAGTATACATGGCCAAGGACATGCAACGAGAAGCTGTAGTCAAAGAAGGATGCTCTTGCTCTCAGCCCTCAGAGAATGAGCCATTCTCTGTGCTATTGTGATGGTCTGAATGTTATTAATATCTTAAACATTGTCAGAATCATGGAAGGACTTCTATCAAGCTGCAAGGAAGCAACAGTCTGCCTGCGACCACTGAAGCACCCCTCTCCTTCCAGTCCCTCCTGACCGGAGTTTGGACTGTGGCTGGGGACTTGAGATAAGACTATGGTCTAATCATCTCAAGTCAGAGGAAAAGTAAACAAGGTTAAGGAAGGACAAATGTATCTGTGTTAAGAATCAGCCCTAGCTGGGCTCAGGGAGTGGAGGGGGAGAAGGGTTTTGGGTGTGATGGTAAAATCTCTGCACACCGAATTAAAGGAGTAACCCCTGAGAAGACCACATACACACAGGACACTCACATGAGAGGCAGCTAAGAAGGGGTTATAAACCATCAAAGACCCCCAGAGTGTCCCCCCAGATTTGCATCTGAGGCCTTCCACCACCAGAAGACTGCATGTGTTCCAAGTGAGACAAAAAATCTCTTACCAAAGACTACAATGTTTCCCCCCAAGTGGAGGTGCTGGACATCTCCTGAATGTACGTTAATCCATTAGACTCTATGTTTTTTGGAAAACCCTCACCACCAAGAAGACCAGGAGAACCAGACCGATGAGACACTGCTGTGTTCTACAGAGTGGTGATACATTTACTATTTTAATCTCTTTCTTTCTTTTCCCTCTCCCCCACCTTCCTTTTTCCTATTTCTCTCTATCTCTCTTTCTCTGCCTCGCTTTACCATTAAATAAAACCCATACTATTGACTTTGGCATCTAGTCTCGTTTGCACCTTCATTTGGGTAGAGACATTTCTAAGAATTTTAATAACCAGATCATAGCAGCCAGCCTCCAGTAATTGCGTGTCTGAGGCTCTGCTGTGGGAAAGCTAGGGCAAAGAAGTTTCTTTGACATCCTGTGGTCATGAGGTGTGGGTCTCAGACATACACGCAAATTAATCAGCTGTTTGTGCCTGTATAACTGGCTCCTTGATCCCTACTTCATTTGCCATGCTTATATATCCCATTTACCTTCCTCACCACCTGCTGTTTTTCCCCATAGGACCTGCAAGAACTCCTGCACCTGAGTAAAGAATTCCACCAGCTTTTGGAGTGGAAATGGGCAGGATCTAACCTGCCTGCTGGTGTTGATATTGGCCTTGGCTTCTGAAAGGGGTTTGAGGAGGTCATAAAATTACTCCATGCCATGGGCAGGGACACCTTGCACTAGAACACCTTGCAGCAGACACTGTCAACAGGATGGCCTGAGGTGCCTCTGTCACAGCACTGCCCCCCATAACATTTTCTTGCCAAAAGATTGAACACACTTGAAACTGCAGCTGCACAGCCTGGTGCTCACTGTCTACTTGCTGTCCCTAGGATAAGATTCAGTATGTCAGTGTGACTGGCCAATTCAGGACACAGTGTAGCAAATAAATCTAATGGTCTTTATGCTTTACAGGTTTTTTTGTCCCAAAATGGATAAGAAGTATTTTCAAGGTCAGGTTTAGCAGAGAGATGGAATAAGAAATTCTTCTTGTGCCTCTCAGCTACTGTCGCCCAGAGCACTGATAATTGACTTCACTGATAAATCTAAATTTGCTTGTGCTCTCACTGAAGTGATTTTGTTCACTATATCATCTTTTTCTTTGTTGTTGTTGTTGTTACTGTTGTTGTTTTTTTGTTTTGTTTTAATCAGAATAATAACCTATGTAGTGACCGTTAAACTGTATAACCTCGTATTATGTTATTCTATTTATGGTGAATGGACAGTTGTAACTTTTTGCATCTCTCTGGTTTTGTCCTGGGGATTCACTTACATTTCACTGATAGCCTTTGAGCCAGGGCCAGTCAACATTCACTGGGATCTACTAGATACCTTTACTCATGTTAGCTGTTACAGAGCTCTTCTGGGTATTCTTGGCTGTATCTGCCCAGCCAGATAGATTTTCATGGCTGGGAGCCATGTGTTGCCTCTATGTGCTGCAGCTGCTCTCTGAGTTATTTGTTTATTTGTTTCCCTTGATTAAAATGAAAGGTCATCTGAGTCCTTGTTTTATTCCCCTTTTTAACTGTGGGAATAGAATAACAGAATCACTTAAGTCGGAAAAGTCATCATCACTGATTTCAACCATTAACTTGGCACTGCCAAGTCCAGCACTCAACCTTGTCCCTAAATGCCATATCCACACATTTTTTAACGTTTCCAGTGACTGTGACTCTACCACTGAGCCGCCTGTTCCAGTGATTGATAATACTTTCTGTGAAGAAATTTTTCATAATAGCCAATCTAAACCTTCCCTGGTACAGCCTGAGGCCATTTCTTCTTCTCCTGTCAGTTTTTATGGGGGAGAAGAGCCCAACACCCACCACTACAACCTTATATCAAGTAGTTGCAGAGTCATAAGCTCTCCCCAAGCCTCATTTTCCTTGGCACCAAGGGAAGGATGACAGCCCTGCACTTTTTAACCCTTCTTTTAGAAGGGCATTATATTTGCTAACTTCCAGTCACCTGAAACTTTCCTGGTTAACCAGAACTAATCGGGTAAATTTATTGAAAGGGGCTCAGCAAGCTCTTCCTCCAGCTCCCTTGGTACCCTTGGGTGGATCCCATCTGGCCCCACAGATCTGTGTGTGTCTAGGTGATGTAGCAGGTCTACTTGGGTTATGGGGCCTTCATTCTGTTCTCCATCCCTGTCTTCCAGCTCAGGGGGCTGGATACTTGGAGAACAACTGGTCTTATTGTTAAGACCAAGGCAAAGGAGGCATTAAATACTTCAGCCTTTTCCTCACCCATTGTCAACATGTTTGCCCCATATCCAATAGAGGATTACAATACTCCTTAACCCTCCTTTAGTTAATGATGTATCTATGGAAATATTTTTTATTTTCTTCTATGGAAGTAGCAAGACTAAGTTCTAGCTGGGTCCTTCTAATTTTCTCCCTGCATAAGCTCATGATGTCCTTGTAGTTCTCCTTAGTTGCCTGCCTTTTTTGGACAAAGCTCTCTATTCAGCCAGGTTGGTCATCCCTGCCAGCTCATCTTTCAGCACATGGGGACAGCCTGTCCTTTGAGATTTCCTTACTGAAGAATGTCCAACTTTCTTGGACTCCCTGGTCCTTCAGGACTGTCTTCCAAGGGACTCTGTCCACCAGTCTCCTTAAAAGGCCAAACTCTGTACTCCAGAAGTCCAAGGCAGATGTTTTGCTGCCCCCCTCCTTACTTCTCCAGGAACTGAAAACTCATTTTGTGATCTGTGTGCACAAAACAGCCTCCATCACCCATCAGTCCTTCTCTGTTCATGAAAAAAAGGTCCAGCCTTCTCTGGCTGGCTCACTTAGCAGCTGTGTCAGGAAGTTGTCTTCCACATACTCCAGGAATCTCCTAGAAAATTTCCTCTCTGCTGTGTTGCATTTTCAGCAGACATCTGGTAAATTGAAGTCCCCCATGAGAACAAGGACTGGCAATTCTGAGACTTCTCCCAGCTTCTTATGAAGTACTTCATGTGCTTCTTCATCCTGGCTGGGTGGTATGTAACACACTCCTTCCAGGACATCTGCCCTGATGGCCTTTCCCTTGATTCTTACCCACAGGCACTCAATGCTATCACAAACATCATTAAGCTCTAGACAATCCAAACACTCTCTAACAAACAGGCCTACCCCACTGCTTCTCCTTCCTTAGCTATTCCTTCTGAAGAGAAGAGTCTATAGCTGTCCATTGCATCACTCAAGTTGTACAGGTCATCTCACCATGACTCTGATGGCAACTGCCATGGTTTTCCTGCTCCACAATGTCTTCCAACTCCTCCTGTTTGTTGCTTATGCCACATGCATTGCTGTAGATGCACTTCAGTTGGGCTATTGATTTCACTACCTTTTTACTGGGAGAAGTCCTGATTCTTATGTGACCATTCTCAGGAGCTTCCATGGTTTTTAACACATCAACAGCCCTTGCATCTTTACCGTGGATCTCCATCCCTTACCTCCACTGAGACAGCAGACCAAAGGACCTAACTCACACACAGTCCCTCAAATATTGGTGTGATGCTCCCCAGCTTATTTCTAGTGAGCCTGGTTTTACCCCTTTCCATCTTCAAATCAAGTTTAGAGCTCTTCCAATGAGCCCTGCTGACTTTTGCATAAAGATCATTTTCCGCCATTGAGATGTGTACCCAATCTGTCTGGTACCATGTAGAGTAATTCATGATCAAAAACCCCAAAATTCTGCTGGTGACACCAGGCTCAGAGCCAGGAATTGATCTCCTTTTTCTTTCTCCATTATTTTCTGAAACTGAAG
>JAYRBT010000114.1:66839555-66852328 GCA_036023395.1 Myiotriccus ornatus | reverse complement strand
CAGGGAGTGGCCCTGACCAGGAATCGAACCTGGGTCTCGGCGGTGACAGCGCCGCGTCTTTACCACTAGACCACCAGAGGCTCCTATACATGGTGTGGTGTTACACAAACCTAGCACTTCCCATCCAAAAGTAGTCTAGATACACTCATGCAGTACTTGAGTAAACTAATAAGTCTGTGTTAAGGAAACTTCCCCATCTGACCATTCCAGAACCACTTTGGCAGTGACACTCTAACCACCAGAAACTGTCACTGCTGGGACTGAAGCCCCTTCTCAGCAGGTGGCTCTGGTGAGCTCCCGTGACACCCTGCACAGTCAGACTGTGTTTACTCACCAGCTTGGCCACAGGTTTCTCACAGAAGAATTTCAGACCTCTGGATCCTTAAGGCAGTTTAATCCTAGGGCAGCAACAGCACAACCACCTTGAGCTGGTGCCTCCAAGGAGGGACTGCAACCAAAGGAATCCGTGGGCTTTTATACCCTCACAGTCTAAGGATACGATGGTCTGGGTTCTCTCATCTGAGCCATTGGCTCCTGCTGTGTCTCAGAGTGTCTGGTCACCTGGCTGGGCCACAGGTCTTCGTGTGCTTGGTTAGGTGAAGAGTTTGCACCAGTCCCCGGCCTCTCGCCTGGAGCTGCCACCATTTCCCTCCACCCGCTAAACCTGTAGCTCTCACTGCAGCTCCACACCCAGTAACCTGCACTAAGGGTATTCCTTAACATCTCTGTCTTCATTATCTTTGTACCATCCCAATCTAATCTGAGTGTCTTAGCATTTCTGCCGCATGTTTGGATACAAAATTTAGATATTTCTATGTCCTGAACCAGTGAGGATAGGCAGGTTTTTGAAGCATAGCTGGAAGAGGTTACACCTGGTTGTTTGGTTCACTAAGGAAGTCATTCAGATGTATCCCCAGTGAGTTCATAACTTAGATTAATTTTCTGATGGGATACACCCAGGTATTCAGAGGAAGCTGAGATGTAATTTGCAAAGGAACTCTCAATTTTCTTTGAAAAGTCATTGTGAACGGGAGAGGTTTCCAAAGACATGAAAGAAGCAAATATCACTCCTATCACCAAGAAGGACAACAGGAAGATTTAAGAAACTACAAGCTGTGTAGCATCACCTCGGTCATACAGAAAATGGTGGCAGAAATAATCCCAGGAACTGTTTTCAAACACAGGAAGAACAAGAAAGTGAATGGGAGTAGTCAGAAGAAGGGAAATGTACTTTACCAACCTGGCTGATAGATATCCATGATGAGCTGACTAGCTTGGTGAATGGCCACCAAGCAAGGTGACCCTTCCCTGGGATCAGGCTGCCCACAGTGGTTTTGGAGTCTTTATCCTTTTCCTTTGAATAGCCTTTGAATATCCTGTGAGATATTCAAAACACAGCTGGACAGCTACCTGAGCAACTTGCTATAGCTGACCAAGTTTGAGCAGGACACTAAGACAACGATTCCCATAAGGACCTTCCCACCTCAACTCCTCTCTGAGTCTGTGGTTCTGGGATTCCTAGCTGCCAAAAGTTTCCTTTAAAAGCCTATATGGAGGAAAGTACATAAAGGAACAGAAATAAGGTCAAAATGGGTCACCTTCTGTCCTTTGTCTTAGAACTGCTTCATTGTACCAAAGGAATGCAAACTGATAGACCATAGAAAAAATAAATAAAGGGAATTGGGACTGTGCTCCTTGTCATCCAGTGAGAGTGCCCATCAAGGACAGCAGTTACTGTGGTTATTTTTCTGGAAAGACGCTTGAAAAGATATAATACTTAATTTGCTGTACAATTTCCCTGACACAGTTTAATGATACATGTCAGAAATATGATCATGACAAGGTAGAATTTAACAGAATCTAAAATCAGGAAATAGTAAAGGAAAAACTTCAGAACCAGAACATGCAAAATCACAGTACCACATGTCTGCAAAATGATAAAGTGCAAATTATATATCAGCCACTTCAGTTTCAGGTTATGCATAAAGTCATTGTTAGACAGAAAACATAAGGAAACATTTGAATTTCCCTTAGGTTTAAAATTCAATGTTTTAAGAGATTTAAAAATTTGTATGCTCCCAAGAGCACATAAGGGTTGTATTTAGAAAGCTTTGTGTGCATTGTATGATCTCTGTTCTAAGATAGCAAAATCCTGTATGTAGAACTAAGTACAAGATAGTAAAGCCAAACCAGACTAGAAAAATATTTCCAGCAGCTAACACTAGATCAATAGACAGAAAAGCTGCCAGGAGAGGACATGACAAGTGTGCATTTTCAGTGAGAAAATTTACCACTTTCCCCCTTCATGGCAATAAATATACCTCATCTAAGACTTAGCATTCATAAGCCTCAATTTTCTTTTAGTTGCAATTAATGTTTTGAGCTACTGAACTGATGTATTTTCCACCCCTCATTTTCACTCCTGGTTTATGTTTTAAAACTAGTACATGTCAATAGCTAAAATTAACACTCTTCCTCTCTTTCTTCTGCCTGTCTGTGTTATAGTTCTCCAGTGCTATGAAAAAAGAACACATCTTGGTAATTTGTATGTGCTTATAAATTAATCTTAGGAAAACTATAAGATGCCAGTGTTACTAAATTCTATTATTAACAAGGGCTTTTTTTACGAAACTTCACTATTATGAAGAGAATGCGTAAATTTCAAAGACTGCCTGAGTCTGATGGGGAATATCATATGAAGTAACTCAGCATCAGTTTCAGAAAAGAAGGCCTTAATAAGCATCCCTACATGCAGTGGAATAGAAAGAAAAAGCTGAAAACACTATTGCTGGATTTCTGGGAGAGTGTCAGAAAACAATGCTGCTTTGTGTGATTATATAGTCTGCATTTCTCAGGACTGCAGTCCAGGGAGCTGGTTCAGCCTATTCAATTTCCTTATATTCTTTCTTCTTGTTATATTGCCTGTGGACAAGACACTAGGACAGTAATGGGGTGTTCAAATGCATTGATATTTTCATTTTTAAATGTATATTGTCTAGGCTTTTTTTGTGTTTTGTTTTGTTTTAAATTACTTTTCCAGAGTTTATATGTATAAAGAATGTATGCTTAGCTGGAGGTAATTCCAGCTAAAAATTAGTTCCTTCTGCCTCATTATCCTACTATTTCATGCATCTCTGAAACTCTGCATTATACTCTAAAAAGCTTCCTAGAGGAGATTTGTTGCCATAAGGCATCAATCAACATATCTCGTGATTAACCTCATACTACAGAATAAAAATATGTCAAAACCTTCTCATGAAAATGGCTTGATGTGTACAGCAGAGACATTTACCATGCCAGATTCCATGTATATTTATATTGATCTATTAGCTGTCCTGGCACTCTGACTGGGGGGAAAAAACCCTATGAAAATAGGTTTCACTGAATACAATAAGACAGACTGTAGTAAGTGTGAAAAACCAAACCACAATCTCTTGGTACGGCAATTTCACATTGCCTAGAGTCAGGGCTTCTTCAGCAGCATATTGCTGTGTTTGGACACGTCTGGGCAGGTGGCTTTCAGGGAAAAGGCAAAGTCACCATGAGGGCAACAGCTTTAGAAGGAGAGGACACTAACTGTAGGCAAGCAGATGGCTACTTGAAGAAATGTGGTTCTAAGCAAGGGGCCAATAGGAAAAGGGAAAAAAAGCCAAAGACCTGAAGAAATCATGCAAGGAAGAGAAAATGAAGAAGTGGATTAGGACAATGTTGTAAATAATTTTCCAGATCCTCAGGATAAATCTTTCTCATCTCAATGCCAAATATGCATAATTTGCAAAGAAATAAAATAACTTGCTTAGAGCATTTTTAGACACTTACTGAGTATCAGATGAATAATACAACAGCTATAGTTAGGTGCTCTTTAAATTGGTAAGGTCTCACATGAGACAAAAGAAAGATTGACAGACCTGGGGTGAAAGGTAAAATCTAGTATAGTTTGAAACTGGGTAACTGAAAGATAGAAAAAGAAGCCAAGAATAGGTATACTGCACTGTTAAGTTAAACAAGGAAGGAGTCAGTGAATTGCTGCAGAATATGGCCAGTCATTGTTGCTCACTATATTTACTGGTGGTGGAAAAGACTCACCAACAGTCAGTCAGTTTCATAGTGATATGTCTGTTTCCTATTGGATTTTTATTTTGCAAAATATTTTTTGGGTGTTTTCCTCCAGAAATGTTTATGCCTTGTTCTGTACTCTGTGTCTGCTCTTTGGTCTTCCTTTGTCAAATGGCATTCCAATTTGGTTTTGATTTCATTAGTATTTTAGTTTTACATCTGTAAAACTGTGTAACTGTGACAAAACCAAATTTGTGTTGCAGAAGCAGCTGAACAAATTTCCTCTTCTGATATCAGAAGAGATAAGTATTGCTGAAGTGGTGGACAGTGTGCTACTTTACAGCCCAAATAAAACACTAATGACTTTACTGATTCACATATGAGATTTGTCAGGCTCACATTCTTACTTTCGTAAGTGGACAGTGACAAATAGGGATAGAGAAAAGAGCTGAAGAACAAAGTTATATGTAGTGTTGCTTTGCTTCTTCAATGTACTCTTTAACGACTCATGAAGCAGGGATTTTGATTGAAAGTAATACAATGGAGTATTTAATCAGAACCATAGAATGGCTTGGTTTGGAGTGGACCTTGAAGATCATCTAGTTCCAACCACCCTGCCATGGGCAGGAACACCTTTCACTCCATGATGCTCAGAAAAAATTCTTGATGATTTTTTTTTTCTTTCAGTTTTCTCATTTGCAGAGCTAAAGCTAATATTAACACTTTCTTTTATGTTAACTATCTCATCTTAAATTGACAGATTCATTATGAACTGATGAAAAGTAATTGCTGTCGTTTGGGACTTGAATTTGGGCTAGTTCTAATTTATTCAGAACTCCATTTGTCAGTTAGCTAGAAGCTTTCAAATGGGAATGCATTGTGTCTCAACGCATTGAAAGTCTCAGGCACAGCTCCTGGCTTATTGAAACCACATAGATTCCAGCTTCTAACCTACCTACACAAGGCAAGTTCTTAGCTCAAGTGAAGTTTACCCTCATCTACTTGGAAAATATGGCACAGACCTAGACATATCTTGGAGTCAATACCTGTGTCTGTGTCAGACTTCCAGTCATGAAGTCTTTAGTCTTCTTTCTTCTTAACTATTAAAGATTCAGAACACGAGCTTCTGTATTCTGTGCATGTGAATAATATTCAGCAGAGCAGGGACAAATATAATGTCAGAAAAATGCGTAAAGCTGCTTCTTAACTTGAAAAAATTGTATTTCTTTTTCCTCCAAATATATATTGAAATGCAAACGTGTATTCTCTAGTACCTCTACAACCAGAATTTTATCAGACTAAATTACAGAACACAGACAGACCCCGGAAGATACGGAAGATACACTCTGCCTCTATGTGATTCTGCTTTAGAATCACATATTCATACAAAGTCCATGACATGCCATTGTAATCAAACTGTGATGCAAAGTTACAAAAGGATGGAAACAGTATCAACCATATGTGTCTCCAAAGCCCTAGAAGTCAAAGAAGACACTGCACAGATTACCATGATGACATATTTAATGCCTTCAGATACTGCATATGT
Source organism: Myiotriccus ornatus (assembly GCA_036023395.1). Lineage (NCBI taxonomy): Eukaryota > Metazoa > Chordata > Aves > Passeriformes > Tyrannidae > Myiotriccus > Myiotriccus ornatus. The sequence continues at coordinate 66,846,726 of JAYRBT010000114.1, read as the reverse complement.
TATGATATGAGCATTAGTTCTCAGAATTGCTAACCATGTTAATTGTTGTCCGTGCTCACTACTTATATACCTCTTACTAATAGAGAACTGAACATCACAACCTGTAAAAAGCAGGATTTTATAGGATTTTATATTAAGTACTTGAATTAAAGACTCCCAAATCAATAGGTTTGCATGATTTGACCACAAAGGTCTGTGGCTTTGTGCATGTGTGTATACAATTTTTCAAAACCAAAATCAAATGCAAGTTCTTTTACCTAAATGTGAATTTCAAATGAAATCTTTACCAAAACAGGAAATTTATGGTCTGTTAAACCAACACTTACAGGTCATTCCTCTTCTGTGGTTTTGTGATCTCTTTTTCTTACACATTCATTCCTTTCTTTATAATGACATGTAAAAATATAAACCAGACATTGTTCTGTGCCATGGTTACCACTAAATATGAGTGCTCATGAATGACTTAAATAGTCCTCATTTTTTTCATTTCTTTCTAGATTCTATTAACTGAAATTTTCTTACCTAGCCCTAGCCACAAGCAATCTCCCTTTTGTCAAATTCTACTTGCAGAAAACTCTGAATGAACAATTTAGTTGTAGTACTTAGATCTGACAAGACAAGTTAATAGAATTTGATGTAATCAAATTCAAAACATACTGAAAGTGTTGCACAAAATGGACTTCTCAGTTCTCTGGAGAGTATTCTGCATGTTTGGTGAGATGGGAGTGAGAGATAATGCAGGTTTCAAGACTGACAGACATTAATCTAAAACTTTTTACTCTCTACTTTTGTTTACTTCTCTGGCCATGAAATCCTGGCAAGGAAAACATTTTTATCTATTTTTGCTGTGGGCTACAGCCGTGTCACCAGCTTTGTAATCAGGGATATGTTACTTGGGGGAGGAATGAATGTGTGTTCCTGTATTTGTCCATCACAAGTCACATGAATCACAAAGAAACATAAATATATGGAATATTAGAACTTGTTGAAAAAGAAATTCTAGTATTCCAAAGACAACTCAGAAAATTTTAAACAGTTTTATTTCCTGACCTTGGAAAACCCTTTAAAGATGGCATTAAAATTTGATATGAGGAAATAATCATGATCTTGTTCCTCACCTTTTTCTGGTGCTTTGTGTCTCTCTTTCCCTTTTTCTTGCTGGGTATTCTTAACAGATAGTTAAATTTTATCAAGGAATGTAAGTATATCCTGTAAGAATTATGCATTCAAAGAATATATCTGTAAAAAAAAAGAAATAAAAATATTTCCAGCCTGAGAAACATTTGCATTCAGTGTTCTCAGATGCTTTTGAACGATGTGAAAATTCTTGGTCAACCCACTGACCAACCATTAATAGTGAAAAGAATTTAAGCCAGTGATCCAATTGTTTGCTGCAGATACCTCTTCCAGCCCTAGGCATAGAAATAACTGACAAATTAGATAATATGCATAATGCAAACATAGAGATGAACAGTAATTCAGCTGCTCCTTGATGCTATAGTATATATTACAAACTGGAAGAATTAAATCAAATTTCTGAGCAACATGGCTTAAACAGATGCATGTCTGTTGTTTTGCTCTTGCTAATGCATTAGCCCACAACATTTTATCCCCTAATGTGTTTGATTTTTTCCTTTGGTGACAATTTCTGTTGCAAAATTGTAGTCCTTGCTACAGATTTTACTTTTGCCTCCCAAAATCTTTGATGAACACTTCATGTGAAAATTTACAGTTCTTGATTTTAAGACAGCTATTCTATAAAATATCATATTATTTAAAATCTGTTTCTTAAGAAATCAGTAACATTTTAATCAAATTTAATGGGAAAAAAAAATGATCGCATTCCACTGTAAACTGTCACCTTAATTTTTTTCATATTCATACATAATCCACCTTCTAAAGATGTGCCAATTATAGATTTCTTGTTTTAAAGGTAAATTCCTTGTTTCAACATGAAGAATTTTGAGATATTTCTAAGTATTTACTATTTGTGAATTGTCCTCTATGTCAGAATATTTCTTGTCCTTGACTGTGCGCTTGAGTTTTTTAAAAGGCAGAAAAATTAATTAGTATTATGGTGTAATTGTTGACAATTGTTATGCATATGGGCAGGGATTTGTATAAATATTCCATATTATGCAACATTTAAGAGATGAATTCATTGCCTGACTCCTCAGGGAATGTAAATGAAAAAAGGTATGAATTAAAAATTAATTTATTAGGAAGACTTTGGTGAACTATTTAGGTATATATGGTATTGTTCTTTGATAGCTCTATCTTGTACTCACTGTGGCATATGTAATTAGTCTTGATTCTGGTTTCGATTCAGGCACTACAGAATACTACTCCACTTTGCTCGCCATTCTCAAATTTCCAGAAGGAAAAGGGAACAGTGCAAAAGTAACTGGTAGGAAGGGGATGTTGCTGTCCTTGCCCAACACAGAAGCTGGCTGCAACAAAAACATGAACTACAGGAAAGAGAAGCTGAAGACTTCTTCTGGGTTAGTGTCTCTAAAATCAGGCACAAGTCTTATGTGTTTTCTGCAAGTAAATGAAGCTGAAATTCCCACTTAACTCGTCTACACAGAGGACTCTTGTACCTTTTGACAACACAGTATTACTTTCATCTTTGTTGTTGCTGTGTGTCTGGCCTTTTTGATCTTTTTTTTTCCCCCTTCCCTGTAAAGCTGTCCTCTCTTGACTTCACAAAAGTCAAAGAAATCAACAGAAGGCTTTCAGATTTAATTTGAAACATTTCTCATTTTGAGTTTCATTGGTCAAAACCTCTGATCTGATTTTCTCATCCCCTAAGACTGTTCACAGTCTCAAAGGAAAACAGATCTCAGGCCACAGGAGTACATCTATAAATCTTCAAAATCCTGTATCTAAGGCTGTTTCATCTGTTGTAAACCTGCAGCTTTGCACAGGTGAGTGATCATCTCTGCCCTAATAAAGTTGGTAATGTAGTTTGAAGTGAAATTTCCTTCCTCCCTTTTTGGAAGGAGCAATGCTGCTTGAAAATGAAATACAGGCCATTTGTTTGACTGCTACTGCATTATATTATAGTCAGCCTTCCTCTAGCCATATAAAGATCAAAATGTGAAATAGTGATTTCTTTTCCCTTGGTAATTGCACAAGAAAATGGCAAGCCTAATTTTTTAATTTTTTTTTTACATGATTTTAGTAAGCAGATTCTTCCTGATAAATAACTTTTCTGACAAAATCAAATTTTACTATTGCATTTCATATGGGTCTTAAGGAGATGGTTCCATAAACTGAAGAGTAACTACATATTTAATGTCTCAGTTAAAGTTGCTATTGCACAACACAGACCCTTATAAATAAACTGGTTTTCACGGAACAGTAGTTGACTGTATAATGAAATCATGAAAACAGCTACATCTACCAAAACTACCTTTAATGCATTTGTTAACTAGCAAGTTTTCACCGCTGTTTTGCCAAGAAAACTTCAAAGAACAGGGTTTAGAAATAACAATCTTTTTTCTAGCACATGTAGAGTCACTGAAGTGCAGCAGGAATTAAACCCACTAATCAACATCTTTGGTTAGTGCAAACCACTGGTAAGCTGCAGTCTACAAGTGGCTATTCTCCAGCCACTCTGCACTTCCCTACAAAGATCTCTGTAAGAAAATGTTCTGAATCTCTTTTCTTCTGGATGTACTAATGAAATTTATTTGTAATGTGTCTCAGGGAAGATTACCATGCTGTATAAATTCAATAAACTCTATTGACATAGATGGAGTTTTTTGTTTATACAAACTGACATTCCAGCTCTATATACATGCAAAGGTTGGACTCTATGACCTTGGAGGTCTTTTCCAACTTTAATGATTCTATTATGCTATGCTGTATTGCTTTCTATTTTCACATGATTGACATTCATTATTTTACTTCCTGAGCTACAAGACAATATTCAAATCTCTTGAAAGAATTCAGCAAGCCTTTTTTTCCTTTATTGTTTGCTTCTTGAATTTTCTTGCAACAATTTCAGCCATGGACTTTTAAAAATATTTATTTCAGATAGGCTATTGCCTGAATGATCCAAGCAGCAGATTTTCTCCCTTCCCTGTGTTTCCATCCTAACAGAAAAGCTATTAAAGAAGGCAGAAATCTGATTGCAGTCTCTGTTTTCAAGTATTGTGGAAATTGGTAAACACATGATATTTCTTTCTGTGATGGTGGGGAAAAATATTAAAGTGTATATAAAGTGAATTAAGTTTTAGTGGTTTTTTGGTTTTTTTTAATTTCAAGGAAGAGATTCATGCATGCACTCTGTGTGAGAGAAAGAAAACATTTATTGACCTTTCAGTTCCTCCCTCTTGTTATTTCATTTTCTCCAGTCTATTTACTTACTTTCACCATCCCTCTCCAAAATACTTAAAGATTCAGCTACCTTCTCAAGTCTCCTCTTATGGTATTTTTTGTTTAGATGAACCAAGCAGAATGCTGAAACAATACCCTACCTCTGTTGGTGCCCAAACACAGCCAATGAACATCATTCAAATATCAGACAAAGAGTGAAGTTTAAATATAAAGTTTGATAAATAATAAACCTGGATAAATATTAAGGTTAATTGTGGGTAGCCTGTGATTTTAGAAAATAACCTAAATGACCTGAGTGTATGATTTGTTCACTGAATTTGTTGCTCAGCACCAATTATAAAGGCACTCAGATGACCTCTCTTGCTGTAGCCTGAATACTTGTTTGTGAGATACGCAGTTATTCCAACAGCACTGAATGCATAGTTTTGCTTCAAGGGCCATATAACACATTCAATATGCACTCTTAAAATGTATTAATATTAATCATACTTATATTGCCAGAAAAGGAGGCTCATCTCATTTTTAAGGATCCTTCAATATATCCTAGAATATGTATTCAGAGTTGGTCTACTTATATGATAGGGATGCCTGAACACATGCAGCCAGGTTTCTGAATACTGTATCATGTGATAAATATTTCAGATCTGAAGAAAATTAATAAGGCAGCTGAAAAAAAGTGAAATCCAATATAGGGAAACATTTCCTTCCCTGGAGGAGTTTTGACCAATAGAGCTCTGTGCAATTTCTTACAAAACATGAATATATCAGGTTCTTTTAAGGCAGTTTTGCAGAAAGCATTCAACTGTGTGCAATGTGCAGCTGTTGTGGATATTTTGAAATCATCATATTTTGCTTGCCTTTTCTAAATAGATTTCATAATTTTCCACATTTAAGGAAACTTCACAAGACATTGCAAGGGATATAATTTCTGGCTGGATTTTAAATGGTCATGCTAAATGATATTTACAATTTCATAACCTAGTTTTGAACAGCTGTTCACCCAAAGAGAAATACAATAAGAAGCTGTGCGGTTCAGGTATAATAAAGACAAGTCATAGGTCTTTGGTTCAATCACCTTGAAATCCAGTCCATGTATTCAGCTTCATGTTGCAGATTTCAGGACAGGCTATGGAATTTAAGAACCCAGTTACTCAAATATGATTTATCTAAAATGTTTTAATATGACCTTTCCTTGAGAAATTTACAAGTCACGGATGCAAACATCTGTAAGTATTTCTATATTTCAGTAGCTGTACTGTTTTTGATTCAAGTCAGTATTAAAAAGTATTTAATACACTCATATTTCATTGTAGTCTTGCAAATTCATATATACAAATGAAATTGATTTTGTAAATCATTTAACACATTTGTGTCTTTCCTGCACAAATATGTAGAATAGTACTAGTGACTTTTTCATATGAATATATGTTTAAACTTTATTCATCTTCTGTTTGGAATTGAATACTCTTAAAACTTCTTCCTTTGAGAGAAGTTAGCAAAGACACTCAGAAGCCCCCTAAAAAAGCTGTGGTAAGAATTTGTAAATTAATGGCTTCTATAATTTCTCCTAATTTTATTAATTATTGGCTTTCTCAAAAGGTATTTCAGCATTCCTTGGATAGACCCCTTACTCACAGTTATACTGTATTTTAAAGAGGTTTTTGTTTTTCCTGTATGAGCAGCTTTAAGTATTGGAGGTTCTCTACCTTTCAGGTGCAGAATAGCCTAGAGAGTATGTGGACGGGGCAAATTCTTTGGGTGGATGCCTGTCTTTAGGTTTCTGTAGTTGTTTTGCTATAATGAGGCTGGGAGCTGAAGGAACTGTAGTAATGAATCATCCTCACCAGCACAGGAACCTGGATAGGTGGGATGAATCACCCCCTGGAGATCATCTCTTCTCATTAGATGAGGGCTAGAGGAGAGTTGACAGCATGGACCAGACAGTCAACTCTCAGAATGTTAATGCTAAATGACAAATTTAAGCATAATAGTTTTACATTTTAAATAAGTGCTCAAAATCTTTTTTATTTTTTCTGCTATTGGATTCCTGCAAAATGGTATTTCTTTCAACAGTATGCATTTACTACATAGTAAATACTCTTCATTACCTCAGAATTACTCTACTTAAAATTAAAAAATAGTTATTGCTGTCAGAAAGTTTCATTTTGTATTAATGTGTGAAATATTCACATATGAAGTCATAACTTATCTGACCTGAAATCAGCAATTAACTGAGAGGTTCAGGCTCCAGCTGTTGCTAAATGGAAGAGAAAGGCACCTAACAGAGGCAGTTCATTCCAACACAAGCTCAGCAAAGTTTTTTCACACACCCAATATTTGAATGAGTTGAAACTGCATGTTCTGAGCACCCCCCTCTATCACAGTAAATCAGGTCAGCAAGACTCTCTCTCTTACCTGCAGGTCATTAAAGGTACCTACAATAAGTAAGGTGCTTCAAATAATTATTTTAAACTAAACACGTAACACTCTGATGTAGTGTTAGAGATAAGACCAGTTTAAAACTAAATTCAATAATAATAATAATAATAATAATTATTATTATTATTACTATGTCAATAATAAAAATAGTAGTGAAAGGAGAGGAAAAGAGAAGAATTGAACCCGAGAAGAATAAGCGATGCACAATCCAATTGTTTGCTGACCACAGGCCTACATAGAATCTTACCAGACTGATAAAATCCTTCCATCATGCAAAGACTTGTTGAATCAGACTTGCACACTTAGCAGATATATCCTGGAAGGGTGATTCAGGTGAATGTAACACCTTACACTCGATATTATACTGATCAAATATTCTCTCTGTTAA
>JAYRBT010000114.1:66826510-66839455 GCA_036023395.1 Myiotriccus ornatus | reverse complement strand
ATATCCTGGAAGGGTGATTCAGGTGAATGTAACACCTTACACTCGATATTATACTGATCAAATATTCTCTCTGTTAACTGCATAGTCAACTCCTTAAAGCATTGCTCTAACAAGTGGATAACAAACTAAAACTCCCTATTAGAAAACAGTGGGTGTAAGAGTATTCCTGAATGTATTTGTGTCTGGCTACAGGATACTGATCTTTTTGGGATTTCAAGTATTGAATCCATCTAAGTTTCCCTGAGATCACACAGCTTTTGATCTTGGGCTTAGTATGCAATGCCTCTTATATATATGGTTCACTGACTCTTAAATGGACAGTGCATGATAAACCCTTCAGGCAACAAACAGAACAAACTTTAAACTGTTTCAAAACATCCTAATAACCACATCTTATACAAAGTCTTGCTTCCTGCAGTAAAAAAAAAAAACAAAACCACAAATTTTTAATAATTAGTCCAACATTGACTTTAGCAGATATGTCCTAAATTCTTATAGGGTTTAACATATTCCCTTTACATGTGCTAATAGGATATAAGTTAGGACCTATGCAGGCATAAATTAGTTCTTAATTTACATGAATTTTGACTCTTAAAAACTAAAACCACTAGAGAAGTGATTCATAAATTAGCAGAGTACCACTAAAGGCATTAGAAAGATATTGAGTTACATCACTCCAAACTTTGGCTTTGATTGTTTGAAAAAATTATTGTTACAGTAATCCATACATAATGGGAATTTGAGTCAGCTGTTTAGCATGTTGTTGACAATTCCAAGCATCTAGTCTTAGTAAATATGTGATTTTTCTTCATGCTTTTAGAGAAAGGAGACAAAAGTATTGTCTATTACAACAAGAAAGAAGCTGGCTAGAGAGCACAGTTGTGGTACAAAATTCAGTGCTCATCATGTATTTCAGCAACTTAATGCACTTCTTTTACTGATTTAATTGTTTCAAATTCAACCTATTTTAGCTAATTCTCCAAGATTTAGACTACAAAAGTGCAAAAACTGATCAATTTAAGGAATGTTAAATTTGCAAATGGATGCATTTTATGCCTCTTTAATGGCTTTAAACCCTTCATTTTCTTTTCAGATATAAATATTCTATAATGGGAATAGAAGAGTATAAAGTAAACTCAAATTCACTAACTCAAACTTTTTATGAGTAGCACTTTCTTTTAATGGTACATTTAGCTAATACTGAATTACAGGGCAGTTCCAGCAGAAGTACATGACGTCTGCATTAATATCAGATTAATCTTTTATGATCAATGTTATTGTCATGAAATCTGGACAAATTCTTTAAGTGAGTCACATAAAATAAAGTGTCTTTTCTTTATGTTAATTTTAAATCCTGTTTGGGTATTAATTACTCATTTTCTTAGATTCAGGAGATCCATTTGTTTCCATTCAGCTTCACTCCTTGAAGAAGGACTTGAACTGCAGCGTACTCTGATGATGGGGAATACACTGTATGGTGTTCAGCAAAATCAGAAGTTATCTCTTATAAACCATAATTACAGCAAGTGAAACACAGTAAAAATTATAAGGGATACTTTTCAAAACTGGAAATCAGTTTTCACTATGTACCCCTCAAAAATCAACACCTAATACCCAAAGACAGTTAACTGATGTTCCAGTCTTTTTATTGATATTACTTGGCTTGTTCTGAGGTCTTGGAGCACATAGAAAGACTACTTTACTATGGCAACAACTGCAGAACACATCACTTTATCTACTTACGCATATCTTGGGGAATGGGTCTACATATCAGAGGGGCAGAGGTAACCTCTAAAGAGCTATGAAGCTGACCATCTCTCTGAAAATGCCTAGCATGCTTTTCATATTGCCATCTCACAGAAATCAGGTAACACAAATCACTAAAATACAGTGAAAAATAATAAAAATAATAAAATAAAATAATAATAAATTAAAAAAAACCAAAACAATAAAAAATAATTGTAATATCATCCACTAGCTTTGAGTCACAGATCAACCACAGATCATACAGAGCTGTTCCAAGGAACAAGAAATTTCCATTGTTCTACAAATCACACAGTCCTGTAAATTCGTTGAATATGATAACCTCTTGTCTCTGAAAGATAAGGCTAACTAATATGACTTGCAGCCAAAGCAATTTTGATGTTCTTAATTTGTTTTATTAACTTGTTAGGATTGTTATTACAACATACATATTACGGCCAGAGGACATGTACTGAATTCCACGTCAGTCATCAAGGTATGAGGATGTGATTCCACATTGGAATGAAAATGAAAAGTATTTGTTGCTATTGCTGGGCCCTTGGTCTGAGATTTTCCTTTCTTTCCTTTTTAAAAAAGGAATCATACCTAAATGGGTAACTTCAAAAGTAAATTTACCTTTCTTCATAGGAGAAAGCTTTCAGATCACAGCTTCTAATTAGAGGAGGCCTTTTTTCTTTCAGTGGAAGTAGCAGCCTGGGCCTTGGCTCATCTCCATTGAAATTGTTACTATGCTTCAAGGTATATTTGAGGTTAGATGCCCCTAATTCAAGAGTAATTAAACATAGGTTTAACTCAGGTCAATACTCACATCATTAGGCATGGAACTTGTGAAAAAAGAGAGTCCAAGAACAAATCCTTCTGAGGAAAGTTTCAGCTGCAAAGTGTTTCAACACTGACTTATTTCAATAAAATTGAAATATTGTTAAGGTGTTTCAGCCAAATATAATTAATATGTAATATCTGTATTTGATTTTCATCAAAGTGGATATATAATAACAGATCGTAATGCCAGGGTATACCAAGTCTTACAGAGAGGAAAGGGTAATGAGTACATCCCCGTAACACAGATGCAGTCTTTGATAAATACATATAAATCTTATTGTCTTAATGAAATTATGATATTCCATTCTTTAGGCTATGCTGAAATAACTTTACTTTTTCTCTTACCAAACTAAAGACACACGTGTCTAAGGATTCCCCTTTTGATAGAATATAAATTACAATGGATGCAAAATCATCTCTGTAAAGTACAGTAATATATTTCTAGCATAGCTGAGCAATCTATTTCATTAGATTGTTTTAAGGATACATTTAAACCTGAGTTATATGAATTAGAATGATATCACTTCACACTTTCCCAGGTCCACCTAATTGAACTCTTCTTGTGGGAGAAAATTATATATATTTGGTTCATTTATCCAACAGAAGTTTCTTGGACACCTCTATTACTTCAAAATAACTTCCAGGAATACTGAAATGCCCCAAAGGTTGCTGACATTGCAGCAAGAAAAGACTAAGTCTTTTCTTGGAGGAATAGTAACTTCATCACAGATTATAGCTTAAACTCAATTTTCCAAAACATGGTAGTTTATAGAATTATAGTAGGTGCTATAACATTTGCTGTTGATTCATGCTCAGCCTGAAGCAGAATGTGTGCTGCCTTACAGGAGAAAATTATGTCTCCTTGAATGAGAAGGGTATATAACAACCGTAAAGGCAGACACAAGTAGTTTGATTTAAAAAATAAAAAAAAAAAAAAAGTTTGCTCTTAATATTCTGCAGATCATGAAGCTACAGAACTACTCTTAATATTCAGTTTAATATTCTATGGTACCTTCGTCCAGAGCAGTAACATCACCATCCTATTTGCTGCAGCATGTATGCAAACAGCAAATACTGGATTACGTGCTGGTCTCCTACACACCAATATCATTCCAGAATAACAGTTCAAATCACTGAAGCAATTGCCCTGGAATTAATCAGGTTGTGAGGGCTGATAATGCCATGGTCTTTCTCAGCACCCTTTCAGCTTGAGTTACTGATTTTGTACAGGGAAAGAGGACACAAAAGGGAATCATGAACCTACTGTAAAACCTTAAATAAGCCTGAAGAGTGGCTAAGGTTGTAATAACTGTATCAAGTACACAGACCGGAAAGTCTTTAGAAAGCTGTCAATGTTTTTCTGTATGCATTCTTTCTATATGAGAAATAATGTGGTATGGAAATGTTCAAGCTTCTTTCAATCATCTCATCTTCTTTTAAGGATGAGAAATTAAGGGTCTAAGATAAACATCAGGCAACTTCTAAAACAGATAATATGAATCTCATCCTAAGATTTAAGTTAAAATATGAATGTCTGAAAGAACTAAGACTGACTGTAGGAATTTTCCTAAGTTTAACAGTCAGGGAAGGATTAATTCTGTGCTAGTGTTAAGAAATCTCCTCAGATGTTCCAGGGTATCAGAGGCATGCCAAAGGGCTGACAGATGAGACCTGGGACCTATGAAAGGCTCATGCTGCTGTAAAGAATCAGCTGAAATGGAAGGAAAATATCCCAGGGTACCTAAACTGCTATTAATTTCTTATATATAGACAACTGAAACCTTATCTTTTTTAAGCAAGTTTTAGACATTTGATATTTTTAAGCAGAGGTAACCTTGGTTTGATTTTTGACACGGTAATGTTCAAAGAAGGTTTGGCTCTACTGAAATCACCCTATTCCTATGACAAGATAATATTCTTGGGTAATTACTTCTAAGGCATAAAAGAAGGTGATATTAGAATGTTAAAGGCTAAAATTCACTTTGCATATTAGACTCAAAGATATTTAAGAAAGGCTCAGTTTTTTCTAAAATACCGTATTTTCTTTGTTTCCAATTTTACATAGGAGCTTTATAAATATAAGCTGTCTGACAGCTTGGACAGAAGTCAGCAAGGAATGATTCAGACATCTCAGTGTCATAAACTCTAATGCCTACAGTGATTCTAAACTCAGTTCCCTAGTCTGAATTTAACCTTTTGAGTTTGAGCTTTTTTAGGTCTCGTCTAGGTTGTGAAGCAAAATTACTCTATGTACATAGCCTATTTGAACAAAACATTCTTGTTTTCACCTTTAAGTATGGATTTGAATAATGCATGACATAAAATTGTAGGATGGACAATTTAAATTGGGTGAGCACTGAATACCATCTTACACTGAATATCCTGACTTGTGTATGCTTGATTACTCAGACTCAATGTTGCATTAATGTTTCTTTATTTCTATTTAACATTAAAGAGTATTTCCTCCAAATCCTGTAATGGTGTCTTTATAGCCAAAGTAAAGCGGGTAAATATTGGTTAGTATATTACTACAAATATTTTTAAATTAATTGGAAATATGTACTAGTTAAATTAGGTATACTGAGAATAGCTATCAGAGCAGTAGGTGCATCTCTGTATGCTCAAATTATGTCTTTGGGCTGAAAGTCTGATGCAGAAAGCTTAGATTGAAAAAACCCAGTAATTAATATGATCAAGGTAAATTAGCAATAAGAAATCTGAACATTTCCCATTTCTCCCCATATGCATGGGAGGCTCATGTTTCTTGTACTCAAAATCTTTTTTCGTGTAAACTCTTAGGGAAAACTTAGAACATTCTTTGAATATCTGTAAGCCTTTATAGTCTAGGTTCAAGGTCTATTTTAGGACTCTTTCGAGACTCTTCAGTGTTGAGAATAAGAACTACAGATTTTCTTTAAAATTTTCTTTTTTTTACATTTGTTGTAGTATCTTTGCAGTTAGGGATTGCAATACAAAACCTTCTCTAAAGAATTAAAAGAAGTAATAAAGAAATAGGTGGATTTTTCTATCCATAAAGGCAGAAATATAGGTAGCTGAACATGTTCTAATCATCCTTTTGTTTTCCAGTACTTAGAGTGACTACAAAGAGAATGGAGGCTCTCTCTTCACAAGGAGCCACATGGAGAAGACAAGGAGCAATGGATACAAGTTCCACATGGAGACGTTCCATCTAGATATAAGAAATAAATTTTTTACAGTAGGAATAATCATTCACTTGAAAAGCCTACTCAGGGACTTAGTAGTGTCCTCATCACTAGAACCTTTCAAGATTTACCTGGACAGTGCACCAGATGACCTCATCTGGCTCCCTTTCCCATGAAAGCTTGGACAAGCTGAACTTTTGAGGTCCCTTCCAATGTGGGCTGTTCTCTGATTCTGTAAATAGACATATTCAGAAAGAATTTTGAAACAAGAAAAATTAATTTTGACAGGAAAACTAGTAGGTAAACACTTACAAAGTCCTGTGGAGAAGGAGATTGTGTCTTGTGCGAACATTAAAATGTATTGGTTTATCTAGCCTAGAATGGGGTCTAACTGAGCTATAACTGCTGTTTTTAGACAGAGTGTAAATACTGGAACAGTGACACTTAAGCAAACAGATAACTGTGGTGTAAAAGCAAATTAACATAGACAACCCTGGATACATTTAAGCTAAAAGTTTTAAGAGGGCTTTTAACTGTAGAAAGTTCAATAGCAACCAGAAGAGTAGGTACATTTATGGGTGAACATTAACAGCAGTAAAAGATACCTTTACAGGTATAGTGAGAACAGCTATTTTTAGAGATCAGGCAAAAACAAGTGGCATAACTTGATCCTCGTAACTGTGAAAGTAAATAAGACAATCAAACCCTCAAAATTCCAACATAAAATTTGATTTGACCCCTTCCAGCTTACAATTTCTGAAAACAATTTCCAGGAAGCAGCATGCTCCATTTTTTAATTTTTTTCCCTCCCATAGCACTTCTTATTTTTACTTCCTGAAGGTCATCACAAGGCAATGTTTGGTGCCCTGAAATGGAGGAAAGTGTCCATTGGGCTCATCACATAGTAACAGGGTGCATTTCCTTACCTGCAGCACTGCTCCATGACCATTCACTTTCTCGATAGAGGCTGAATGGCGTGTAAACATCCTCAGGGCTGGAACTTCTCAGAGACATCTGGGGAGTGGAATGGTGAAACCCAGGTTATACAATGGAGCAACTACAGTGAAGGAAATCTGGGAAGGGCCAATGCTTCTTCCCCCACGAATTGCCCTGTTCTCTTCCTCAGAAAAAACGATACTTTTTCTTTAATAAGAGCTGGTGACATCAAGTTACTACAGCCTGGTATAATCTTGTGAGTATTTTATACCCTGGAAGTCAAAAAAAGAAAAAGCCCTCAAGCATAGAAGGGTCTTGGTGCCAGAAAAAGTAATTAAAAAAATCTCAGGATATGATGAGTTTCCCATTTTAAAATGCCAAAAAGCAGTGCAGGTAGTTTGAATGTTAATCTGCAGATAAAAGATGCTTTCTTTATATTCCCAATGATGGAAGTTTTGACCTTCCACTCATTATTCCATATTTGCAGATAGTGGAGAACAGAGCCTCCAGGGCTAGTAGGGTGAGAGAATAGAGGCATTCAAGGGAAAGCACATCATTCATAGTGCGTGATGGGCAAAGAAAATGCTCCCTTATACTGAAGTTGCATTTCAATAGCATCACAGTCTTTATGTACCAAATACAGTATTCTTGTGTTTCCATTACAAACTTGAATTTAAGCCTTGTTTCTGCAGAAATGACAACTCCAAATATTATCAGGGAAAGAAAAAGAAAGTGATTTTAACCTAAATTCTGTCTGCACAAAGTTCTTTTCATTACAAGCCCAGAAGCCAAACACAACATACGTCTACAACATTTGATTAAGATCCACTGAGTATTAAGTATAAACTTACGCACATAAGTTTTCTCCTGCAGTGCTGTTTCTAAGATATTGAATGCTGATCTTTTTGTTTGTCTCTTTTCCCGAAGACATTTCTGTCTCTCAGGTATCCTGTACTGAAATGTGAGTTCTTTTTTATGTAAAAAACCCTATATCTACCATAAGGAACTCTGCTGACATAACTTGCTGCAATATCTTAGAAAGAAAAATTCGCTGAAGAAGAATAGTGTACAGGTAACCTAGAGGATTAGGAGTCACACAGTCAGTCAACATGTAAAGCCCTTCCAGATGAAAACTGGTGGAGGTATGAGTAAGGTAGTTAAGACTACTGACAGATTCACAGAGATGAGCTGGTAAGATGAGCATGGAAAGAGATGTGAATTCTGAACCACTACAAAACTCTGTCTTTTAAAATATTTTTTTATTATTTTGTAGTTCAGAAGAAAAATGTCAAATTATATTTGTAATCCATAAAAAGTGAAATTTTGTGCTTAGGGAAATTGTAAATATAGAAAGACATATCACAAGTAGATATTTTAGTAGTTAGAGGTGGGACAGCTGGGGAAATTTTTTGGTTTTCATCAGCTTATATCTGTTTCCAGATCTAATACCTCTCTGTGGAGCCAGTGGGAGGTACTTCAGCAAGATACGATAACAGCTATTTTTCATTAATATTTAAGGATCTACTGCATCATTTCTTTTTTGTACTGAGGCACCAACATATGTGCAATAGGAGGATTTAACAGAAGCTAGATCAGGCTACCTAATCTTTACCATATGCATATATGTGCATGCCATATGCACATTTAAAGTCCATTTGCATAGGGTTTGTGTCAGGTTTTTCCCTTCAGTTTTGAAGTCATAAATTAGAATGTAGTCATTAATTATATCCATTCTAAACAGCCAGCAGTCTTTCCTTACCATCAGTCAATATGAATGAGAGGTGACAAGTATATACAAGTCGCTACTGCTTGTGCAAATTTTGGATTCAAATTACAAAAGGCTGAATTCTCAACATTCTCAAAAAAATGCTGAAAAAGAGGTCTTTTTACATATAATACTGGTAATAGAGGTTTGGGGATTATTTTTCCAGGACAAGGAGTAATGGTTTTATAAGAAAAGAGGGTAGATTTAGCCAAGATATAGGGAGTAAATTTTTTACAATGAGGGTGGTAAAACACTGCCACAGCCTACACAGAGAGACCGTGAATGCCCCACCCCTGGAAACATTCAAGGTCAGATTGGACAGGGCTTTGAGCAACCTTTCCTAGTTGAGGATGTTCCTGCTTATTGCAGGGGTATTGGGCTAATTGACTTTTGAAGGTCCCTTCCAGACCAAACCATTCAATGCTTCTACGATTATTCCTTGTTGCAGCTTTATTTTTAACTCAAGCATGGGAAAGAACAAGTGCTATTTTCCTAGAAGGGCTTTATAAAAGGAGTGATGCAATCCAGAAAACCCCAGATTTGTTGTGAGGGAAAATCATAAACTACTAAGATTTCTTACTTTGGAAAAAACTGCACAGTGCTGTGGGGAATTGGGGTTCCCTCACAAACATCAGCACTGTTTGCAATTTACACGATAATAGCTGTCTAAAGATTTGTAAATTATTGGGGAAAGATTCCTATCTCCCGTGTTTTTTAAAATGAGACAAATATCAGTTTTAGTTAGAGATGATAATACAGATTGCCAAAATTCCACCTAACATTTATTTGTAAAGGTTAATCCAACTGTCACAAAACTCTTAGTCAGAGATATCTTGTAGAAAGTAATTTTCAGAGGTCATGTTTAACAAAACTTTTATTTCCATCACAACACCCACTATAAACTAAGTTCATTCTCTTACTGATACTTTGAAAAAACTCCTCTGGATGTGGAATAAAACAATGAATAATAAAATTAAAAGTTCTGTAAGCATCCCAGAGTTTCTGTTGTCCTAGTCATTAAAACAGTCATCTGTCTCTACCTGATTAAAGCAGCTGCTTCTGCACTCTAGGTGACTTTTGGCTTGTGAAACACCTGTAAACAAATCTGTCAGATGCTGACACTGATTCAGAGAGGTTACAGAGCTCCACATTTTTAAGTTAACTGGGGCTTAAATGGTTCTATCTACATACCCAACAGGGCATCTTAGGTCCACAGCCATAAAGTCATTGCACTTGCAGAGATGGAGATCAGCCAAGACACAGACAAGCTTTGACTGCATGACTCAGCACATGGATGTGATGCTCCTTGCAAATGTCCTCTTCAGTCTTCCTTTTCCTCATCAGTCATGGAAGACAATCTTACAAGGACTGTTTGCACAGTGATATCTCTCCGTGTAAAAGTACTTGATACTGGCTTATTATGAATTCGACCCTCACAACCTAAACCCCAAATCCAGGCTGTTTTTGTCCAGATGACAAAATTCCACAAGGATGGGTATATT
This sequence comes from Myiotriccus ornatus, assembly GCA_036023395.1. Taxonomy (NCBI): domain Eukaryota; kingdom Metazoa; phylum Chordata; class Aves; order Passeriformes; family Tyrannidae; genus Myiotriccus; species Myiotriccus ornatus. The sequence continues at coordinate 66,829,502 of JAYRBT010000114.1, read as the reverse complement.
TATTTTTTCTCCAGCTCGGCAGGAACTTGCAGTAAGTGAGCAACTCTATTTGATGACCAACAAATTTAATACCTATGAAACCTCTTCACTGAAATGGTTATACAAAAAAAAACCAACAAACCCCACTAATAACTCCTCCCCAAAAACCCAACACAACCAACAACTATAATCAAGGACATTTCATTCTTTTAAGTCTGGTATATTTTTTATATATTTTTTATTCTTGCTGTGCTCTTTAAAGCTTTTGTAACCATTCCTGTGGCTGTAGATACACTAGAAATCTCAAAGGTTAATTAACCTAGTTCTTATCAGCAATTACAGTAATGGCCAGCTAGCCAAAATACTAATCTCCCAATGTGCAGCTTAAGCTTTGTATCTGAAATCAATCATATTTGCAAGCAGGCTGCAATGTTATACATACTGTAGACTAGTGTTAAATACCATCCCATATCTAGTTTTTGAACTTGAGTCCCAGGACTCACTCTGTCATGTTCAGTAGAATTTTACTCTACAAAGAGCCCCACAGATTTCCCCAGAATATATGGTGTAGATATGCATGTATCATCTGAAATAACTCTGTCTTTGGGCTCTATAGAATCACTCTCAACACAAGCATTACAGTATTTTTAGTGTTAACCATATGGCCTGTTCAGTGCTTCCTCAAAGGACGTGCAACTTGTTATTGCTCTATTAAAGATGACTTTAATTTAGATTTCATGCAAAAGGAGGACAGTCAATCTAATGTTAATACTTGTGTTCAAGCTGTATACCTCACGTTAACACTATATTGCTCCTTTTCACTTTATTATTTCATACAGAACAGTGTCCAAAGCTGTAGAAGCATAAGTCTACTTCTATTTTCACTGCAGGATTTAGCTTCTTCACAGTAGGATAAAAGCCATTAGACTCGATAAACTGTATCCATGTCTGCAACACTGTGAATTGTGTTTGCATTTTGTTGTGCCTTTCATTTGTCAACAATAAAGAGAAAAAAATGCAATGACTGTTTGTTGAAAATCTGTTCTAGTTTGCTTTAACTTCCTTTCTAAATAGGTGTGTTTACAGGAGAAATCTCCACTCTGAGGTACATAGAGTGGAAAAATCCCAGAGGTACATTTTGGATTCTGAAGGGAATCAGGAAACTGCACGTACTCCAAGCAATGCTTCTGAAGCTCTCATATTGAGAGAAATCACAGGGCTTGCTGAATCTCACAGCAAAAACCTGCTGTCTCAGCAACAATTACTGTGGATGTGCTCACAAACTGACACCAGTGATAATGTCACTGTGCAGCTGGGATCTTAAATGGAACCTGCTGCTCCACACCAGCTTATTCAAGCAGATTCGTGGGTGGGGAAAAAACAGGCAGAGGGGTAGAGAGGATGTAACTACATTTGTGTGTGTGTATCACGTATATATATAAAAATGCAGTCATGCATTTAGAAATGGAAAGTATAAAAAGGTGAAGAGGGTGAAAGAACACCACCTGCCACTCTGCAGGGGATTCAGGGCATCAGGAAAGCAGCGCAATGCTAGCAGGTGAGCAGGGCAGCAGGAGCCTGGTAGCTGGCAGCCAACATGTGGCCAGGCTAGCAGGCAGCAAACACCTGGACGCTTCTTTGTGAACCAGCCAGCAGGAGCCTGGTGCAGAGCAGAGAGCAGGTGGATGGGGCGGCAGCCAGGCTGGGTACCTGGCAGCTGCTTGGGGTCAGCTTGTCGGAGAGCTCACTACACAGAGCCATAAAAAGGGCTGTTTGCTTTGTCTCTGTTGTCTTATGGTTGTTCACATATTTTAAGAGGAAAGAAGAAACCCAGCTTCTCCAAAGTGCCCTTAGTGGGGAAGAAGAAGGCTGTGCCACAATTCAGGAAATTTTCCAGTAGTCATTTCAGTAATTTTCTAAGACTATCTCAGTTTCAGCACCTCTTGAGCAATACTGGAATGAAATTCTCTTACTCACATTGGTCAGTCATTAAATGGCTCTCGTTTTAAATATCATGGTCCATATTTAGATCTCCAAGCAAGGAACGCGAGCACATTAACCAGTGTAAAACAAGCCACAGCAGTAATAACACTGCAAATACCTTCCAGTGAGCACTACAGCAATGAGATAATTTTTCTAATCTCCAGAGGAAAAAATAGACATTATGGAAGAGCTGATGGTGTTCATTACAGCTCTGCGTACTTCAAGGCACTACACTGACTGTCACTATCTAGAAACTGGCTTTGTATGTCCATCCTGTTCCTGATGAGCCCTGCAGAGCATGGCAGTCAAAGAATAACAAGAGCTATTGCTGCAATGTCAAAGCCCCGGTTGTGAAGGGGACTAGCTTGGAACCAGGGTGCAAATTGATGAGCTTTTAAGACTTGAAGTTGCACAGCTCATTAAACTCTTTTAATGAAAATTATATTTTTTCTATGCATTTTACAGACTTCATTCTTTCCCTGAAGAGTTTACCATAGAGCTGACCTATTCAATTAAAAAATCTTTCACCAGTTTGAGTCATCTGGGATAAAACTATATATATATGAAATTAAATCAGAACCCTTCCTTTGGAGAGAACAGAAAAAACCTCTGTACTGATCAGAATGTGGTTTTGTGGTTTTATTCTTTCTTTCTTTCTTTTTCATTGCTAATACATCACTCTCTATAGAGTGCATTTGCAGCAGGGGAGTAACCTCTTCCCTCCCTGGCAATGCAATGACATGCTGCAGGGTATAGCACGGTCCTAGGGTGTATAAGCAGACGGATATTATGTAGGAAAAAGGAAGTGGTATTACCTCTGACCACTACATTGATGGAATTGCACAGATAAATAGAGTGTTCATATTTTAAATAAAGGGTTTGTAAATAAATTGCTAACAAAAACAAACAAACAAACAAAAAAGAGTAAAATTTTGTGAATATAACCGAGTACAATGTTTTAATGGAAACATTAAAGAGGAAGAAAACTGAGGGCAAATCACAGTTTAAAACAAAACAAAACAAAACAAAA
>JAYRBT010000114.1:66814458-66826410 GCA_036023395.1 Myiotriccus ornatus | reverse complement strand
ACAAAAACTAGCTACACTGAAAGAAAAGTGTTAACAATTACATTGCTAATGGTCTTTGTTCCAGAAACAACTGCTGAAATGCTAAAATAATGCATTCCTGTTAGAGTTAGATTGTTTAAATAACACTACAAAAATAGCTTGTTCAATAGGTAGCACATTATAAGAAGACTAAAATATACAACTTGGAGGAATGTGTGAAATATTTTAATAAGTAATCTGCAGGTAAAGACTATAATATATATTCATAAAGGGCAAGAGTTAAAATTGTGCAAGCAACCTTGGCTGTTAATTTCTTGACTGGAGTGCTTACCTTTGCAACCTTTTCATTTTCTTCATTAAGACCTTCTAAGTAGTTGATCATTTTTATAGTGTTCAGAGGCTGAGATACCATGGAAACAGGCTGAAACTAGGGGATTGGTTGTAGTATTAGAATAATTAGCAGCAAGCTGTGGTACAAAGATGCTGAGCAATGCTTATCCTTCTGAGTTTAGCCTCACACAGTGACTTAGCATTTTTTGTATACTGAGTTTTTTGTCTGTGTTCTTATGTACATCTGCACGCATTCACATCAGTCAGTGTGGGCACATACTTTTTTGTCATGCGATGTAATATATACTTACTCTCGAAAAGCATGCTGTGTGATGTACATGTACTCTACTACTTACTGAAAGTGAAATTGCCAACAAACTGTTTCTCATTAGAGTGGCTTGCTTTGTTCCAGAGGAAATCCGGTAGTTGTGTGCACTAGTTTAATGGCACAGTTTCTCCCTTTTGATGTTATGGCTATTTGCATAATGCGATCTAATCTTCCAGATCTGCAGCTCAACATCTTGATATATTATTAGTAAGATATCTTCCTTACTGTGAAATTCTCTGTGAAACTGAGGATCAATGTTTGTTGGAACTTTCGGAAGAGGAAGGAGGAGGGTGTCAGTATGAATTGGCAGGAGTTTGTTGTCCTGGAAATCCTGGGGTTTTAGTTTAAACAAGAAAATCACTTTGATCAATTATGTTTGCTCCAGGAAGAATATAGAAATGCTGTGTGGTGCAGTTATGCTCAGAGTGCATTGTGAAAATCATAAATACCTAAAATCATTTATGTTGGAAAAGACCATCAAGAACTTTGAGTCCAACCATTAACCAAGTACTGTCAAGTCCACCACAAAACCACGTCCCTAAGTACCACATCTACATGTCTTTTAAATACCTCCAAGGAAGTATCAATTACTTCCTTGGGCAGCCTGTTCCAATGCTTCTGATGCAGAAAACACCGTTTTATTTATATTTTTGGAGTGACAAGGATACTAGAAATTCTTCTTTGAACCTGGGAGGTAAGAAAATACCAGAAACTATAATTTTCACATGTAAAGAATCCTGTAATATTTTAACAATGTTACACAAGTTTATCTGAAACTAGTTTTACAGCAAAAGTTTCAACATTAATTTGTACTGTAACTAATGAACAGGAGACAGATGTTATTTTGGTTTTCTCAAGAGAGTGTTGTTGTCAGCAAAGTGTTTTTGTCAACAAACAGTGTTATTGTCAAGTGGGTAAAGATAAATTTTTTTTGCAACAGGAATAACCTTTAACAATAGATACTTGTTTTCCACTGAAAACTTTTACAATATTTCACATATCTTGCACTGCAAATTATGTTCTTACTGAAAATATTCCACAAGAATTTATCTTAATTAATTGATCTAACCCTAAAATGTTCTCTTAGCTTCTCAGTTAACAAAAAGGAGCACTTTGCCAAAATGTGAAAATTTTGCCAAATTGAAGGAAATTGTGTATTATAGGAATTTGGAGAAGAAAATGAGGTTTATTCTTTGTTCTTCTAATGTAAAACTCAGCAGATTTTAATTCCTTTAAAGAAAATTAGGCAGGGGATACCTTTTTTTCTCGACCATGTCTCTGAGTAATAGGTTCCTATCCATCAGAGAGTATACATTTATAATGAGCATTCAGCATGCAACATGACATCTCTGTTGATAGAATTTCCTTCTACCATGGGATATATTCCAGGAAACATGATGTAGGTCAAAGGCCAGTTGGACAACACTGATTTTACCCACAACTTCAAGGCAAATATCTAGATAGTTGTTTGTTTTGTGAGAGAAAGAGCTGTTTGGGGTTTCTTTAGTAGGTTTGCTTTGTCTTGTTGAAAAAAAAAATCTTCAGTCTCCAGAATTCTCTTTGAAAGGCAAACCAAAAGTTCTTTATTTATGTAAAAAAATATAACAAAGTCGGTCACATCCATGGTAGAGTATTGTAAACGGAAAGCTAATCTGTTTGAAAGCATCAGGAAGATATTTAAGCAATCCCTATTAACATTTAAGCCCAGCTCTTAGTAACAAACATTAGCATCTTTTTAAAACAGGGTGAGATACCATTTGGAGATTCAAAACATAATTTTAAGGTTTTCCAGGTATCATAATGAGTTTTTTCTTAACATTGAATATTCATGGTGCATCATAAAACTAATGATAAACATAAAAACTGATGTGAACGTTTGACTAATCTGTTCTTATTTGTTTGGAAGAGCTGTAGTAATTGCCTGATTTGTAAATTAAACATCTGCTATGGGAATAAACAAAAACATAACTGAGCATATTCAAATAAATTGAATTCACCTTAGTTCCATAAATTTTATTATATGGGTTCATCAGTTTTATTATACTTGAGTGCTGTAGCACTATGGATGGCATTACTTAATTGCCTTTTAGATACCCTATTTGTTACAATAAATATTTTCTGGTTCTAGCAAACTATTGCTCTTATTAAGGATTTTGGTTTGTCTGGATTTTTTTCTCTAAAAGATGATTAATAAAGCAACCTATTTGGAGTAAATTTGTCTACTATGTTTGTTTTTTACTAACTGTTATGCTGGACCAACAGAATGTCAAAAAGTCTCTACTTGCATACCAGCCCACTTCAGACATGCCATGATTTTTTTTTTTTGGATATACATAAGAAGTTAATTTTGTATTTAAAGTATCCCTGATTTGCTACCTGCCAAGTTTCAAATAGAGAAAGATTAGGACTAAAGCAAAACAAGGAACATTGATCAGATAGGGTATTCTGCTACTCTAACTGTTAGGATTGCAGAACAAAAGTTCTGTGCAAACACTGAAAATGCCATGGTGAACACTCCCTCGAGATTCACAGGCCAGGACTACGTCCCCACAGAAAGTTTAGCATAAGAGTAAATAGCTGATGTATGTCTGGATTTTTACTCTTCTTAAGCTTATGAAACTCCATACACATGAACTTAAATCAAGAATCTCAGAAAACCTTTGGTTCTTTTGGTTCAAAAAGGTTTTCTACCTTGCTTATGACTGTGCTTGAGTGCCTTACCCCTTTGATGTAAGGTAATTTCAGAGCATTGCAACTTCAGCTTTTCCTTCTCAGTGAAGAAATTCTTCAAATTTGATTTACAACAAAGAGATGCCAGAATTCACCAAAACTACCTTTACAAAGGAGGACTTAAAACACAGCACAGAAATTGCTGAAATCTGAAAACAAGTTCAGCTCAGGAAATTAGTTGGAACAGTCATCATTCCAGGTAATCTCAATCAGGGCACCATATCCTGGAAGTAAATTTATTAATCTACAAATCAGATACAGTTTTTTTTCCTGTCAATTCATTCAGACTTGTAGGAACAAGTGGACTTGTTCCATACACCTGGACTTCTCCCCAACATCCTACACTGTAGTGTGGTGTGCAATTTTGTCATTATGCTCAGGGAGGCATTTGACATTCATTAGAGAAGAAATAAAAATTGTGCTTCTTAGGAATTGATAGCAAAACTGCCGTTGGCTGCAGAAGCCAACCTTTTGCATTCTGTGTTTCTAGTGTTTTGTTAATGAATGTTAATTGTGAAAGAAAGATATGAGCCCACAGATTCCAAATTAGTGGGCGTGTAGATGGTAAAATGGCTATTTTAGTTTTTTACTTTCATTGTCTCCTCATCAGACAGGAGTTGGGTTTTTTCGGGGGGGGTTGTTTTTGTTTTTGTTTTTTGGTGAAGTTTTAAGAAACAGAGGCAAAACTCCAGCAAAAAAAATCACGCCTTGTGAAGCCTGAAAAATTAATCAGACCACTGTTGAACATAAGAAATTTCATAAAGATGCAGTTGTCTGTTAATGATAAAACCATCTTTGCTGAATGTGAACCTTAGTGTCAGAAATTCAAATCATTCAAATCACCATATTCCTTTTGAAGGGCTTTCATCGATAGCTGGGTGACCGGAACTCCTGTATATCCAACAAACCGCACTTTAGAAGCCAAGCCTTCACCATAATACGTATATAAAACCTTGCATCTTGATTCTACAGAGGCATTTAAACATTAAGTGAGCTTTGGGAATAGGGGAGAAGTGGACTGGCAAGACAAATCTGTGTAATACTTAGTCACTCATAAATAGATACATGTACCTAACTTGAGGCACTTGAATCCCACTCACAGGTAGTAAAGACACAGAAATTACAAGTTAAAGACTTGAACAGTAATGCAGTTTTCCAAAACACAGCAATGTGGCAGATATTGAAAAAAAATCAGGTCTTGTTTGACAACATAAAAACCAGTGCTTTGTCATTTGGGGAGATAAAGTGATCATTTTACATTATCATCCTAGACCTTTATATTGCTCTGGGGTTTTAGTTTTAATAGCAACCATTACCTTCAGAGAGGGAATATTTTTTGTTTTCCTTCCACTCTGCAGAATAGCTATTTCTTAATAATGTAGCCCGTGACAGTAGCAGCAAAAATTAGAAATAAATTATTCTCATAATTTCTGGGGGAAGCAAAAACCTGTACTCTCTCTTGCAACAGTTTTTAGTCTGAACGTGCCACCAAAATAGATTGTTTATTAATTTTAAGTATAGATATGTACTATGTACATTTCTAATGAAAGCTGCCACACATAATGTAATAAAGGGCAAACCATAGGATAATCTTAACTCTGGAACGGTTTTCTAGTACCACCCACTCATCTCTGCATGGGGCTTCACTCCTCACTCTCTCCTACTTCATGTGCAAGGTGAAACATGGCCTGTGAAAGAAGCTCTGGAATCCTGTTTCATAGGGAAACACACTCTGCATCACTGTAGTATTATGCATCAGTCGGTAGATACACTCTCAAATTACCACTGCTGGATGAAATCATAAATTTTGATACATAAATGCATTGAGCAAAATAGCCCTTCTTCTCCAGCCTTCTCCAGGTTTTTTGCTGGTAAGCCAAAATAGTTTTCTGTTCAATAACCAAAGCTTCCCTTACTTTCTCTGCTGCTGGGACTCATTTGTGTGTTCAGAAATTCATATGTAGGACTGTGGGCTTTACCTTCTGCACAGCTTTTGGTCTCAAGCTGTACGTTTTAAGGAAGTTTTACCTCTCTTATATGCAAAGAAATATGGGAAATATTTTTCCTAAGAACAGCACTGAAAAGCCAGTCTTAGCCAGGGTCATCTGCTATCCTGCGTTTCCAAGGCCCCCCTGGTCAAAAGACTAAGTCCCTCTCTCACTTCAGTATTGGAAAACTAACTTCACTTCCTCACTGGCTCCAGGGCAGAATCTTTCAAAAGCTGTTGGACGCATTTCACCCACCCCAACAAAGAAAAAGGGAGTGTGACTGGTTTGTTAGCTATCTGAATGAAGATTTCCAGCAGGGTGTATCAGCTCCAGCTTTGGAGTGTAATGTGAGCTCACACACACTTGTCTGAGCACCCTAAGGTGTGCTGCAATGCCACAGGCTCTGCACACTTAGGAACCTAGAACTGCACAATGTGTAAGTGTAGGCTTGGATTTTATAGTAGCTTGGAAGTAGAATATTTTATGTTATAATTCTCTGCAGTTTTTCCACACTGTTGATTGCCTGCTTTGATTTCTCTTGTTATCCTTGTAAAGGTAGTGTCCTGAATGCTGATGGCAGAAAACTTGGCACTCACAGAGGCTGTAATTCTGTGGTAGCAAATATTGGAGCTGGTCTGTAATTTGTGATATACAATAACTGCAATAATGGTACAATGCCTGTGGGTAAAGCAGTGGAGGGAATATAATGCAGCTAATATCTATTCATTTCAGGGGTTTTTAATTTGTTTTCTTTTTCTGAATGTATCCTGTGTGAAATATTTTAACCATTTCACAACATTTTTGTGAAGATAGTTGTTTTTAATTACACATTTATATCATCCACCACACTCAGTTTCCTAAAAGCAGATATAAGTTTCCAAAGTTTTTTTCATTTTTAATTTCTTTTCTATTGATTTACATTTTCTATTTTGAGGCACTTATTCTGTACTAATAACAGGCAAAAGTTATGTACATATTGCTTTGGCTAGACTATTCTTTGACATTTTAAAATCAATTTTTTAAGAATGGTGTAGTTTACTTCTATATTTATTTTTTAGAAGTCTTGTATACTGGTAGTTTATGTAAGGAATTCTATAGCTCTTCCCTGTAAAGCAAAAAATATCTCTTATGTTCTACTAGAAGGCAGTAGTTGCCCAGAGGATACTAACAAGAGAGGAGGAGATAGTTTCTTAAAGAGTTTGCTGAAACTCTTATCTGCAACTAATAGCACAGGACAGCTGGAACTCCCTTAGCAGTATAGTGCTTCTGGGACTAAAGCTGTTGCCTGACACAGACTGATAATTTATGCCTGTGAACGGCCACTGGGATGTTTCTAGTATATAGCTGATGGACAGTAATAACTGAGGATTTGTATCTGGAGCGTTATGAGATTTCCACGGTTTGAAGGCTTTCAAGTGCTTTATACTGCCCATCAAGGTAAAATGATGTAAAGTAGGTCAGGTTAGAAGGAGGGAAGTGAGATGGGAAATCATCAGTTGGTACAGACATTAGCACATTGTGATCTCATCTGCTGCTGTGAAGCTGTAACACAGACTTGATAAAGTCTGCCAAAAATATTTTTTTGTGTACCTCTCAGTGATTCTTTCTCCTCCCTACAGTTGTTATGTCTGACTGCAGTATGTTTTAAATAATAATGAGCCAAGTGGGAAAGTGTTGTTGATGCAATTTGTATATGAATGCTAAGTAAGGTTTTGCACAATTCTGTATAAAATTGTATATTGGTAAACATGAACCACTACATTACTTGTCTTTTGCAGTGAGGTATATACAAATGGCCAAACACCATGGAGGTGTATAAAATGCAAATATTCTGACCACAAAAGGTATCTATTGAAAATCTCTCCAATTCTTTTTTTTTGCTATGTAATTTTGTGTAGTTTATAAGACCTCTCTGCTCTCAGCATTCATTCCTTAATAAAGATGGAGGTAAAAGTCCTAAATAAGAGTTTTTGCAGCATTTTTAGTATTTTTTCATGTTTCTTTTATATATATATTCCAATTTTTTCAATATTGAATCTCAAATGATTCTATTTTCTTTTTAGTTTTCTTTATAGCTCTCTGTGTGTACACTGACACTCATACAGCTGTGTACATTCATCTTTAACTTTAAAATCCACACAGTGGGTGTGATATAAGCATCCCTACATAAACAATAATTCTTAGAAGGAATAAAGGACTGTGGCAAGTAAGTTGATAAATGCAATTCAGTGGAGAACCCCTCTACAGTTAGTTCCTAATTGCCTCTTACACTAGTTATTTAGCCATATTCCTCAAGCATAACCTAACTAGTTATATTGTCCTTGTTTAGGTACTGAAATATTCTTGTTATTCTCTTTCTTTTTTCTTTTACCTCAATTTTAAAGAAAAACTTCATTGAGATGCTCTAAGACCTTATGAGTCTAGTGTGTGTATAAAGAGAAATATCTGACATGTCCCTGTTTCTCAGTAGTTTTGAAATAGACAGATGTTCATGAAAAAATGACACTTTATAATAAAAAAAATTAAATAAATTTATCTACCTTTTGGAAGAACTGCTGTCAGGACTTGTCATTTTGTACAAGATCATTCCAAGTAGTCAATTGTTGTCCTGAACATGGTTTATCTTGTCTGAATACTTCTTTGTCTCATTTGGCCACAGATGTTATAAAATGGGATTTTATTAATAATTTTAGTATGTTGCTATTTACATATACCAGGTTGTATAAGTATCAGACCAAACAAGAGTCTTAATGGAAAAAAAGTAAATTTAAATTTACCTGAGAATGTCAGGCATACTGATGACTTGAACTTAGTTGTTTTAAAACTAATTGTCCTTCCAACAGTGATCCTTTCAACCTCTTCCACCAGGTGTACAGGGGAAGATATTAAATGTTACAGATAAAAATATCATTTTATACAAAGAGATGTATGCTTTCCAGATGAGTAAAACTGTCCATTGAAGTGAAAGAAGAGCACACACGACTTTGTGCCATAATGAAGATACCAGAAAACAGTCTAGAAACTCCCTTTTGCAGGTGCTGAAAACTGCCTTTCAGGGAAAAGGAAGTTAGAAAGGAAAAGATATTCATCTGTATATATTCAATATTCATCTGTATTCAGAAAACTGAATACAGAAGTATTACTGAAAAAGGGGCTTACTCCCAGAACATATCTTGGCAATTCTCAGAGCAACCATGGCCTTATCTTTATATTAGATAGCCTCTGTTTAAAACGCAGGATGAGGTGATAGGAGAACTATCTCCTTTCATTCTTTCATCACTCCCAGACATGTCACTGAACATAAAAACTTAGTCTATTGCTAACCTATAGCCAAAGCTAATGCATTAGGTCTTGTGGAAGAAAATGGTTGTGCTGGTCGTTGGGCCCTGGGTGAGGTGAGGTCTTGCGAAAGGGAGTCAGGTGCAACACTCACTGGCACCTGCAGCATCCTATTGAAAACACAAAAGGCTTTATTTCACTCCAGATCACCAAGTCAGTGTTTTTAGCATTTGCTCCTGACTGAGCAGGATTTTGTGTGTTTAATGTACAGAAGTCAGCATGCTGAAACATGAGGCATCCTGTTTCCTGGATATAGCCCTGAGGTGAAGTCATCCAAAGCAAGGAGCTGTGTGAGATGGTCTTCAATTAGAAAAGCCAAAACAACTGTGCCAATAATTGTCTATGGCCAAAATCATCTTTTAAATAACATTAATAGTACCCTCAATACAAGGCGTGAAATATCATTGGCTCTGCTAATCTGAGTATCCCACTGTTCTGACAATTTCATTAAATCCTTAATAATCCTTTAAAATGAGCAATCATTAATCTATTCATTTGTATGGCTTGTTGTTGAACACAGTGATAGACATCATGTTCTGTCACTGTTAACAAGTGTCAATTCTTGGGCATTGCGACAAGTTTCATTTGTCAGTGTTCATACAATTTTCCACAGAGTTACTACTCTTTCCATCAGGGTATCCACATTTGGACTAAGCAATTTTGCCAAAGAAATCCCACACAGTTTTTCACAACTTCTTTATAAAAATAGCTTGTGTCAATACTTTGTGCTATCAAGGTGTATAAACATGATTCAGCATTGTGTTTGAAAAGAGAGTGAAGGAAATTTACCCTTATTTGACCATATGCTTACCTAACAGCATATGCCTCAGCAGTTTAGAAAGCCATTATAATTGTTTTCGGAAACAAAAAATAATGGTTTGATGAAACAGAGAAGAAAAATTTTGCTAGAGAAGGAAATTTGTTATGATTTTTCACTAATAAATTCCGCAAAACAGAGAAATTAGATAAAAGATTTGAAAAAGAATATTCATTTCTCTCTCCCCTGCCTCCTGAAAAACTAATACTTAGAGATTCCATCTAAACTTAAAGATAGCTGTACCATTTCTTGTGTCTTTTTAGTTATCATTTATACAGCAGAAAAGAAATTAATTAGGACAATTTTCTGGAGGAAGAACTCTAGCCCTCCAGCTATAGGCTCCCCTTGCTTGTCTTGACTTCTAGTAATGCCACTGGCTGCTTCAAGTCTTGCAGGTAAATTGCAGGATGCTGCTCCTCTGAATCATCTGCTACCCATTTAGCCTTCAGAAGTCACTCAAACCTGATGAAATGAAGAGGCCTGAATGAAAAGGCTACTGTCCCAGTTTAAATGAGACACAGGTCTTTTGCTGAGGATGAGTTATGAGAAAAGACCCAAATTCCTCCCTCTAAGCAATTATAAATCCGAAATTAAGAGTCTCCAATTGAAGGAAAAACAAATTATGGAAAAGGAAAAATAACAGCCCTTTATTAAAAAGTATGTGTGTATTAACAGAAACACAAAAAAAACCAAGTAAAACAACCAAACAATACCCCATACCCTCAAATAATCCCCTTCAAAAACAAACCGATAAACAGGCAAAGGGAAAAGTAAACAGTTCAATTGTGCGCGCTTTGGTGCAATTCCAACCACAGTCAGCAGGGGCACCATTGGGTCACTGGAGATGCAGAACTTGTAACGTCCTGTGCCCGCCACCAGGTGGTGCTGTGGGATCACTGGTCGCCGTCATGGAAGGTGGCGGGGAACACCCTCTGAAGTGTGTCGGAGAAACCCAAAAAAAAAAATGGGCCTCCCTCCCTTCCCACACACCGGGAAAAAGGGAGAAGGAGAGGGGAAAAGGGACCAGACAACTCTCACTTACTCCGGCTGGTCAATCTCCTCTTCACAGTCCTCTCTTTCTTCCCCTGATGTGCACAAAGACCACTGCCAGGGTAACTCTCCGACGAGAAAAGAAAATCAGGCAGGTCTGCAACTGGCAAGCAGGTCCCGAGCAACAGGAATGACCAGCCTGCCTCCGACCTGAGTTCCAGCCACCCCCAGCACACCAACTCCTCCCCCTGTTGCCCAGGAGATGAGTCAAAAGAGTAAACAATAGCCTTTCGTCTGCCTCGTTTCCTAGGAGACCAAGTTCTCAGCCATTAGTGAGGGAGACAGGCCTTTTGTTCACCTAAGTACTCATCTAATAGCTCTGCATACAGTGGGCAGGGAGGGAAGGGAAAAAATTCCTGCAAGGTTTCCCAGAACTAGCTAAACCATGACAGCTACTACAGGCATATTAATATCATTATCCTCAGAAGTGGAGAAAAGGTCTTATCCCCAGTGACTCTTATTCACCAAACATTTCAGTGAGTTTGTAAAGAAGACCGAACAGTGACGTACTACATGGTCAGGCAGTACACCAAATATGTCGTATAGGAAGAAAAAGTCCTAAACTGTAGTGCCACTATGGAAGCACCTTTAGATCTCACACCCAGTGTGATGGTCTGTTTCATGTATCAAAATGAACAGGAGAAACAACTAAGTGGGAATACATACCCAAATGAATCTTTTCCTGCAGCTGGAATATTTGTAACACCTTACTGCAGTGTGGAATACCTGGTGCCAAATAATATGTCTATTTCTGTCTCTCCTCATGTCTTGAGTTCATCTCCCTCATGAGTTCATGCTCCTTCAATTAGTTCTGTAACTTTGGTAGGGCTGTGATAATTTCTCAGGTTTGGTGAACTGAGAAACCTCTTAGTCATAGATATACAGCATTTCTTTCCTTTACCTGGCTAACCCTTTTCATGAAACATTTAATTTCCTCAGAGATCTCTAGTCCTGGTTGATATTGGACAAGATATCTCAAAGTTAAGACAGGAAAGAAATATCTATGTATGTAAGTACAGATATTGATCAAAGATGTGATTGTGTGAGACTGATTTCCTGAGGAGCCAGGCTAAAAGTCATATAATGACAAGGTTTCTGCGTTTATGGATTATTATTTGATAACAATTATAATGACTAAAATGTCTTTCATTTCTAACTTGCCATGTCCAATTTGGGCTATGCAAAGCCCTGACACATTGATGTTCTCTCAAACCATACGTAAATATTTCTCTTGAAGGCCTAGGGTTGGTTACTGTGCTTCTACATGAGCCGGCTCTCACTGGTCTGACTCACAGCTATTTGATATGGTTGTTTATCCAAGCTTGCTTGGCCCCGGCAGATGAACCTTAGGATTAAAGGGTGGGCTCAGTTCCGCGCACACTGTAACTCAC
>JAYRBT010000114.1:66784465-66807528 GCA_036023395.1 Myiotriccus ornatus | reverse complement strand
CTTACAGGGCTAACAAGCTCCATCTGCCCGGGGAGTGGCCCTGACCAGGAATCGAACCCGGGTCTCGGCGGTGACAGTGTCACGTCTTAACCACTAGACCACCAGGGGCTCCCTATTTACAGAATTTACCTCAGAACAAATGCCTGCAAGATTTACAGAAAATAGAAAAACATTTGTGACATCTTAATTGCAATCAGGATATTTCTTAATTCAAAGACAGTGGATTTAGAGCTGCAATATAATGTTCTAGACAACTCCTGAGAATTTGTTTCTCTCAGACTTTAGTTCTTAAAACTCCTACATTACTCCATCTTGAAAATGTTACGGAAGTTTAAACTATGCATACATTAGGTCAATTTTTCTTCAAAACCTTTGAAGAAATTTGTTTACTGAAAAAAATTATTGAACTCTGATTATATTTTTTTGAATTTGCAAGTCTTGGCTTATATTAATTTATTTTTTTATTATTAATTCAGAGACATAGAAAATTCATGAAAATCGGTCACAGTTTTATTTCTTTAAGTATTTTTCTATGGCTGAAATTAATACCTCTACTCAAAGGACTGTTATTTCATAGACTGATGATATGAAAAAGCACAGCTAGAAAGAATTGTCAATCAAAGGGAAAAGCACTGGCTTTACAGTTATGGCTACATGGTCTCTAAATATGTATTAAGGAGTTTATTTAAAGAAAAAAAAAATCCTTCCAGATTTTTGTAGCTTAATTTTTTGAAGGTAGTTATTGCTACTTATATTTCAGAAAAAAAAAAATCTAGACATTTCTATGTATATTCTTAAATATAACTTGAGGAATTTAACTGTCTTAAGTCAGATTCCAAATGTTTCAATCTAAACATGTGGGGTTTAGCTCATATTTCAGTTTTCCACCTGAAATCCCAGCTCCTTAGCCTTTAGCAGTGAAGTCCTACCAAAACATTTCCAAATCATGCTGAGATATGCTGTTCAGGAAGGTAGTGACAGTGAAGGAAAATGAGAAAAGGAAAAGTATAAGGTTGCTCTTCAAACTGCAACATAGAAATAGGTGTTCTTGCTGGACATTCTCATAGCTACAAAAAAAAGGAATACATTGAAATCAAATTCAACTGCAGGACTAGGAACGTATTGTCGTAAAATAAAAAAGTCAAGAAAATCGAACCAAACGAACAAAACCAAAACCCAAACAACAACAAGAAAAAAACCCGAAACCAAAAACCAAAACCAACAAACTCAATAGGATTAAACAGGACCTTTGCAAGCCTTTGCAGCACTTCTCATTAGAGGTAGAGCTTGAAAAGAACAAGATGACAAAAAATATCAAGTGCTTTGAGGTTTTACAGTTCTGACTGACACTCTTCCTTGAGCCTCCAGCAAAACTTTCTACCCAGCCTTGACTATTACATCCAGTTTGTAAACACTTTATACTTTGCAAGTTGTCAGAAAGTAATTACTTTGACTGAAGACTATTTCCCCATTCCAGCAGAGGACTTGCAATAGCATCTTTGGATACAATCAAATTGCACATTGAGTAATCTAAATTCAGTATTGCCTGAGCAGCATGATCTTACTTGCTTTAATTAATTAACCCCTCAACAATTGCAGCATTGAACATCCAGTTGAAAGAGCAATTAATGTCTACAACAAATTATGTCAACATTCTCTTATGTTTTATTCATATACAACTTCACATAATGTAATTAGAGACTAAGGGCTTCTAATTCTGCCGTTATTTACACCCCGCACATTGCACACTTCATTGACTAATTTGAACCAAAAAAATGAAGATATAAGACTTTCTGATTTCAATTACCTTAAGTTGATGTTCTGCTGCCTACAGCTTATCTGTAAACATGGGAAGAAGTGTCAGACACCCTGCAGCATGTTATGGCGTGTTGAATAAAAATCAGAGAAAACACAAGAAAGGTTAACTTGCCGTGAAACAGAAACACATTAGTCTTTATAAACTGGAAATAAACAAAGAAAAAATGCATGAGAGAAAATTAGGAGCATTTTTAAATTAAAATTATGGCATGCAATTCAGTTTTCCAGTTTTACTTAACCTTATGATCTTTGCCAGTTGAACCCAATCAGTAAAATTACTGTTTCATACCTAAACGAGTAACCAAAGCAGAGATTTCAGATGACAGCTTGACATATTTTGCCATTTCTTTAACTAGTGCTGACAATTGCTGATTGGTAATAATCATTATTGGTGTGAATAATACAACATCTCCTATGAACTTCATTCAAAATCTCCATTACATGAAGAACTCTTAACAGTGGAGCATCAAATCCAACTCTTTTCCCAAGGGCATGGAGCATAACAGAACAAGACCTTTTGAGCAAATAAGGCGTATTTCTGTAACAAAGAATACTTTTATTAAATGTTCTAAATGTTTTGCCAAACATCATACCATTAACTACACATTTTTCGTGATCATTCTGGTGAGAACTAGCATGTTTAACAATGTTCTCAAGCATAAGTCATATTTGTGAAGCACCTTAATAACATGAAAAATCCTGACTTGCATTTACCTTTTTATTCTTTTATACAGTCTTTGAAATGTATAAAAGTATATGAAGTGTGTGCTTTCTTTTGAATGTGATTGATCTTAGGAAATGGATTCAAAAATTCGCTGGATTCAGGAGATGGGTAGACAAGATGGACAAATGTTTGTAAACACATATACAGACTAATTACAGAAAATGTGCTGTCTTAACAAACTGTGTTAAGCCCAGAAAAAGTAGCTGTAGTTAAATACTGATTTTAATTCAGATCAGGGATGTAGTATCTCACTTGACTTTGTTAAGTTGTTACAGTTTTGGACTATTTATTATATGCAGTATACTTGTTCTGTCCCAGTATTGAAGATAGAAATAACAAATATAGAACCCCTTATAATTATCTTTCATAACAATCAGGAAGTTCCTCATATTATTATACAAAGCTGGTTCTTTAGAAACAACTTAATCCTAAAACTAAGCTATATTACTTTGATGACCAGAAGATTCCCTACCCCTGCCATTAAAATTACATGTGGTTCTATTGTGAATATGCAAAATTATTGTGTCAAAAGCTGTTATAACAGCTTTTAATGGCCACTTGTTAAGTGTTCTTTTGAAAATTAAGCCATCTCAAATAAAGAAGAATTTGAATGCAAAAAAAGTAAAAATCCTAGCAAGAATACTGAGAAAAACTTAATGTCCTGTAAAAAGTCACATGAAAAAACCTAACTTTACTATATGTTTTGTCTCCACTCTTTCAAATTTTTTCAAGATGATTAGTAATCTGATTTTTCTCCCAAATTCAAATTAAATTCCCTCCCTACCTTCTGTTTAACAGAACTTCATCTTTGTAGTGACTTTCAAAGCCACAGGATAGTCTTAAAGTGATTTAAATTTCTGGTTCTGCTGTTAAAATTAGAGCAGAAAAAATTTTGCTGTGCTTTGAGCTCTAACTTAGGGTTTATTTCCTTTCTGCTCCATAAATTAACTACTTGGACTTCTGTGATTTGAATTGTATTTCCAAATGTCACTGACTATCTTACATTTTATAAATAACTTTTATAAAATACAAGACCCTGATAGGAGTTTTTTTAATCATGGCTAAAATCAAAGACACTCCTCTTTCGACAGTGTGGATCAGCACAGAAAATTAATTTGCCATGTTTTATCCAAAGTAATTTATTTCTCACTCTCATGATTTTGCTCACCAGCCCCTGCAGCTTAAGATGGTTTTGTCCAGGTAAATTTCCAGACAAGAAGCCAATCGAAAAGTTCAGTAACGCTTTTGCTAATTACATATTTAAGAAAAACAGAAGAGAAGGTGGATTGCGCAGTTGAAATTAAAAAGCAGCAGCCATGTAGAAGAAGCGGTGGGCCCAAGGAAGGCCAGGCCCCCTCCTCCCCCGGCCTGGGCTAGGGGTAGGTGTAGAACTGAAGCCCCCTTCTCTCTTGTAAGAGAGTGGAGAAAAAAAAACTTAAAGGACTAATTGCTTGGACGAAGAAACCTCTGCAGAAAAATTCCAGCAAAGAGATAAGAGACTTCCAAGGTCGAAGCTGGCAGCTGAAGCTGCTGCAGGAGAGAGAAGAAAGTTCAAAGGAGGAGGAGCTGTTTCTCCCCCTTTTGCTCTCTCCCTTTAGCAGGGAAAAGACTAAAAAAAATAATCCCTGCCACCTGTAGAAGTTTGTTGGGGTGAAGAGACCCCATGTTGCTCATGGAGGAGCCTACACTGGAGTAAGCTGATGCATGAGAAAGCCGAGACTTTATGAGAGACCTGAAGTGAGACAAAGTCCTGTTGAAAACTTGTAACCCTGAGGCAAACCCACGCTGGAGCGAGACGGCCCAGGTGGGATGTTAAGGTCTGTGTGTGAAATCCATGTTGCTACTGGAAATTTGGGCCCCTGAGAGAGACGTGGCTTATGCTGGAGCAAAAATGGCTTAGGTAAGCTTGGGATCTCAGTGAGAGATCCATGCTGCTGGTGCAGCTAAATTTGTGACCCTGAGAGACAGCAGAGAATGGAAGACCTGTTGTCTGAGAGATGGACTCACGTCGGAGAAGTCTATCAAAAACTGTTCTCCCGTGGGAAGGGACCTCTACAGGGAAACAGGGGTGGACTCAAAAGCCATTATCCCCTACAACCCCGTGGAAGAAGATCCATGGTAAGCAAGTGTCCCCTTCCAAGACCATGGAAGAAAAAACCCTTCAGGGCCTGGGTAACCCCCAGCCTCCGGTCTTAGCCCCGGAGGGTGGTAGGCCCAGCCCTGCAGGCCGACACAGAGAAGGAGAAAGAGTTCCAGCTGCAACGAAAGTGCTGCAGAGTTATTAAAGAGAGTTGGAACTCTGAGAACAGAAAAAGAAACTGCTTCTCCTCCTTGGACTGATATGAAGGGGGGAAGAGTACTTCTATAAATATATAGTACCTTTTACTTAAGTAGAATTGTTATAGATAGAGTTCTTAAGTAGTTTTTATTTTGCTAGTAATAAATGTTCATACCATTTTCCCCAAATCAGTTCTCTTTTGTCTGCATAAACCTTCTCTCAACTAATAGTAATTGTGTAGGGGGTGTGATAGCAAATTGACCCAGAACAAAATCACGACATTTTTTGGTAGAGAATGCGGGCAAAGACTGCCCAGAGAAGCAGTGGCCGAGTCAAACCCTGACACTCACTTTTCTCCCTGCAGGATTGTCCTGGTTTTGGCTGGGATAGAGTTAATTTTCTTCCTGGTAACTTGTACAGTGCTGTGTTTTACATTGAGTATGAGAATAATGATGATAACACACTAATGCTTTAGTTGCTGCTCGCTTCTGCTTATCAAATCAACCTAACCTTGGTTCCAGGCAAGGTTATGGAAGAGATCATCATGAGTGCCATTACACATACAGGCCAACTAGGGAATCAAGCCCATCAACACAGATTTACGGAAGGCAGACTCTGCTTGACCAACCTGATCTCCTTCTGTGGTAAAGTGACACATTTAGTAGAAGAGAGAAATTCTGTGAATGTAGTTTATTTAGACTTCAGTAAAATGTTTGACACTGTCTCCCACAGCATCCTTCTAGAAAAACTGGCTGCTTGCAGCTTGGATTGGTAGACTGTTAGAAGGACAAAAAACTGGCTGGATAGCAAACCCATGCAATGGTACAACCTGGGGGAGGAGTGGCTTGAAAGCTATTTGGCAGAAAGGGACTTCGTGTGCTGGTTGACAGCCAGCCCAGTATGAGTCAGCAGTGTGCCCAAGTGGCCAAAAAGGTCAGTGACATCCTGGCCTATATCAAGAATAGCGTAGCCAGCTGAACTAGAGAAGTGATCATCCCCTTATTCTTGGCATTCATGAGGCAATGCCTTGACTACTGCACCCACTCACTTTAAAAAGGACATTGAAATTCTGGAGTGTGCCCAGCAAAGGGCAACAAGGCTCGTGAAGGGTCTAGAAAACTTGTCATATGACATATGGGGTTGTTTCGTCTTGGAAAGAGGAGGCCTAGAGGGGACCTCATCTCTTTCTACAACTACCTGAAAGGAAGTTGTAGTGAAATGGGGGCTGATCTCTTCTACCATGCCTGCAATTAGAGGACAAGAGGAAATGGCCTTAAACTGAGGCAAGGGAGATTCAGATTAGATATTAGAAAAAAAAAAATCACTGTTAGAGTGTTCAGGCACTGGAATAGCTTTCCCAGGGAGCTGGTCCCTCGAGGTGTTTAAGAGGCATTTGGATCTGGCACTGGATTATAATGTTTAGTGTTTTAGGGGCTGACAGTTGGACTTGATGATTTTAAAGGTGTCTTCCAACCTTGATGACTCTATGATCCTATGGGCCTAAGAGCTAAGGAAATAAGGGCAATATAAGGAAAAAAATGATAAATTTATTTGTTTCACACAACTGTAGTCACAATATTTCAGTTACTTACCCTATTTATAGATCTTATGGAAGAGAAGATTTTTAGCTTGACATCTGAAGGTGTTTAATGCACTGTGTCTTAGAAGCAGTTGCTCCAGCATATCGGTTGTAACATGAAAGAATAGACAGATATTTGAAGTAAAATTGGTTTGATGAGTGAAGAAAGCTGGCATTTCCCTACACATTCAACTTGATGACTCAGTGACAAATAAAAGATTAGGTGGGTTTATAATTAAGGGCTTTAAGAGAGAAGACTAGTAGTTTATAATGACATGTTTGAATTTACAATTTTTTTTCTTCTGAATAGTAATGAAATTTTAAAATTTGCTTTCTACAAACAAAAAAATGCCTTTCTACAACCCAAATATCTGCATGATGCAGGCAAATGTGCATTGCAAGCACGGCCTAAGCAAATTTATTGAAATGTGTCTTGCATAAAAATTTATTGTACTACACTTTCAGGTCTTCATTTGAAGCTGTACATGAATCTCTTGCAATTTTATAATTATTTCCTGGCTCTGCATACTATTTCTTTCCTAAAATGAAGTAAAAAATAGTAGATTCTGGATCACCTCACATTTTGTCACCTTCTTCCTGCAGCCCTAAACATCTATAGCCTTCAGTCTATCCATTTTAGGATGTTTCAGAGTAAATATCTTCTCTATGTCATCTCCACTTTAGCCCGGTAAAAGAGAGAGGTTCAGATTTCTTTCTACTAGTATTCGCATCTGAGTGAGACATGAGAGAAAGATATTTTGGGGTTTGTCTTCTGTGGTAAATGAAACACGGAAGCAGGCACTTGGTGTATATTAAGGGTTGGTGTTAGATGTGGAAGACAAGATATGCTATAGTATCTCAAATAGTATACTGCCAATTGAACTAAGTCCCTAATCAATTCAGACAATGAAGGATAGAGACTATTTAAAGTCACCCGAAGACAGACACCTATCCACTCCTTAAACACAATTGTCTGCACTGATAAGCTTTCTATGGGAAACTTAGAAACCTGTACTATGTAGGTTTCTTAGTCTTGAAATGAATTCTTCCTGAAAAGGTATTTTGATCTAGTGAAAGTAAAACTCAAAGTTTTTCTTTGCCCTCTTCCTATGTCTGCAACTTCTCTCTCATGTCATCCTTAGATCTCCCTTTTTGCCCCTTTCAGTGCTAAAGCCCAGAGGCAGAAGGGAGAGCTCAGTGCCTCTTTTCCCCTCAGTGTCCCTTTTGCTTCAATCCACCTGCTCCAGAACCTTATGCTTATAGCAGGTCATTCTTGTTTGTTTTCTCACTGATATAAAATTGGCTATCTAGAAGACTACTGGGTTTTTATTTGTGGGATAATTGTGGTGTAAGAAACCTTGATGGATACATGGATGTCTGATAAATACTGAGTGAAGCCCATGAAAAACAAAAGCAGCATTTTCAACATGTTTAGCATTCCTTGAGGTGATTTATAATCAGGTTTAAAAAAAAAAAAAAAAAAAAAAGTCAAAATTAAATCTCCACCTTCTGTCAAACAGAACTTAATCTTTATAGTGACTTTCAAAGCTGTGGGGTAGTCTTAGTAAATGAATTTTCTTGTTACATGATAAAAATTACGCTGCAGTTCTAAAACGTAATTTAGGGAGTATGGACTTTAGGTTCCATTAATCATCAGCATGTCCTTCAGCTGAAGTGTGCTCACCACTTCTCACAGGCTGTAATATGCTATGTAATCATACAAAATATAAACTACAGTAATAGACTCTCTCCAAAAAAATTCAAGACAAAGCTTATATGTACATATAAAACCCATTTTATTGGGATATTACCATGATACAACACTTGAAATGGACTTAAAATTACCTATGCTTTCAGATTCTCTTTAAATTTGAGTTCAGTTAACATGAGAGGGACTTCCTAATCAACATAAATGCCACAGTACATGAATACAGACATTAGAAAATGCTTTATTTTAACTCTTGCTAATTACAAAGGCTCACTATCTCCTGTCTACCTCATTATTTTGTTTCAAAACCGGGTTGCAATAGTACCAAAAGTACTGATCATTTTTCATGGTTTATAAATATTAACATTCTTGTACAAGACTTCCCTCACAGAGAAGAACTATTTACATTTGAAGAAAAACTTTTCCTCAGTGCATTACCACTGAGGCATCACGACACTGATGGCCACTTTCAGGGATGTGTATCTGGGTAAAGAATGTGCACATTGCAAGATGCAAAGTAGTGAGATGGCTGCAACTCATTATCTATCTATCAAGGAACATGGTTCTTCTAGATGTGCTTCTTTCTCAGCTTCTCATTCATTTGTGCAATGTGCAGTGTTAGAAATAATGGTAAGTCCTGGCTTGCAGTCTGAAAATCAGGTTTGATATCTGCCTTTTCAATATTTACCCCTTCCTTACAGTAACTGTTTCTTTCTTCTTGTCTTTATCCTTCCATGACACAGGGTAAATATTTTAGTGTTTCTTTTACACTGTTATTCTCAGCTCAGTGCTTTTTCCTTTTCGATACTTCTTTTTTTTTTCTTGTGAGACCACTGGAATCCCTTGTATGAATCTGCAAGCATTTGTAAGTATTTATGTCCAAAAGGTGACTAAAAGTTAAGTCCTGCAGGTACACAATTTTCAGTTCTATGCTGTGAACAGAGTTCATTTGCCTGAGACCCTGCATTCTCCTAGATGGAGATTATCTCTGCTGTTATTTGGAGCAATGCCTCAGTGCATTTGGAATATGGTCAGGATTTCAAATGAGAATGTGTATCTTGAAATTGGATAAAAGCTAGCCAGTAAGCTATGAGATGGATGCCAGATGGAGGAATCACAATGGTTGGGGGGCGATATCTATTTAATGTAGCAATAAAAAGTGATAAGAAAATTGGTACACCTGCAAAATGCAGATACCACCAAGCTAATGCCAATTGAGCCTTGGCACACCAGACCAAGGATCATCCTAGAGTGATGAGCCCCATGAAGACATACACGGCTTGTTAACTCACCAAATGCAGTTATCTCAAATTCAGAGGCAAATTAGACTGTCTGCATGCCACTGTGGGGTGTGCAAGCACGAGGATCTCTGCAGTCCAGTGTAGTGCAGACATGCCAAATGCATATTTAGACTTCTTTGGTTTATAGACTTTCTCTAGCACTATTCTTTACTTAAGTAAGCATTATTACACTTTTCTTTTGTTATTGCCCTTAATGGCTTGTCACAGTTCCAAGAAGGAATTCTACTACAAGATGCAAATACAAGTATGTATTTTGGGAAAATACAGTCTGTGAAATGCATCTAAAAAGGGAAAAAATTTAAAACCACTGCACTGATATAAGAGAAACCCTTTTATTTTAGATAAGTACTTGCAGGGAGACTGAAAAAAAGGCTCTCTAGAGCTACTTGCTATACAGCCTAAAAGCAAAATCACTATACTTGGAGTTAATGCTTTGTCCCTTCAAGAAACTGAGTTACTTATTTTTTATTTTCAACAGTTGTATTGCAATGGTCTGCAAAATAAAATTTTCCTATTATAATACGTTCTCGATTAATCTCTCTGTCCCCGTCTCTTGTTACTTCTATGTGTCAAGATAGAATTGTAATGTAATTTAGGTATTCAAATTTCCTTTGCAAACAATGGAGTGAGACAAGCACTTTAGAAGGACATTTCATCCCATTCCCAGAATCAGAATCCCACTCTGCAATTCAGAGACATAGTATGGAGTTCCTTTGATCAGAAGCTGGAATCTATGTTGCACATAGAATCATAAAATCAAAGACCAAATCTTGTTGTCTAAATTCTCAGTGGTAATTCTCATTATCTGTGGTAAAAACCAGTTATTTTCATTCATCCTAAATTAGATTCCAAATAGGATAGATGAGTTGGTTGTTAAAACACCTTTCCTCTCATTTGACTATTAAGGAAGATGCCGGGCATCTGCATTAGCTGTAGAAGTCAGATAACTGATAATAATATATTCTTTCTTGGCTACTAAGATTGCTTCATCCCTTAACTGAGCCTAAGCTACTGTCCTTGACATTTCAACTAAACTAAATCCAAAATGTAGGTAAGATGAATCTTGTGTACTTCCCCATCTGTGCCTTGTATTTACAGATGCTTATCTATTTAATTACGTCCCCTAATTCCTATTGAGCACCTATTTAATGCCTAAGTTGAAATTCTGTTTTCATTTAAAAGTTCCAAAAAAATAAAGATCTTTCCAATAATTTAGATAACAATTCAAAAACTGGCTATGAATATGTATTACAAAGTATAGGCAGCTCTTTCCTTTCTTTGTCCCTAAAAGTTCTAATGCCCAGCTGGCTTCATCCTCCCTCCGCCAGAGAGAACATCCTTTTCACACATCTTTCCATTAGTCAGAAAGTGTGTTTTTCATAAATATTTGGGTGACACCTCTCTTTCTTCTGAACTGTATAGCTTTCCGGAGAAAAAAATATTACCGTTCTTTTTCTTCTCCCTTAGATGGTGTTAATTAATGAATCTCACATGACTTACATCATTACCATCCTTTTTGATTCCCTTTTAATGTTTGTACAGTGTCTAAACAACGAAATCAAATCCAGCACATCCAGTAATGGATCACCTAATGTAAGGGGGAAAGGTGTTGGGAGACAGGGGGAGAAGATGTGTTTTATTGCAGAAGCTCTTGTTTTATATTAGAGCCCCATCTGCCTGTGCTGGACCTTTGGATGACATCCGACAGTACAAGCTAAAACAATGATCACTCAGAAAACACTTCCGCAGATCAGCTAAATAATCAGACTTGAACCAGATGGTGAGGCAAAAAATTAGTATCTTTTTCTCCACAAGTTTATGAGTAACTACTCTTATAATGATGACAAAAAATTTCATACAAAGCTTTTTCTATTAGTAGCAAACTCTCCCACTGCCAGGTGAGGAAATGGGTCATTTTGGTTTGTTAAGACTGTCTTAAATCACTTTTTCATGAGATGATATTTTCAGTATGGGATAATGAAGTCAGTATTAGGAAAAATTTCTTTTTTATTTAAGATGACCCATTTAGAAGCGCATCCTCCATACGTATATACATGCATTTACACATCTGCTATTGTGATATATAACAAATACCTTTTTTGCTTTATGCATATGCATAATACTACAGTGTTTATATTATGAGATATAAATATTTCTGATTCTCTGTATAGAGGGTTTAATTTACCTTCCAGTTGAAACTAGCAAAGACAGTGATTTTCCCCAAGTATATATCAATTGCAGAACCATCTACACTAAGTAACTGTGGGTTGATTTACTGAGCTATTATTTTTCTCCTCTATTTCTTATACTTCATAAATTTTGGATTTTGCAGTTCTCCTTACCTTCACTGTCAATTTCTCATAAATACAGAAAAGCGGTAGCAACAAATATGTTTAGTTCATTTTATGTGATAATCAGATATAAAGTTAGTATATTCTCTACAATCTAAAAACAAAAAGAGAGACATTTTTCCCCAAATTATTCTTGTTAGATAAGTCAACTAAATATATAAATAAATAACTCTTTTTTTTTTTTTTACTATCAAGAAACAGAAAACTTTGCAAAGTTGACTTATGAGATATGGTTTGATCATTTTGGAATATTATTACTTTAAGACTCAGCAATTTGGCAGTGCTAAAATATGATGATCATTTCCAACCTTCTTGTGAGGAGTTCAAGATAGGTATGAAATTTAAGGCCTAATTTTGTTCCCTTCCTATGCTGGCATAAATCAGGAAGAATGTAATTTCATTCAGAGGAGATACATGTAAAATTAGATGTTGGTCCTGATGCCAGCTATCACTTCAAAAACATGACCAATAATACTGCTTTATTATCAGTGTTGCACTTGATATTGGTATTTTGATATTTCCCAAAAAAAGAAATTATAGGCTAGAGGTACTACTGCACAAACCATGTATTGGTAGCATACCATTATTCTCAAGTTTTGGAAAATGTGCTGTCTCCTGTCTGTAGTGCTTTGGTTATCTGTCTTTCCAACATGCAATTCTGGTTCTGTGGGACAGCTCATAGACAGTACATTACTTGAATAGACAACTCTATAACAACATCAAAAACTAATTTACTATCAGATACCACATGAGAAAACAAAGACGGAGGAGGGAATAAAGCAGGCAAATATGGCAGTAATGTGATCTCCTTGTACAGTTTAGTAGTGACAATGACTTGGTCATTCTGAATAATTGAAGCTTTCTGATGTAAATAAAACATTATCAGCAGACTCCATCTGCCATCTACTTGCTTTATGAATTACTAGAAGAGAAAGTGTGTGTGATAAGGTGGAGGTTTTTGACCAATGGAAAAGGAAGTTCTTTTCTGTCTTCTGCTTTGACCAGTTGTTGAGATTTGCTAGTCCTTGCTAAAAGGTGTCAAGACTAATGCCTTTTATTGTATTTTTAATTTTCATTCTTCAAGTTTCTCTCCTTCATCAGGCTAGGAGATCTTTAATGTTATTCTGCCCTTTACATGCAATACTGTGAACAGATTGGTGTTGTCAGGTAATTACATCCAATCTGTGTTGAGCTTTGAAGAGGAATTGTTTATGATTAGGTGATTTACACTTGAAGTGGACAGAAGATGTCAAGGCCTATAATTAGAAGGAGGGAAATTTATTTCCCGACAGCATGTTCCTCCCTCTGACCAGAGCCCTAGAGTGAGAAAAGGGCAGATGTAAACATACTTCTCCAAGCTGGCTGATTCTGCACCTGGGTTTGATTGAGTCTGGGTTGTCGCTGCCAGAAACAACAGTTGGACTTCAGCCTGGTTAGGAAAGGAGAATTCTGTCACCACTGTCTTCTTTGCTTAGCTTATCTGTTGTATATTCTAAAGTGTTTTATTGAAACACATCTGCCTCTTCTGACCCAGTTGGCCATACGTGCACGAACAAGCTGCAGAGCATTACCTGTTCTTGAGTTTGAGCAGCCAGAGGTCACTTGAAGTTTGAAAAGGAATCAAAAAGCCCCAGGGTAACCATGCTAAATAACATCTGTCTGAATATGAAGAAAGAGATATTGTCAACGTCCCAGCTTTCTTGCTCATATCTGTATAGTTGTATCCTACCTCTGCTCTCCTGCCTGTAGCTGTGCATCAGGGATGGGGCTGTGCCATTGGGGCTGTGCCAGTCCCCAGTAGGGGGCAGTGGCTATAAGACATTTCACAGGTATTACACTCATGTTTGCCAGTCTACAGGATCTGTTGGGTGGGATGGCAAAGGGCTTATGATTCTCACTTCTCACATGATCTTGTTATCTAACTGTCTTACCAACATCTTTGCTTACCTCACAAGTGTCTTTGGAGCAAAGTATCTGGGTTTCTGAAGCTGGCTTCTTTTTTACACCAATACCACCCAGGTCTACTCCACCATTCCCAAAAATGTCCTAG
Organism: Myiotriccus ornatus; assembly: GCA_036023395.1. NCBI lineage: Eukaryota > Metazoa > Chordata > Aves > Passeriformes > Tyrannidae > Myiotriccus > Myiotriccus ornatus. Next base: position 66,793,719 of record JAYRBT010000114.1, on the reverse strand, counting down.
AGAGGAAACAAAGAAAAGAGCTTCTGATTAGGAATATGTTCAATAATTCAACTCTACATTTCTTCTGGAGCAGTCCAAATACTCCACAGATTACTTTTATTGTCAATTTTAAAAGTCTGTATAACAATTTGTAAAGTGCAGAATTATTTCAGCTGAAGTTTTGAAGTGATGAAGTTGTCTTTTGACTGTAAAATCACCTCCGGCTAAGTGTATTCTTAGGATAATTAAGAATAAATCATAGGATCATAGAGTATGCTGAGTTGGAAGGGACAAATCGGGATCATTGTATCCAATCCCTGACCCTGCACAGGAAACCCCAAGAATCACACCATGTGCCTGATAGTGTTGTTCAAACAATTCCTGAACTCAGGTAGGCTTGGTGCTATAGAATCATAGAATAATAACAGCAGCATAGAATAATAAACAACAACTAAGAATTTCCATTTTGCTTTGTTTTGGTTTTCCCATTCAGGAAGCTGTTTCTTCTTCATCTTTGTTGCTTCTCCTTCAGTCTAAACTTGGGAAAAAAATATTTTTTAAAATGTATTAAGAGATAGTTAAAAATTAACAGACAGATATATGCAGCCAGACTAAAACTCTATATCTAAAAAATCCAAGTCTATCCTGAATACTTCTAATCTACATGAATTTCTAGCCAAGTCAAAGCTACTATTGTCCAGGAAGCTTTTAAGTAAACAAAAAGAAAAGTTAAATGGTAATTTGTTTTTAATTTTGTCATTTTATGTACATCTGTTAAACATGTTTTTATGCAGCAAATGTTTGTTTCTTTTTTTTTTTCAGCCTCTTTCTAACCAATTGTTTCATTGTTCACCCTCCTCCAATTTCTCACAGAACAGAGATATTGAAATTAGTTCCTATAGCTCATAAAGGATTTTCTGCAGGATACATTATAGACATAAAAGGAGACTGATTATATTCTATTGTGAACTCTTAGAGAGCACAGCACAATTATTTACAGTGTCTTCAATCTGCCTGTGCTTTCCAGTAGGAAAGAGGTCTTGGGAGTTAGCTGACCTCTGTATGTGACCAGTAGTTCAAGTCCAGGAGTGCTGTTAATGCTCACTGAGTCTGAAGAAGCAAAAGAATTGGTTTTACAGAGTCTATCAACTTCAATAAGCTGGGAAAAGACAGGTTATTTATTAAATATGTACCCACAGGAAAGGTTGTTGTTATTCTTTCTATATAATGGGCATATAGACACTGGAAAAGGAAGAAACACAGATAATATAACAATAAGTCAACAAAAAATGAACAAAAATAATATACATCTCAGGAACACAGGTGAGGAGAAAATAGAGGGGAAGTAGTAGCACTTTTTCAGCAAAGGTTGCACTGAGGATTTGAATTTTTTCTCCAAATTCTTTCACTGATAAAAAAAAAACCAACAACAAAACACCAAGAAATCAAAAATCCAGAGATTTCAAAATATAAGAATGTGCTGTGGAAAAATTACAGAATACTATATTATACTAAAAAGCATTGTAATGATAAAATAGCTGGAAGTTTGGAAAAAATCAGTCTCATAAAATCTTCTAAAAAATGATCTGTTTTTTAAAGTACATGTAGCATCTGATCTTTAAAACAGGTTTCAAATGCCTTTTATGTTAAATAATAAAAGTAGATACCAAGAGAAAGAACACACCAGTTATGCTGATAGGAATTTAAATGCTATGTTGCTTCTCATATTCAATTACACCACCAAAATCTACCAGGGAGGGCATTAGTTTCATAATCCTTAAAATTAGACTTCTTCTAACAGAAAAATTGGCTTAAGCATCCTTTTGTATCCTCCTGTTATTAGATTAAGAAACATGGCAGAGTCAGATTTTTTCAAGGTATGTAAAAAAAAGGGACATCAGAAGGAGGACGTATCTAGCCTCCACTAAATATCCACCTGTTTCTTTAGATCACTATATTTCTCTGAGCTCCAAGGGACCTCTTGGATGAGTGACAAACAATAGAGCTGCAGTTCAAATCTGAAATAATGCAGAGTGAGAAGTTCTGAATGTCACTAGAGTGTTTTAATTTTTTTTATGGCTGCTATTTGATGCTTATGAGCATTCTGGGTCCAGTTGATTTGTGCTGCACTGCAGGAAACAGTACACAAGCTCCTAATCACTCTAGTATGGTCTGAAAATTAGTTCTTTGATATTAAATTCAATTCTGTAGAGGAGAATTTTATAATATGAAGGCCAAATACAGCCATGACATAAATGGTGACTAGAGCCTCAAACAGATACTGTCACTTGCTGTCTCATCCTCCACTGGATCCCCGGCTGTGCCCCATAGCCCCAGCCACAATGGGTTCTTGCTCCAGGGGGAGTTAGCTTGCAGCTGGAAGAGACAAAGTACCCACAGAAAACCCTTCTGGCTTTCAGGCTGCTCTGTCCCTCTCTTCTCTTCTCTTCCCTTCTGCCACAGGCATTATTTTGTCTCCCAGTACAGCACCAGAGATTCTCTGCAGAGCCAGAAACTGCAGGGATGTGCTGATTGGACTGAGTGATGCCAGCACCTCAGCAGGGGGGATGGGACTCTCATGAAAGCAAAAACCTTTACAGTTTACCCTGGAAATCTGTACTTGTCATTACATATTCAGTATTCAAATGCCTGGTGAATCACAGGTCACATTCATTAATTTAGGCTTCATTTAAGTTAGCTGATTAAACACATAAAACAAATGAATATTCCCCTTGATTTCAATTAGGTTGTTCAGTTTAAACCTGGGCAAATGCTAATCTTTGCTGAACTACAGCCATTGCCGTTCCATAATAAAATCTATTACTTCATTTGAAGGGACAAAAATGCATAGAGAAGGTTGTTTGCTATAATGAAGGAGAAAAGACATGCTCAAACTTACCCTTCATCTTTTGTGTTTGTTCTCTGTGGACTGCAAGTACAACCTGAGCTGCTAAAATGACAAAATCAAATGTAGCATTTGTGGATAAGACACTCGATTGCCCCCTGGGAGCTGACACAAAATCACACTGGCCAAAATAAAAAACAAATGTGTGGGAGAACATGATGTATGTGTGAGCAATTTATGTTGTGTGTGGTACTTTTACAAACTTTTATATAGTTTTGTAGGTACTATAGGTTATAAGTGCCAAGATGGCTACGGGTGTCTTTGCTAGAACAAAAGGAAATTCATGCCAAGAAGAAGGTGGAGTTCGATAAAGTAAATAACTGTGTTAAAGCCAATTATAAATGTATTTGTAATGGATGTTTACACCTGGACAGTGACCGGTAACCAATTGTGTCCTTCTTGTCACGAGACCTTGTCTAGAGATGCTATAAGAACCCTGAGCTATCCGAATAAAGCGGACATATTTTAGATCTTATAGGTCGTGTGTGTATGTCTCAGAGAGCCCCTCCGTCAACACAAATGGTCACTCTGAATGTGTTATCTACCGCTAGATGAAAGTACTTGATTTGGCATTTGCCAGCATCCTCAGTTGTGGACCACTCATAGCTGCCAAAGGCTTACAGTGGGATGCTGCATATTCTGAGTTTCAACAGCGTATTTCAAACTGACCAACCAGAGCTAGCAGCCTCCTGACTTCAGTGAGTTCATCTTGGACTCAAATGCCCATTTGTGAATAGAAAGTCTTACATTTGGTTCATTTCTATTGTGCCATGAGAATAGATTAATCAGTTCTTTTGGAATGTATGCCATACTGCTGAGCACCTTAGAAATGCGTGCAGATAATTTTTTTTTAAAAAAGCAATTGTCATCATTCTCTTCACATCTGTTCTGAAAGCTCTAAAAAGCCCTCTCTGACCCTTTCATATTCAGTCATTTGTCTTGCAAAATCAGCTGCAAAAATCATCTTGCAAATAGACTCAATAATAAGGGTTATTTTTCCCAAGGAACAATGAATTCTCAAGCATAGCTGGAAAAGAGAAGAGTACATTTAAACAACAATTAAATCTACTTTTTAATGCAACTCACTTTGCAACAACAAGCTAAATATGTACATAAAGGAGTTAAGTAACAACAATATACCATATAAACGCAAAAATATTAATAACATAAAAAATGACGGATGAAAGCAAAATCATTAAGAAACCAAACAAAACTAGCATTGCACTTTGAAATACCACTCTGAAACTTATAGCCTCTTCAGTTAGGGAAAAAAAAAAAAAACAACAAACAAAACCAAAAAAACCCAATAACCAGGCCTTATTTTCTAGAGGCTGAGGACTGCATTGCTATCTGCATAAAATACCCATTGATATCAGAATAATGTCTCTCTAAATCTAATGAGTTTTATTTGGAAGTGTGGGTTGGAAAAAAGGGAAGAATTTTTATGTGAAAGGTGGAATAATGACATATACCACTATGTGAAGGGCATCCAGGCATTGGAGTGATAATGTATATTTCACTAACAAAAGGGGTGTGAAGGTGTGTGTGCGTTCAGCATCCACATAACCCAGAAAAATGCTGTTCTTAACCAAATATATTCTGAAACACCGTAATCAGTCATGAGGAGTTTTAGGTTTAGTTGGTTTTGTTTTTCTCCCCTGTACCAAAGGAACCAAGATATAAATGATACCTCCATGTTAAAGGTGTGTCATCTGAACTTACTACATGAACAAATGTATGAAAAACACACCTTTGCATAATATTAATAATTTTTGAGAAACTGACTGATTCAGTGAAAAGAGTTCTTTGTTAAATATAAGGTAAAAACATTAAAACACATCTATAAAAAAATGGTTCTTTTCTTGGATTTCTCTGTGGTTTTGATGAAAAAAAGATTGTCATTATTACAAGGCAATGCTACATCTAGATGTTTCTCTTGAGCTCAACATATAAGAATTTACTTGAAATAAAACACATCAAGGCTAGTTTATACACATTATTTATAGTATAGAGTCACTATTTGTGATCCTAACAAGGTTACATCTAAAAATGTGAAAATGAAATAAGGAGTTATATTTTTTTCAAAAATTTTAAGGGAAAATAATTAAAGATGGCAGGTATGCACCCAGCAGAATAGGAAAATGTATAAGCTAAAAAACTATATGGATACAAAAAGTGAAATTTTCCAATATCCAGCAAAAGAACATAAGATTCCTTATAAGCTAAAAACACAATTACTGATAGTTCCATTGAATGAAAAATTGATTAATAATATGCACAACACTATATTGCACCTCTAATTCCTCTGTTAGTTCATGCAACTGATTGGACAGGTCTGGAGTATATGATATACAATATGATTTAATATTATTTCACATAGCAAAAATCATAAACCAATTATTTGCTCCCTAGTCAAACATGTTTAAAAGATCATCTTTCATTACAGAACATGGATTCCAAGTTTGGAATTATATGCAAATTGTCCTTGATTTTATGTTGTCAAGTGGGTTTGCTTAGTCTTATTTTACAATTATACCCCAACCAGAAAAGCAATGGATATTTCCATTCTTTTCATGTGCAAGTTAAATTTAAAGTTGGCAGGACTTCAGCATGTCACTGTATTCTGACTTGTTAAGACAATATGTGCTTGTATTGTTTGGCAGCACATACAGTATCATGAATGACATAACTGCAAGCTTTCTTCAGTGTCATATTTGGGGTCTTACTGAAAGTGAAGTGAATGCTATTCCATTGATCAAGATCTAAACTTTGACCTGAGAACATTTCCTCTGTGCTATATACTAATCTAGCAAGCTAGAGCTGCACCAAAATAACAGGAAATAAATACCTTGTTTTTCTAAATATGCTGCATCCTCCAGTATCTCAAATAACATTTTAAATTAACAAAAGCATCTATTTGTGAAATATATTAACACATGTTAAAAGGAGATTATCACTCTTTCTGTCTTTGTGAGCTTTACCACATATTCATTTAGCAGCATCGCACCAAAACCTCAACATTTTTGTCAATAATTGACAAGTCATGACACTCAACTTCTCACCTAACCTGTTTCGTCTCCAGAGAAAAGGATTCAAAAAAGTCAGTATATTGGTCAAAGAGCCAAAGAAACTAGACAGAATTTAGAGTGAGTAGAACTTTCCGGGTCCCTCGAAGAAGGACACTTACCTAACAACAAAGTAGCTTAGCTCAGCTTTTAATTAAGCACCACATCTATGAATGAAACACTTTTAAAAGGACATTCCTTTCATGTTTGTCAGCATCTTGTCTTCAGTCTGTAGTATATTGCAGTAGTTGGTGGTATTTTTTTTAGCTGTATTGGTGCAAGGACAGAAGTTAAACAATCAGAATCACAGGATGGTTACAATTAGGATGACCTCTGTGCATCATCTGGCCACTGCACAAAAACCCTCTTCAAAGTAGGGTCTACTACAGCAGGCTGCTTGGAGCCATGTCCAGTGGGGTTTTGAACGTTTCCAAGGCTAAAAACTTCATAGTTTCCCTGTGCAACGTGTTCCAGTGTATGACTATCCCTTTAAAAAAAAAAATTAAAAAAAATTACCGTTTATTTATTTAGAGGAAATTTCTTATACTTCCTTTTGTGCCCATTATCTCTGTTCCTTTCACTAGATACCACCAAGGATAGCCTGATGCCATCCTTTTTTACTTTCTCCAGTGTGGCATTTATAAACATCTGTCAGAGTCTGTGAGTTTCATCTTCTCCAGGCTCAACAGTCCCAGCTCTCACAGTCTCTTCTGTTATAAGAGATGCTCCAATGCCTCAGTCATCTTCCTGGGTCTTCACCGGCCCAACTTCATTTCGTTCATGGCTCTCTTGCACTGAGAATTCCAGGACTGTGCACAGCAGTCAAGTGGTGTCTCACCATTGCCGTGTGGAGAGGATCCTGTCTCCTCCTCTGCTAACAATGGTCTTCCTAATGCAGCTCAGGATGGTGTTGATTTTTCCCAGTGTGTTTTGAAACAAGGCATATATAGCATGAAGAAGAAAGAGGTCAGGCTAAAACTGATGCTTATTTCCTATACTTGTGCAAGGGAAACATCTCCCCCAGAGTCACCATTATTCTAATCTTGGCTTCTCAAACTTCACCACCAAGCCTCAGGTTGTTTCTTATATCTTCTCTAACATTTGATGTTTATTACATCCAGTTAAAAATCATGTCTTGACAATGCATCCAACATTTGCAAGGAATGTGAGAAGCAAGGATTCAAAATCTCTCTCTGCTGAAAATTTTGTGTCTCACCTCTCAGAAAGGTGTCCTACAAATTATTCTGAGTTGCTCTTAGCCTGCTTTGCTAAAGCTATTCATGCACATGTAAGCATTAGTTGTTCATTGGTATAGAAACCAAATATAGACCAGTAATTAGAGAGACCTTATCTCACTCACTTCCACATTTATTAGCTAAGTAATTTACCCAAAACAGAAAAACTTTAAAAAAGTGTCATTGAAAAGATCCTCTTCCTCTAGACATCCATTCCTTAACAGTCCACTAACATTTGGGATACAGTATTTTCCAATACGTATCCCCAGAGGATGGAGTTGAATACTGAATGTCAATTTTGACATGATTCTCTAGTGCTCTGGCCTTTCCTAGTAAAGGTTCTTAGCTACTATTCATTACTTCATTGTACGAATCAAGTTCTTTAGATGACATATGTAGACTGCGAATCCCCACTTGAATATATGTATGAAATACGTACATTGGTGGATGTAAGAAAGACTTGAATTTGACTAAATTGTAGACTTAGGCATCAAAATATCAGTTGTACACTTCCTGTGACACTTGATACTTCAAATTAACACTTCTGGGATATGAACAAAGACTAGAAGGAACACAGATATTCCTATTTTTATTATAATTTTATTTCTAGTCAGGATAAAAATATAATTTAATCTGTGATTAACTTCTGAATTTAGTCCTGTGTTTCCCATAGGAGAGGATCACAGTACAGTTATATATATTAATTCTTCAGAATACAATTATTTGTATAACCTTAAAGAGTAATGATGGGAATTTCACTCGGGCAGCACTAAAGGCTAAATTCTTGGTTGTATTACTTGCTAGTTTCACATCAGAAAAGTTTATCCTATAATTCTTTTCAATAAATAAGGGTGGAAGAGCACTCTGATAAGGTTTTGCAATAAATCACTGTAACAATGTGCTCGTAGTAGGGAACACAGACACTAAGATTTTTCGGTGTGCAGCACTTACCCTTCAGATGCCAAAGCAGAAGGATACAAATTTAAAGATAGTGTTAAATCTTTCAGTTTTGCATAGATGTCTCAAATGTTGTGTGACATCTCAAATGGCACTAGATGTCTACATCTGGGGAACTGAATTGTGCATAAGACCCAAGATTCAGTTGTAGAGTAAGATGTATATATTGAGATGTGCATTTGTTTAGAATCACATTATAGCATATGGAAACTGCAGAGATACTCATTTAGCCAAAATTATCTTCTACTTGAGGTTGAAACAAGCAAGGATGCAGACTTAGTGAACTTGATTGCTTAGACTTCCATTTGTCTATAGTGCCCAAAGCAAATATTCCTGTCCTGCTTCTACTTATTCAGAATGTTAGACTGGAAGTTTATTTTAAAGAATAAAATAACAAAAAGTAAAATTAATGTAGTACACTGACTATAATAATAGACAAGTCATTAGTCTGAAGCAGTAAGAACATAAGATAATGTTGTTAGAATATTCCTTAATTCTGAATTAGGCAAAAGGTCTCTCAGCTGTTCAGTCCTTACAGAACAGCAAAGCCCTTGAAAGTGCACTACACAGGAAGGATTGACTCCTCCTCCTTATCCTCAAAACTGGGGAAACATGGATTTGACAGATGGACCACGCAGTGAATAACAAATTGGTTGGATGGTCTCAGTCAAAGAGTTACAGTGAATAGCTCAACGTCCAAGTAGAGGCCAGTGATGAGTGGCATTCTCAGGATAGGTATTGGGACTGGAACTGTTTAACATCTTTGTCAGTGACCTAGACAGTGAAATTGAGTGTGCCCTCACTAAGTTTGCCTTCAGCACCAAGTGTGGTGCAATTAACACTCTGGAGGGAAGGGATGCCATCCAGAGGGATCTTGACAGGCTAGAGAGGCAGGACTGTTTGAACCTTCTGAAGTTCAGTAGGGCCAAGTTCAAGTTCACTTGGGAGTGATGGTGAATGAGAGGCTGTGCATGAGCCAGCAATGCACATTTACAGGCCAGAAAGCCAATTGTGTCCTGGACTGCATCAAAATTAAATTAGCAAATTTGCAGACGACACCAAGTTGGGAGGGAGTGTCGACCTGCTGGAAGGCAGGAGGGCTCTGCAGAGGGA